>JAOQGH010000012.1:4716651-4736022 GCA_025769975.1 Gallinago jamesoni
AGTCTCCAGGGCCTGGGGGAGCAAGGGGAGCAACTGCCACCAAATCCGCCCAGCGCCTGGCCCTGGGGCAGAGATGGCATCAGCATCAGTCGCAGTGGGGTCCCATTTGCTCCCCCAGAGCTGGGTGCCGGGCTGATGACAGGGGTGCTCGTGCCAGGTGCTGGTACAGACGGGACACAGCAGGGTGTCTTAGCAGGGCCGCTCTGCCACTGCCTCCAGGCAGATGAGGCAATTCTGGCCCTGCTGCAGCGCCCGCACCCGCATCTAGTTCCTCCTGGACCAGCACAGCCCCACCACGCTCTGGTGTGCCTCCTGGCCGCTGACACCAGGCCACTGCCAAATCCACTGGCCCCCTCCAAATCCCCAGTTTCATAGAATCATAGAATCATATGGGCTTGGAAGGGGCCTCTGGAGATCATGTAGTCCAACCCCCTGCCAGAGCGGGTCTAACCTACAGCAGGCTGCACAGGAATTTGTCCAGGCGCGTTTCGAATGTCTCCAGAGAAGGAGACTCCACCACGTCTCCACTGGGCAGCTCGTTCCGGTGCTCTACCACCCTCACAGTAAAGAAGTGCCTCCTCACGTTGAGGTGGAACTTCTTATACTCAAGTCTACTCGGCCCTCCAGCCAGTTCTTAACCCAGTGGAGAGTTGTCCTGGGATGAGGGACACAGGACTAACTCGTCTTCTAATACTGGGGGAAATTGCACTTCTAGAAGGCTCTAGTGTCTGAATTTGTGAAAATAGTTACTCTATAGCCAGCCGGGCTCTGTGGCATTCAAGGTCTTAGTGGTTCTGAGCCTTGCCAGGTGCAGGAACAAGGAGGAGCAAGGCCTGGGCATTTGACCCAGGCCGGCCAACAGGATTATTTCATCTCATGATCGTCACATTCAACATCAATTAGAAAAGTTTGCTGTGTAGCTCTCTCTCCCTTGATGGTGGCAGTCCAGACAACTGCTTGCCCCGGTGCTGGACCCCTGAGGCCTTCCCTTCCTCCTGAAAGCCGTTGCACTCGCAGTGTCCGCCATTTGCTGTGCACTGCTGGGGGTGCACAGCTTCTTGCTGAGAGAATGGGCTGAGTATAATTCCTGTATTTTATATCGGTATCGGGATTAATACCGGTTCTTTAGTGTTCTTGATAATTATTTTATTGATAATTATTTTTTAGTCTTAGTCTATTAAAAATATTTATATTTCAACCCTTGTGTTTCTTTCTGTTCCCCGATTCCTCTTCCAGGGCGGGGAGGGGTCATCGGGTGATAGAAGAACTGTCTAATTCTCTGACAAGAGATTGTTATGGGTTTTCTCAAACCATCACAAGGGTATGAGGGTGACAGAGCCATGGAACAGGCTGCCCAGGGAGGTTGTGGAGTCCCCTTCTTGGGAGATTTTCAGGACCCGCCTGGATGCGGTCCTGAGTGACATGCTCTAGCTCTGGGCCATCCAGCTTCAGCAGGGGAGCTGGACTAGATGATCTCTATGGTCCCTTCCAACTCTAAAAATAATTCAGTGAAATTCAGTGAATCTAGCACAACATGTACATAGAATAAGAGCTTTAAACCCTGCTTTTAATTTCCATGACGGCCCTTAAAAACAGCTGTTGAGATCTTAAAATCTCTCCCCTTTCAACAGTTCCTCTTCTTGCAAATGACTTTGTAAATGAAACGTGGCAGACAGCATGCTCCTATAAGTTATTATTTAGTTACTCTTTTCTTGCTTTACAGGAATAATCCTTTTACCAAATTTCAGTGAAATAATCAGTAATTTAAACTGGCATATAAAATATCTTTGATTCTGCATACAGGTCTCAAACTTCTGGAAACCCATAAAAGGAAGCAACTCAAAACTATTAGAAAGGACTCTTATCAGAAAAAAATAAATAAAATCAGACAACACAGCCCTATCAGGGCAGAGTTAATGCATTTTTAATACATATTTATAACAAAGTCAAGCAAAGCAAATTTCCAGAGAACACACATGGTCCCCACCTGTTTGGTTTTTTACTCGCATCAAGGTTTGCACAGCCCAGAACTTGCCTCTGCTTGTTACAGAGGAACTGCCACCTCCAGCAACTGCTGGAGCCAAACCAGTTTGCAGACACCCTGATTACACCCCAAACCCCATCTACTACACAGTCCCACCAGACACTGTGCCTAAAGGCAAATTTTTAAAATCAGGCACTGAAGTGACAAAGTCTAAACGATCCTCATCTGCAACCCTGTATGTTCATCACCCCAGAAGCCTGTGGAACCAGGATTATTTCAATGCCCAGCCCTGCTTGCTGAGGATGAAGGTGGAGAGCTAGAGGAGAGGACGACACTGCCATTTCCCCTCTTACAGGGCAAACTCCTGTTTTTAAATTGGACAGTTATCTGTGCACCTAACTAAGCAGAGAGAAACCCTGATGCAAGTTACACCAACAGAAACCCTCTGATTTCAATGAACATACCCTCCTAAGTGAATACAGCAATGAGGAAGGTGCATCCCTATATATATATATTTACATATATATATGTGTATATATATATATAAGGTAAAAGCCAATGCAGAAGAAAACTACAGGTTTTCATGGCCTTATTTTTGATTTTCAGAAGGAGCAGAAACCAAAAAGGAGGAATAGATACTAAAACCATCAGGTGAAACGTGCCCTCAGAAACACATTTGTCTCAGAGCAAAATCTTTCCCCACAAAAGCAATTGGGAGAAAAGCACCCGCGCAGCACCAATCTGCTATCCAGCATCTGGAACAAAGAGTCTCCATCAATGCATCTTTACTCCAAGGAGCTTCAAAGCCAACACCATGCAATGAAGAACCTGGCCTGAGAGCTGGCATCTGCACCAGGGACTGGGACATACAGTTATTCCCAAGGATAACGGCAGGAGGGAACCAACCCTGTCTCTGTAGCTGCGACCTCCAAAAGTATCAAAAGCAACACAAACTTCATGAATGGTCCAGCATGCTCTAATGGGGATGTTAACACTAAATGACCAAGCTTTGGACCAGGAAGGAGGGAAGTCCATCCCATTCCCTCATTGAGCAGCAAGACCTTGTGGCCAAATCAGGGGTTTTAAGCCACTGTGCCATCATCTCTCATGCTCATCCCACCTTCTTGCTGACCCACTTTCTCTCACTTGCAACACCCCACTGACAGTACACAGGATAACACCTCTATCTCCTACAAGTTGTCCTACCAGCCTTTGTATACCACCATTTACCCTTAACCGGCTGCGATCGATAGTCCCTCTCACAGCCATCCACCTGCACAGCTTCCTCTTTAACGAGCCACAGCCTCACCCCTGCAGCCCATCTAGATTTGATTGATCACAACACCACTTTCCAATTGACTGCGAAGCCAAGGGATGTGAACTAATTGACCCCTTTCTGCTCTCTCAGCAGCTACCTGGTTATTTTGCTTCTTCCCCGTATGCAAGGAACGTAAGCTCCACAGCACACAGGGAGACCAGGACCTGAGGATCAGCCCCAAAGAATCACAGAATGGTTTAGGTTGGAAGGGACCTTAAAGAGCATTGAGGTCCAACCCCCTTGCCATGGGCAGGGACACCTTCCACTAGACCAGGTTGCTCAAAGCCCCATCCAACCTTGCCTTGAACACCTTCAGGGATGGGGCATCCACAATTTCTCTGGGCAACCTGTTCCAGTATCTCATCACCCTCACAGTGAAAATTATTTTCCTGATATCTCATCAAAATGTGCCCTCCTTCAGTTTAAACCCTTACCCCTCATCCCATTGGAGCCACCACAGAATTTGCAAGGTTCTTTTCTTGCGCACACCACTTCTGCCACGCAGTTCTGGATCAAGACTAGACCAGGGGAAGGAAGCCAAGCTCAGCGAGTGCTTGGTGGTAACCAAAAATTAAAAGACGTGCTGTGTTTTGGGGCAGAAGAACCAGGTTTCTGCATAGCCCCAGGACACTGCTGTCTCCGCAAGCTGCTGGTTTGTGCGTGCTGCCAGTGGGGTGGTGAAGGGGTTATGAAACAGCTGAATCACGTGTTTCTTTCTCAGAGGTTTTGTTCTCCTCATCCTCTTGATTTGTTGTATCACGTGAACTCAAGTACACTTGGCTTCATGTGTGACTAAACACAATAGAAAATGAGCCATCAACAATGCAGGAACCAGACTGGGCAACACACGGCTGTACACGCACACAGCCTGACAGGTCTGTAGAGCACGTAGAATCATAGAATTGTCCAGGTTGGAAGGGACCTTAAAGATCATCTAGTCCAACCATCAACCTAACTGATAAAAAAACATCACTATATCATGTCTCTATGCACTATATCAACCTGTCTTTTAAATACCCCTGAGGGGTTGCTTGCAACCACTTCCCTGGGCAGCCCAGGGCTTAATAACCCTTTGAGCATAAAAAATTTTTCCTAATATCCAATCTGAACCTCCCCTGGTACAACTTGAGGCCCTTTCCTCTTGTCCTGTCACCTGTGACTCGGGAAAAGAGACTGACCCCCCTGGCTACACCCTCCTTTCAGGGAGCTGTAGAGAGCAAGAAGGTCCCCTCTCAGCCTCCTTTTCTCCAGGCTGAACAACCCCAGCTCCCTCAGCTGCTCCTCCTCAGACTTACTCTCCAGACCCCTCACCAGCTTCATTGCCCTTCTCTGGACCCACTCACCCCCTCAATGTCTTTTTTGTGGTAAGGGGCCACAAACTGGACACAGCACTCAAGGTGGGGCGTCACCAGTGCCCAGTACAAGGCACAGATCACCTCCCGAGTCCTACTCGCCACACTCTTCCTGACACAGGCCAGGATGCTGTTGGCCTTCTTGGCCACCTGGGCACACTGCTGGCTCATGTTCAGCCAACAGTCGACCAACACCCCCAGGTCCTTTTCTGCTAGGCAGCTCCAGCCACTCTGCCCCAAGCCTGTAGTGCTGTATGGGGCAATACAGGGCTGCATATGTTGCCCATGGCTTAAAGGGTCTGTGCTGCCTCTCCTGCCAGCCCTTCACCATCAATTTTCACATGGCAGTGGCTCTGCAGAGCCTGCATATAGGCTGTCTCTTGCTGTGGCGCAAGATGCAGCTTCTTCCAGAGCAACCTCAGTTTCCAGGTCTAGAGGAGGGCCACGAAGATGATCAGAGGGCTGGAGCACCTCTCCTATGAAGACAAAGAGCTGGGGTTGTTCAGCCTGGAAAAAGAGAAGGCTCTGAGGAGACCTTACAGCAGCCTTCCAATATCTGAAAGGAGTCTACAGGAGAGCCAGAGAGGGACTCTGCATCAGGAACTGTAGTGACAGGGCAAGGGGTAACGGTTTGAAATTGGAAGAGGGGAGATTTAGATTAGATATTAGGAAGAAATTCTTTTCTGCGAGGGTGCTGAGACACTGCAACAGGTTGCCCAGAGAAGTTGTGGATGCCCCATCCCTGGAGGGGTTCAAGGCCAGGCTGGATGGGGCTTGGAGCAACCTGCTCTGGTGGGAGGTGTCCCTGCCCATGGCAGGGGGGTTGGAACTGGGTGATCTTTAAGGTTCCTTCCAACTCTAACCATTCTATGATCATGTAACAGTGACCTACTCCCCCAGCACAAGGCAGCAGGTTGTGGCTGCTGCACTGGCTCCCTTTCGCTCTCCGAGCCCAGTGGTAGGGAAGAAAAGATGACGAGACTGAGGAAAAGGCAAATCTTGACTCAAAATCCAGCTTAGGACATTGCCAAATGTAAGGCTGAGAGCACGACAGCTCACCAAGGCCAAGTCTGCAAGGGAGGCAGAGTGATGAGTAATTTCCTCTCCTACAGCGTCCAGCCTGGTGCGGTGCAATGGAAAGTCACAGGCAGCAGAAGGCTGTGGGCCTTTTCGGCCATCTCAGAGGAAGTCTGACCCAAAGATTTTCAGAAAAGAGAAGCCCATCACCCTCAAGAGACTGTGGGCCAACCCTGATCTGTCAAGGCAGCCACACAACACCTCCAAACCAGTGGAAGACCAGTTGCTCAGCTGCTCCAAAATCAAGTCACTTATTAAGGCACAGTGGGGAAACAGTCAACTACTTTTAGAAGAAAGCTCTGGAGAAATAGAGTTCAGCTCAATATTGATTCCCACGGCCCCATTACAGACAGACAGAATTAATTTCCAGGATGGAAAGAACATATGCCTGCATATCAAAACAAAATACAGAAGCCTTCCCAGTTCTTCAGCTGCATTTCAATGGAAATCAGAAGGCTGTCACAATGGAAAGATTTCAGTTTTCTAATTAATCCTCCCTGCTGAGCCTTTAATGCTGCTAATTGATGAGGAGAGGCAGTGTCCAGACATCATTTGCAATTGCTTTTTACATCTTTAGACCACGTTTTCTCTAAACAAAATAATAGTAAGGCAGATTTGCTCCCTGCACACACTGTGCCTTGCTCCAACTCTCTCCTCCCTAGAAGATGTCTGGTTGAGGGGATGGAGGCAAAGCCCATCTCAGAGCTCGTTTACAAGTCTTGGAAGTTTTCCTGGAAAACGTCATCTGCGGTACTGTCACTTCCACGCAACATGCCAAGAGAAAGACCATCGATGCCAGGGACAACGGTCTGTACCATGGAACACCCAGCTCCTACCCTCCACGGAACTAGGGGACAGCTTCTCCCAATTCAACAGAGCAACCACTTAGCCAAGACATGTCCCATGTCCAGAAAATGGCACAAAATGCACCACAGTGTCAGGAAACAGATTATCAGACCACAGCACAGCCCCAGGGGCTCAACACAGTGCCACCACCAGCAAAAACATCTCACTCGTGGCAGAGCAGGCTTGGTTGCTCACCTACACCACAGAACGGTCCTGGTCTCTAAGCCTAAATATTGTTCTCACACTGGTGTTGACCAGGAGACACCCCTGGAGCCAGCAGAGCTACCCCAAATGCAAAAGTCAACACAGTCTCAACATCAGAAGGCAGTTCAGCACATTCCTAGATAGGAAATTTCTGCTCCCGTCCCCTACCTGTGCTCAGCATGTGCTCTAGTTCTTCCCTGAATTAGTTAAGGACAGAACCCGTCCCTTCATACTCAACACTCAGCAATTTCAGTCTGGGAGATGCTGAGTGCTCGGAGCTGCAAATGAAATCAGGGAGTGTGAAATAAAATAAAATAAATTAAAAAAAAAGTACGCATCCGTGAGGCCTTGATATGGTTACTGAGGAGGAATAAACGAAACAGTGTTGATGGTCCCCAAGCTCAGGCCTGAAACTCCAGCACTGGTGTGTTTGTCATCGCTATAGCATTTCCACCTGCACTTTTCTGACATCCCCTCTGGGCGTCTTCGCGCACCACTGTCATAGATTATGGCCAACAGAGCCCAGGCCAGCTGTGCAGATGTCTAGCTGGCTGACCTCTCCTTACCAAAAGGCTTCTAATTCATTTTTCCCCTATTATTATTAGCTTTCAAACCACCTACTCCATCAGAAATATAAAGTAAAATTAGCGCATTCCGAGAGTGTTAAAAAAAGATGAGCTGTCGCCTGCACAAACTGAGGCCCAGCAAGTCAACGGGAAGGCTCCAAGCATGTACATAATGTTAAGTCTAGAGCTTTTTGGCCCTTTTACTGCATAATCCTATTTCTGCAAGCAACTGGTGCACGTTCAAGTGGAGTCACGCGCATGTGTGCAGAGTCCCTCACCTGCACAGGCTGGCTGCTGCTCTTCCAGAGTACCCCGAGTAAACGCCTCCTGTCTGCTCAACAGCCTATTAATAAATATACACCAGAGAGAAAACCTGCACGCCAGCAAGGAGGTGGACGAGATGATCTAATAGGACCTTTTCCATCTCTTAACTTTTATGCTTAGTCACGGGATAAATACCTCCCACGTTGCAAAGAAACACGCTGGCTTTGCTTCGCTGCTTGTGTTGGGAGAGTGTTGCCCTCTGAAGACATGACGTTTTCCAGCTGTTTTTTCCCTCATCCTAACAGGACTTACCTCGGGGAGAGTTAAGCAAAGAAGGACTTGCATTTCCCTGGTTTTCTCCTTCGGTAAGCTCTGAGGCACCTGACCGAGTCCCCTAATTCATGTCCCAGCAGCCACAAGCAGCACAGGAACCTCGCTTCTGTGTTATGGGAGTCCTTGTGCTTCTCTGAGCACTCAAGCCTGATCCTGTTCAAGGTGGATAGGCACTCCATCTACACCAGCAGAGGGGAAGTTGGCAAGAGAACAGGCATCAACCATCCCCTCCTTCAACCAGCCAGGTCAAGCCTCCCGCAAGAGACTGCTAGAAAACAGCTCAAAAAAACCCCAACCACCGCAGAAAGGGAAACGCAAGGAAGCAAATGATTTGGGGAGAAGAGAATCCCGTGCAGCTTAGATAGCACATAATAGAATACAATAGCGTAGTTTGGGTTGGAAGGGACCTTTAAAGTCATCTAGTCCAACCACCCAGTCCAGAGCCCTGACCAACCTGACCCTGAATGTTTCCAGGGATGAGGCATCTACCACCTCTCTGGGCAACCTGGGCTGGTGTGTCACCACCCTCAGTGTAAAATATTTCATCTTTAAATCTTGTCCGAATCCTCCCTCTTTTAGTTTTAAAACCATTACTACTTGTCCTATTGCAACAGGCCCCGCTAAAAAGTCTGGACCCATCTTTCTTACAAGCCCCCTTCAGTACTGAAAGCTTAAAGTGCAACTGCATCAGCGTTGATTGATGCCACCAGCAAGGCTGGCTCTTCCTTTTCAATTGCCAAGACCTGCAGTCACACAGAGAAGGGTCTGGCAGCTGCATTGCTCCAGCATCTCCAAAGCACCTTCAAGCAAAGCGCATGCACCAGTTTGCAAGGTTTCTACAAGAGACCACCCTCATACATAATCCAAAGGGCAACCGAGAGCCTCTGGATCACAGATCTGCAACTCTCCCTGGGCAAGAAAAAAAAACCTTTTATCATATAAATTTACAAAAAAAAATACACCATAAAAAAAAACCCAAAAGCCACACAATCTGGGCCTCTTGCAACAAGACAGACACCACAGGATGAGGAAGCAACATGGGGGAGTCAGCAGTAGAAGATTTTGCTTCTAGTTCAGCTGCTGGACTACAAGATGACCCCAAGCATTGCCAATTCTCATAGGATTCAGTGTTTTTCATAAGTACTCGATTCCTAGAGTCACATGATTACATCAGAATCCACGCTTCCTTTTTTTTTTAGTTAAAAAGAAGTACTTGTAGATGTCAAAAGTTGAAGAAAGAAGTGTAAGTCACAAAGTTCAAAATACTCAAACAAAAAGAGAGAGAAAAAAAGATATTTTTAAAAAAATCACTATTTTAAACTTAATTATTCTTTTTTTGGAGGCAAGAACATGATCCAAGATTCTTTTCCTCCAACACTGTACACTGGAGACCTTAGACTGGGCAAGGAATGACTTAGTTTGGGGTGGGGGGGGGTTCCAACTGTAAGTTACAGATGAGAAAATAAAGCTTTCATAGCAACACCTACCTAGAAACTAGGTAGCCCCTTTGAGGTACCCTGACGCTGGCCTCCCTAGTCAAAAGAGCATATTATCTCCCGATGCATAACGAAAGCACAGCAGTTAAAATAAATAAATGATTAATTGATACAGCAGAACAGCTTGCCAAATTTTGCTTCCACTTCTTTTATCCATCAAGCTGGGTAAAGCCCTGGAAGTCAGCTATGCCAGCTCATCTCTTGGCACCCTCTGCTCACCAAAACTAATGCATTTACAGCCACTAGTGGGTCTTGCCCAGCAGAAATACCTTGTGGTAGTAATTAGTCTGTAAATCAGGACTTGAGCTTCTGAAAAAGCCTTTGTTGGCTCTTGCAGAGCTCACATCCCATGCTGCTGCTGAGTCCTGGGGCACTGGTTCAGCTCTCCACAGCACTACAGGCACCTGGGCTGCACTCAGCCATCGCTTAAGACTTTGGCCTTGCATTTAAATATCCACAAGCACCAAGAGAAGAAGACTGCAGGTCACATTTATTTCCTTTTTTTGCATGGAAGAAAATTATTAAGATCTAGAAGACTCTGGGGGCGTGCCATGCTGTGCATTGAATACATTATAGCCATGGAAAAAGGGGTAAACACTACCCTTCCAATTCAACCAGTGGTCTTTACCCACTCTGCCCAAAACTAAGATGCAGAGGAGGAGAACAGAAAGGCCCTGGGAAATCACGGTGGCCACAGCAGCCTCTGGTGCAGGGTGCTCACATCGGCAGCCAGCCCAGAGCCAACCCCGAGGGGTAGCCTACGTCCATCGCCCTGAGTTGAGCTCAATGGTGCTGTTCCTCGAGCAAGGATTTGCTTTTCACCAGCCGTGCAGCCCGAGAGGGCAGCAAGTCTGCTGTTCCTGCCTCGCAGAACACACACCAGGGCAGAGAAAGGAAGCCTCGCTGCTCTCGCTTGGCAAACGTTCCTGGATTTCTGCATTATCTCAGCTTCGAGATTACAAGGAAGTGAGCGCAAACCTGTTCAGTCACATTGTTCCCGCTCAGCCCTGGCCCACGGCCGGGCCATTACGCTCCTGGGTTCCTGCTGTTCCCAGGACAGACCTGCTGCCCCTCTGCAGCTCGAACCCATTGCTGCAGCAACCCCCGGACACGCTTCTGCCTGCCCCAGCAGGGGATTTAACCACAACCAAGCACCGGCAGAGAATGCGCACAGCACCTCTATTAAATTCGTGAACTCAGCTAACATCGCTGCACACAGTGTTTAACAAGCCTAACCCTCACTCCCTCCACCACCTGTAAGGCACGGGCACGTTAAACTCACCATTCCGTGTTATCTCCCTATTCAAAGCTTTTATACCTTCTGCTTACTGAGGATTTCCCATCTCTCCTCTCTGCCCGCTCTCCGGCACCTGTGAAGAGAGGGCAGATTTGGGAAAGATGCTGCAGAGGCTGCTGTGATCTGGTCACAGAGGTGGTGAAACACCTGGGGACCTCCTGCTACCTGAAGCTATCACACAGGTATCGCCCCTCTGATTCTCCTCTGGTTAATGCTCATCTTGCTGCGCTTGGTTCTCAGGGATGCGAGTGTTGCTCCTTTTAAACTGCGCAGACAAAACCAGAAAGCGAACCAAGGGTCTACAAATAAATATTTGTTTTTTAAAAAAGTATAAAAATCACACTGGCCAAACATTGAAACACCTCTTGCTAACACCTGCATCGCTATAGAATCAGTTCTCTATCTCAGCAAACATCAATGAAAGAAATAAAATAAAATGATGCAATTATGATTTTGCTTGCAGAATTTTCTTTGCACCTCCTTCTCCTTCCCCAGAAGGTTTTGCTTTAAAAGAGAAATACCACCCATCATGTTTCTACACTTGCTCATTTAAGAGGAAAAACACAGCATGCAGCGCTTGTAATGTTATTAGTACCTTTCCTCTTTTTAAGGCAAAACATGACTAAATGAGACAGGCTACAAAAACAAAACAGATGTGGAAGTTACAGGTCTTCCCCCCCACACACACTTTTCTTTTCAAATGAAGTATTTTATTATGCAAACTCAAAACCCCAGATCTCACACACAAAGAAAGGAGTTTGGAAATCCCCCTCCCTCCTTCCACCCCCACTGCTATTTGCTAAGGAAACCAGATGCCCAAACCCAGCCAAAAAGTGATCTCAGCCATTCTTAAGAGAGGCTACAGTGCATTTTCATGAGTCATGGAAAGCAACAACTCGTTGCTTTGGTAATGCTAGGTAAGCAACTGGTCACCCATCTACAACCAGACTTTAAGCCATAAGTCAAAGAGCAGACCATTTCTTGACGGCTTACATCAGAGATGGCCCCAAAAATAGAGCCTCGCAGCAAATTTACCTCTCAGGAGGCTTTATAAGACACACCACAGAGCATGTCCTATAAAATCATTTAGCAAAGCATCCAGCAGCCGGGATCCCCCATAATCCTGATTCCTGTGTGGCAGGGGGTGTTTCTCAGCACCCCACCTCCCGGCCTGCGCTCTCAAAGCTGGCAGAGATGCCTCCTACGGGCAGCAAATGGAGGGGGAAGTGACAGACAGAGGCAGGGATTAGCGAGAAGTCGGCAAGTCCTTTACCCACGCTCTTCCCACGAGCTGGGGCAGAGGGGAAACCTGCTGCCTGCCAGCCCAAAAGGCAACGCCAGGGCAAGCAAACTTGTATGAAGAATTGCAGGATGCTTCATCCACCAGACACCTTCCAGCCAAGGGTCTTGGTGATTGCACAGCACGTACCCAACGTACTCGATGCACATACTTAAGCTTTCATCAGACCCAGACCAAATTGCTTGCTCTTCTCATTTCTGCAGGGCTGCAAGCTAATAACCAGCAGGTTGTGGGGTTAAACAGAACATCGCTGCATCTACTGCCACCTCAAGACTCATGCAATAAATGTACATGCGATTTAGTCAAGCGCTGCAATAGGAAAAGTAGGCTTTCAAAAAAATGTATTTTTTCATGTAATTTTCCTACCACCCTCTCTGGGTGAGAGAGGCTGCTGCAGGGGCACCACTCAAAGCCCTCAGTAACACTCCTGAACATGGCCATGAAGATAGTAGGGTTGGTGCAACCTAGAGCCCTTCAATCATACATGTCTAAGGCACTCATCCATCACAACCAAGGGCTGAGGTTTAGGAAAAGACAGGTCAGGGAGGTGGGGGGTTCCCCCTGCAGCAAGGGGAGACCCCTTCCAACACATTCCACACACACCTCCTAACTTCATCATGGTGGCGATTCCTACAGCCAACACACAGCCACCACTGCCCAAGAAGTTCCTGCAGAGGTGAGACATCAAACTGCACCTCTCTGGCAATGCACGCTACGAAAGGCAAACCAGCTTCCCCTGCAATGATACTGGACAGTAATGATACTGGGTACTGGAAGTCTTGCTCCATCTCATCCAAGTCCCCAACAGCTTTGGGACTCTGTGGTGGTCCAGGATGAAAGCTTAGTGTGCCACACCACCTCCCTGGGACAGCCCAGTCGGTTTCCTGGAAGGCAAGTTCTCCTGCACATGATTTCCTGGACATAAACCAAGACTGGAACTAGCTTGTCCCCAGCTTTCCCTTCAAGAGATGAAGCCAGTTACAGTCAATCTCCAGCACTTTTTGTGCTGTTTGTTTGGTCTCACCTACCATAACACTAACTGCAAACAGAACACCCATCCTCAGGCCTTACGGCCCTATTCCAAAGCTGACCAGGTAACGCAGCGGATGTTAGTCAGACCAGTAACGCTGTAGGTGAAGCTGCTGAAATATTGTGATGATTAAACATTCTCTCTCATTTTTCTTGAGTTATCAGCCAAGTAACCCAGTGACATACATCATGCACACCTTTAACATCACAGCACCTTGGGGAGAACATCACAGAGAGCCTCACAAAGCATCCCCACCCCAAACAAAAATAGGCAAAAGCGGCCATGGTTCCTCAAATCTCACACTCAAGAGATCATTTTGGCAGAGAGAGGTGAAGCCAAGCCAGTCTTCAGACAGAGGCCACCACCAGGCTAGGTAGATAACATTGTAGCTGCCCTTTCATCAGAGACACTCATGACTCAAGTCAATATCCAGAAGCACTTCATATTCCCCAGGTAGCACAGCCAAAAGTGACCATATCACAAGACGGAGAGCAAGCAGGCAGCAACCGAAGCCACCAGCAAAGCAGATCCTCTCAGCCAGCAGAGCCAGTGTAAGCTGAGGATGGGGAGCAGGAAAGAGCACCCGGGCTATGTGGTCCCACATCCAGGCAGCCCTGATGGTCCCCTCCCAGCCTCAACATGCAGAAGGCTGCACCAGGAGACGTCAGCAGGGCTTCCCCTAGCTTCCACCACCAGCTCCTGGGAGTTAACAGGAGCCAAGCACAGAGTTTTCCAGTAAAAACTCAAGAGAGAAGCATGACAGGACCTGCCCCTTCATGTTTCTTCCAAGGCACTGCAATCGCCTCCCTGCAGCCACCATTCAGAAGGAATCCACAGAGAGGGCACCTTTCCTTACCCTTTTCCCTCTGGCAAAACACAGCAGAGCTCCGGAGCAGCTCGGATGCACCCTGCTGCTGGGCTTAGCCCAGGCAGCAACAACATTCAGAGCTGGACCTTGAACCTTTCAATAAAACCAATGATGCAATAAGCTACACGCAGCTCAATACAGTCTCTGTTTATCTCTTTTACTTGCCACCAGCACCATCCAAAGAGAAATAACTGAAATATCTTGCATATTTCTCTAATGACTGTTGCTACTCTGTTAGCGCTGGCACTGGGGGACTAAGACCAAGGAGCAGCAAAGACATTCCACTGGTTTATTAACCGGGTGCTCAGGTTACCCAAAAGCCGCTCTCCAAGTGGGAAGCCAGCAGAAGGATTGTAGCAGAGGGATTAGTGGGGTATTTTTGTGCTGAAAGGCAAAGAGAAGGCATCGAGGCTGCAGAGTGAGCGCCTTGCATCTGCAAGGAAAGCTTTCCAGGAGCTTGGCCCAGCCCGGTGCCTTTTACTGAAGGATGCTTCATCAGTTCAGCAAAACAAGCCTGGCTCCACACTACATCAACGCCTTGACCAACCTCAATAGATGCAAGCCCTAATCTCTGTCCTCTGATTTCCAAGTACTGGTTATTCATCGCTTACACACTCTCAGACCGCTCTGCCCCACCATCCCAGCCCACACACCTCCTTCCAGCCACAGCAACCGTGATATTTGTGCTGCAGATACCAAGCCAAGTTATCAGCCCATCAGCATCACCCAGCTCTATCTAGATAGCGCTACCAGCCGCCCTTTGCGATGACACCGCACTGACCCAGCATGCAAAAAAGGGACAGTCCCGTCCCCCCCCCAGGGCAGTCCCCAGGCAGTGACAGATCAGAGGCCAGATCTCCCCGTTACTCGAGACACGTGCTCACCACACCAAGTCCACCACCCTTCTGCAGGGTCTTCATGCCTTGGGACAGGGCATCACTGATGAAGAGATTAAACATCTGCTAGTTGGTTTTTTTTAGGCTCTTAGAGAAGGCGCTGCCCTATTTCCAGTTTATAACTAGACTACAATGACCCTATCTCTGCTCAACCGCAAAACCCCAAAGAGGTTGTATCGCAAAAGCACCAAGCAATCCAAGTAATCCACTGTCCTCATCACAATAGACTTTCTCATACAAGGACAGATCTCCCCAAAAGTCTTCCAAACCTCTGCATCAAGACCAGCATAAACAGAACTCGTAGCATAACACAAGGTTCATTCTTGCATGTGATGTTTGGGCTAACAACTGTACCTGCAAAATTTTCATCAGTCCCTTGGGGATTTGTGGGCACCTGGAAGCCACTGTGCAAGGAACACCTTCACAGGGACAAAACAACCACAATTGCCCCAGGACAGTCCTATTAGAGCAGGAACACTCAAAGCATTGCAGAGGCCACAAACAGCCTTCAGCAGGGTTGGATTTAAGACTCTCCTACCTCCTTTGCAAAGGCTTATCCCACAAATTATTTTCCCAAAGCAATTGTATGGAGTCGATTTTCCTCTGAATCATCTAGCTATCAATCAGATGACTTTTTGTTATTTAGCACGCAAGTTTCTGGCCATCGTAGATTTGCAGAGCGCCTCCATTCCACCCACCCAGGGCTATTTTCTCAAGCAATTTGGTGTTTAATCACTACCTGAACACTCAACCCGTTCTCCCACCCCCTCCAAGGACCTGGCCTGTACACATGCTTCTTACACAGCAGCCCATGCAGGATCTAGCCCGTGCTGGCAGGCACAGCACACAGCCTGCACTGCTGACCGGACTTTGTCCTCTGCAGCTTCTACGCTTCTGAGCCAAACCCCAGGCTCAGCTCCACCCTGGGTTTCATTGCTGGTGTGGCTTGTCCTTCCTGAAGCGCTCCGATCACCTTGCACAGTGGAGAGTACAAAACTAGGGGAGCTTCCACGGAACTAACAACTTGTTCTGCAGAAAACGGTGGCAAACCTGGGTTTTAACTCAGGAAAGCAGAACAGGCTCCAGCCTACTGTGGATTCTCATTAAATTTAGAGTCCCCTGGTCTCCACTAACATTAGGATCTTCCAGGGTAGGAAAAAGCATTTGGGGAATGCATTTGGGAGCTGAATCCCCCTTGTTTTAGGGAGGTACAGGTATAACTTTCACCCTTGACTTCTAAGTCTCAGAAGGTCCAGCTCAAACCCTCCAGGTAGCCTTCACAGATGTCTCAAGCACCCTCGATCAGAAGCTGGCACCTGAGACTAGATACAGCAACGACATGCAATGGCATGTCCCCACCTCAGGTCACAGAGAGGGGAAAGCAGGGAGAAGAGCTGCAAGTAGCCACAGGGCTTGACCATGAACCCACAGACCCCCAGCTCACTGTGGCACCAGGTAAGCCAGTTTTGGGCCAAACTCCTCCACGGGTACCCACCATGGGCCACGCTGACGATGCATCTTCCACCATCCCCGGCTCAGCTTGGCCCCTAGCCCTGTGGCTCGAGGAAGAGCCCCTGGAGCAACAGCCCCAGGGCTGAAACAAAATGGGGGGGCCATGTACCCCCATCCTGCAGCCCTGAAACTCTCCACGAGCCCCTCTACAGAGTTCTTCTCTTGCTGTCCCTTCCCATGTAATCAGTCTTCTGCAGAGAACAGCTTCCCAGTGGCTTTGAAGAGCATCCGTTTTAAGGGAGATGTTTGCTGTTTTCTTGCTTGCATCATTACCGATGAGCTGGGACAGGCTGATTCGTTTGGACACTGATGGCATTTTAGTGACTAACAGGAAGATTACTTGGCCAGACCAGATCAGAATTGCAGAGACAGACAGAAAACAAACAGAAATGCCCACATATCCATGCTCACGTGTGCTCACTCGCGCCTTCACAGACAGAAAAGCACTTGTCTTGTCCGTCTGATGCTCACCACAGCATTCACCACATCAGAGGAAGGCTCACACTACGCAGGGTACTGGGCAAGCCCGTGGAGACGGCACATTTCACGCACAACAGAGATGACAATTGCTATCTCTGAGTTTCACATCACACTCGGCAAAGGCAGAAAAGGTGCCAGGAATAAACACAGTCCTGACCTGGTGTGCACAGCCACATGCAGGGATGATGAACGGCTCCCCTGAGGGACTCACAGAAAACGCCTGGTCACTATTTCCACTTGTGGAGCTTAAACAGGAAAATAAAGGAAGTCTGGGAACTGCAGGAGAACCCGCCAGGTTGAGGACCAGTGGGCCATTTATAGCTGTTCTGAAAAGCATCTAAGCAAATAGAAAGAAAAAAGTTGGAATTCCATAGTCTCCTCCTTATGGCTCCGTAATGCATTTTCCGTCTCCGCGGTGCACAGCTGACATTCTGCACATTTCTGTGCGCAGTGAGCTTGGCCTGTGCGACATGCAGAGAAGGGAGTGGGAGCGATGGAGCCCAGCAGCCTCCAGCTGCCGTCAGGCACCAGCAAGCACTGTCCCTGCAGCCACCCTCCGCAGGGCCACAAAAGGCTCAGCCACCTCCCAAGAAACCCTGGCACATGGGATGCGTGTCCCTCTCCCGTGCTGCATCTCAGGATCTAAAGAGTCCAGAGATTTGTAGAGAGAGAAAACACATTTCCTTGTACCAGATGACCTGTAGGCTGAAGTGCAGTTGAATCTCTCTTTTTTTTCTTCCCTTTTCTTTCAGATGATCTCCTCCACCTGAGCCAAGGTAAGCTCAGAGCAAGCTCTCCCTCGTAAATCTCAGCACTGAGATTTTCTGTGCGTAGACAGTCTTGCATGCTCCAAAGCCAGCCTGCGTTCACCCGGCAGTCTAATAAAAGATATCCCTTCTAACAGCAAACCCTGACTCACTTCCCTCTAGCCTCCACCAGCAGGTCTCTGATGCAGGCAGGGCCAGATCAACCAGAACAGAAGATCCTGCCAGCTTTCGCTCTGGTTCCCACGTCCGGCTGGGGAGAGCAGGGCTGGAAGCACATCACCTTCCGTGCCACGGCAGCACTCTCCATCCCACATCTCTGCCAGGGAGCCAGACACGCTGTGCAATCCTCGCCACCATTTTCCCAATAGGAAAATTCGGCAAACGCATGAAGTCCAAGCTGCACGCTACGCTAATACCACGAAGCATCATCAAGCAACAGCAATGCTTCAGAAAGGATGGAGAGAGGATCGCAGTCCTCTGGCTGCTGTAATGGCCGGGTCTTCGTGACACTGTCTTCCCATCCTGGATGAAAATCCAGCCTACATCTCTCTAACAGCCTCCAAAAAAAGAAATACATCACCTATCAGCACACATTGACAGGGCAGAGCTGTGGGTTTCTGATGGAGATTTAAGGCCCATGGAAAAAATTGCAGCACCAAAGCCCATTTTGGAGAAGGAAGGTATAAAAGAGCCTTTAAATCCACATCCCACCCGGCTGGCAGCCCATCCAGCCTCGCCCCTGCCTGCAACAGAGGAGCTTTTACAAGCTACAAAGCCTTCCCAGGGCAAAAGGCTGTGCCCAGCTGCAGTTATGCCCCAATCCACAGGTGCCCAGGGAAACCTTAAACCCCCAGTTATAACCGATGTCAAATTAGGGGATCTGGAAACTGGACAGTCTGACACAGGTATCACAAGACACAGATAGCCACAGGCAAGCCCCCAGACGCAGCCCATCTCCCACACGCCTGAAGAATTGCTTCCAAGAGCCACGGTCCGGGCATGAATCCTGCACGGAGCTGTATCAAACCGCATGTGCCAGACTGGAAATAAATTTTCAAGGTACCACAGAAGGCAACTCCCCCAAACTGCTCATCACACTCACCAAAAAAGCAGAAGAGCTTGACCCTGGAAATCCCTGGGATCACTCAAATTCCGCACAAATCCCAAGCGAGACCCAGATTTTCAGTCCATGCCACTGGTCACACTTGCAGACCCTGCACCAGATCAGGAATGGGTCTACTTCCAAAACCCACTGCATTACAAGACAGGAATTGAAGAGGAGGATAAAAGCAGCAGCCGAGGAGGGGGAAACCGTTCTCCAAGCTGTGTCGGGGCCAGCAAGAGACACATTTGGCCGCCGTGCAGGACCCGGCCAGCCAGCCGGCGCACACCCACTGCTGCTGGCACAGGGCTCCCACCTCCGCTCCGCTCCCCACCCGGCCGGGGAGCAAATCCTCCCGGAGCATCAGCCCGACTCCTGGCACAGCTCCCCCATTGACAGCCACTCGCTCCATCCAGGTGGAAATCCCAGCTTCCCAGCTCCGCTGGCCGGCATGGTCACTCGCACCACACGGGTCCCAGCATCCTGCATCCACGGGCGTCTGTGCCTGCCACAGAGCCTTCCTCCTCCTGATCGCTCACCCCATCCATCCTCACCACTCGGGACAGACTCTGCACGGGGAGGACTTTGCTCATGGGTGAGGGCCCACACCTCCTTGACATGGACATGAGGCTTCCTTCCCACTGAAGCTGGACCCAAGCCACCGAAGCCAGCAACATAC
>JAOQGH010000012.1:4736886-4849393 GCA_025769975.1 Gallinago jamesoni
CTCGGCTCGGCTCGGCTCGGCTCGGCTCGGCTCGGCTCGGCTCGGCTCGGCTCGGCTCGGCTCGGCTCGGCTCCGCTGGGCTCGGCGGCGGCGGCGGGTCGCGGGGCGGTGCACAAAAGCGGGAGGAAGCGGTGACGCGCGGCGCCGCCTCGGCCAATGGGACGGCGGGGACGGGTGAGGGGGGGTGAAGGGGGGTGGGGGGAAGGACCGGTCCGGTCCCGTCCCGCCGCCACCGAGCGACCGAGCGAGCGGTCCGACCGCCACGCCGCTAGGGGGCGCCCGGGGGGGGGGGAAAACACCGGAGCCCGGGGGGGGGTCCCGCAGCCTCGGGGCACCCCCAGGGGATGGGGGGGTGTAGGGGTGTCTCTCTGCTGACGTGGCTTTGCCTCTTTTTGGGGGGAAATTGAAGGAAAAACGAGCCAAAATGGGGGGGGGATAAGAGGGGGCGCTGGGCTCTGCCCCGTTGCCCTCCAGAAGGGACAGCTCCCTAGGGGAGGGAGAGCAGCCCCCGGGCTGCTCCGATGTACAGCCCCAGCCTCCCTTGGCCGCCCCCACGGAGACGCAAAGGAAATTTACCCCCCTTTGGGGTAATTTTAAATTACCTCTTTGGGGTAAATTGCCTTTGGAAAGGCAAAATTACTCCCCCCCACCCCCCCCGAGTGAAGGGCCAGGGCAGGCCTGGTGCCTAAAAGAAGTGTGACCCGAGTTCTGTACCAGTCCTTGCTCGGGCTGGTGGGAAAGAGAGAAACTTCATACAGACAACAGGAAAAAAAAAAAAAATGAGAATAGAATCAGTAAGAATTTCTGGTGGTTCCCTGTTTTCCCCATTGAGTGAGTGTGTTGCGGAGAGGAAGGGAAACAGTCAGTCCGAGATTTTGGTGGGGAGAGAAAAAACTGGGCAGAATCCGAAACCCAGAGCTGTTCCCCTGGAGTTTTTAAGGACTTGCTGGTTGAGCCATTGCCTATAAAGGCAATCGAAACCCCAACCGGGGACCCCTCCTGAGAGATTCGGATCTCACATCCCCGTATACAATCGCGTGACCTATTAATAAAATCCATAGAAACCGATTCTGTATATACCAAATAACAGCAGATGGCTCCAGCCCAAACCGCTCCGGGTTCCCTCACTCCATAAATGATTTTACTAGGGCCGGTCCTGATCTTGATGTAATTGAATAGGTTTCACTCTTTTTCTCTCCCTCCCTCCCCTTCCCCAGAATATTTGTGCAGCTTAATGGAGAGATATCCAGGGGGACCGAGCTGTTGCTGGAAGGAACCTCTGACTCCAGCTTGCCTCATCCGTGTGGGAAGCAGCGTAAGTCTATCCTAAGCCACCTGGCTTTGGGGAAGGAGGTTGCTTTTCTCTGCACCTTCCTTCTAACTCTGACAGCTTTTAATAACATTCTGGTAACTTGGCACGTTTGAAAACGTTCTGGCTCCTGCCCATCGGGGGCGTGTGTCATGAATTCTTGTGCTGCAGATGCCTTTCTGAAATAAATCACATGTGTTTACCTTGGGAACCAGCTGCAGGACCCCAGGACTTTGGGTTTGAGTATTATAAGGGCATGAAGCGACAAGCAGCTCCTCAAAAACCTCCTCGGTTTTAATGGGAAGGCAAGCACCGATCGCTGCGGAAAACTCCCTTCCAAGTGGCTTCTCTTTTCGGAATGTGTTTGATGCCCTGGGAATCCCACTATGGGGGTTTTGGTCCGGGGTGTTCCTGAACAATGTGAGGATCGTCATGTGTGCAAAGCCTGTTTCCATCCATGTCAACAGGTCTCTGCTGCAGGGTGTGCGAAGGATCTGCCCCCGCATTCTGCCTCCTCAAACTGCTCTTGAAAACATTTACCGAGCCTGGGAGAAGAACCGATGGAGGTGTGTAGCTCCGTGCGTCGTTTCATGTATTCTCCTACAAATTCTGGCTGTTCTCTGTCCCCGAAGCCAAGAGGCATGGCATACCTTCTACCCCAACAGCCCAACTCTCCCTTCTTTTCCAAAACTGTGTCCAAATTGCCATTAGGAAACATTCTTTGGTGCACGGTGTGGAACAGCTGTATGTGGAACGCCCATGTATGTGCCAGTTGGTGAGATGAGAACTGTGCCATGCATAAAACATATAGATGTGTGCTGTAGTTTCTCTTAGTTGACTGGAGTCCTGGGTTGAGAGACACAGGGCTAACTTTTCTTCTAGTGCTGGGGAAAACAGACCTTTTAGAAGACTCTAGTGACTGAATTCATGAAAATATTTACTTTCTAGCCAGCCAGGCTCTGTGGGACTCAAGGTCTTAGTGTTTTTGAGCCTTGCCAGGTGGAGGGACAAGGAGGAGCAAGGCCTGGGCATTTGACCCATGCTGGCCAACAGGATTATTTCATACCATGAACGTCACATTGAATATAAATTAGAAAAGTTTGCTGCATAGCTCTCTCTCCCTTGATGGTGGCCGTCCAGACAACTCCTTGCCCCGGTGCTGGACCCCTGAGACCTTCCCTTCCTCCCAAAGCCGTTGGGCACTGTCCGACATTTGCTGTCCCCTGCGGGGAGCACAGAGTTTCCCACTCAGAATAAGCTGAGTAGAATTGTTGTATATCTTATATCGGTATCAAGATTAATACTGGTTCTTTAGTATTATTGTTAATTATTTAGTCTTATTCTATTAAATCTATTTACATTTCAACCCTCGTGTTTCTTTGTGTTCCCTGATTTCCCTTTCCAGGTGGGAAGGGGTCATCAGGCGACAGAATAATTGTCTAAACAACAATAAATTGTTAGGGGTTTACTCAAACCTTAACCACTGGTATGCATGTTGGGGTGGATGTGAAGGGCTTTACACAAACTTTATCTGACCTAGCTTTTCTTCGTTCTTCCCCAAACCCAAATTGAAACTTCGTGTCCCTTCCTTAAGAAGTTCGCTCCCGAGCCTAATGAAGACAGCCATAAATCTCCAGTTGATTGCAAAAGGATGAAACCCATCTGGCCTTTCTGGGTGTTTGAAGGCTGAACTACCCACCCCAGACTCCCTTTGTTGCCAAAGAGGCGTGTGAAAAGCTCAATTTCATCCAGCCTTAGTGACACAAGTGGACCTTTGGGCATACCTGGTCTCTCTCCACTAACTACAGAATTAAACAGTTCATCTTGATAATATCTTCAGTGAAAAATGTGATGGCACAAGTAGGTAACAAGTGAGCTATAAGAAAAGCTGGTGCTTCATCTGCACATCAAGAACTTTGCAGATCACAGCCCGAGGCCTTTCTATTTATGCTTCTCTTTTAATGACGTAAGCATTAGTATTTGCCATGGGGAGAAAAAGGGGAAGATATTTGGCTTTTACCTAACGCCTACTATTTTGGGCTATGTCAGGGTTCCTGCAGGAAGTGAACGCAGGTCCCAGAGCACTGACCCAATTCTTCTGTGACTAAATATGCTCCGTCTAACCTGAAATTCTCCCATGCCTTCTGTTTGATACAATATACTTTCTTGCTTCCTGCCCTAAACGGCAGCACAAGGCCGTTGTGTGCTGTGAGACTCCTGTCAGGCATTCTCTCCCATCGAGATGGGAGATGTGTATCAATGGGGGGGGGTGTGAAATCATTCCTATACTTAGTTTTGCAAACTGTAAAGAAATGATGCCATCTCAGTGTAAAGAAAAGAAGCCAGCTACTCACTCAGAAAAGGTGTGCTGCCTCATAGCTGAAGGCTGGAGCTGGCAATGGGCTTGGGTGGGATTTCAGCACATAGACACAAGCCTGTGATGCCAAAACCTCTGCGTGACAGTGCCTGGGCTCGGCAAACCTGCATTGGCTGCAGCTCCTCCTCACCCAAGGTTAATTGCAGGTCTGCTGTTTGCTGTGGAAAAGCAGGTAGAAAAGGGGGGCTAGTCCTTCTTAATGATATTAACCTGCAGAGAAGCCACATTTATTATGCTTAAATAATCCCCCATTTCCCACGTGTTCTGACTGCTGCAAAGCTGGGCGCATTGGGGACCACCTGGCAGATAAACCTGGTCAGGACCCACAGACCACATGTGTCAGTAATCCTGAGGGGTTTGTGCTGTTCCCAGAACATGCCTGAACGTATGCAGAGGTTTGCTGGGGACAGATGTTTGGGGGGGCACTTCATCTCTACCTCTGCTTCTGTTTTACAAGAACGACTGAGTGGAGTAGTTAAGAAAGGTGAGAGTGAGGGTCAGATCCCTGTTGCTGAGGGGCCACACACTTCCCCCTACCTTTCTCTTCCTCTCCTGTTACATTAAATGCTCCCTGGCTAATATCACCATATGCTTTGCAGAGCAGACACCAAGATCTGCTGTATGAAAGACCTCACAGCCAGGCAAGAGCAACAAGTGATCTCTCTGGCTCGATGGGTTTTGAAACCTTTCCTCCGCCGTGGCAGAAAACTGTTTCTCACAAACAGCAGAAAACTCCTCCTGCCCACACAACAGATTAATGCCATGGGTTAGAGTTTGGGTTTATACCCCCTCAGGCTGGGGAGGAAATCCTGGGCTCCTTCCCAGGCTCAGTGTAAAGGATATTTCTAGCATCCATCCCAGCATAAAAGGTAGGTGGCAGTAGCAGCAATCCTATTTTAAAAGGAAAGGGCGAGTCGTGCACTGGAAGATAAAATGCATGGCCCTCATTCTAGAGGAGAAGGTCCCGAGTATGAAGAACTGGCACTGGTGAGGCCCCACCTCGAATACTGTCCTTGGTTTTGGGCTCCTCACTACAGGAGGGACATTAAGCATGTCCAGAGAAGGGCAACGAAGCTGATGAGGGGTCTGGAGCACAAGTCTGATGAGGAGAGGCTGAGGGAGCTGGGGTTGTTCAGCCTGAAGAAAAGGAGGCTGAGGGAGACCTTATCACTGTACTCCTGAAAGGAGGTTGTAGCGAGGGTGGGGTTGGTCTCTTCTCCCAAGTAATAGGCAATAGGACAAGAGGAAATGGTCTCAAGCTATGCCAGGAGAGGTTTAGGATAGATATTAGGAAAAATTTCTTCACCAAAAGGGGTATCAAACATTGGAACAGGCTGCCCAGGGAAGTGGTGGAATCACCATCCCTGAAGGTATTTAAAAGACAGGCAGATGTGGTGGTGAGGGACATGGTTTAGTGATGGGTTTTGTCAGTTTAAGGTTGATGGTTGGGCTTGATGATCTGAAAGATCCTAGATGATTCTATGGTTCTATGCTTCTAAGGACCAAGAGCAGAGGTGTGCTCTTCATTCATGCTCGCCCATCAACCACTCAGGAACACTGCAACACCACATCTTGGATAAAAGAGGGTAGAAAGTTGCTCTGTGAAGGGCTCAGAGAAAAGGGGTGCCCCCAGCCCTCTTGGTGGCAGCATTTGTGTCCGTCCACCCAGCCCTATGCAGCCGACAGGAGAGATTTTTCAGATCTTTGGAAATAGAGGCTGGAGACTAAGTGTGACATGCAGAGGGAGGTACCAGCACACAGTGGCCAGTGGTGTCAATCATCAAAAAGCCACGGATTTTAACTCCTATTTCAAATGAGCTGGGTGTGACTCCAATGAGATTGAGTTGTGTGGATGTATATTTTTTTTCCTGGTAGTTGTCGCATGCGCTTTGACAGCTGAACGTAACTTTCCACGCTGTCTTTTCCCGTGAGTAGCCTCCTCTGCCCAAACAAAGGGAAGAACACCTCCAAAAAGGACAAAGTGAAAGTGAAGAGGATCTGATTTCTGGGTGGGTTGTTAAACAAACACCATTCGAGAACATTTCTCTGTGATGCTTTTTCACATATGCAGGGAGCTTGGAACTTGTGTCATCCAAACAGTATTTGAAAGGTAACTCTGTATATTGTGCTGGTCAAAGGTGAGGAGCTGAAAGCCCCGGAGAGTTATAATACCTGTCTGCAAACAGACTCAGTTCAGACTTTCCCAGGCAAGGTCAGAACTCTCCCAGAATATTTATGGGCTCATCTGGTGCCTGGATATTGTGAAAAATAGCACAAGAATTACTGTCCTTTGTGGAGTTCGCAACTGAAACTGCTAGAAAGCCAAAAATCGCAGGGGACTTGCTGCTTTTCCATCCCACATTCCCAGAAAGTGCAGAAAAATCTTGATAATTCCATTAAAAGAATCAAGATTCTCCACCCTCCCGCTAGCCCCTCTCGACTAAATTCTAAGGGATAAGAGAAGGACTGAAAGAGGAGGGACCAGACATGGATTTAGGTATGTGTATCCAGCCTGCCCTGTTCTTTGATGCCACTGACTTCAAGAGGATTTTGCTCCTTGAGAGTATGACCCTGTTTCTCTCATCTCACTCCCAATTTGAAAGGTAACCAATCTACAGGGGTGTAGTCAAAGGCACCCATTATAATCACTGGATTACAGCTGCCATTTCAATGGTATGTTGCACTCTTTACTGTATTCTTAATGAAGAAGGCATATTTGAACTTCTACAGCTGAAAGTGAATCACATACAAGCAGCCATCGAGCCTGAGTTTCTTTGTATTTCTTCACATCCACCCACGTGGAGCTGGATTTTAGCTGACAAATCAAAGGAAGTAGACACTGATTTATGCCACTGAGATCCGTCCCATTTGCCATAAACTTATCTGAATGCATCAAGTGGAAAGCTACAGTTTTTCCTTTACATCTATCACGCGGGGGAAGAAATCACTGAAACAATCAAAACCTGACTGTTTACATGTTTTGTTTTATAAATGGGCTTGTATAGAAAGTTGCAGCGCTGTTGCACAGACAGCTCACATAAATCTCTCATCACAAATGCCACATGTCCTCATTTCCTCATCTGCGGTAAAATACAAGCAGCGGCACTTTGATAATTAGGAAGCTGGAGGTAAACCAGTCAGCATCCAGCAGTAAGAAAGTGGATATGGATGAAGGTTACAAAACACAATACAGAGAAGTTTGGTTTTGAGCGGTGTCACTCATTCATGTAACTTTCCATTGTGTGACTGTCGTCTGCGTGTTAACAAGCCAGTTCTTCCATGGAGGGGGATACTGGAGAAACTGGAAAGGTCTGAGAAGTGCCTGATCCTCCCCATTTGGGTTTCTCAGCCTTGCTGGGCATTTACACTTCCCTTGAAAAGTACTCAAAATCTCACCTCAAAATGCAGTGAACTGACCTGCTCCTGTTTAAGTCCCTTTGATATGACCTGAAGACACATAGAGTTGGAGAAGAGCATCCACAGATGGTTCAGCAGAAAGCCTTCTCATCAGACAGATGGCACAGTGGGGGATCCCCCATTCCCTGCATGGAGCTAATGTGGTTTCACCTGGGAAGAAGGAGCAGAAGGGTCCCACAAGACCACTCAGACATTTTTTGGCTTCTGCCTTACAAAAGACTTGGACAACTGCCATCTGTGACCCTTGTTCAGTGCTGGCAAGCCAAGCCAGTGTCACTCACTAACTTTTAACTTCACCCATGTGTTTCCATAAAGCTACTCTGGGATGGATAAAAATTAACTGAGTGCATATAATTGGGACAACTCTGCTATTATGGCATGTCTGAATCCTTCCAAACTTTTTTTTTTCCTAAAAAGGAGACATTTCCTAAATTTCAGATCAGCCAGCAATGGTGAAATGCCCTTTTGCCCAGCTTGGTGTGCTTTGTGTAAGGGGTATTTATTTAATCCATCTGAAACTCATGAGAAAGGAGAGAAATATCCCGGCAGCAAGATAAGATGATTATCTTCCTGGCAAACAATAGGAACACGGTCAAAATTAAAAATAATTTGATTGCAAATAGGAAGCTTAGTAAAACAGCGAGACTAGAGGAAACATGACTAATTTTTTTTTAGCTTGTCTGAACTCACACAGCAGAGCTTTGCGAGAGCCGTAACTTTGAAATATAGATCTGTAGAAAACCCATGGGGGGAAGATGGCAGTAATCCAACCGCAATAGTACAATAGGGGCAAGTTAATGCAGCTGGTAGATCCAACCTAAATGGCTAATAGCAACAGACAAAAGCTATTTTAGGTATAATTTGGTGGGGACCACAGTAAATAAGATTTGGTGAGGAGTGGAGAAAGTGAAGGCGTATTTCTTGATTGTTTTTTGGTTTCCATTCGTTTGCCATTCTCCATGGCAACACATGGCCAAACCATGATGCCAGTGTCACCTGCAGGATAAGGACCAAGCTCTCTATATGAGCCTGTGGGCCAGGGCTTCGCATCCCTGGACAAGGTTGGTTCCTCCTGTCTCCAGCAAAGAACCTTATTTTCTGCAGGGGAAGGAGGATGTGGCTGCAGGACCAAGATGACTGTGGGATTTATCTTTGAGAGAAAATTCTAATAGATGTGAAACCTGTACAGAGGCCCTTATAAAGGCATTTCCTTCTGATGATGATTAACCAGCAATTGTGTTTATATGATTCCCAGAAAAAGTGCATACTAAACTACTGTTTCCTTAAAACAAAACTTAACATAAACCAACCTCTCTCCAGTGGGGATGTGAAGAAGAAAATGCTGTCCAGAACAGCTCTTCCTCAGCGTCCATGGCAAGACTCGAACATCTTCCTCTGTCCCAGACAGTGCTCGTATCTGCTCTAGATGTGCTATTCTGCTGGGAAGACGCTCAGACTCACTTACGTGCAGTTCTTCTTGTCCTTGTATCACAGCCTGCATGTCAGAAACAGGATAGTGACTTTTGATTTAACCCAGGGGACAGTAACATTTGGATCTCTGGTTTTAAACGTCTAACATGACTTGACTGTACCCTTCTATAAATGTACTGTCTAGAATATTCTGTGCTTTTATTAGCATTGTTAGGGATGGGGCTCTGATATGAAGGCAGACACTTCTCAAAACGCCCTGTGCAATAGGGAAGTGATTACATCCATTTTACAGCAGAAGAAATTATGCTGTAGGTAGAGGGTTGAAATGATCCTTTCCAAGAACACGGGGAGAAGCATAGATCAAAACACAACAAAGACACAATGTTCCCAAGTCTAGTTGTGACCACAAAACCACAATGTCTTTTTTTGATTTAAAAGCCTTTTGAACTGACATTTTTAGTCAACTGAGGGTTGAAGCAAATCCTCGGGTAGCTCCAATGAAGCCACGTTGAATTACATCAGCCAAGGATATGAGTACACTTCACTGATATTAAGCTACTTCAGTTGCAGTTCTGCATGTCTGGTCCTTTACCTGGGTAGATATTTTTTCTGGTCTTTTGAGGGCACAATATAAGTTAGGTGAGAGTGTGTTGCAAACCCACATGACAGCCATAAGCAGTAGCTGACACTAGATACTAAACAGTATTTAAGCCACTTGGCAAACCTCATATAGGTCCAGTAATTGTAGGTGGATGGGAGCTTGCAGAGGGTCATTAGGTTCCTGATGGAGGAAACACTGCTGAAAGGCAGAAGAGGAAATGACAGATTTAATGAATAGTGGTCACAAGCTGAACTACAAAGAGCAACCAGTCTGTATGTTTTCCTACAAGAAGGATCATAGCAGAACCAAAGCCAGATGGTCCCTGATGGCAAGACCCCACCAAACCAGAAGACTTGACAAATGATACTGGGGAAAAGTCTCTGACCAGTAAAAAGAGTGGCTGCATTTATGCAGTCAGTGAACTGAATTCAGAACAGGGCTGTGTCCTTTTGCTTCCACCACAGAAGAGAGTGCCAGATCTTTTGCAGTTGAAACATCAAAGCACTGTCTCTGGAATGGGAGGTCTCAGCGCTAAAGGTAGGTTGCCACTGTTACCAATGGTTCAAAAAGCTGAAAGATAGATCTAGGTAGAGTATCAGAAGCGCATGAAAAGAAAGAGGTGTTTCACGCTGGTGGGCAGGATTTAGCATGCTACTCAAATCCAGGTAAATGTGATTGTATTTGTCAAAGTCAAAGAGACATTAGAGCATGAGCTTGGATACAGCGGGTCTGGTAACAGAATCACTGCAGTCTGTCTCTGAGCAGTGCTGCACTAGATGTTGATCATGGAGGTTTTATGCTTCTATGAAAACAGTTAATGATGACATGATTCAATATTCTGTAAAGGGCTCAGAGGGAGACTCAGTAAAACATCAAACAATGCTGCCAAACTTTTCATGCATAACAAGCTAAATGCAAAGGCATCATTCTCACAGAGACTTAAAAGAAGCACCAGTTGGAAGTTGATTCCAAAATGAAAGAGGAAGTTATTCAGGCCAATTTGTTACTTCAAACACGTGAAAAAACATCTGAATTAAGATGGTGGCATGCATCATTAAGGCATTTCGGCACAGATGCTTGTGAAATTGGACATCAACGGATACATGTCAAAGGCTGAGATCAGTGATGTGATGACACAGCAACATTGGAGGCAAACTCTCCAGCAGATGAGAGCTTTGTTGTCCTGGGGAAAGGTCATCAAGTGTGAGCCTTTAACATAATCAAAACTTCTCAAAAGAATACACAGCCAATGTGCGATAGTCCCCTTCTACCTGATTGTTTGCAGTGCTGCCCAGTGCATGGCAGGACCTGCTGCTGCTGGACCTGCTGTTCCACTGGAGGCTGTCCCTCTTGAGGGAGACTTCTGCCTTCTCTTGCCTCAGTCCTTCATCACAGCCTATTTCTGTCAAGGAAAACAAAAATGTTGGTGTGTGTTGTTGAACTTCCATCACAGCAAGAAAGGTAGAGCGAGGAGGGGAGAGGAGAGGAGAGGAGAGGAGAGGAGAGGAGAGGAGAGGAGAGGAGAGGAGAGGAGAGGAGAGGAGAGGAGAGGAGAAGCTTGGACAACCTCTAGTTGCTCCATCACAAAACCAACTTGTCTTTCTGACAGATTTGTTCTGCATAAGCCATAAAACAAGAACTTACTGCAGGAGTGATGAGATGCAATTCTATAACTCTGTTATCCAAGATGGGTACAACAGACATTTTTTACTTTAACACTCAACTCAAGGAACAAACAAGAGACGATAAATTGCTTTAATGAGTGAAAAAGAACATCCAGAGCAGCAAGGGGAAGAGTACCGCTAAATGATTATTGACTTGGGAGCTGGGGTCTGTCCAAGACCTGGGGTAACATGGGGTTGTCTCTGAGAAACAGAGATGCTGCTGTTCACATTGCAAGCAGAAATTGCTAGATGCTGTCTAGCCTGGTCCCTAGGTTTCCCCTAGGTCTGGATAGTCCATGGCTATCCAATTCTTTCATCACAGGTCTCCTGTGCAACTTCATCCCCGCCCCATGAATTAACTAACAACTTCAGGGCTCCAGGAAGGAAGCCATTTCTTGGAGGATACTTAAAAGAACAAAAATGATGGTGGAAGGCTTGTTTGCCTCCATACTGGCATGAAGATTGCTGGTATTGCAGCGCCTGTTGGCAAAGCTTCTCTCAAAGGGAGAATGGAAAGCTGGAACACCATCTTGGAGTAAAGAGACAGGTGTTGGTGGAAAAAAACACAAAGCTTTTGTTCTTGTTGACTGTGTTCATGTGAATGGAAAATCCAGGCAAGGAAACTGGAGAGCCCACAGCTCACACTGCCAGGTCTCCTGGTTTCTAATTTTGGAACAAAGTACTCCTCACAACTGCTTTTCCTAAACACCCCCGTTATGCATATTTTCAGAGGATGATTTCACAAGGTCTCACAGGAGCAGGGACTGAGCAGACGTATATGCAGAATCTAAGGAGGAGAAACTACTGTGTAAGGAAAAAACTATCATCCCTTATTTCAGGGTATTTCAGGTATAATGGATGCAATCAGAAGTATTTCAGAAAGCACTGACTTGAGTGTGCAACAGGAGTGTCCTAAAAGAGTGCAAAGGAAATAAAACTGACCTTCAGGTGTGTGTTGGGTGTAAGGAGGTCTGGGGTCTGGGCCTGAGCAAACTATTCATCCTTTATGGACCTCTGTTTTTCCTGCATGCTCTTGCTGCCTAGATCGTCACATTTAACAGTCTGTCCTGGTGTTCTTGCCACTGCTGCAATGTTGGACACCTCACATCCTTTATATCTGTGCAAACAGAAATCTGTCAGGGACTCACTTGCTTTTAAGTCCATTTTTCTTTCCCCATCAGTATATCAAGATTCAAATCTTTTCTCTTTCTTTGCACTGGGGAGGTTTCTGTTCAGTGGAAGACAGCCCTCCCTGCCAACGGGAAATAAACCCTTCTCAGGCAGAAGGGCACCTCTCTCTTGCACACCCATTAAATAAGGTCTCTTTAAGTTCCAATGCAAGTGGGTGGCTGTCAAGCAGCTATGAGTAAGCTACAAGAGGATGCCAATATTGCCAGACTTAATGTCAACCGAGACATTGTGGGGAAACCTGACTGTAAACAAAAGTGAAGCCAACCGTGCTGTGTGTCCTTGTCCAAATGAAGGGAAACTGCATTTGTAAAAACCCTTCATTTCTAATATGATAAAGAGAGGTGTAGGCTTCTATGGCATAGGTGTTGCAATCCTACAACAGTGTTTTCCCTGGGTGCAAGCCAAAGTTTTGGCTTCACTTTTCTATTACCAAACATGAGCCCTCTGAGATGAGTCACTGGTTCTTACAGCGGGCTACAGTCTGCTGAGCAGGAAAAGGAGGCCTTGCATGGAAAAGGAATCGGAAGATGATGTGTCATGTGGGTCACAGAAGGAATTGGCATCACTTCTCACAGCAGGCCAATGCAGATTACATGCAGAGGACCTGCAGGCCTGGAGGAGATGGAAATACAGACAGGACTCCCAACCCAATGGGGTTTGGGTGTCCAAGTAATCTCTGGTGAGCATCTAAGTGTCCTTGTGGCTCTACCAAAAGCTCCACTTCAGCAATTCAGGTACTTAAATGAGCTGCAGCAATTCATTTCTGTAAACTTGACTCTCCAGTCATTGCCAGCTCCCTGCTGCAACATGTTCACCCCTTCCCCATCCTCTCCCACCCCAGGAGAGCCAGTGGAGTTCCAAGGGGAGCATGTGGCTGGAGATCTCTGCCAGGGAGCCAAGAAGGAGTTTGGAGGGTTTTTTCTTTTTTTGCATTTCCTCTTATTATGAGAGCCATCAAATGAAAAATAAAAGGATCCTGAGGGACAATTAAATTAATAAGGGATGTGTGATCACTGGTGTCCAACGTTGACTTATGGAAACTATAGGATGAGGGAAGTCTTTCCACTTTGGCCACTGCTGTCAGTGCTGGGAGTCAAAAAACATTAATTATTGCTAATCTATAGCTCACCTTTTGTGAGTCAACAGGTGAGAGAGCTATCTGTAAAGCTGGTTGGCAGGCAGGGGTGCATCCAGGTCACAACCTTGGCACTTAGAGGTTAAATACTAATTAATATTAACATAGAGAGCCATGTGAGCAGTGTTCCTTGCAGAGGGTTTCACCATGGCGGCACAAATGGGGCAGCGCTTCTGTGTGAGGTGGCTCCCAGCTGTGTGGAAGATAAAATGATTATCGAGATTAAAAAAAACACCAAACCAACCACATATTCAGCAATCCCTGTGACTGGCCTGGGCAGGATGAGGGGCTGCCACGGAAAGGGGCGGGGACCCCGGACCGAGGGAAAGGGGCCTTCTACCCCCCCGCCTCCTCCCACACAGGCCCGGCCGAGGCCGCTAATGGCTCGGCCCGTTCCCGCCGCCCTCCCGTGAAGCGTGAGGGAAAGCAGGAGCGGACCCGCCCGTCCCCCGGGCCCGCAGGGAGGCGGAGGGGGCGGCCACGGCCAGCCAGAGGCGGGACGGCTCCTCCCCGGCGGGGCGGGCTAAGGGGAAGCGGGGCGGTGAGGCGGGAACGGGGCGGGCTGAGCGGGCCGGGCCTGAGGGAGAACGGAGCCGGGCCGGGCTGAGGGGCCGGGCTGAGGTACCGGGCTGAGGGAGGACAGAACCGGACCGGGTGAGGTGAGACCGGTGCCGTCGAGGCAGGATGTCGGGGGCGACGAGAACAGCCATCTGCCTGCTGCGCTGCGACCTGCGCGCCCACGATAACCAGGTAGGGCCCGTCCCTCCGCCGCCCCCCCCCCCACCTCCCCCCCCCGGGTATTTCTGTCGAGATAACCCCGCTTTTGAGTAGGCTGGGGAGGGGTGCGCGCTGCATCCCGCCCCCGAGAGCTGCTATGGCCCTCGCTGTGTTCCCAGGTGCTCCACTGGGCTCAGGGCAATGCGGATTTCGTTGTTCCCCTCTACTGCTTCGACCCGCGGCACTACCTGGGCACCCACTGCTACGGCTTCCCGAAGACGGGGCCCCACCGGCTCAGGTTTTTGCTGGAAAGCGTGAAGGATCTAAGGGAAACGCTCAAGAAAAAAGGAAGGTAGCTGAGACAGCATGGTTCAAATAACACGTCTGCTTTTATTTTCTTTCTCTTTTTTCAACACGTATTTGGGCCAGTGAGTCAAATCGTGTCAGATACTCTGGGCTCTGATGATGGCTCCTTAAAGAGCCATGGCCCTTTTGTTATATACCAGAAGGTCCCATACCTAACCCCTATTCACATGACCTGCTGTGGCATCTGCAAGTGAGCAAAGAGCCCTCCAGGCTGTGTGCCGTGTGGGGTGGTGTTTTCTTGAACTCGGGTATCACACATGGGCATCAGCCTTGAGCTTTTTTGCCCAGCGTCCTGACAATTGGAGACATGAACAATGGACTTCTGAGATGTAGGCAATGACAGTAGCCACTGTGACATCTTCTTTGTCCCTAGCGAGTTTTCCTTCGCTGTCTAGTTTCCCTAGACAGACCAACATGGATCCTGGCTTGTGAGACTGGAGAGTTAAGTTTACTCATACCCTGTCCCACTAAACCCAATCTCTTTGATAGGCTACACTCTGGGAAGGGAGTCTTCAGGGATTCCTCCTGCATTACACCTTTAGAAATCATAACTGGGGTAGACCAGGGCCTGAATGTCTACATGCTGAAGAATCCCATTACCACATAACATCTGGCTTCACTCAGCAGAAGATGCATCAGCCAGCCTGTCTTCTCCCAGAGCAGCATAACGGATTGTAGAAGCAAGAGGAACGGCTCTGGGTTTGTAGTGCTGTGTGGACTGTGCAGGTGGTGAATGTTGCAGGAGACTGAAAGACCTAATTGGTGGGTACCTGCACCGCACCCTGCAGTGAACAGATTCAGAGCTGCTTGGATTCTGCTGTGCAGTTGTCAGTGGGTGATAAGAGACTGGTCTTCTGCAGTGAGACATGTGGTTGTGAAGAGCCATGCTAAGACCTAGGCTCCATTTCCACAACCATGAAGTATCTTCTTAATGCAGTGGTAGTCAGAAATCTTCACATCCAATCTGTGGTGGTCCCTGTGGGCAGCTTGGTCTCTGCTTTTCTGTGGGAAGTAAGGGGAACAGCTTTCTTGGCAGCACCCCTTGCTCTTGCCTTCCTCAGACCCAGCCCAGCTTTGAAGAAACTTTTCAATTATGCTCTAAATTATTCTGGCAAAAGCACTTTATTACCCCTTCGACTTCTTCTGCAGCACAAGCCTCTGTTAGATGATGCAGGTGTGTGTGTGTATGACAGTGAGACAGGTAAAGGGACAAAGTCACGTATGAGGCTCCTTCCAGAACTCTGCACACACCTCTGACCAAATGTCACACCACAGCTTCTCTCTTGGTCTGGTGCCCCAGGTACACAGCTGGGCAGTTGATGAGGTTGCAAGGTGGGAGAGAAATTTTGTTGACTCTGTTACAAACACAGAGCATTCAGAGGAAAGAATTTCTCTGAATTCTCCCACATGAAAGTGGAGGAGGGTCTGCCCACAAGCCACCACAACCTGTGAAGGGGATTGAATGAGGAATCAGTTCTTAAATCTCAGCCTTAGTGGGTGAGGATGAACGGATCTGACAGATTTACTTTTAGGTAACAGCCTGTCTTTCTGCCCAGTCATCCTTTTGAAGGCATCCGGGGTAGTAGGAATGTGTTTGATACAAACTCAGCCCCAGAGGCTTACGGACTGTGTTCAGTGGGTCCTAAAAAAATGCAGGCTAGTCAAATCCTGTCTGTCTGCCTCCACATGCTGTCTGTGCTCTGTAGAGAACTAGTACGTGGGTGCCTGGGCCAACTAGGACCTTCTGTACACATAAATAACAACATCAAACGTAATTCAGGCCAATGTTTTGTGTTTGCAGTACCCTGGTTATGAGGAAGGGGAAGCCAGAAGATGTGGTCCGTGATCTGATTATTCAGCTGGGCTCTGTCAGCGCTGTGGCTTTCCATGAGGAGGTAACAGAAATATTTGAGTGACATTGTAAAAAGATAAAAATTGGGTTGTGGAGGTTTCTTCTGCAATCAAATGGTGATGCAGACTCTGTGTGTTCAGAGCCTTTCTTGTCTGTGGGATTGTAAACGCTGGGGAGATTGGCCAGCTCCTGAGATGGGGAAGGTGTAGGCATCCATGTGGGAGCCACTTCTGGATGACAGCAGCTATTTGTGATTGATCACTTGCAAGTGCTGTGTCTTGAGGAAGAGGACGTTCTGACAACTGGCATTTTAGGTCAGCTGAGTCTGTTTCTCCTCCTGTTTGCATCAAACTCTCTTTTCCTGGCACTTCCCTCGCACAGGGAGATTGCTGCCAAGGGGATTATTCTACTGAGTGTAGAAAAAGCCCACAGTGAGTTGACAGCACCATATTTAGGTTGTTGCCCACCAGCGTGTTGAAGAATGGAACACAAGTCCGGTCCTGAACTACCAATGGGACTGGCGTGTCACTGACCTGTCTTCACTGAGCTAAGTGGTTTGATCCAGAGCCTGCTGAATTCAATGGAGGGCTGTGAATCCAAACCACTGGGCCTGGAGGCTTTGTGTACATACACATACGTATGTATATATGTAGGTGCACTCAGTATTAGCAGGGTTGACAACTGACACTTCCCACGGTCCCTTAATCCATGCGGCACTAAGAACAACCACAGAGAATCAGACAAAGGGCCTCATCTAACTCCATAGCCGTTTTCCTGACAGTGACCAGTAACAGATGCCCAGGGAAGGCCACAGAAACAGGAAATATCTGTAAAGATATTTCTCCTGAATACTTTCCCAGCCTCCAAGAACCTGTGGCTCAAGGACTTCTTGAAACAGCTATGCTATCCTGATACTCAGTAACCCTTAGTGGATTTCTTTTATATATGCTTGTCCAGTCACCTTTTCAGTCCTTCCAAACTTAAAAGATCTGCAAGGTCTTACATCAAGGAGTTCCTTATTCTGGCATTGGCACTACTAATGGAAAGTGAAAACAGTTGTTGGGTTTGGCAGAGAGGGAAATACTTTGAGATTGTCTGTCTGTGAGCACCTCTCTCTAAAGGGATGAAGCTAAATGGGGAGATAAGGGAGGAGAGCAAGACCAGGGTCTGTGTGTGTGCAGGACCTGAGGCTGCACAGCCATGGCCTAACTGCATTTTGTTCTCCCCAGGCCACGCAGGAGGAGCTGGATGTGGAGAAGGGGCTGTGCCAGGTGTGTAATCAGCATGGGGTGAAGATCCAGACATTCTGGGCATCCACGCTGTATCATCGGGACGACCTTCCCTTCAGGCCCATTTCCAGGTGTGCTGCTCCATGGTATCACTCACTCTTCCACTGTCCCATTTGTTTTTCACTCCACTGAACTGCGCAGGAAGGATCTTCATCATTTGATCTCACAGGGAAGGGACCCACTAGCCCATCTGCATTTACAGAACAGTGCTGTCGTGCTCATACACATCAAGGAGAGGAGGCATATTCATCCCTCTGTACTAATAAGATTTTAGTTTCAATATACATAAAGCCAAAGGGTTGGTTTGACCATTTGTTGAGCAACTGATTTCTCTCTGCCGTTCCACCAGCACAGTTTGGATACTCGGTCTGTGGTGCCCAGAGTCCTTGAGACATTGGGCTGAATCCTCCATTTCCCCTTCTGGCTAAATGCCTGCGACAGCAGCTCTTTGTGTGTGAACTCTTCACAGCTCCCTCAATAGTCACCTGAGGTGTAGCTGATGGAGTTGAGTGATTCATGGTATTCTACAGAAAATGTATAAAATAGGGCAGAAGACTTGGGGCCACAAAAATGCCTGTTTCTCTCTGTTGACTGAAAAGGCAGCAGGAAGTTGCAAATTTTTACACTGAGGCCAGCCTTGTGGATAATCAGAAGTTAGGTGAGATAAATCTGACCCTCATTAGGACACACCTTAAATTGAAAAGGCATCGTTTGCATCAGAAGCAGAAAGAAATTGGCTGAAGGACTGAACTCCTGATTGCTGCTAGCCCTGGGTGCATCTGCCTCTGTTGTGCAGTGTACAAATATGAATCACAAAAGGTGCTCTGCCCTTGTGAGGGCACAGCCTGGAAAGCTAATGGAAGCTCCGAGGTGCTGTGAAGGGCCCAGGGTAGACATCCTGTGGAGATCTGAAGTACTGTTTCCAGTTCTGGGCTCCCCAGTTCAAGAAGGACAGGGAACTGCTGGAGAGGGTACAACAGAGGGCTACAAAGATGGTGAGGGGCCTGGAGCATCTCCCTTATGAGGAAAGGCTGAGGGACTTGGGCCTTTTTAGTCTAGAGAAGGCTGAGGGGGGATCTGATCAACACCTGTAAATACTTAAAGGGTGGGTGTCAGGAGGATGGGGCTGGTCTTTTTTCAGTGATGCCCAGTGACAGGACAAGAGGTAATGGGCACAAACTTGTACATAAGAAGTTCCATCTAAACATGAACCCTCTTTACTTTGGGGGTGGCAGAGCCCTGGAAGAGGCTGCCCAGAGAGGTGGTGAAGTCTCCTTCTCTGGAGTCATTGAAAACCCGCCTGAACGTGTTCCTGTGCAGCCTGGTCTGGGTGGACCTGTTTTGGCAGAGGGGTTGGACTAGGTGATCTCCAGAGGTCCCTTCCAACTCCGTGTCATTCTGTGATTCTGTCATCTGACTGCACTCCGTGTAATCTGTGCAGGTTGCCTGATGTCTACACCCATTTCCGAAAAGTGGTGGAATCTGAGGTGAAGGTCCGGCCGACCCTGCGCATGGCAAATCAGCTGAAGCCTCTGGCTCCGGGGGTTGAAGAAGGGTATATCCCTACAATGGAAGATTTGGGACAGAAGGGTAAGAAAACTTATTTTGGCAGTTGCTCCCATGAAATCCTGCTTAGAAATGTCTCTTACTGAGAATTAAAAGATGGAGGCCTCCCAAAGGCAGTGGTTGCCCTTCAAACTGTAACTAACCCTCTGTTCACTCAAACAGTGAATGACAGTAAATTCCCTGCATGGAGGAGCTGCTCTGCAGCTGGATAGAACACATCCTCTTAGTCATTTTTAATATGCTTGATGCAGTCCTTGTTTTACAGGAAGACTAGGGCATAATCTTTTATGTCCCCAAAGCAGGTGTCTCTAGTGCTCAACATCCTTAGATTTTAAGCTCCTTACCTTTTGATATGCTTTCCAAGGGGGTAATAAGGTGATATTTTTTTTCTGTGGCAGATCCTGTGACTGATCCACGAACAGCCTTCCCCTGCAGTGGAGGAGAGACCCAGGCTTTAATGAGACTGCAGTATTATTTTTGGGACACGGTAACTCATACATTTCCTTGTCTACATCCTCCCCCTTGTACACATGGCTGTGCAAGTGGGTGAGGCTGCAATTTCACTTCCTAATAATATTTCCTTAGTGCCTGTATAACACTTTACAAAGGAGGGAATTAGCATTATTTCAGTTTTTTAGAGAGACAAAGTAAATCAAAAAGAAGTCATCCAGGAACTGGGAATGTAAGCCAAATGCTTAGGAACCTAGTCTAGTGGCCATGCCTCTTAAGTCTTTTTTTCCATCGACTTTTGGGAATTGGGACAATTTTTTAGCTCCTTTACCTTGATTTTCCCATTTCTACTTTCCTGAACCACGTCATCAGCAATGTTGCCCCTCCATTTTGGAGGTGTAAGTAGTGGCCTAACAGACTGCAATTGCAATGGGGGTGAGGAAAAACTGACAGGGTAAAAGAGAGAAAACTCATGGGTTGAGATAAAGACAGTTTAATAGGTTAAGCAAAATCAGGAATTCTTTCACTACTTCCCATCAGTGGGCAGATGCTCAGCCATTGCCAGGAAAGCAGGTCTCCATCACGCATAATGGTTACTTGGGAGGATAAAAGCTGTCTTGCTTGACCCCAGCCCACTCACTGATGGGGCAGTCTGAGGAGCAGAAAAGGCCTTGATGCTGTGCAAGCCCAGCTGGGCAATAACTAAAACGTCCTTGTGTTATCAACACTGTTTTCATCACAAATCCAAACCATAGTACCACACAAGGTACTATAAAGAAATGAATTCTCTCTTCCTGCTCTGTAAGTTCAGGACTCCTAGCTCTGGAGTCCTCAACACAGGAAGGACATGGACCTGTTGGAAAGGGTTCAGAGGAGGGTCACGAAAATTATCAAAGGGCTGGAGCACCTCTCCTGTGAAGACAGGCTGAGAGAGCTGTTCAGCCTGGAGAAGGCTCTGGGGGGACCTTATAACGGCCTTCCAGTACCTGAGGGGGGCTACAGGAGAGATGGAGAGGGACTCTTTGTCAGGGAGTGTAGTGATAGGACAAGGGGTAATAGTTTTAAATTGAAAGAGGGAAGATTTAGATTAGATACTAGAAAGAAATTCTTTACAGGGAGGATGATGAGGCACTGGAACAGGTTATCCAGAGAAGCTGTGGCTGTCCCATCCCTGGAGGTGTTCAAGGCCAGGCAGGATGGGGCTTTGAGCAACCTGGTCTGGTGAGAGGTGTCCCTGCCCAGGGCAGGAGTTTGGAACTGGATGATCTTTAAGGTCCCTTCCAACTGTAACCATTCTGTGATTCCCCAGTGAGCCAGGCAGCCCTTTAGCAGTTGTAGCCTGTGTGGGTAAGGGGATCAAGGAGAGATCAGGTTTTCCCATGTCCTCTGTGTTATCAATGGAGATCCAGGAGAATGGAAGATCTGCACCCTGCTGTAAATGTGGGTGGCCCAGAAGCAGCAGTGATCAGGATTCCTGCAGCTGAGTGTTGGGTGCTGTCAGACACTGTGGTTCTCAAACCCAGAGAAGCAGCCACATGGACAAAGGAACTGGCCCCTGAGTCTCAACTAGTGCTTGTCAGTGGATTATTGATCCAGAGTCAGGCAGGTATGGGCAGGGAGCAGCACAGCTAGGTTCATAGTGTGTCTAGAAAGAAACGTGCCGCAGGCTGAAGTGGGGAGCATAGCTAGTGACATGCGTCCCAGAGCTACAATGAAAATTGCTGGCCTGATTAATTCCTGCACACTGGAGGCAGTAATTTGGCAGCTCTGTAATCCTTGCATGCAGCCGTGAGGAGGAGCCCAGCCCTGCCAGGTTGCTCTAGCTCCAGTATGAAAGAAAACACTTAGCAGGTTGCGTATAAAGTATTAAAGCCTTTTGTTCTTTTGCTGGCACAGAACCTGGTTGCATCTTACAAGGAGACTCGTAATGGACTGGTGGGAATGGATTACTCAACGAAATTTGCACCATGGTAAAGATTTTTGTTGTGAGACTGGATGCACTTTCTCTGCTCCCATCCCAAACTGATGTTACCCATCTGCTGAATGCTCACTGGGAATGGGTAGGGGACATGGGGTGATTGCTTTTGCCCTTTTTGTTGGGGCTTGGCAGCCCCAGAGCTCCTCTCTATTGTGCTTCCAGGTAGCGGCTCCCTAGGAGTTAGGAATTGCTGAAGCGTAGCAGTGCGGTGCCAAGAGCTCAGTGTGCTGGGAGCAGCAATGTGGACAGGACACTGGAGAGACAGCCCTGATCCCTTTGGCTTTGTGCTGTTTTGTGTATCAGGGGTGGTTGAGAGCAGTCAGGGAAGCAGTGGAACTTCTGCGTGATGACAGGGCTGTAGCAGAACTTGATCCAGTCCTGGTTTGCTGAATGCTGTGGGGCAGGCCAACTCACCTGATGGCCATTCCATTTTTCTGTGAGGTGAAGAGACACTTCTGATTATTCCTATTGCAAAAGGATCTCTTGTTTAGGTAAATATGATGACTTCTAATTAGGGGCTTTAGTCTGTGGTGCTGAAAGGGCAGAGTTAATTCCAGACTAAAACTGCAACAGCAGAACCCAGTTTGGCCTAATGCTGCAGCCATCTGGAGTGTTTGCCCGACAGAATTGCAACGTGAAACAATTTTCTGAGGCTGTTCCAGGTCAGGATTTCTTATTTTCAAATGGCTTTGTGCTTTAATGGTTGCAGTGGATGGCTCCACCTGGTGGCACTTCAGGATCCCAGGACCACTGGCACTGCCCAATTTCTATTTGTGGGCTCCACTTGAGTTTTTCCACGCTGGCCATTTGCTCAGAGCAGACAGTCCTGCTCTGCCTGCCCCAAAGGGTTCCTCTGTCAGATGATCAAAATCAGACCGGTTCAGATCGCAGCCAGTCATTCACATCTCATACTGGCCATTTCTAAGTGTTAGAGTTCATCAACAATTAAGGAAAAACTCTTCAGGCCCTTTCTTCCTGGTTTTCAAAATTCATCAGAATATCAAAAGTTTCCATAAGCCCTAGTGGGAAATTGCAGTAAAATACATTTCAAGGAAAATCAAGGTAAAAGTTATCCCTTATCACCCTTTGCGATAGGGTTTGGAGTCAACGAGCTCTTTCCTGTCTTGCTCAGCCCTGATTTGGAAAAAAGGCAAGGAGCCCAGTGGGTTGAAATGCTAGAGCTGGGTTTGATTCCCTGGTTTTCCTGCTCTGCCTGAAATTTTCACCAAGTCATTTGCCTTCTGTGCTTGCTCAGATGAGAGACTGAGGTACTGCAGGAGAAGGAGCCCTCAGCATAGGATAAATAGGTCTGTAGTAAAAGGGGAGGCTATTGAGAAGGTGGGACCTTTGTGTATAGTTTGACATCTGAGATCCATTTCTGGGTTTGTCACTGTTGCATTAGGTCATCAGCAGAGTAAGTCTTTTAGGTAAAACTTGTGTAAAATGATTTATCTCAGGAGGTCAGAGACTCCTGTAACAGTTATACGCTGGGAAGGGGAGGGATTTTGATTCTCAGATTGAAGAGTTGCAACGATGTCATACAACTTGACTAAAGCCATTTGTGACGACTGCAAACGGAGAAGAAGTTTTCAGGCAACAGCTCTAACCACAAAGCTGCCCCCTCCGCTCTCTCCGCACAGACATCAAGCTCTCAGTCCCGCATTGCGTTCAGGACATCATTCTTCTCCTTTCAGGCTGGCTCTGGGCTGCATTTCACCTCGATACATCTATGAGCAGATTCAGAAGTATGAAAAAGAGAGAACTGCCAATCAGAGCACATACTGGTATGTCCCTGCATGATGACTGTGGCTTGTTTTCTCTCAAAAGGAAACAGGCATCTCACACACAGGAGAGAGTGGTTTATTAACTTTCTTCTTAATTAATGTTTGTTTTTCCTGTGCCTGCGGTCTGATTCCTCTGGGTTGCATTGCAGTTTGCTTTCTGTATGGATTTATTAGTCTGCCTTTGACATCCAGAGGCTTTAGGCACTTCATAAGTAAGGATTATTAATGCTAGTTGTCATTGTTATTGCTGGGAAATAGTGGGTTGTGATTTTTAAAACTGATTTCTGTAAACCAGCACCATCCCTCTCTGTGCTGTTAATATGGGGTGGATGAGAAGGAAGAAGAATGATTTACAAATAAGGCCAGAGGGTTTCTCACGCCAAGGATATGAGCAGGGTTTCACCCAAAAGGCTCAGTGACTGTGTGACTTGTACCAATCACATGGTAGTTGAGGTCAGTGTATCCATCCCTGGGCTGACCTTGAACTTACTCGTGCTCCCTGATCTGCCCGGACGCTGTCGATTGGAGCCTGTGAGGGAGCTCTCGTGGAGAGGCAGGTTCATGTGAGCGCCTGGCCGAACACTAGCCCTGGATGGGAAAAAATCCAAATAGGGAAGTCTGTGCAAACTGTAGGACTTTGTTGCAGTGTGTCAAACAGTGCAGTGATTGGTGAAGAACACGTAGAACGTTGCCAACTGTTCTGGCCAAAATACTCAATTGCATTAAAATTTAGATGATGGATAAAATAGCGACCTATTGCCTGTTGAAGTATATTTTTTTTTCCCCCCCCGTAAAGATAATTAAGAGAGGAAGGATTTCAAGAAATGAACATAGTCATGTTTTTCTGTCTAATAGTCAGCCAACTTACCTGCAGCTGGAGTGCCATGGTGATGTGAGCAGTTTAAAGTGATAAATAATTATAAAAAACATGAGCTAAGCAGAATATTTCCAATATTCCAGAGAGCTGAAGGAGATCTCAGAGGCTGAAGTGCAGTCATTGTATAACAGGCTCTCTTTCTATAAAATTTTTTATATAAAACTGTCTATTTTCTGTAGGCCTGGCACCTGATCTCATGAGCTAGACCACTGTAAATCCTGTTTTGAAAGTCCCTAACAATGCATGTAGCTTTTAGGAATGTGCTGACTTGCTCGCTCATGTGGAAGCACGAAGCTGAATCAGGTCCTCACCCTGCTCTTTGGAGAGTTACATCCCAGTAGGGACAGATGAGAAACAGGTTTCCTGAAACTCTGCTTTGGGAGTTAAGGAAAGCTTCCCAAGTGATCCACGCAAAGTTTGCTTTCACCATAGTCATCCAGGTGCAAGCTAGATACGTGGGCTTGGGGCAAGAACTGGTGTCACAGGAAGATATGTGAAATTGCTCATTGTGAATAAACCTCACGGTGTTAATGATGGGTGCTGTGGAAGCCACATCCTAATTCAGTAATTTTATCTGGCCCACAGTGAAATGCAGACATGACTTTGTGTTTTAGGGTCCTGTTTGAACTACTGTGGCGGGATTACTTCCGATTTGTGGCCCTGAAGTATGGCAAAAGGATTTTCTCATTAAAAGGTGTGTATGAATCACTATATTTGGAGAAGAAAGGTACAGCCTTCAAACTGGGAAAGTAAGAGAAGAGGCTGTTGGCATTTTATTGTACAAATGTTCTGCTCTTAGCTCTTTTGTCACCCCTGGGCTGTTGCTGGGGGATCTTGCTGTTAGTGCAGAAGTGCTTTAACACCATGGTGCTGAATACAGTGTAGACACTGAGACTTTTGCTCCAAATCTGATTAGATACAGGGATTGTTATTAAGGCATCAGTGGGAAACAGCAGCACAATAAAAGTAAAGATGCTGTTTCTGGAGACGCTCCGCCTTTGGACAGAATCCAGGCTTCGGGCTTGCCCAGGTTCACCAGAGAATCTGGGACAGAGCAGGAACTGACCCAGCAGTGTGAATCCCAAAACACCAGATATTCTTTCTGCCTATGTGGCTCTTTTGGATGCCCTGTGGCATCTCAGATGGTGCTGGATGCACCAGAGCCCATCTCTGGCCACTTGTGAGGTGCGAGTCATTTTTCAAGTTTTAAAAAAAAAAAAAAAAAAAAGAGCAAACACCAACAAAACAAATGATCAAAATCTGTTAAAGCTTGAGCACCCTCCTTGTGCACGAGACACCCCTTTGCAACGCTTGAAAGGAGGAATAGATCATCCCTGAAGCTTTGCAAAAGGAACGTGGCTTGTTTGTAATATCACTGAGAGGGCTAGCTTCATCCTAACCTCTTGTGCCCACCACAGTGCCTCTAGCTGTCATTGTTTTATTAATAACTGCCTGCATCTGCATTTGTCTTCATTAGCAGTTCATTTTGTTTCATCAATAGGGCTTCAAAGTAAAGAAGCCCCCTGGAAAAAGGACCTTCAGCTCTTTGACTGTTGGAAAGGTCAGTAGAAACCACAAGTTTGGTTAAGTGTGCTTTTGGTATCGGAATCAGTGAAGTACACAACTCTGTGTCTTTCTTCACATTAATGACATGTGTGTCCACTTGCACAGAAGTGCAAATGAATCTTTTTCTTAGCGAAAAGGCTCTCTGCATTTTAGGTGTTAATCCCTGGGGACTTGTCCAGGATGCCCCTCTCTGCTATAGTGCCCTGTCAAGAATCTTCCTCTTCTTGGCCCATCTTACTAATGTGTGTGTGTTTATTTTTCTCTGTGAAATTCCCTGCAGTCCACGTGTTTTTCCAGTCTGAGATTTTTCTGTGCCTTTTTTTTTTCTTGCCGGATCTTACACCAGCTGAAACCTCACTGAAATCTCTCCTGCTGCTGTACACTGGCACTCTCTTTCCTGCTTGGGTGGCTGGGAATGCATGAACACAGGTTGGTTTATGCCCCAAAAATGTCATTGTATCCCAGCACTGTCTTTTGTCCCTGCAGAGGGCAAAACAGGGGTTCCTTTTGTGGATGCCAACATGCGAGAGCTGGCTGCCACCGGCTTCATGTCTAACAGAGGGAGGCAGAACGTCGCCAGCTTTCTCACCAAGGACCTGGGTCTGGACTGGAGGATGGGAGCAGAATGGTTCGAATATCTGCTGGTAAGGCTGAACCCTTTGTGCATTTGGGGTTGTTGGTGCTCCCTGCATCGTGGGGACAGACAGGGGGACAGCTCTGCCTAATAAGGAAGGATGCAGAAGATGATCAGTGATTTTGAGGCTGATATAAGTGCATGTCTCTACTGCTTGCATGGTATGTACTTCCCAAAGCTCACGTAAGAGAAGGGAATCCATCAACTGACATGTAGCTAGGTGGTCTGCAATTACACTTTTTATCCTCTTTGTAGGGTTTTAGCCAGAGATCTGTCACACTTGAGAAAATTTTCAAACATAAATTATGTTAATAGTGCTCTGATCTGCTCGCCCCAGAGGCTGGGGAGGAGGACAGCCCAGAAATAGAACATAAAAAGAAATGGCCACTGAAGCCAGTGTTGGCACAGCATCTTTGCATTGATCTCTGTGGACAGGGAGCTCATCTAGTCAAGAACAGGCGAGCATGGACAATAGCTGGATCAGCTTCCAGAGAGTCCCACCCCAGCTGGAGGCATCCTTTGCTCTGGTGAGTCACAGGCCTCCCTGCCGACTGCAGGACCATTTTGTTTCTCATACGCCAATCAGCAGCCACGCAAGTGGAGTTCAGTAGCTGGGTTGCTCCTCCATCCTCAGTCCCTGCAGTTTCTTCTAAGGTCTGAGCAGTGCAGAGGCATGAGCTCTGTACAACTCTGTGTGTCTTCTCACATCAGCCTCACGTTAAAGATCTTATCTGTAGGATACAAGAGGCTATGGGTAATGAGGAAACTCACTATGATGGATGAAGATACAGAGAAAGCCCAGTTGCCCCACCATTATCTGCAACTAAAAGAACCTTTTTTATGAATAATTTTTTTTGTTCTTCCTTGGTGCTGGGTTCTGACTGGCTTTGGCTGCAGAGATCTGCAGGAAGATCTGGGTGCTCTTCCCATTGCTGGGACTCACACCAGTGCTGTCAGCAGTGATGGGCTGGCACAAGGACATGGTGCGGGACTTCTGCAGGACCCTCCAGAAAGCGCTGTTGGTAGCTTCATACAGTGATGTTTTTCCACATGAGAGCCTCCAGCATGTGGCAGCCGAGAACTTGTATCGGAAAAGTGGTGGCCTTAAATCTTTCATACCCCAGCTGGAATTTGGGATGGAAAATCTTACCTTGAGTGCACTAATTGTGCAGGTCCAGTGGTTGGTATAAAATAGCTGGTACCCTGCATGCCCTAAGCTCTGTATTAGTGAATTGCCAAGCAGGCTGAGTGCATCGTGTGTGACACGCATTGGCCCTCCAGAAGAATGGTACAGCACTCGCAAACGTGCAGACGTGTCTGTGCATGCCTGTCCTGCAGAGTGAGCCACTGGGATTGTTTTGAATGTTTTGTAGTACCTGGTTTTCGATGGCATCTGTCAGCTATGGCTTTCAGAGCAGTTAAAAAGGTAACTTCATTTGACAGAGGGCAGTTTGCTTCACGTCCAGGCAAGCCTTGTGCTCAGAGTCACCAGCTGATCGAGTTGGGAGTCAGGAATTGAGGCTTTGCTCTGATGGGCAGGCAGCGTTGCCTTCCTCAGGTGGGAGCTTGGTTGAGGTTCACTTGGCAGCCAGACCCAGTGGGTCACAGAAGATTCCAGGTCTTATTCTCCCAAGTGAGGAAGACCTGAAAGGTCTCACACTGCAAAACTGCTCCCTGGGTTACTTACCTTTATTCATACGGCCATGACTGTTACCAGCCATACTGCAGGGAGGATTTGGCACTCTGCACTAGCCCTTTCAGCTCGGGAAGCCCCAGAGGCTGTAGGTTGTAGGCAACCACTGTAGGTTGTCAATCACCCTGTCCCCAGCTTTGCAGAGAAAGGGGAAGGGACTTGGCAGAGCCCATTCCCTTGTCCCTTCTGCCATCTGGGTGCATTGAGCTCCCTGCTTTAAGGAGATTTTGGAAACATCACTGTGTGGAAGAGTTGATGCCGCAGCTGCAGTGAGGGGAGGTCAGCGCTGAACCTGCTTAGTGAGGTGTCTCTGCAAACTCTGTGCCTCAGCTGCCAGCGCTATGCTTTTGCAATGCGAGCACCTCTCCTAGGAACACGCCGAGATCCCACACCCCATTTGCTATCTCTGCCACTCCCCTCCTGAGCTGGGTTTGTATTCACCTGCAACTGGAAAGCTTCCACTGTTGGATTTAAGCCAACCTCCCCAGCTGAAGAGCACCCAGACTGGACCGTGTTCCGCTCTCATTTGTGGCTGTTCCAGGAGCCTCACTGCATTTTACATAAGCATCCTCGAGAGCTTTTTATTTGTTTAGATGTACAATAAATGTGCAGCCTGCTGAAGCAAAGCACTTCACTGTGAGTTGAAGCCTATCGCCTGATGAAAATTGAGTACAGCAGGGGAAAAAACTGCAGTGTTTGTATTGATTGCATCTTCATACGCTCTGAGCGGTCTGTCCTACAGGCTGAGTTGGACTTTTCTCCAGTCTGCCCGATACGATCTGCAGAAGTGATTTTTTGTTAGTCTGGGGTCTCTGGGTTACTGGTCGGGAAGAATTTTCTCTTCATGTTGGAAACATACTGGACTACTGGTTCTTGGAATGTGAGCGCACAAAAGCTAGGGCTGGTTGTCATGAAGTCTGCCAGATGATGGCAGAAAGAGGGATTTTATTTTTAAAAAAAAAGGAAACTGAGGAAGAGAGGGACTTTTCTTGGACTTTTACCCATCTTATTGACCTAAGAAACACAAAGTGTTTCTTTAGCTGATCCCAGCTGTACAACGCAGCCATGCAGCATTGTCCTCTCCTGAGCCGGATGGGAGAGCTCTGACTACCCCAGTGTGGCCAGATTGAGTCCCACGCAAGGAATTCTCCCTGTGAAATACGGGCTGGATGGGGAGAGATTCATCAAAGGCTGTCCCACCTCTTCTTACTGTTTCCTTCCTTTCTTCTCAAGGTGGATTATGATGTTTGTAGTAATTATGGCAACTGGTTATACAGTGCTGGTGTTGGCAACGACCCACGGGACAACAGGAAGTTTAACATGATTAAACAAGGCCTGGATTACGATGGCAACGTAAGTCTCGTTTGGTTGTCTTAGAATGAAGTGTGCAGCAATGCATATGTGATAGTTTCGGGGAACAGAGGAGATCAATCTGCTGTGTGGGTGCTGCTGCAAAAGCAGTTCTGTCACCTCCTTGCCTACACTCAGGCAGGTTCCTCATTGTTGCACAGGAAGATCTGATGTGTGCAATCTGCTGCTGTCCCCAAAGAGGCTGGTGCTCTGTACTCCCTCCTGCCCTGCCTTGGGGCTGTGCTTCATCACCGTTTCTTCCGGGTAACAGCCACATCCCATCCCTATCTCACATAGCCATTTCCTTGAGTGTAGAGCAGCTTCTCAGAGAACTCGGCAGCAACAGGAGAGACTGAGCTGCTTACATGGCACCTCGGGAGGTCCTGGAGAGTAGGTTAAACCTGTGACTCCTCTGTCCTCTGCAAGTAGTGGGAGCAGCTAAATCACCCTTTCCATGTGTTTAGCCACCGTTCACATTCCAGATTACTTGTTTCCACGCTATTCCTTAGCCTTGTAGCGAGCTGCACTGTTGCCTTTCAGCTCTGTAGCTGGCAGGATTTAGTGAAGAATCAGAAACTGGTCCTGGCAGGAGATACAGCAGTAGAGTTAGTGGGAGATTTGGGGGCAGGGGGCTTGCCAAGCGAAGAGGTGGGTGTGAGCTGACCCAGTCACCCTAGTTCCCTTCAGTCACTGGAAAGAAAAAAAAAAAAAAGGATTTGTTAGGAGTGACTTCATCTCATTATGTCCTAAATATGTCAGAGCACCTCTGTCTCCCCTTGCTGCTCGCAGAGAGAGCCTGGGAGAGGAGCTCCAGAATCCAGCTCCTGCTGGAGAATTAGTTTGGGCACTAATTTTCAGCAGAGGGTTTAGCAGGAGGGGCTGAGACTTGCCAGAGGTAACGGATACTGCAGTAGACCAGCTGCTTTACCTGGACATCAGGATTTTTTCCCTCTCTTGTTAAGACAGACCCATGCTGGGCAGCACTGTCAGACTGTTTACTGAATGGATGCTGTCCTGTTGGCTCTATTTGCAGGGGGATTATGTCCGACTGTGGATCCCAGAGCTCCAGGGGATAAAGGGAGTGGATATCCACATGCCTTGGGCACTGAACAGTGCTGCTCTCTCCCAGGCGGGGGTGACTCTGGGTGAGACCTACCCACAGCCGATTGTGACAGCTCCGGAGTGGAGCCGACACATCCACCAGAGGCCCGTGAGTACAGGGAAGGCTGGGATAGGGTGGGAGGGCTCCAGGTATTTGTTCTGCCTGTAGGAGCAGCTGTGAATTCTGCCCTTCTTTCTTAGGTATAAGGGGAAAAAATTGCTTTAATGCAAAGTGCCGTTGCCTCAGAGGGTGGTGCAGCTCTGTCTCTGTCCTACTAAACTAATCAGTCTGGGGCACAAGACCAAGTACCAACCTCCTGTCTCCCAGACAGTTACATTGTTAGTGTTTTCCCCAGGAATATTTTTGCCAGGGCCAACCAGCACCTTCCAGAACCTCAATCGAAGTGCAGTGTGAGGGTACCATGTGCTAAGGACTGTCACAAAATACCGTCTTGACAAAGCCACCCTACACCATATGGACATAAACTGTGCCTGGCTAGTTGGCTTTAGGGCTGAAGATCAAACCCAAAGCCATGCATTAGTAAATATCTCACTGCTCCATCTTTCATTTTTAGCAGGGACGAAGCCCCCACCCCAAGGGCAAGAGGGGACCCACACATACGCCAACACAGCACAAAGACAGAGGGATAGATTTTTACTTCTCTCATAAGAAAGATGTATGATGACAGCTGTCTGGATACCTGCAGGAGCCAGGATAATGGTTAATCTCCTTGCGCCAAGCTACTGATACAAGTCTGGCCACCACCAGACAACTAGGATCTGCTTCTCAGGTGTTCCCAGGGACAGGATGTAGGTACTCAGAGGCTGTGAATCACCGATTGCTGTGATGAGATCTTGTGTTTTCACTGTGGTGCTCAGGCTGGTGCTGTGGGCTTGTAAGAACTTCACCTGTCCTTCTCCTGGGACAGGTGCCGAACATCTGACGCCCAGGGTATTGCTCTCAACTCTGCAAAGTCCTTTGATTGAAAAGGACTGTTTAACTAATTAATTAACCATAATAGCCTGGCCTTTCTGTTTGGAGGAGGTGTGGCTGCTTTCCCAGTGCCTCTTGCTTTGTGCTGGTGCTTACAGCTGTTACGGCTAAATTTCTACCTCTCTTTACAGATGGTTGGTGTCAGTCACAACTCTTTCTAGTGAACTTTCTTATGCTAATTTTTTCTTAATGTTTTAAAGCTTTAAAAATGCTGATCATTGAGCAATTAAAACTTTTGCTACTGGAATATTTTATTTTCCTCATTTCCACAGAGACCCACAGACAGTGAGACTTCAGAGAGTGTTCTTTTTACTGTGTCTCCTGCAGTACTTTGGAAAAACCCTGACTTCCCTTTTGAAAAATGGAGTCCTGGCAGTGCTTGGGTGGCTTTTGGTACCAGCCTGGAAGGTGGCAGAGAACCTGCTGAGAAGTGTGCTTTGCGCTCAGTCAAAAACAGTTCCCCGGCCATTTGAAACATTTTGTTTTTATGCAGAATGTTGTACTCGCTGGAAGAGTTTGGGAATTTGGAGATATTTGTGCTGTCGTGGAGCACTGTCACACGATGGAGAGCCCAGGTTTGAACTCCTCAGTCCAAAAAGGAGTAGACAGGACATGGCTCTGGAGTTATTACCACAAGGAATCCGTTTGGGCTTCATTCGTAAATAATACTACCTTATTACTTAAATACTTAAAGGGACCTACACGGGATAGATGTTTTAGCAGGCCCTGTTGCAATAGGGCATGGGTAATGGTTTTAATCTAAAAGAGGGGAGATTTAGACTAGATTTAAGGAAGAAATATTTTAGACTGAGGGTGGTGAAACCCTGGCCCAGGTTGCCCAGAGAGGTGGTGGATGCCCGGTCCCTGGAGACATTCAAGGTCAGGTTGGACAGGGCTCTTTGTTGAAGATGTCCCTGCTCATGGCAGGGGGTTGGATGAGATGGCCTTGAAGGGTCCCTTTCAACCCAAACTATTCTGTGATTCTGTTCAACGAGATTGAACACTTACTTGAGGCAGTAGGTTCAGGTCTGGACTGAGGAAAGAACTGACATGGAACACAAAAACAAGTTCTTGTACCAAAAGGAGACAAATCCAGTGATTTTTGAACACATGCCCTGTTGGAATATCTCCAGGGAAGGGGCCTCAACCACCTCCCTGGGCAACCTCTTTCAGTGCTCCACCACCCTCATTGGAAAGAACTTGTTCAGAACAATATCCAATCTACATCTGCTCTTCTCCAGCTTAAAGCCATTACCCCTCGTCCTGTTGCCACAGGCCTTTGTAAAGAGGCTTTCCCCAGCCTTCCTGTAGCCCCCCTCAGGTACTGGAAGGCCGCTCTTAGGTCTCCCTGGAGCCTCCTCTTCTCTAGGCTGAACAACCCCAGCTCCCTCAGCCTGTCCTCAGAGCAGAGGGGCTCCACCCCCCTGAGCATTTTCATGGCCCTCCTCTGGACCCGCTCCATCAGGTCCATCTCCTTCCTGCATTGAGGGCTCCAGACCTGCACACAGTGCTCCAGGTGAGGTCTCACCAGAGCAAAGTGACAGAATCACCTCTCTGGATCTGCCAGCAACACAAATCTTGATGCAGCCCAGGTTGTGATCGGCCTTCTGATGAGCTGCACATGCCCACTGCCTGCTCATCATGTCCGGCTTCTCATCTGTCACCACCCTCCATTTGAATTTGAAGTTCCATTCAAATCGGAAGAAAATCTTCCTTAGGGTGAGGGTGCCAGAGCCCTGGAAAAGGCTGCCCAGAGAGGTCGTGGAGTCCCCTTCTCTGGAGATCTTCAAGCCCCGCCTGGATGCCGTCCTGAGCCATGTGCTCTGGGCAACGCTGCGTTGGCAGGGGGTTGGACCGGACGATCTCTAGAAGGTCCCTTCCAACTCTGACAATTCCGTGATGCCGTGACAGGGCGGTGAACCGGCGCCGTCCGTCCCCCGTGAGGTTTCTCGGCGGCGGGAGCACCCTGGGTCCTCCCCCGGCTCCCTCAGAACCGTCCCGGGGGGCGGGCGGGCAGGGCCCGGGGGCGGGGCGAGGCGGGAAGCGAAAGGGCGGCGGAGCGGGAAGTTACCCAGAGCGGCGCGGCTATGGAGACGGCGCCGGTGGGGTCCGAGCCCGGCCCTTCGCCCTTCGACCTCCACGCCGTGCCCATGGTAGCCCTCAACTACGGCGTGCGGCGCCGCCTCGGCCTCTACCTCAACCCCCGGGCGGCGGCGGCCGCCGACTGGACGGCGCTGGCGGAGGAGCTGGGCTGCGAGTACCTGGAGATCCGGCGGCTGGAGGGGCAGCCCGACCCCACCGCCGCCCTGCTGGAGGACTGGCAGTGCCGCTGCCCCGGCGGAGCCACCGTCGGCCGCCTCCTCGACCTCCTGCGACGCCTGGGCCGCCACGACGTTCTCCTCGACCTGGCCGACAGCGTGGGTGAGGCGCGGTGGAACCTCGGCCCGGGCGGCCCCTTCCCTCCGGCCCCGGCTCCCTCAGGCCCCTTCCCTCCGGGCCCGGCCCCCTCGGGCCCTGGGCGGCCCCATCCCTCGGGGCCCGGCTCCCTCGGGCCCTTCCCTCGGCATCTCCCCTCAGCCCGCCCGGCTCCCTCAGGCCCCGGGCGGCCCTTTCCCTCCGGGCCCGGCCTCTGCGGGCCCTTCCTCATCCCCAGGCCCTGGAAGGGGAGAGCCACCCGCGCCGGGCGAGGGCGAAGCGGTGCCCCGCGGCCCTCAAGCCATCCGCGGGGAGGAGCGGGGCCGAGCTGGCCCGCCCCGGCCCGGCCTGGCCTGGCCCGGCCCGTGGTGGGGGAGCCATGAAGAGGCCTTGTCACTCGCCTCGGGTTTCTCTCGGGGACACTGCCGCCCTTTGCGACAGCAGGGAAACCCTTAAAGCCAGGACTTGGTAGGAACGCTGTTTGTGTTGGTCTTTGCTGCTCTCTCCGGGGAGGTGATGTTAAGAGAAAAACCCTGAGCAAGCAGGAAAGCCCTTCCCTCCTTGGACTCCTGTGTGGCTTTCTTGCCTCACGTAGCTTCTAGGAGAGAAGGGAGAAGCACACCACGCTTCTGCTAACCACAAGCCTTGCCTCATCTGGTCCTTAACTTAAAATAATAAAGTTCCTTTATGTCACAGGATACTTTGGGTCAGGTGAGGCAGGGGACAGCTTGCACCGACGTGGGACAGTGTGAAAATTCTGTGTGGGTTGAGTGTGATAGGGAGGTACTTGCAGGGAGAGATGAGGAATGTATGGAATAGGATAATGGAAGGGAAGAAAATTTCGTTGCAAACTGCAAAAAAAAAAATTGAGATAGGTCAGTGAGAAGTATGAGGGCCGTAGTGCTGTTTTGATAACTTGTTCTTTATAGAATCCTCATATTCTTCACAGTCACAGAAATCCAGCAGGAAGCCAGCTGTCATCAGAAAGGGAAATTCACTGCTGAAGGATTTCCAAAGCCAGAGACTCTGCTGAAGTCCTCTGTTGTATAATACAGTTTGCTGAATTAGTGGTGAAGAAATAATAAATCTCACTTCCTGTTACTCACAGAGATCAGTGAAGATGTAGAAATTCATCCATGCAGAGAGCCTGTCCAAGAAGCAACGGAGGACTTTCCCACACTCCTATGTTCCTTCCTACTCGGAAACACACTTGGAAGACTCCGGTTTGGGAAAGACCAAAAAAAAATCGATATGTTTTGTCATCCACCAGTCTGAGGTGCATAACAAATATCAGAAGCTTCCAGCTCTGCTGGGGCTTCATGTAAATGTTGGGCATCACCTCAGTTTCTTCTGGCCCTTGAGCTCAGGAGCTGGCCCGCTGGATGGTCTTTGTCAGAGCCTGAACAGACAACAGCAGAAGGAGTGGGAGGAACCTGGCCTTCAGGAAAGTCACAAGTTTATCCCAGCGGTGGGTCACGCTGATAAGAGGAGATAGATAAATTTGTGGAAAAAAAGACCCACAGAGGGCTATTCAACACAAAAATCTTATCTCTGGCTCAGGAAATTCCTCAGCTGCAAATTGGCCAAAAGATAGATTATAAAAATAGATTGTAGATTATGCCTAAAAGATAGATTATTTCAGGAAAATATCGTTGTACCCTTACATTATTCTTACATTCTCCCTTAGGCGTCTGTTTTTGACCACCTCTGGAGACAGGATGCTTGGCTAGATGGACCCTCAGCCTGACCCACCAGAGCCATTCGTATCTTGTATTGTTTTTGGCTGAGGGTTGCAGCTAGGGCCTGGGACCCGCTGGTAGCGCTCCCAGCTCTTGTGCAAAGCTGAGATATTTACCCTTGTAGGAAGAAGGGAGATGGACGCTCGCAGGCACTCTTAAGCATGGTGTTTCCTGTCACCTAGAGCATCTCTGTGTACGCCGCTAGGCGCCCTGTGGTGGGATTCAGCTCAGAGTCAGAAAATACCAGTCCTGAGGTTTCTGTGGTCTGTGCTTTCATCACAGGAGGTCGAGATCTGGGGCACGATTTGGCTGCCCATGCAGAGGCATCTTGGGTCATTTGAGAGGCATCAGGGTATCCCACGTGGTTTCTGCCTCCTGGTGGACACAGGTGATTCGTAGGGCCACCTGCTGGCCCAAAACAGGTGTCTGAGACACTTGAGGATCTCTCATGTGACACCTGATGTCTTTGTGGGGACAAGTGAGTCATGCTCCTCCGGGACGCAGCATCCCCGTTAAACGCAACTCGTAAGGGCTGCATGGCTCCAGAGGACACGTTTGGTTTGTGGTTTCTACAGCAGAACCAGTTCCCTGTGTGCTTGTTGCATTCTCCATTCCTGGCTGTGCTTAGGATGCTAAAACTCGGTGTCTCCTGCCCTGCAGCCTTGGAGTGTCCTGCTTTCTCTGCACCACAAGGCTGCGTTCAGCAGCTCCCCTGTTACATTCTCTGGAGTACAGACATCTCCAGGATGCAGCTTTTCCATCCCAGCAGATATCTCCTAAGTGTGATCTTTCTCAGAGGCTTATTTCATTGTACAATCATCGTCAGGGGTGGGAAGTTCTTTGCTTTGATGCACTTGTGGTCTTTCCTCCTGAAACTCAGTGATTTTTGTTTCTTCCTGACCTGTTATAAAAGTGCTGCTTTTTTGCTTTACAGCCACCTGGTCTGTTTTCTCTCCCTCCTCATCGTGCTGATCATTTTGCACTTTAGGTTTGATGGTTTTATTCTTTCTTTCCAATCCCTCAGGCTTTTGTTTGACAGTTGGAGGAATGCAAAGCTTGTGCTGTGTTAGTTTGGTGCTGGGGGGAACAGGACAGCTTGGAGCAGTTTCTTGCTACTCCTTTTTGTTGGTTTGCATCTTTTTTCTTATACAGTCAGGGACTGTTTACTACTGCGGACTAATCACTGCTAAATTAGTGAATGTCTCTTCAGCTTTGCTGAACCTATGGACACTTCCAGGGTAACAGAGCTCCCAGTTTGCTCTTGTAGTAAAACCATGAATCACAGAATGATATGGCGTTGGAAGGGACATCTGGAGATCTAGTCCAACCCCTCTGCCAAAACAGGTCCACCCAGACCAGGTTGCACAGGAACACATCCAGGCGGGTTTTCAATGTCTCCAGAGAAGGAGACTCCACCACCTCTCTGGGCAGCCTCTTCCAGGGCTCTGCTACCCTCAAAGTAAAGAAGTTCCTCCTCATGTTTAGATGTAACTTCTTATGTACAAGTTTGTGCCCATTACCTCTTGTCCTGTCACTGGGCACCACTGAAAAAAGACCAGCCCCATCCTCCTGACACCCACCCTTTAAGTATTTACAGGTGTTGATCAGATCCCCCCTCAGCCTTCTCTAGACTAAAAAGGCCCAAGTCCCTCAGCCTTTCCTCATAAGGGAGATGCTCCAGGCCCCTCACCATCTTTGTAGCCCTCTGTTGTACCCTCTCCAGCAGTTCCCTGTCCTTCTTGAACTGGGGAGCCCAGAACTGGACACGGTACTCCAGATGATGTGGCCTCACCAGGGCAGAGTAGAGGGGCAGGATGACCTCCCTCGACCTGCTGGCCACACTCTTCTTGATGCACCCCAGGATGCCATTGGCCTTCTTGGCCACAAGGGCACATTGCTGGCTCATGGTCATCCTGTTGTCGACCAGGACTCCCCAGTCTTTTTCCGTAGACCTGCTCTCCAGCAGGTCACCCCCAACCTGTAGTGGTGCAGGAGGTTATTCCTTCCCAGGTGCAGCTCCCTATACTTGCCCTTGTGAAGCTCTGGTGTTTCATTTTGGAAGCTCTGCCCAGGTATTGGGTTTATCCTTTAGGGATAAATGGGGTCTGGGATTGCAGCACGATGCCCCCAGAACTGTGCACATGCGCTTGACAAGATGAATCAGGAGAATGCAAGTGTTAATGAGTGTGTGTGTCAGCCACGAGTGATGTGGTGACAAGCTCTGGGCAAACACAGGTCAGGCCAGCAGCGGTGCTGCTTTTGGAGCTGAGAGAAGCGAGAGGACATAGAGCAAATACACTTAAAATGAACATTTCTGTACTGAGCACATGTATTAGCATCCCTTTAAATAATTACCTGTTCTTGCCTATTCAGCAATATTTTGTGAACCTGGCTACCCAGGGGACCATGGCACATATAAGGTGGCGCCTGAGTGCCAGCCCTTCTGTGGAACTTCTCAACCCCTTGGTCCATTCAGAGCAGTTTTCATCATAGAATCAAGGAATAGAATCATAGAATGGTAAAAGTTGGAAGGGACCTTAAAGATCATGGAGTTCCAACCCCCCTGCCCTGGACAGGGACACCTCCCACCAGACCAGGTTGCTCAAAGCTCCATCCAGCCTGGCCTTGAATTCATGATTTCAAAGGTGCCGACTTACCTGACACAAAACGTGCGGGGCTCACGGCAGCCGGCAGAGAGCAGGTACCTGAGGCTGTGCTTTAGTGAGGGAAGATCTGAACCTTCTGGCTGGTAGAGAACTCATCTGATTCTTCTCTGTGCTGCAGGACTGGGGAGGAAAGGGGAGGAGAGAGGCAGATTGGGAATGCCTCAGCCTCAGGAAAAGTTTTGATGAGATCTGATGCTTTATTATATCGGGATGTAATCCAGTCAGGAGATGCGAAGCTGATGTGGAAGCAGGGGATGGGGCTTCAGGAACAGGGCTTCCTGCAGACCCACTGGTTAGGGTTGTGTTCAACCAGAGATGACTGGGCTCCCACCTGCATCCTGCAATTTCAGGAGACCCTTTACTGTGTTGCTGCTGTTGTACCAGCAATTTCTGTGCCAGTCTAACCCTCCGAGGGATCAGTGCTTTTCTGATTGCTACTTGTTTTTTTTTTTTCATCTTTTAATCTTAAGTAAAGGAAAAGGCTCTAGGGAGTTTCATTTTTCTGTTAATTCCTGGTTTCACATCTCCTTTTGCTTTCAAGTTCTTCTGCGATTGCGTATCGCAGAGTGGCAGAGGCTGCGGGCTTTCTTGTCACTTCTCCAATAATTTTACATTTAGATTTATCACTTATTTTTAAACAAAATTTCTTTAGAATAGATCTGTGTCCATCACTGTCCTGTTTGGGAAGCTGATAGCAGTGAACGTGACAGGCCTGCTTGCCCTTCAGTTATCCCAGCGGGGAGGACTGCCTGAGCTAAGGAGATTCTCTACTGTCTTTTTGACAATATAAAGCCTGTTTTCAGGAGCTTTATGGATCAAATTTTACATGCTCCTCCTGTATGTGGTGAGTGGCTGTACTCGTTGTCACCCACAGGTCTGCCTGATGAAGGCCGGTGGTGTGAATCAGCTCGTGTGTGTCTACGTTTATTAGTAAAAGACAATACAAAGACTTGTAATTATTTGATGATTTTAAATACTCCAAAATGCATAATAATCTCAACAGTAGAGTTGAGACCTGTTACACACAAAATGTGTGCTGTTTAAGGTGTACTGGCATATACTAGAATTAAGGAGAATAGGAAAAGATTGGTTTAAAACAAATAAAAGAAAGTTCTTTACACAGCAAGAGTGAGCTTCAGGAATTAATTGCTAGAGAAGGTGGTGGAGGCAGCGTCAAGAAGTTCAAAAAAGGGGTAAGAGAAATTCCAGGACCTCGGATCCGCATTACGGGTACCAAAAACCAGACACGGGTTTTCCTTCTGATATCCCTGATCCATGAAACAGCTATTCCTCTTATTCCTAAACTGCTGAAGAACTCCACAGCGTAAAACTGCTGTCACAAGGAGGCTGTCGTGCTGGTTGTGTTTTTGCAGAGGAGGACTGTAAGAAGTACTTGCAGAGGAAGCAGCAACAGGCTGACCAGCCGCTTCAAGTGCCAGCAGTAGACAGCAGCGTGCCCAGGACATCAGAGCTGATGGGTATCACCACCCGGGACGATCCCTATGGTAAGCACCCATGGTTATATTGCTGCCGGATACCTCACATTGGAATTGCCTTCAGCTGTAGCAGATCCCTGTGAGAAGTGCAGAAAACCTGTTTGCTTTCATAGCTCCCCATGACTTTTCACAGCCTGGTAGTCTGCAGGCACTTTGATTTTTCCTGTTCCCTAAAGGCAGAGAGGAAATGCAGCCCCAGGGAACGCCGTACCCAGAAACAGGCTGGCACCGAGCCCGCTGGACACGTCTGGGAGGAGACTTCCCAAAAATGTGTTCCTTAGCACAGCCTGGCAGGGAGCAGCAGCTGCAGAAAGTGGAGTGGGTTGGAATGAAGGGGGAAGGATGTTGGAGCCGAGTGCCTCGGCTGCGCTGCCCGCTCACTCTTCAGCAGAGTTAACCACCTTCAGTGAAAAGGAAGCAGGGTTTGAAATAGAGCTGGGTGTGAATGGGTGTGCTTGCTGCGTGTGCTTGCTGGGCTCTGCGTGCAGCAGCCAAGGCTGAAGGCCATTGAATCATAGAATGGTTTGTGTTGGAAGGGACCTTAGAGATCATCTAGTGTCAGCCCCCTTGCCATGGGCAGGGACATCTCCCACCAGACCAGGTTGCTCCAAGCCCCATCCATCCTGACCTTGAACATCTCCAGCGATGTGGCAGCCACAGCTTCTCTGGGCAACCTGTTCCAGTGTCTCATCACCCTCACAGCAAAGAATAAAGAGATGTGTCTGCTCACCTCTTCAGCTGCTCCCCTGGCTGGTCTGATGCTGGGTGACCACCTTTGCTGTATGTGGGGACATCATTAACCCTCCCCAAATGTCCATCGACCAATATGTCTGTGTTTGTACATAACAGCTTTGCCTGACATGACCCCCAAGTTAGTGCTGTGCCCCCAAAGCAGTGCCCTCCGTTGGACTGGCCTGGCAGGCAGTTACCCTTCTGCTTGACTGGATGCTTCTTGGGCTGGATGTGCCCACGGGATTGTTACGTTTCTCAGCAGCTTTTAAAGCCTGACCTATTTTTTTACTGTGGTAGGCTTTAACTGGCATAAAAACTTGAACATATATGTATTGACATTGACATGAAAGAAAAAATAACGCAGTAATAACTATAATAAATAAATAACTATCCAGCAATATTAAGGCACTTAATTACAAGAGACATCGCTCTTAAAGTACAGCATTATAATATTTGGACAACTGCTAAATAAACAAGAGCTGCCAGCCATTAACGTCATTGGAAAAGAGCCATTTACTTAGGATATGCAAATTTGACAGCCATAAAAATTGCAGGTTCCAAATTTCAAGATCTCCCTCGTAGCTCAGTAGACAGTCGATGTCAGGATGTTGCTGGATGAAGGACCTGCAGAAAGGTATTGGTTGGAAAAGTTTGAATCTCTGAACTAGAGAACTGGCACCTGGAGCCACAAGGCTATTTCAGATGTGTAATTCCCAGAGCATCAGGGCTCTGAGTTGAATCCTCTGGGATACTCTGCTCCCTCCGGCTCTTCCCAGACTGCCTCCCCTCAACTCCTTGTGGCTGGATGTTACTGCCTCTGCAGACTTTGCATGTCTGTATCTTGGTGACCCATCCCTCCCCTCTGCCAGTCAGGGTGGGTTTACGCAAACAGCCTGGACCGTGAAACAGTGGTCCTGGACCGTGAAACATAGTGGTCAAGGCACCAATGTGTCTTCCCTCCTGTAACCTCCTGTTATGGACAGGAGTCCACTGAAGCGTAGATGGGCTGGGAAAATGTTAAATTACCTTTGCAAGTTTGGCCAGATCTTGTCTGTCAAAGCTTCTGATTCTGAGTGAAAGTCCGTGGGAGCTGGTGAAAGTTCACTACAGGAGCTAACTTAATTTATAGCAGAAGATGACAGCTGAATTTTTAATGGTTTCAGGGAATGGAACAGAGATGTTTGATGCCTTCATCTGCTACTGTCAGAAAGACCTTCAGTTTGTCCAGGAGATGATCAGGGAGCTGGAACAGACCGAGTTCAAATTGAAGCTCTGTGTGTTTGATCGCGATGTCTTGCCAGGGACGTGTGTGTGGTCCATCAGCGGAGAACTTATAGAGAGGAGGTAAGTGAACCGTGGCTGTTTGGGACAGCTGAGCACAACGGAACATGATGTTCATTTTACCGTGATGGCTGCAGCGTGGTGCCAGTGAAGCAGTAAAAATCCATGAGGATGTCTTTATGGGGTTTGCTTTATGCTCTTGCCTCAAGAAGGAAGATTTGAGTGTTCCCAAACACGTTGCTTCATTGTGTTCATGAGGAAGATGCCACCATAGTGATGCTGCTGACGTTTGATCTCTTTTCTTTGGCTGGAATATCCTGCAGTGGCATCCTTGGAGGCGATCTGGAAACAGCTCCAGGCCAAGTTAGCTCCACCACAGGGTTTGGAGGTGGAGGGGGCAGCACTGGTGTTGGCTCTAGTGTTGACTTCAAGGATCTTTCAAACCTTTGTGGACTCAGCTGTGGTGGGAGCTCGGTGACATAAAAGTGACACCCCAGAGAGAGGCCGACCTAGAGGAAGTGTTTCTGGCGTGAAGAGGGAAAGTAGTGGCCCGTGGAGCAATTTGCCCTCACAGCCCTGCCAAATGAGGCTGGGTGAAAAATCTCAGGGCAGGTGTTTGGGTTTTAAACAGCAGCCTTTGCCAGGGAGGGAGCCTGCAGTTAACAGAGACCCTTGTAGGGCCTCACTGTCCTGGCTCTTGTACAGTGTCACCTTCCATAAAGAGCCTAAAATACAGTGTACAGCCAGGCACCTCCAATGAATATAAGCAACACATTGGAGAATAAACTCAAATTTATGAAACCAGATGAATTCACAGCAGAATGAGTGTAATAAAGCTCTGCCCAGTTCATTCTAATATTAAAAATTTCCAGCTATGCTCAGTCAATTAAGGCAGCCTGTAAGCAGAATTAAGTTTGCGTTGTTTGAAATATATAGACAGGGAATCAAAGATTGCACAGATAACCTGGACTTCTCCTTTTCCTCATTTTTTGGTGTATGAGTGTGTATGTATCAGTGATCAGGTTTTTTTCTGTAAAGCAGCTCTCTGTCTGTCAGGAGTCCTTCCTCTGTAGTTAATTCCTGCTGGAACACAGCTGGCAGGTTCATTCCTGCACCAGAGCGATTCAGAGGAATAGAGACTTCTACCACTGGGAATGAGAAGCATCTCAGTTGACATTTGATTTTTAATTTTTTTTTTTCTCCCCTGCTTCATCTTCAGGTGTCGGAGGATGGTGGTTGTCATTTCAGATGATTACCTGGAAAGCGATGAATGTGATTTTCAGACCAAATTTGCTCTTAGTCTTTCCCCAGGTAAGAACCTCACAAATAATCCCATTTAAAATTGCATATCGACATTATATTTTTTATTACAGTAACATCTCCAGCTGAGATCAGTGCTGCACAAATGCAAAATGAAGGGTAGTCTCAGATGTGTTTAAATGTTAGATAAATATGGATGAGAAAGGAGAAAATAAATAACTGAACTGGTAACTCAGGTTGCAGACCTGAGTTCTCACCACTGATGTACGTTTCCTGTGTGTGAAAGTCCACCCAGGCACAGGGTGTAGCAAACAGATTTATCGCTATTAGAAGCAGCCATTACAAATAAGGGTGGCTTTAGAATTCCATTGTGCAGGCAGGGGCCTGGACTTAGTTCCTTGCCCTGCCATTGACCTTTTGGAGCCACGAGCGAGGAGCTGAGCTTTTCATGCTCCAGCTGTCAAGGGTGCTGACGCTGCTTCAGATGGTGCAGCTCCGTGCCAGGCTTGGCAGGCACTTCTAGATCCATATGGGAAATAGGCTACTAAAGAGAGAAGGTTTGGAATAAATTCAGGGTGTGAGTAGATGCTGGGAATAGGGGAGCAGGTAATGAACATGTAGCCTGAGTATTGTGGATAGGTAAACAAAATACAGAATGAATGTTCCACGTGGATTGGAAAAAATCTGTTATGTGTTTTGTTCTGAATTAAAAAGCCATCAGTTTACTTTTGTCATCTGTTCAGATTGCTTTTCTCTACCCCGGAGTTATCCTACATTTGGGTATGTTGCTGGGGAGTTAGTGCAGCATAGCCCAATACTATGGAGGAGATGTAATAGCAGTAGGAGCGTCTCAACTCACAGAAAAGTCTCTTTTCTAGATGAGGTATCTGATGTGGGTTTATAAGTGACATGCCAGAGGTTAAACTGGAAGCCAGTGGCAGAGCGAGGAGTTGGCTCCATCTTCCTTGACATAATCATTTCAGACGATGGCTGTTAATCCACTGAGTACCTCTAGGATGACACATCAGTCCCCAGTCATCCAGATTTGTGGCAAAGTCTGTTTAGTTTTTCCCCCTTTTTTTTTTTGTTGGCATCATGCCTTTCATTGGCACAACAGGAAAAGGAACGCCCATCTGTGATGATCTGAGCTCTACCAGTAAAAACCCAGGTGTAAGTACAGCCTTACAGAAACCACCCAGTTACGTGGTTGTGCGGGGTAACTAACGCAGAGAAGGGTTTGGTGGCAAGTCCTGGGAGCTCCAGGGATTACTTAAGCATCTGCTGCAGTTATGAAATCCTGGTTTCTTGCCTCATCCGGCTCTCGGCGTCATCACTTGCGCCGGGCTGCACAGTTTAGGTGGTAGCAGGTGTCCTTATGGGGAATTATAAGGGGAGAGATTCCTCTTTAGATTAGCTGTTCCTTCAAGCAGTAGCAATCCCAGGGAGAGTTGTCTCATCTTGTGCACACCTCAGAAAGCAGTTCCCGTTTGTGTTCCGCAAGAAACTGTTCTTTTATGCCTGCAGTCCGTTAGGCCTCTATTGCTCCCATCAGCACAAGACGCTCTGTGTGTGCTGGATGGGGCCCTGCTACCTGTTTGAGTGAAATTTCTTGGCAGAACAGAAATGTTCTTGGTTTGGGATGCTGAAACTTGCTCTCCAGGGTGAGCACTAGTTGCGTCACGATGAGGTGACGCAAAATCAGGAGCAGACTTAGATCTTGTGATGCGTGTGCTGCCGTGGGGAGAAGATGGATCCGGGATGTGATGGCGGCTGTGTAACCCTCTGCCTGTGTGTCCTGTCTTCCAGGTGCTCGTCTCAAACGGCTGATTCCAGTCAAGTGCAAAACCATGAAGAATGAGTTTCCAAGTATCTTACGGTTCATCACGATTTGCGATTACACGAACCCTTGCACCAAAAAATGGTTCTGGACGAGACTTGCAAAATCCCTCATGCTGCCGTGATGTGGAGTCATGAGAGCTCGGGGCTTCTTTTTGTGATCTGTCCTGGCCGTGCCTTTGGACTGTGGTGTTGTTCACACAGGGTTCTTTTACCGCTTCAGAACCCAGATCCTTGCAATCCGTGTATGGAGCCTGCGACCAGAAGGAAATAGCACTTTTTTTATAACTCAGAAGGGATAATACTGTGTGAGTGTTCCTGTTCATGTCAGTGAGTAACAGCATCCAGCATCTTCTGTAATAAGCACTTTTACTGAAAATAAAGAAAATATGCATTTAAAGACTGAGTGTCTAGTAAAAGAAGGCTCTGTTGTAAGCATTTAATAAGCCCTCAGACCTGAAACTACAGGCTTTCTTAAACAAATATTTCCTATTATTTTAAAAGCTGCTTAATGGCTTATAGTAATGCCTAAGGATGTTGGTAGCTTTTTTTTTTCTTAAATTCCAGTGGAATCCCCTGGCTGCCTGGTGAGTTGTAGGAACTGAGGTTTCAGACCCTCCTTCCTGCTTTGTGAACGGTCGGTGCCATGAGAGTGACTGATTTTGGCAGCCCTGTCCCTGTTGGGGATGGTGTCCCCTGCCCTGCGTTGCAGCCCCGGGGAGATGCCTGTGGGCTCTTCTCGGCCCATGCTTCTTCTCCTTTGGCCTTGGCTTTGAGAAAAGCAGAAGCATATTTTAATTGTTAACACACTGCAAAAACGTGAATGATTTTCCTATTATTCTTAGCAATATCTGCAAAATTAGAGTAAAATCCTTGTAATTATAACTAATGCAGAGTTACTGACCTTGGTTTATTTGGTGGATGTTTTCTTCCTTGTTACACCACAATATTCCTGTCCCATGTACATTTACAGGGTAAATCCCTTGTCACTAGTACTTTCTGAGGCAGTCCCACAGATTTTCTGAGGGTTATTTTTTGCTCATTGAAAGCAAGAAGTGTAAGGAAAGACACACTCTGGTACTGTGTTGGGTCATGTCTGTCTTATTAAATGTTTACAATAAAGCCTTTCTGTAGTAGAAATTCAGTGTTAAAATATGTATTTTCAGTGAAAGTCCTCACTACCCAAAGTGCAGATGCTGTTGCTCATGGAGTTGACCAGGAACAGAGCTGGGCACTTCAGCGGGTCCAGATCTTAAATTGTTTCACTTAAGAGCTTTCCAAAACACATCAGCTTTTGGGATGTTTCCTAAAGGTACAGGGATAAATATTGACTAAAGATTGTATTAAACTGCCAATTGGGCTATTAAAAATATAAAGGCTAAGGTTACTTTAATAGGAAAGGGCATATTTTAATTAACCACCGCAATCATTAATATATTCCCGTAACATTGATATTTATCTGCTTAGCCTTGAATTCTGCAGAGTGAGTCTCCTTAGCTCTCAGTGCTCGGGGTGGGAGGTGGGTTCTGCTCAAAGTAGCATTTTAAAGCAACCTATTGGTGTCTTAAACAGATTTACAGTAAATAGTTATTTTTTTTAAATTGGAAAGAGAGGGTTCCTGCTTAGTATCTGCAGCTGCTTGAACTCTGCTACTTTGTTCATTACTTCAGCCACTGACTTGTGTTGATTTTACAGCTTCGTGTTTTACTAGTTTACATTTGCATCTGGATGTGATTTTTATTTTGTTTTTTTTTCAATTGGTTTTGTTTTAAGGCATTACCAGGGCTGAGGGGCAGAACTTACCAGAGGGTGCTGCAAAGTCCTGTCCAGGCGCTGGCTCCATCTGGCTGAGAGTGGCCAAGCCCTTGACCTTCTCACACTGAGGCTCGTTCATGCACCTCTCGTTAGCTTCAGGGGCTGTTTTCAGACAGGCCCATGAGCTGGGTGTTTTTCAGTCCCTCCTACAAATATAACTCCTGCCATCATGCCAAGGTGACTGGCACCCCTCTGTCTTGCCAGAAGAAGTGAGAAGTCAGTGGGCATGGGAGGAGAAAAGTTAAGCTGATGAGGGGTTTCTAAATGTCTGGATTTCATGTCCTGTTGCCCTCAGGCCTCTCCTGCAGAAGTGGAGACAGCTGCTTGCCTTGGGGTTTCTGCATAATCGTTAAATGTTAATTATAGAAGAGTTTCTGGAGGCTGCTTGATCCCCAGGCGCTCCTGGGGCTCGGTGAATTCTCCTAACTCTGGAGTGTCTATAAACATTAATTATGGGTCATTACTCACAGGACCAAACCAGATTGCTCCTGTTCGGGGAGCTGGAAGGGCTCCGGTAACTAACGAGGGGGGTGGAGGCGGCGCTGCAGACGCTAGAGGGAGGCAATGGCCCGCACTGGCACCCTGCGAGGGATCCTGCACTGGGTGGGACGCGGGAGAGGTGGCAGGGACTGGGTCAGGGAGGGAGAAAAGGAGTGGGGTCTCTTCTGCTGCCCCTCGCACCTTCTTATAAGGGGGCCGTACCAAAAATAGGGAGAATTTTAGCAGGGTTAGGTTGATGGTTGAACTAGGTGACCTTAAAAGGTCCCTTCCAACCTAGATGATGCTATGATTGAACCTCATGTGGTATCTTCTCTGTGTGTGAGTCCTGATGGGTGTTGCAAATGATATAAAAATAATAGCAGCAAAATTAATGTTGGGAGCAGATGACCTGGTGATGGCCAAGGGAAGGTGCTGCTGCTGCATGGGAAAGCCAAACCAAGAGCTGAATTTCTAAACCTCCTGACTGCCAGTAGATAAATGCAATATTCCAAATAATTGTAAAAGATGTTGGTGCTTTGTCGGGATCTCATCGTCACCCAGCTCTCCATGCCCTGGCCCTTCTGTCTCCCAGCTCACATGCCATCAAGTTTTACTGTCGTCGGACTGTTGCTTTACTGCAGACAGTTCCAATTGGATACAATAATTATTTTGGGGTAAAGTGAGGTAACAGCCCTAAAATCTAGAATATGTGCTTTAAGTATGTATCCTTTACTACATCAAAAATTCTGGCATTTTCATATCTGTCTTGTCATGGTGACTTTATGAAGTGTGACATCTATGAACGATCCAAAACCTAGTGGTGGGAAACACGTCTCAGTGGCAGTTGTGGCTCTTCTCCTCTCTTTCACACTCAGTGGAAGGTCAGCATTTTGAACACCTTTAAAAAAGGGATTTACAAAAGTGTGATGTTACATTTCTTGTTTCCATTTTGTTTCTTTCCCTCACTGAGATTGTCCTAGTTGAATCTGTTGGTACCAAGTAGTTTATTTTTATATAGGTATGTATATATTTATATTACTTTATATCTTGATACAAACCTTTGGAGAAACCTGTGTATTTTTATAGCCATTCTGAAAATAGTCAACAATTCTGTGGATTTTTCCTCCTCAAAATACCCCAAACTTTTGCTACTTGTGAAAACATTTTAAAATAAAGAATTTAAACCAAATGGGCTGAACCTCCTTTGGGCATCAGGGAATAAACACTAGGTCTGAAAATGAAGTGTTAGTGAGAAGTGATACAGGCTAGTTCTATTTTGTTTTCTTGTTTTGCCTAAAAGCTTCCTCAGAGGAGGTTTTTGGCAGAGCCTGGAAGAGGGAGAGGTAGAGTTGTCGTGTCGGGAGGAAGATTATGAAAGAATTGTACTTTGGACACACGTGGTTCTTCTCCACGTCTCAGTTTTGGCTTTTTGGTTCATGCCTTGCATCAGCCCTGGCACCCAGCAGGCCGGAGGGGAGGGAGGGAGGGAGGCAGGACTCTCGCTGCCTGTCCCCAGGGGGTGCTGGGCTCTGAGCTCCCTCTCCATATCCTTCCCGGAGGATCCTATCCCAGGCAGCGATCTGGAGGATTTTGCCAGCTTTATTTCCTTTGACTGGGAGGCAGGGAAATAACTTCCAAAGCCAGCACCTGTGGGGCCAGGGCCCTGCCACAGGAAAAGAGGAAGGATCACCGAATGGGGGAAGCGTTGGTTGGAAGGAATTTTGGGAGGTCAAGGAGGAGCTGTGCTTCACAGCAGGAGGGGCTGGACGCCGAGCCGCCTGCAGGACGGCATTCCCGACACAGCAGATGAAGCCATGCCTTTGCTATGGCTGCTATGAGCGAACATATGGACAGCGATATAGAAACCATCCCTGGATATTCTGCACGGCCTCACACCAGCGGCCTGTTTGGATGTTTTGGAGGAGTTTGTGATTTTTGCCTTTATTTGGCAGTAGCTCAGACGCCGGTGGGGTTGGGGGGGTGGCAGCTGTAGCTCGTTCTGTCCATTGCTCCTCTTGTGCCAGAGGAAATATTCCCAGTCCTCTGTTTCACTTTGATGCAGGAACATCGGACAGCATTTACCTGGTGAAACTCAGGAACCACCACAGGATCTTCTAAGCTTCAGAGATGGAGGGATAGAGATTAAATACTGCCCCTTGATGGGCCAAATTCTGTTCTTTGTTACGCTGACATGAAACGAGTTGCTTTATCAGGATCGAGGCACTGCGCAGTCCAGAGGGGATAATTACTGAAGGAAATTAGCATAGGGAATAAAATGTAATTATGCATAAAAAATGGCTGGGAAAATGTTGTTTGAGCATCCTGAAAACACAGTTTAATAAGGCAATAAAAAGAAATTAAAAAACCCAAGGTTTTAATTTAAAAAGTGCCTCTGCCAGAGCTACTGGGGTTTCACCACCCAGTCAGACATGGGCCGTGTATAAATATTTCTCTAAAGGTGAGTTTCTCTCGGTGCTGTGTTACAACTATTTTTGGTTCAGCTAATCCCCACCAGGATTTTGAGATGACTTTGAACCCGAACCAACTTCTCCATAAGCACTATCAAGCCTGGCCCCCAAAAACTTGTTTCTTCTGTCACAAAACCTGCAGTCGGGAGAATCCATGGAGTTGTATCACCTCTGGAGCTGTGCTGCTCTGCAAAGCGCTAATTAATCAAAGGTATATTTAAGTGTTAAGCTGTTCCAAAGTCTGATTTACAAACAATGCGTTTTCTGTTCCTACAGCCAGCCCAGCTTTGCAACGCGCTTCTCCCTCCCGTTTTGCTGGCAGAGGCTGGGGCTGCCCGTGCCCACCGGAGAGCGGGTGATTCCACCTCAGCTGGGTAAGATGGTGTCCACCAAGGCATGTCGTGCTGCGTGGGATGCACCTCTCCAGTTCAGAACACTTCACTGGGAGTCTCTCTTGGCTGGCAACCACTGGAGGAGCTGGGGGTCGGTCTCTTCCCCAAAGTAACAGATGATAGGACAAGAGGAAATGGCCTCAAGTTGCGCCAGGGGAGGTTTAGATTGGATATTGGGAGCAACTTTTACTCTGAAAGGGTTATTAACCATTGGAACAGGATGCCCAGGGAAGTGGTTGAGGCACCATCCCTAGAGGTATTTAGAAGATGGGTAGATGTGGTGCTTAGAAATATGGTTTAGGGGTGGTTTTGTCAGTGTTACGTGGATGGTCGGACTTGATGATCTGAAAGGTTCCTTCCAACCTTGATGATTCTGTGATTCCAGTTTCCCCAGTTTCCAGGCTTGCTTAGGTTGGGTGTTGGTTGGGCTGGACTGGAAGAAGGGAACAAAGTTGGTCTACGCTGACCATAAAACACTTCATCTCTTTACAAAATGTTGCTTGGAGCTTTTTTTCCTCCTCCTTTTCCTTCCCACTGCCCTGCAGAGCAGGGACAGCCGGGTGCAGTGGCCAGGGCTGAGCCTGAGGACCAGGAGAACTCTTTTTTCAAGCCCAGTAAAAATATCCTGGCTTGACGCTATGAATTTTGTCTGGTCTGTTAATGAAATTGAAGTCACAAGGTGGTGAAATGGGTCTTTATCTACTGTTTAGGATGGTAAAGAAATGGTTTGTGCCCATCTCGAGAGGAAACAGGCACAAACTTGAACATAAAAAGTTCCACCTAAACATGAGGAAGAACTTCTTCACTTTGAGGGTGGCAGAGCCCTGGAAGAGGCTGCCCAGAGAGGTGGTGGAGTCTCCGTCCCTGGAAACATTCAAAACCTGCCTGGACAAGTTCCTGTGCAACCTGCTCTGGGTGGCAGGGGGGTTGGACTAGGTGATCTCCAGATGTCCCTTCCAACCCCATATCATTCTGTGATTAAGCAAAGTGAGGAAAAAGATGGACTCATGGGAAATATGTTCAGGCACCCATGGGGGTGACGATGAAGTGAACTGTCACAAAGTTTTTTGCAGCATTTTTCTGCCTCTAATCTCCAGCTCCGTTTGCCTTCTCTTTGTGTCAGCAGAAATAATAAGAGCCACAAGTCCTAAGGTGCTTAACTGCTCGTGCACCAGTTTACGAGGCTCGTAGCCTCAGAAACAAAAAATACCATTCACGAGGGATAAAAACGTGGGTACGTGAACCCGAAGGTGCCATTCCCTGTCCTGCCGGAGCCACGGCAGAGCCTATGCGCTGCTCCACAGCAATGTTTTCAAAAGCATTCCGAAATTTGGGTGACTGATCTAGGACTACTGAATCGCGGAAGGTTTAGCATTTGATTTTTGGCAGCACTTGGCAGACACCCTCCACTGAAATATGCATGGAAATGAGATTTAAAGTGCTTCAAGCTGAGGACTAAAATGGACATTGGCCTTAAAATGTCAGCGTCTCAGCATCTCTAAAACCTCACATGGGTATTCAAAGAACAGAATTTTTCAGTATCAGTAAATGGCTTTTGAGATCTTTAGAAAGAATGGCCAAGAAGAGAAGCATTACCTTTTTTTTTTTTTTCACTCTAAAGCTATTTAGTCTAAAAAGGACTATTCCCTCTTTTTCCTAACAGTTATTCTTTAGCCTCCTTGGTGAGTTAACCTCTCCTGGCACCACGTCTGGCGTCTGCTCAGCCGCATTGTTTTATCGAGCATCGGGGATGGGAAGCTTTTAAGATTTTCTCTCTGAGCTCTCAGAAATCTTGCCTCATCAGCATGCTGCTCTCAGCAGGCGGGTTTTTTCTCCAGATCCAGCACATGCATATTGATCAGTCATTTCCTTTTGTTACCTAGCATCCTGTCATTGATTTTAATTGTTGGGTATTGAAGAGGAAGCATTCAGCACATGTAGAATTACCAGCGATGAAATTTTGCTTTCCGCACCTTACGCCAGACGGTGCCCGCAGTGGAGCCCTTAGGAGCTGGGGATCTCTCTCAGCTACAATTCTCCACAAATTATGCAGCAGCCAATTTTTCTCCATTAAATCAATTTCTGATTCTCTGTGACAGCTTTCCCTGCCACATCATTTCACACTTTAGCCGTTTGTTCCTGAGATGCCATGCGGAGATTTTTTGTTGTTGTTTCAAAGGGGTGGTGGTAGGAATCCATTTAAGTCACAGATACCTTCCTCATGGCTCCCAGTTCCCCTGGCCTACTGTTGTCCTTAAGGGATGTGCATGACTTCAGGTGACACCTAGTGAGTCTCCTTCTCTTGTGGCTCCTCTCTGGCTCCTCACCAGCCCAGAGGGCTGCTCCCAGGGTGTTTCCTGTAGCTTCCTCCTCTCCTGCTGTTGGAGTGGGAGAGCTTCTCCAAGATGGAAGTGTAGCTTGGTCCTACATCCAACAGATACATGAGCCTTCCCATCCCCATGGTGCAAAATATCGAAGCTGGGAGCTGCTGCGATTCATTAACTCTTCTTCTTCTTCCAGCAAAATATCTTCTTAGATTGTTTCCATCCTTTCAAAACATTCCTGCGCTCTCAGAGAGCTTTCATGACAAATATTTCCCGAAGGCGCTGTATGTTAAGGACCTTGGTGCCTCCCACTGTCTCTCTGATTCTAGGTTTTCCTTTACTTCAGATACACAAAAAGGATCCTATTTTTAGCAGCCAGCAGTCAATGACACAGGAATTTGTGAGTAGGGAGGAAAGGATGTGAACTATCCAAATAGATTATTTTTTTTTTTCAAATGAGATCTCTTTACATTCCTATCACCACAGTACTAAGCCATGAGTCACTGTTACACTGAACTATTAGACTATTATTGTAAACTCATGTCATTAGAATCTGCTAATGTGAACCACAAACCTTGCCTGGCCTGAGCTTAGCTGGGTGTCAGAAGATACTGGCCATTTATAAGGATAAGAACAATATTCCCTCACAAATCTTGTTCCCAGATGGCGAGAAGTGAATGAAATCTTATTCAACCCTATCTTTCTATTCCTAGAATTTCTCTTCTTGCTGCCTTCTAAAAGAATTCCTCTTGCTTCATTGTTAATGTCATAAAAGATGTCTTATTTTATTTCTGCAAAGTTTGCCAGCTGTAAATTGAGTCCCAGCACTCCCAGCTGAGAGAATATCCGTGCTGTATCACTTGAGAGCAGCAGTGTCTCCTCCAAAAGCTGCTTTCTGCGTTCAGTCCTGCCACAGCCTCAGAAGGGGATTCAAATACCCTGGGGCACTTGGGACTCCTGCTGCAACAGCAAGTGGCCAGAAGGGGATCTTCTCCAGCATTGCTAAGCTGATTTCTGTCAGGAGTTTTGTCCAAACTGAGAATTCTTCTAGAAGAGTTTTGATGAATAATAAAATGACCAAAATGGTCTTAAATACACACACACAAAGCTTTGTGCAATAGAACCAACGGTCCTTCATCAACAGCAAAAGAGGATTCAGGCCAGGTGTACCCACTTCTCTGCAGGGTCTGGAGCTTGCACCACCCTTATTTTGCACTTTCAAAAAGAAGGGGGAAAGATACGAAACACATTCTCAATCAAGATTCACCCTCCACAGAAAAGGCCAGTGGGAAAACCTTTCTGCCCTTAGAAGCTGTGACATTCCCAGGGCGGAAAGAGGTGTGGGCATGTGAAATGTCTTTTATGAGCTTCCATAAAGACAAAGCAGTATGAAGGAAGCATTATTGTAAACCAGAGCACAGCAGGAGCCTGTTATTAAACTGTGGTTCAGGTATGTGGTAATCAAGGTCTTGTTATAATTATGTCTTAAACCAAGCATCGATTTTATATTCGATTTGAAGGAGGCAGCAAAGCTGTAATTTGTTACAGAGAGGGTTAACTGGCTTTCAATTTGTATACTAAAAATCATAAACTTAGAAGAAAAGACTAAGAAGAAAAATAATGTCTTGGTCATAAACTCTTTGCTTGTTTCCTGCAGCTTAAAATCCAGGGGGTATTTTCAGCAGAGGAAGTAAGAGAACAGCACAGAGTTTCTGTTGAAAGGCAGCAGTGATGGGATAAGAAGGGTGTTTGCAGACCAAAAGCTGGTTTCAGTAAACACACTGTGAGAACCAGAATTCACTTGTTAGAACCGGGCCTTCAGCTACTTGACTTCAAAGTGACCTCAAAGGTGAATTTAAAATGACTTAGCACACAGGCACTCAACGACGGGGCGGAGATACATGGTAGTACATGGGTTCACTTAGGAAAACCTGCCGGTGTGGTTTAGACTGGCATTTAGCTTGTGTTTTGAAAACAACTATTATTAAAAAACTTGCTCCAGCTGGAGTGGTTTAAATCACTGCTCCCTCCTCCACGGCAGGGTCCTTGCCTGGTTTCTCAAAACCCAAAGCAGAGCTGCCAGGGGGAAATCCCTGCAGATAAAAGCGCAGCGCCTGCCTTTGTTGACTAAGAGAGGAAACTGCCTTGTACTTTGTCAAATAATCAGCTCCTGTTTGATAGAGTGAGGGCCCTTCAATAAACCTGGAAGTGTTTCCATGAAGAACAGAGGGCATATTCTGTAGTGACACGAGGTCAGGCACTCTGCCTGCGGACGCGCGCTTGCCCGATGCCAAACGCAATAAGCCAGGCGCTGTGGGGCTCCCCCTCTGCTTCAGCCCACCCTGCCCATACCAAGCAGTTCAATGAGCACATGAGCTGCTATTGTGTGCAAGAATCCTGGTGGCTAATGCACAGTCACTTAAAAGCAGCAGTTTATGAGGCCTTAAAAAGCCTTTAACTAGAAACGCTGTGGCCCCAAATGCTACTGAACTGTGACAGCGAATGCCGCTGAGGGGCTGGTGTGAAAAAGCAACTTCAACTGGAACAAGAAGAAAATGATATATTGGAGAGCCCTGATATATCTGATATATGATTGAATCGTAAGATGAAATCTGCAGTGCAAGCTAGAGTTTACTCTGGTTCTACTCTAGTTTAGACTAGTTTTCTACAACCCAACTATAAATGAAGTTAGTTTATGTTCGCAATTAGGATGAATCTGCTCCAGTGGGAGGTGTCCCTGCCCATAGGAGGGGGGGTTGGAACTAGATTATCTTTAAGGTCCCTTCCAACCCAAACCATTTGATGATCACCATCAACCACCAAGGAGGATCCTTTACAGGCACTGAAGCTACTAACGTTTGCGCGCTGAGTATTAAAATCACCAATCTATGCACTAAACATCAGTTTCATGATAGCTGGTGGCAAAAAAAAAGGAAAAAAAAAAAAAGCTGGATAGTGCCAGTAAGTTTAATTGAAACAATGAGTAATTGGCCCACAAAGGCAGGAAACCATGTGCCTTACGAGAATGAGAGCATTTTGTGCGAATGCACACGTCGTGTGCCTGTTGTGCAAAGGCGATGGGCAATGTGAGCCCCGGGGACACCAGCGAAAGGCAGGTGTCAGAAGAAGGCCTTTACTCCCCAGCATGGTCAATGGGAGGAGGGCACTGCCCGCTTGAATTGCCGTGGAGTTTTACTGGAAGTCAAAAAATACAGGAAGCCCAGCTCTGAGGCTTTTTCTCAGTCGGCAGCCTTCCCACCTGAAAGATGGCTGGAGTTTTCCCCACTTCTCAGTCTCCCCTGAAGCCTGGTCCAGAGCGGAGGTGGATACACCAGGAAACTGCTCTTCCAGTTCATATTTCTACTCAATTTTTTTTGTTATTACAACAAACCACTTGATCCAGCAGCACCACTTCACAGGCTCTTTTAAAAATAGCGACTTTGCCTCTGCCCTGAAGAGCTTACAACCTACATGAGACAGGCAAAATAAAGCAAATCAGGAAAAAGTAAGGTAAGCAGAATGTTAACAATGAAACAGGAGGTGATGCTTGGAGATTTGAAGTGGGCTAAGGATTAAGATCTTTGTGGAAGCCAGCTCCATTTTTTCATCCCTCATGAAACAACCCGCTGAATGAATGAATGCAACAGCAATGTTGACTCTTGAGGGACCCAAAATGCTGAGTAAAAATGTAAAAAATAACACAAATGTGAAAAATAATATAAATTTTGTGGGACCTGGATTCTATGTGAATGACAGGTTTAGAAGTATGGAAATGCATTTTTCACTGCAGAGCTAGAAAACTAAAACACAGCGTTCATCCGTATATGCTCCTGTGGCCACTCCTGCTCTTGTCGGCACACGCTCTAAGTTTTAATTTTGATCAAAGTCTATGGTAGCTCTGGAAGAACAGGGATCATTGTGGGCCTAATCCTGCCCCATTGATCTAAATCAATCGGAGTTTTAGCATGGCCGTCAGGGGGAAGATTTCCAGCCTAAAATAAGAGAATTTCAAATATGGTTCTGACTTTAAAAACACTGGTAAAATAAAGCATATATAAGTCCCTTTTTGTTGTTGATGCCTGGCTCAGACCCATTTTTAACATGATGTTAGCTATCAGAACTATGACATTGGCTACCCAAGTGCACGCTCTGGGGTAAGACCTGTTTTTAGTTGCTATATAATCTCCTTTTATAACGTGGTTAAAAGATCACAGAGACAGTTCTGGGAAGTAATTACAGCATATTTAGCAAATATTAAAAACTGCTCAGCAGAGGAATGTTTAACACAGACAAGTAGGAAAAACAAACAGCTTTTCAGCTGGAAGCTCTGACCATCGTTGTAAGTTCCTGCAGGGCAGCAAACGCGATGGGACTGGGGGCCTCTTGCTTCTGTAGGACAAAAAAAAAGAGAGTAGAAAGAAGGAGTTAGTGTCCTGCAATAGGTAGCACAAGGGAAAATACTGGAGTCACACCACACATTTGGCAGGCTACAGTGGCCCTGTACAAAGCCCGGTTCATCAGAGGCATCTCAGGAATTTGTCCTAATAAGCTAAAAATATGTATAACTGATGTTCTTTGACTCACAGTAGGGCCTGACATCAAGCTACAAGAACAGTGACCAGCAAAGAAGAATTAAACCTGATACAGAAATTCCCAATCCATTCTCCTGATGGTTACTATCACGTCTGATAATAGTGAGTGATGCACCGTTTCATCTATTTTGTGCGAGAAAAAAAAATAGATCCCCAAACTACAAACATTTGAAACCTAAATAGATAGACAGCAGCCTTTGTGGCTTCATGGTACCAATTAGCCTCTTACTCCTCACTCTTTTAATCTTTTTTTTTTTTTCCCCCCAGTGACCACCAGATGTAATTCTGAATGCATCCAGATCAATTAAGCTCCATGTATGGACTCGGGGGCCATGAACTGTAGGATAAAAGTGTTGGGACATATCCACGTGTGGTGAAATTGCAGTGTGGAGCAAGCAAAAGCATCCGGCAGCTGGGAAACTGGAGAACTGCTCATCCTCGGAGGCAGCGAGGTGAAAAGCAGAACTTTCTGATTCCTCCATACCCATCCTAACCCCAGGGACCTATTTTTAAACACGGAATGTGGATCCCTGAAGCACCTGGGCCGGGCTCCACACCTGCTCATTGCAGAGCCACAGCCAGCGGGGAAAAGGAGACAGAAGGAAGTGGTTTGGTCCTCGCTCCCTCAGGATTTCCCTCCTGGACCAAATCTGGGCAAGGCCCTTTCATCGCTTTCCATCCTTCCATGTCTGTCACACCAGACAGACACACCAGAGCTGCCGCAGCGGCCAGCTGCCCCCACATTTGGCATGCAGGCTGCCGGCAAGCTGCGCCCAGGGCCTGCTCCCGCCCGCCCGGCTCTGAACCCCCTCATGGCGGGGCCCTGGCCCTGGCCCTGGCCCTGGCCCGCCTGCCCCTTCCCGCCGCTCCTCGGCCTTCGCTCCCAGCCCCAACCAGGGTCCCCGCAGGGCGAAAGGACCCTGAAACAGGACAAGACGCGATTGACAGCCTCTCCGCCAATGGGAGAGGCAGGTTCGGTGATCGGCAGCCAATCACAGCCCGCATTGACTCTTAAACTCTTGCCTCCCGCCTCAGGAGGGGAAGATGCGGGTGGACGCCGCCATCTTGTGTGTGTCACCCGCGCCCTTCCCTTTCTCCTCCTTACAGACTACTCCCACTCCGCCATCCGCTCAGCCCGCCGCACCGGCACGTCTCCCGAGGGTGGTGGCGGTGACAGCTGAGCGAATCGTGACGGGTTGGTGGTGTGGCGGCGGTGGCGGCGGGGTGCCACACTCAAGATGGCGGCAGGCGGCGCTTCCCTTCCCGCCCGTCCTTCCCCCCCACTCCCCCCCGGTGTGGCGGGCGGGGCGTGCGCACGGCGGCGTGCGCGGGTGACGTCAGCGCGCTCTGGGCATGGGCAGGTGGAGGGAGCAGGCAAAGTTTGGCCGGCGGTAGCGGCGGAGGCGGCGGCCGGGTCGCGGGTGCTGCTTCCCGGCGGGGGAAAGCGGGCTCGGCTGGGGGGTCGGGGCGGCCGGGCCGTGCGGAGCAGCAGTAGCAGCCCCTCTCCTCGTCTCTCTGTTCCCTCGCTCCTGCGTGGCGCTCCCCCTCGCGGCGCGGAGGGAGGGAGGGCGGCGGGCGCGGCGCGGCCATGGCCGAGGACCCCAGTGCGCTGCCCTGGTCCATCAACAAGGATGACTACGAGTTGCAGGAGGTTATCGGTGAGCGGCGGGACGGGGGTCGGGGGTCGGGGCTCGGCCGGCGCCCGCTGTCGGTGGGCGCTGCGGAGGGGTGTGTGTGGGGCACCCCCTCGCTGAGGGGAGTGTGTGTCTTCGCTGAGGGAAGGGGGGGGGGGGGGGGTAGTGCCTGTCGTCGACCCCACCCGCCTCCGTTGAGGAGGGTCCTGTCACACACGAGTGTGTGACACACCAGCAGTGTGCCTGTGGGGAGGGTGTGAGGGGAGGTTTGCCCCCTCCGTTCGCCCCCCCACTCCACCTCCCCTGCCCCGAGGGGCGTGGGGGTCTGGGAGACCCCTTTACTGAGGGAGGTGTGTGGGGCTGTCCCCCCTTCCCACTCCAAGGGGGGCTGTCTGTAGGTTTCCCTCCCACCATCCCCCCCGCCGTGGGCTGTGCTCAGGGAGCAGCCGGGTGGGTGCAGGGGGGCTGCTCCCCCTCCTCACGCGTGTGTGGGACCTGCAGAGGGGCCGTGGGTCTGCTCCTCGCCACCCCCCAGAAGAGGCTTGGGGCTATCATGGGGGGCACCCCCCTGTCAAGGGGCTCATCTCCAGCCTTTTCCTCTCTCCTCGCCTCATGCCTGGATGAGGGGATGGAGTGGGATGGGGTTTCTGGGGGCTCTTCTCTCTGCCCGTCACCCCGCGAAGTCGGATGTGTTGGGTGTGTGGGACCAAACTCCACAGTTTATGCAGGCTCTCTCCTTCCAGGGCATCCCCTTTCATTTCAGGGGGATGACTCCTCTCTCGGCAGTTTTGGAGCCCCGTGTTGCTTTGATCTGTGCGAGGGTCGGAGGGTTTTATAGCGCTGCTGAAAGAGCCTTGTATCCTGGGTTTTTGCTGCTGCAGTGAGTTTTCATTCATTGTCCTCACAGCTCGCGGCCCCAGCCCTTCTCTACATTAAATGATTATTTTCACACACACACACACCCCTTACCCTCCCCCCCCCCCCAGCTCTCTTGACTTTAAACTGCACATTTACCAAAGGCCTCCCGCTGTACTGATTTATTGGCTGTCTCAACCATTTTGTTGGGGTGTGTGTTTGAGGGATATATTGCTCTAGGGCGAGTATGTGACACATCTGAGGTGGTGCCACAGGTGACTCTAAGGTCAGTGCCTCCAGCCTTGCTCTCCACAGGCACAGAATAAAGCAGAAGTGGCAGGGCAGGCTCCTGGCCAAAAGCTTTTAGGAAGGAGGTTAATTTTTAGAGTAATCTTTGTGGATTGCTTTTATTTGAAGTTTATGAATGATGTAGTGCTGTCATGCCTGGGCCTTCCATCTCTGCCTCATGGGGAGACTTGTTTTCTGTTAAGGAGGGTGGGAGAGTTTGTGAAAATGCTGTTTTAAGAGATTAAATTCTTGGCATTGTTTAAAAGTAGGAAGGAACTAAAGCTGTGGAGGGGGGGGAATCCTTCTGGAAATCCCTGTTGCTCTGTGAGATAGGGCTTTGTCCTCTCCCCTTGCTCAGTGGAAGCAGCAGTGCTTTGGGAAGGAGACAAACTCCTTGTAAAGACCGAGAAGGTGTAATCTTACAGATCAATCCTTTAAACCTCCTTTAGAAAACGCGCCCTGGGGAAGATGATGTTCAGACCCTTTGAGGAGCAGGAGGTAAAGGTGCAGGGAGGAATGGGGAGAACATGCTACCCATTTACCTGAGAAAGGGAGCTGGATCCACTGGATCCAGTTTTTCTCCCCCCCCTCTTTGGGAGCTTGCAAAGGGGTGCTCTGGTAGCACAAAGCAAGGATTTGAGCTTGAGTATCCAAGAATAGGAACAAATGGACAATCTGCCTCTTTGTAGCTGAGGAGCAGAGTGGGATGGGAACAAAAGGGAATTCTGCTCTTAGGAGAACTTGCTGCTGGATACTCACATCCTACAGCCTCCAAGTATTAGGAGGAGCACAGAGATGTGTCCTCATCTCACGTTAACTGACAGAATTTTGTGGAGAAATCAGGAAAGAAGTATTTGATTTCCTCTGTGTCTTTTTCCTGTCCTTCTGTAAACTGAGTTTCTGGATATTGGCATTCTGGTGTGTGATGGAATGTACACTGAAATGTGTATATTGCAAACATATGGATTCTCTTTTTAACTTTCTCATCCCCCTCTTTACTCATTTCAAACATTGGTGTGGCTGCCAGCATCCTGGATGGAGATGTGACGCAAGTTCCCTAGCACGTATATGATTTGTGGGACAAAATGTCACTGTGTTAACTGAGCTGGACTGTCTTGTGTCCTGCTTCGTGTCTCCTGTAAACCTCAAGGGTTTGGTTTTTTTTTTAACTTCTTTACTCCTGTAGAGCTATAAAAGTTTTTCAGCAGGGAACAAAGAGGCATCCTGGTGTGGAAGGAGTTGAACCTTGCACGGGTGCTTTTAAAGGATTTAACGTGTTTCCTGATGAAGAATGTTGCTCTTTACATTTAGATTCTGACATTCGGTAGATTACCAGCTCAGCTATTTTTCCCCATCACAACAAAGGAAATCAATGTCTAGTCCAATTCCTTAATTTCTACTGGTTTGGCCTGAAAACAGCTAGCTATACATGATTTTGATTTGATGTGGATGGCTCTGTACTGTTTGGGGGCAGGAGTTGAAAGAGCAAGTTTTCTACCTGTAAAGAGAACTTCTCCTCTGGAACTGTCCTGCTGATTCTTGTTAATAATAAAAAAAAAAATATTACTCAGCATTGGGGATGACTCATGCCACCGTAAAGGTATGGATTAATGCCTGCCTCTAGCATGCTTGGCTAGTGTTAGTAACTGCTGAGTAGCCTCCTTAGGATAAATAACTTCTGTTCCACTGAATCAAGGAACCTTGTTCAGGATCATAACCTCACTTTAATTTAAAAAAAAAGATAAAATGGAGGTGGGGTAGGAGAAGCAATTTGTAAAGCATTTCTATGAAACACCCAGAGTAGCGATAGTCTTTGCAGGTGAATACTGCCTCTGGAGAAATCTGAATTTTCACCTAAAAAGAAAAATGTAGTCCGTGCTGGTGGTTGTGAAGGTGGTTTTCCAAGCGTGGATTGCAGGTAAATCACAGCCGTCTTCTTTTTGAAGCCTGAAAAAAATAATCTCCTGCTGCTTGAGCTGATCAGATACTTGCAAACACAGCTTCCCTTGGATCTCTCAATTCCTGTTGGAAATGCTGGTTAGTGGTAGTGAAGTTGGTTTGAACTGGGTCATTCTCATTTTGCTACTTTTTTGGAGAGATGGGAGCCATGCTGGCTGTGGCTGTTTGATTTAGGAGCATCCTCTTTGCTGTGAACAGCCTGTGCCAGAAACAGAAGATAAATTAGTGGTGGGAGTGCTCCCTTGCTCTGTTCCTGTGCCCTTTCTCCCTTGGCAGATTCCTTCGCAGTGATGGGGACAATGCAGGCTGCTCGAACAGATGTGGTGGGAGTTTCTTCTCCCCTCGGAAATCAAGCTTAAATTGAAAATTGAAGTCACCATTTACTGAACGATTAGGGTTTTTTTTCATGACTGCGGTTTTTGTAGCTTTTAAATTGGGCTTTGCCTGTGAATATGTTGATCTTCGAATATTTAGATTTTTAGCCATGTTCTTTCCAACCTGTGTATATGAGCATATGTATGTGTGCAGGGGAGAATTTTTTTGTGTGTGGGTATAGAGGAAAGTCTTAAAATTTGAGGAAAATTTTCTTAATTCTGTGAAAATGTTTGTGTTCACCCATCTTGTGCTTGTGTAATTTTCTCATGTATTGAAGAAGCACTGCCATTGAAAAAGCACAACCTGTAAGTGCTTACCGGTATGATCAAAATCTTGGGATGTAAAACCCAGGCTGGAATGGGAGGCTCCTGTCCAGTTTTTTTTTTTTTTGGAGCGTGGTGTTTATTATTACCTGTGAGCCTTGTGTGCTGGCTGTAGCCAGTTTCATATGCCTAGCTATTTAAAACCCATTCAAGAAAAACGTTACACACTATAAAATATAACTGCTAAAGAACTAAATTGAGTGTTTAGACTTCAGTCTTCATGCCATATGTTTTGGTTTAGCGTTTCCTCGTGGGTTCCCACTCCTCCCCCCAAGCTTAGCTAAACAAAGTTGATTCCTCCAGCGTATTCCCAGTATTTAGGCTGGTTAATTCATTTGAAGACTTGCTTTGTGTGCTCATGTGTAAACTTTTTCCATTTAAAGTTGGTAGAAAAGCCTTTTTGTTGTTTTATATTATGTTAAAGCTTGTATAAAACTAACTTTGAGGGAACGCAGGTCTATTTTAAAAAAATGTTAGCAGTCATTCATGGCACTTGATCTGCTTGGGCACTGAAGTGGGGCGATGCTCGTCACTGCAGTTTTTCAGCTGTTTGGACACAGAAATATATATTTCTGTGTATTCTAGAGTGAAACTGAACATCCAGGTTACTTCTGCATCCAGGCAACCTTTCTTTTGGATACTTGGCACATCTCATTTCTTTAAGACCTTTGATACTACCACACTACTAAAATAGGGCTAAATTGAGTTGATCTTCACCTCTTGGGAAGTGGAAGCAAAAGGTGTTTAGTTGTGTGTGTCTGTTTAGTGTTTCTGTTGTTTGCTCTCAAATAAGAAGGAGGATAAAATGCACAAGGAAGCAGACTGAGGACATACAAAGCCAAGTGGTGCTGAAAGAGGCTGGATGGGAAGAATACATTGGGTTTTTTATCGAAGCCTTGCCTGCTGATTTGAGGGGCGGGCAGTAGATGGTTCCTGCTGCTTTCAGCTATTCTGAGGTATAATGAAAAAAAAAAGGGTGTGTTTCATGTAGAAATAGTTCACACTTTCCTGTTGTTGAGTTCTATGTGGTAGATTTCTGGACTGAATAATGTTTAACATTTTTATTTCTCAAGAATACCATTTAAATAGTTTCAATTTTATGCAAATATCTTGGGTAGTGGTGGGAAATTTGGAGGCGCTGTGCTCCTGAGCACACCTGAGGGGTGTATGTGCTGACTGACAAATGCATGCCTGGGAGCCTCCTTCCTTCTGCAACTGATGAAATCTTGGAGAGGATCAACTCTTCTCTAGAACATTCATCTATTTAAACTTGGCAGCATCTGTTTTATTTCTGAATGTTAGCAGCTTGCCCACCAAGTCAGTGTCTAGAGATGTAATCTTTTAATGAAAGTTGGAGCTGTTTAAACTGATGGGCAATAACATTGGTTCTTATTGCTGATTGTGTTGGTGAATTGTGAAAAACTGCATTTTGGTCAAATTTTCTTGGAAGATTTTCCCCTACAATACAGGATATCCATCGTAAATCTCTGCAGCAGTAAATTTAGCTGTGGACATGCTAATGGAGTGCTTGTAAACTTGGTGTTACTAAACTTTCTTAATAGGGAGAGACAGATTTGAGAGCTTTGTGGGTGTAGAAGAATAGCTGTTGGAGCAGTGGAATTTGGCATTGCAAAATCTTTGAAATATCAGGATCCTGGGGCTTTCCAGATGCATTTAGCCTATTACCCTGCACTCCCTTTAAAAAATCAAACATGTGAGATATGTGCAGATATGAAGAACTTGGCTCTCAAAGTTGCTGCAGTTTCCTGTGACTTCAGTCCCAGTCTTCACTTCCTGGGAGTTCAGTCTTGACATTTCTAAAAAACCATCAAACTCCGTTTGTCTTTCCGGCAGCCTCTGGGAAGGTCTCGGAGGCAGGGTTAGGTCCCTGGCTGATGGACAGTCCAGGTTCTTTACCAGAAGGTCACCTCTCTTGGTGCATGAGAGGAGATGTACCTTGAATGTGCAAAATAAGGCATATGCTGATGGAGCCATGCTAAGAACAAAATCAAACTTGTCTCAGTAAGACAAGATCACTGTAGCAAATAGTGTAAATACAGCTCAGTGACACTGGGGTTACAGATACCTGACTAAACCCATGATGCCACTTCAGTATTTCTTGTGTTCCTCTCGTGCCTGAATTCAAATGAAGGGACTACCTTAGTGTGGGGTTCTGTCAGCTCTAAGTTTGGTCCCTCTGGTTGTCTGGATGCTTTGTTTGCCTTGAAATACCACTTATTTGTGGGGTTCTCATGTTAATCATCGCAGCCTGCATATTGCTTGTTTTTAACCAGATCACGTGGTCCCATCACATAGTACAAGCAGGTAGGGATTTGTGGTGATCCAAATGCAAAAGTTAAAAAAATCCAGTATCTCTTTTCACCCCTACTCAATAGCTACAACATCCAGTAACATTTTTTTTTTACCCCAAGTCCTTACCTTCACCACTCCCCAAGGTTCCTGAAGATCACCGGTTCCTGATATGTGCCACTGCATGCAGATTTTTTTAACATGGGTTTTCTTGCAATTAAAGAACTCTGTTCCTCCCCCCCAAAAAATATTAATGATTTGTGTGTCAACCTCCACCAAACCAGAGCCTAACACACCTTGCAAAGACTTCTTAAACCTCCTTGGTTCTGTACACTGGGAAGGCCCCAGAGGACAGCTGTCCTCAAGTCTTAAAGGCTTTGCAAATCCCACCCCTAAATGACGTACAGAGTAAATCCACAGCACTGATTCACGTTCTCACTGAATTGTCAAATTAACCGAGTCTTCCCTCCACACATCAAAGTTTTATACAGCTTGTACTGCATGCGTGTGGAAACAACACTCAAACTCTTAAAACTCAGGCAAATTAAAATGTGTTTTTAGGGAATACAGAAAAGCTCTTCTGAATAAGGTTTTAGTTTCTGGCCAAATTTCAATTTTCTGCCCCATCCGTTTTGTCTTGGGAGCTACTGAGTTGGGGGTGGAGGAGAGAAATTTCTTGTTTTGTTTCATTTCACTGTTTCATGCTAAGCTGACTTTATAGCATTCTCTCAAACGGATATTTCCTTCAGGCAGGAAATGAGCCTATGTAAATTCATCCTGGAGAGAAAAGGTACGAGCAGCTGTTAAAGAGTAGTGAGAGCTGAAATACTTCAGTGATCGTCTCTTACTTACTGTAGTAAATTCTCCTTCGGTTTTGCCAAAATTTTACTGCTTTATAGTCACGAATGGTAATTTAAGCACAAACTTTACTCTTATTTTACTGCTAGCACCTTGCTATTAATAAAGTTGTGTCGGAGGATGGTCTGTTTCCTTTTCATCGATCCACAGAATTGTTAATTAAGTTAAAACTGCAGAGTGAGATTTTTGACCTTGAGTACAACACTGAGTCTTCTGAGCACATGGTGTGTTCTGTGATAACTTCTTCCACGCAGTAAGTGAGTAGAGGGTAAGTTGCTATTTGTCATAGATCAGAGTTAATTGATGAATTTTACAGTTTGTTAGAAGGGAGAGTGTTGTCATATAGGAAAATATTCTAAAAAAAAAAAGTTGTGAATGTGGAATTGTATTTACATTCTTGTGGTCAAGGCATGAGATTATTGCATCTTGTGGCAATTCAACATATGTTTTGTAAATCTGAAGTTTTCCTACATTATGGATGAAAGCTCCATAGTTACTGTTGGGTAGGTTATGCATTTTCATTTTTGATTCGGTCTAAGTTAGGCTTTTGCTCATTTTTGGTCTTCAGGGGATTTTTAAGTCCATTTTCTTGGGCTGCAGGGTTTGTTCCAGCTCTCTGAAAAGGAAGTTTTGAAAACGGAGCAGAGAGTAGTGGAAGATGATGGCATTTGAAAAAGTGAGAGAGCAAGTTAATGGCTATGGGATGAGCACACTTAAATAATATGTTTTTCTTAAGAAAATGAGCTGGTTGTGCTCAGAGCTGGTACCTGTTGAGGTAAGTGGGGCAGCTGAAACAGCAGTCGGGCATTTCAGGCCATCTCCAGCTTCAGGCAGGCAACACAATATTAGATTATCTTGATGGTTTAAAAACTCATAAATAAGATGCTTCTTGTTACGGAATAAACACCTTGCCTTCAAAATCCCCAGAGATGGATTTCATTATGTCAATTTTCCAAACAAAACCGGAAAGCTACTGTCACTTATTTTGCTGAGATGCAGAGCTGGAAAGGACTCGCAGGGTCATGGGGTCCAGCTCCCTGCTATAGCTGATGCCAGATTGTATAACCCCTATACCAAATTAATGAGTGCTTGTGTTTGAAATGGTGCATGGGGGAATTACAGGCACACGTTCTATTAAACACTCGAACCTCCGTGTGACCCTGTCATTGCTGTATGAAACAGCTGCTTAATGGATTCCCTGCGACAGTGGGGAGTAACAATGCCTTCTCTTTCATAGCATGTGTCTATAGCTCAGTGGGCTTTTTTTATGCTACTTGCTTTACATTCAGGCTGTATCTGCAAGGACACTTCCTAGCGAAGGCACAGGAGAGCTGCAATGTGGTGTTTGTGCTGTCTCCAAACCTTAAAGGGCTACAAACGTCTCTGATTTGTGATTCCTTAAGAACTGCTAGTGGAAAATGAGTCCTTTAAAAACTTGATGTGTTGTATGTCCTCATCTGTAAGAACGTCATCTCCTGTGCCATTTCATAGAAGTATAGAATGGTTTGGGTTGTAAGGGACCTTAAAGATCATCGAGTTCCAGACCCCCTGCTATGGGCAGAGGTGCTTCCCAGTAGACCAGGTTGCTCAAAGCCCCATTCAGCCTGGGCTTGAACACCTCCAGGGACGGGGCAGCCACAGCTTCTCTGGGCAACCTGTTCTGGTGTCTCACCACCCTCACAGAAAAGAAGTACTTCCTGAGATCTCATCCAAATTTCTTATCTTTCAGTTTAAAAACATTACCCCTCGTCCTGTAGCTACACTCCCTGACAAAAAGTCCCACCCCATCTCTCCTGTAGCCTACCTTTTAGGTACTGGAAGGCTGCTATATGGTCTCCCTGGAGCCTTCTCTTCTTCTGGCTGAACAACTGCAACTCTCTCAGGCTGTCTTCATAGCAGAGGTGCTCCACCTCTCATCTTTTTGTCCCTTCTTTGGACTCTTTCCAACAGGTCCACATCCTTCCTGTGCTGAGGACTCTAGAACTGCACACAGTACTCCAGGTTAACCTCTTTCTGTCTCTCACGTTGCAAGGCTGTGTGCTGAGCAATTTGAAATCCGAGGCTGTAAGTTCCATCCCTTCACTAAAGTAAAAATTATGATCAAGGATGCCAAATGCTGTCTAATAAATAACTTGGTATTAACAGCTAAGAAATATCTGGGTATTGACTTCAAGCAGACTGTACTTTACTGGAAGAAGTGTCTTGAGCATGAACTCTTCTCCTGTTGAATGACACACCAATGCAAATCTTTATTTGAACAGCTGATGGACCAGCAGCCTGAGCATAGTTATTTGTCCAGATCCTAAGGCTCGTGATGATTCTCATTACTCTTGGTTAAAGAATGTAATTTTTAACCAGTGGGCTGAACACAGTAATAGATGCAGAAAAGACTTATTAGATCAAGCTATTCCCTGAAAAGAAAGGATAATAGCCTTCATGAGAGGACATATCTGATACTTAAAAGATTATTTACCTAAAATAACCACTGTACTATCAAACATCTGCACTGTATGCAGACGGATTGTTCTGTTCAGTGGAATCCTGGCCAACTAAAATATCCTCTGCAGTTGACAATTAGAGTTGAGACAGAGTTCAGAGATAAAGGTTGGGAGGGAAGAAAGGAGAATGCTGGGCTTGGCTGCTGTACCAGGGCTGTGTTTTGAGCCTTGGTAATACCTGATGACAGCCAGCATGATATTTACATTGCTGCATATACCATAAAGGCAACTGACAGTGATTAAAAGGGAAGGATAAACTTTCTCCAGTACTATTGCTGCATTTGGAAGTGAGATGTCTGAGCCTGCTTTCCATCGTGTAGAATTAATACTGCATAGCTGCAGTGCCCTTTAAATTAGCCAGGGAGGCTGGCAAGAAATCAAATAAATATAATTGGTTTCAAACTGAAAATCTAATTTAGGCATGCTAATAGCATCTTAAGTAAATGTGGCAGGTCACACAGGACTTGTGTAACTGGCGCTTGGAGCTCAGTGTAGTTGCTACCGTGTGGAAAATGGCCTCAAAGGTGTTCCCCAAATCACCCAGGTATCTTGTGTATTTGTATTTGCTGGTGAGGTTCTGGTCTCTTCCTTGCAGACCGTCGGGGTGTCAGTACTGCTTCTGTCCTTTTCTTGAGGTGAGCTTCAGGTTAAATCATACCTGCTTAAAGGTATGATGGGGATGTGTCTTACTTTCAACTAATTTGGGGTATCCTAGGGGCTGCAGGAGGTTGGGCATACAGTCACAGCAGCACCCTCTGACCATATCTCTCCATTCTTTGGTGCTTGCAGTGAAAAGGTTGGGGAGAATATTAAATGTGCTGATACCATCTGTGACCAGTGGCTTTTTCTCTTGTCTTTATTTTCTTCCATCTCTTGTAGAGTCCCATGCAGTCCTTTGCCGTGCTCAGCAGCACTCAGCCGTAGGGAGACGGCTGAAAGCCTGGCTCTGCTGCGTGCACCGAGAGCCGGGGACTGTAGGTGAAGCAGTTCATCGGGGAAATCAAACAGCAGAGTGACCCCCAGTGACAGTTTTGTCAGATCTTTTACTGACATGCTTTGCGTCACCAGCCCTATTCCTCACCCTCCCTTCCAGTCCTTGCCTGTGTTGTATTGACAGGCTGACTGTTTCCTCTCCAAAGCTGTCCGTAAGGATTCCCAACCTGAATGTTTGCCGAAGGTGGGAAAACAGATGATGTTTTTCTGTGTTCAGGGCCTAAGAGATACCGAAAGAGTTTTGAGAGAACAATGCAGCATGGGGTGGGGTGAAAATTTCCATAAGACTCCCCTTCCTTTCTTTAGAAACCTTGGCATTGAGTCGTGCAGTTTACAGTAGCCAGATCTCTGTATAGCTTAGAAATCAGAGAGTCATTTATTTATAAGGTGGAGTTCGATGGGGCCACGGGGAGATGTACCCAGCCGTGGCTATTTGCCATCAGTTGCTGATGGCTCTGAAAATGATATTGGACTTCTTACAAGTGATTGAATACGGGTTTATATTCCTCCTTTCAAGGCTGAGAACTGAATTAAAGACCCGGGCAATAAGTTTGCAATGTCGAGTGTTTCTGTACTGGTGGACCCCTGGAGGGGAAACACCTCCAAACTGTATGATCTTTACTGGTTTATCGCCGTTCTTTGCTCTACATGGAGTATTATGAGTCCTGAGCAAGACATTGTCTTACATGGGCAGAAACCCCTGAGCTCTGAACATAATGCGTGGGTTTCAGTGCTGTTGTCAACAGCGAGAGCTCTCATCAATATGGTGAATAATTCACTGTCAGCAAGTTTACATGCAGTTCAAATATTTTGGCTGTATTTCAGATTTGATAGCTGAGTTTTCAGAAATCTGCTTCTCCTTATTTTCTGAAATTCTTTGAGCATGCTGGATTAGTGCTGGAATATTACTTGTCTGTTGGATATCACAGGTACCAACATGAAATGATTGAGCAAAGATTCTCAGGTTTTGGGCAAAACATGCAATTGAGTCTTAACAACACAAATCCCTCCTGTGTGAGTAGTTTGAAATAAGCAGCCTCACAACTTGCACGGAATTGGCAAACTACTTGAGTTCTGGAATAAATGACCAGAGGTCAGTACAAAGAGATACACCTGCAATTTAAATGAAAAACCGTAGGATTTCACGAGTAATAACTGTGGTTTGTCCCATTCCTCCTTCCAGTTCTTTCATTAAAAAGTCTAGACTGTGGTCATCAGACGTGCTGGTGCAAAATAGAAGTCATTTGTATATAAGCCTTAATTCTGTGCCTGGACATAATACCTCCCAATTATCACCCTTTCTCAATGTGTTGTCCAGCACATGCCCTGTATTTTAATGTTTGTGCAGTCACCTTTGGCTTGAACCCAGCTAAACATTCTCAGCGCTTGGCTGTGCTCAAGGTGAGCCCGAAAGAGGAATGAACGTGTCGCATTCAATGATGCCAGTTATGCCCTAGTGAAGGGCAGGGTGACATTTTGACATTGGCCGTGTGGAAATGCAAAGTTTTAGAATAATTTGTTTAAAACAGGCTCGAGCTATTCTTTTAAAAGCCTTTTGCTCAGAAATATGAGAATAGCTACTGTCTTGTAAATATTATGCCTGCCTGTAGGACTAGTGCACACACTCAGTGCAGCTGTCTTCATATAGAGGGTGCAGTTATGCCGTGATGTATAGTCAGTGGGGATTGCTGATTTTCTTCCACCCCAAATACAGGCTTTAAAATTGGCTTCCTTACAACTGTTCTGTTAAATCTGCTTTCACTTTCTGGCTTTGCTTATGCTTCTTTGTTATAATAGATGATTTATTTCTTTCCTGCACTGTATTAGCAAGTATTTCTTTCCCTCTTCTCCACTTGCTATCTTTTCACCTCCGCTGTAGATCAAGTAGTACATGACTAGAGTTGAGAGAGGATGCACCAAGTTAAACCTGGCACTTCACTGCCTCTACTGGGGTTTTAAATTGGATATTGCCATCTTGCACTGTGGATGTGTCATCCTTTGGCTGGTGGAGAAATGAACGTAAAGCTCTGGTTCCTTTCTATGCGAAATACTACTCGTAGTAAATCCCAAACAGGAGTTAGTGGTGGAAATGTCTGGGGGCGAATGTGGCTCTGCTGGTGCAGCTCCAGGAGCTTCCCAGGGGTAGGGGGAATCCCAGGAGATTCCCAGGAATCCCAGATGGATTCCATGTCTGCGCTCCCCATGTCTCCGTGGGAGGGGAGCTCTGCTTGCTCTTGTGGTTTTGTAGCTTTTCTGTCGTCTTGGCCATGGATTGCTCTTCTCTTGCTTTATGTTCCCAGAAATTTTTCAACCGGTCACAGAACAAAGATGTCTGAATTCTCCCTTACTGGTTTCATTGCTGCTCACAGTGTTTCTACCAGCAGCGTGCAGAGTTGGGTTGCTGTTTGGGTTCACTTTGAGCAGTGCTAGAAGCACTCAAGGGATCTTCCTGCTGATTCAGGGCTGTAATTTCACTTCTAGCATTGTTAACATTTGCAGCACTCTTCCTGCAGTACTGGGCTGAGTAAATGACACTTTCCTGTGAAAGCTTTCTCCTCATGGTGGACGAGCAGATTTTTTTCATCCTGTGTCAGATACTGGGGATATGTCTGAGTCCCATTCTGAATTCACTTTGGTTTTATTCATGCTATCTGTAGCTGTCAGTATGGATTGCATCTTCCATTTTGTAGTAGGAATTTGACATGTAGCAGGGAGATGGCTTGAAGAACTATGACCCTATTGAAGGACCATTAACATTGCATTACTTAACTCTTCCTGAATTGTGGGGCTTGTGCCAGGAAGGCTTTTGACATCCAGTGGACTCTTCTTACTGAGTCCTGCTTGGGGAAAGGAGTATTCCCACCCTGTACTGAGCTGGCTGGAAATTTAAGAGTAGGCTTTTTTGCTAGCTGGTTTATAGAAGAGGCTCATTCTTTGCAAGAGGACTCTCTTCTTACCAGAAGACTCAAATGCGGTGGAGAAAATAGAGGCATAACTTTGCCTTTATGGCAAATGGACCAAGCAATACAAGATCAGTCTTGAGTTTGCAATCTGGTGTTTAATTTCTGGTTTAATTAGATCTATAGTTGCTCTGTGCTCTTTAAGAATGCTTAAGAAATTCTATTCCCAGTTTTGTAGCTTCGTGTTTTATTACTGTATTGTCCTTGGAACGAGTTAACCATAGAGCAGGGCTCCCACAGCTCTTTGGCAGGAGGCTGTCAAAGAACTGAAGCATCCGGAGATGGAGGTTGTGGTCCCTGTGCCTGCCGTGGCAGGTGTGAATATGGAGCCAGTTATAAATGTTATAAAACATTAAAGGTCTCCTGGGATTGGAGTGTCCTGTCTGTGTCACCTGGAGGGAGGACCATTAATGTCACATCCTTCACTGAGAGACCTTGGAGGGGGGTTTTTGTGTGATTCCATGGCTGGACCTTGTCTCATTGTGATGGATGTGTAATCCCATTAAAAGATGTGGAGTGAAGGAAACTCTGTACTTCTCTTGCTACTTCTGTGGCTGATCACAACAGGTGATTTTTCTTGATTGGTGTAAGCAGCAGGGTGTAAGATAAAACCTGTCGAGAGATCATAGAATCCTAGAATGCTTTGGGCGGGAAGGGACGTAAAAGATCACCTTGTTCCAAACCCCCCATGTCAAAACCCACAGGACACGGTTCTGAATTTTTATCTTTTTACCTAACACTGGGTACCTGGAGCCTGAAAGACATTGCTTGGTCCAGAGCAGCCTTGCAGGGAAGTGTTTTCTGTGTATTGTTCATAAGAGGAAAACCCGGGGGCACAATTATAAACAGAGCCTGTGTCACGAGTGGCTTTCTGGCACTGCTCTCCAGATAGTGGAGGATGGATTCCAGATCTTGCTTAAAAATAGAGAGCTTGTGTGTGCGCTGGGGAATGGGGAGAGGAGAGAGCAGAGTTGTGCAGAGATGTTCAACTGCTCGTGCTCTAATGGTGAAGGAGACTTGGGAACATGCCTTATGGGAAGATGCTGGGAGATTGGGATTTCTTCACTTTTCTAAGAGTGAGCTAAGGGGGCATGTCCTTGCTCTCCTCAGTTATCTAGTGGGAGCTGTAGAAGAGATGAAGCTGGACTTCACTGAGGTACATGGTGAAAAGCCGTAACTATAAGCAATGTTGAAGAATCTGATTAGATACGGAGGTGAAAAAAGCTTTACTATGTGGGTGGTCAAACACAGGAACAGCCAAAAAGGTTGTAGAAATATTTATTGTTAAAGGTATTCAAAAGTAGACTGAATTTGAGGCTGAGAAGCCTGCCTCTAACTTGGGATTTGGCCCTGCTTTTGGCTCCTGCAGTTTTCAACTCCTGCTCTAGCGGGCTAGAGGCCTCCAGAGGTACCTTCGAACCGAAGTTTCTTGCAACATTTATTTGACCCTGGAAGAGTGTATTTCCTCTGCAAAGGGCATTTGATACCACATAAAGATTGATGCTCCAAGACTGTTACAGAAGATGTCCTCTGTTGATTAAAACAGCTGTGAGCAAATGAGTTACCTTGAAGGGAAGTTTTCACATCTCCCAGGGTACCTGAAACTCAGTTTCCAGTAGTGGGATGAATTTTAATCTTGGGTAACACTGTTGTGGTTTTGGTGGTTTTTGTTTGTTTGTTTTTTTTTTTTTTGGTGAGCCCTCTTTCAGTGTAGCTGCTTTAAGTTGCCATTGCGGGTGGTGGGGGAATACTGTTCAGAGCCAGGATTTGATGTGTGTCCTGTGACCGTTTGGCATGACTTGTTCCCATTGCTTAAGCAGATATCTCTGCCAAAAGGACCTCTGGCTTCAATTGCATTCGCCTGGGAGGAGGCATCAGTGCAGTTCATCCCAGTCTTACTGGGAGAGCTGCGATGTCCTTATGTGGCTGCAAAGGTTCTGTTATCTTTGGAAACAAAGTGTATATGAACGTGCTGTGTCCTCAGGTCAGACCTCTGTCTTTCCGCTCCTCCAAATAGCCTTGAAATCAGTGCTTTCCCATAACTTTAACAGAGACCTCAGAGGGTTTTTGTTTGTTTGTTTTTATAAAAAAAACAAGCTTCGTATAAATTTTGTGACAGCAAGTGACTGCAGAAGAGATGGTATCCAACCTCCCTTGAAGGCTGGTGGTGGACTTTTGCAGGGAGTTTTTCTCAATTTAAGGAGAAATTCAGGCTGGAGCTCTGGATGCTGAAGGTAGAGGCAGCACAAGTCCTGAGGACCAGAAGAGATTACCCTGAGAAATCCAGTTTCAGTAACCGAGCATTTGGAGCGTTTTGGGTTTGGGGTGTTTTCATCCTTTCAAAGGTTGGTTTTATTTCAGAAACAAGCCATTTAATCACAGAAACATGAAAGAAGGAAGGGTGAGAAAGGGTATGTTTTCTTCCTTAGGCAGTGTTTCCTAAAGCAGGTCATGACCCTTTTATGCAGGAATTTTGCAGCTGCTATCCTAAGGGTTGGAACCCTAAGGGAGCCTACAGAGGCAAAAGCAGGGGTTATTAAACAGATCCTAATACCCGCTTGGGGTCTCTTTCCTCCCAGTCTTCAACAAAATGATCTCCTGCTTTTCAGGAAAAAAGCAGCCAGCATTTGGCTGTGCCCAGTTTTCATTGTTTTGCTAAGCTGTTATGCTGGGAAGAGATTAACTGGGGAGTGAATTTTCTCCGAAAGCTGATCTTGAGGGAGAGCCTCAGCACTGACCTTGATCCGAGTCTCTCAAGGTGGGGAGCAACCATCAACCGAGGGCGAGAACATTAACCCAGTGCTGCCCTACAGCTGACCAGCACTGGGGACTGTGGTGGGTTCTGATCACAGCAGATCTGCGTCTGCTTGGAAAGTTGGGTTGTCTAAGTTGTCTCACCACAGCACAAACTGCCCTTGTGACGTTTTTTTCCTCATTAAGGATGGTTCAGAGAAGTTGTGGATGCCCCATCCTTGGAGGTGTTCAAGCCCAGGCTCAATGGGGCTTTGAGCAACCTGGTCTGGTGGGAGGTGTCCCTGCCCATGGCAGGGGGTTGGAACAAGATGATCTCCAAGGTCCCTTCCAACCCAAACCTTTCTATGAATCTATGATTCATAGAAGTCAGGGAAGTCACTTCATTCCCCACCTTTACCCATATATTCATTGTCTCCTAAAATTTGAAAAACTTCTTTGCCAGGCTTGGTCTTTTTCTCTCCGTTGGTGTTATCGTCATCTCTATGCTTGTTTTCACTTAGCGATGTGTTTAGCATCCTTGCTGCGGCTTCTCTGCTTCCCTTCTCTTGCCACCCTGGCATTTGACAAACAAATTGTGTGGCTGCGAAGCCCCGAGTGCCCATGTTGCTATGTTTCCTGTGCTCCTCAAAGAAGCATGGAAACCCGTCTTTGTTCGGTCCCAGAAGCGCCACATGCCGCCGCCGCTGCTACCAAAGAGCAGCTTGCTTGTGGCACATCGTGCTGCAGCTTGGCTTAATCCTTGCTTGATACGCTTTTGAGATTTCATTGTTTCTCTATAATTAAGTGCTACAGAGGAGCTGAAAGAAATGACGAATTAGCGGGTGAGGGGGGAGCGGGGAGAGCAGGTGATGATCGAACTGGAGAGAGCTGCCAGAGAAGTAGGAGCAGCAGGGAATTAAATGGGAGGAGTCTGGAGTTGAGATGATTCCCTGCCATGTGCCCAGAAGGATTTAGTTTGGGATTTCATTACTGTTCAAATAATGCCATACACCCTAAACAGATCAGGTCCGTGTAGGCTGGGGTATTCTCCAAACACGTAGTGAAAAGCAGTTTTTGCCCCGAAGTCCTAGTGAGCATTGATCAGGCAGGCTTGAGGACTGGGGAGGAGCTGTAGAACGCATGCTCCTGTTTTTAATTAGTCTGCATCTATTGTTTCTGGTAGTAACATCTTAAAAAACAAAAAAAAAAACCAAACAAACAAACAAACAAAAAAAAAACAGAAACCCCCCCCAAAACACAAAAATAAATAAAACACAAAGCCATTCTTTGTGTAATCACTGCCATAAAACCCTGGACTTCACTGTCATCTTGTGAAACCACTACCATAGACCAAATCTTTCCTATCTGGATTGTAGGAAGCATCTCTGCTAGCCATACTTACACCAACTGGATTTAACTAGCACAGAAATCCCGGCGCATCATTTTGTGGGGGGAAGCTCCTTGGGTGTCTGAGATATCCAGGAGTCGTCCTTGGGTGCAGATACTCCTGTGGTGATGAGGGCCGTGCAGGTAGCTTTAGAGACAAAAATATGCGCCGCAAAACTAACTGAAGAGTGAAAAGGGCTGTGTGACAGGACAGTCCTCTGAGGTACAGTCATGTATTCTTCCAGCATCTGGTTTGTGTTTTCAGCCTCTATTACTATGCACCAAGACATCCAAAGAAAGAAATGATAATACTGGTGCTTTGAATGTGTCAGCAGCAACATTTCTTCTGGGATCTGACTCTTTCCAGAGAAATGATACAGGCAGAAGTGTTTGTTTGTTTGTTTTTCTTGTTTGTCCTGGCTTCCAAAAGGCTATTGCTGTAGGGAGACCAGTGGTGCTAGGAAATGCAAACTTACTTCTCCTGCCTTTTGTTACCACTTGTGTATGCTCTGCTATCTTTGAGTCACTTTGTTTTGTGTTTTCACTCTTTTCTTTTTTCTTTTTTCTTTCCTCAAAGAAGCAGCAGGAAGGTTTAGAGGAGGAGGTACTGGGTGGAGAGGAGCAGATCAGGGCAACGCAGGACTCCTGGTGGGGAATACACCTGTGCTGGGGCTGCTGCTTTCTTGTTTGAGTCCTGCATCTTGCTGCTGACAGACAAAGCTCCACAGGGGAGTGTATGTGGAGGTTTGCTTTTGGGTTGTTTGTCCTGTGTTTAATACTGTGTATTTCAGCTCTGCTTCTGGCAGTCTAGCCAAAGCCAGCTGTCAAAACCACCTCCCCGTGCTTTTTCTAAGTGCTTTTTGTTAATGGCTGCCCAGACTCTTCCATTGTCTCCATCCTTTGCTCAAGACCCTGCTTATGGTACTCAAACTTCGCTTTAAGACCCTTGTAAATATTCTTGCCTCTATTGCTATCCTTTTCTTCCACCTAACCTTCTCCTGGTAGCTTTGTTTTGCACTCTGCAAGGAATAGTCTCTGAAAAATAAGATGTGTGAAAGTAATAAGTGGCCTCAATCTTGAACTTTTCAAAAACCCATTTGCTTCATGAAATAGCACAGCTTTAGCAATCATGCTGGTTTGTGTTCTGCACATTCCTGCCTTCTGCCATGAAAATGTAAACTCTTAAGTGCAGGGAGTCCGTGGCAAGCTGGAGCTATTGTCCAGGGCACACTTGCAATGCCATATAAAGTGAAGTGAAACTCCGGTAGCTCCACTACAGCCAGTAATGGTTGAAGATCAGAGGAGCGGAGTCCCACAGTACAGGGCTTTGTCACTTATTTCAGTGTGACTTTGGACAGAACAATTTCTCCTGTGTCTTTCAGGGCTGGATTTTTTTCTCACCTGATGCTTTGAGTTTGGCTGTGATTTTCTGCAACTCACCCCAAGGAGTCTATTGATGGTGGTTGTAGGCTACTTCAAACAGTAGCCTCTGTTTGAAGATGAGATTGTAAGGATTTGCCCTCAGTTTATCTGAACAAACTAGGAAAAAAAAAAAGTTTGCAAAAATGTTTGCTTGACCTGTATTGTAGAATCTGGAGGGAGGTTTTACAGTGTTAAGAATAGGAGAATCTGTTAAAATAGCTGTTTTATTTCAAAATGCAGAGTAGGTGTTCCCATCTCCCTCATCAGGCCAGATGGGTTCAAGAGTTATGCCTGGGTTAATGAACAAAATAGCTGTGGCTTTATTTTTAATAAAAAATATTAAAAATAATAATTTTTAAAATTGGCAATAGGGAGCTCTTGAGCTGTTTTGCACCTACCCCTTTTTTTACTGATTGGATATTATTCCTTTTCAGTGAAGTGTGTAAATGTGGAGAATCAAGATCAGGGTAGAAAATAAAGCAACAAGGTGTCCTATTGATGAGACTTGAATGTTGCAACTGTTTCTGGAGGCCAACAAATAGGGCTTTAACATCAACCTAGATTTTAAGTCTCGCTGGTGCAAACTCCTTTTGATATCAAAGGATGTGATAATGCTGAGCAGCTTAAATCCAGGACTCTTATTGCTACTTCTAGCAGTAGGAACAACTGTACATTAAAACATGCTGGTTTTTTCCCTATTTAAATTTAAATGTTCTCTGGCTGTGGTTTTCAGCCCAGACACCGAGGCGGGTGTGCTACTACGTGAGAACTGGAGCTGAACAGGCTTGAATGAAGCCTACCTCGTGTCTCTGCATAAAATGAGGGGAGATGAGAACAGCAATTAGTAAATAAAAATATTTGAAAAATCTCATTAGTGTTGGTAGCAAAGTGTGGGGCTTGTTTCAACACCTTGGGTGAACACATCAGGTTAAAAGTCTGTGTGGCCTCAGTGGCCTTTCACTTAAAAGCACACAAGAAGAATCCCCCCTCTGTTGTAAGTAAGCTGGAGACTGGAGTATTTTTGGTTTCTTTTTGTCTGCAGAGCTATAATGATCTCTCATAAAAATCCACTTGTTTCTGAGCTAACCCGATGAGTTGCACAGCCCTGGAGTGCCTGGGGGGTTGCCTTCACTGGGTTTTCACCTGGCTCTGCTGCCTTTACTCACTGGCACCCATAATTTTGTTGTGTGACCTCCCTTTCTGCTGAAGTCCCAGAATATATTGCTAACTCTGTCTTTTTTCACCTTCAGGGAGTGGAGCGACTGCGGTGGTGCAGGCTGCCTTCTGCGCTCCAAAGAAGGAGAAGGTTGCAATTAAACGGATCAATCTTGAGAAGTGTCAGACGAGCATGGATGAACTCCTGGTATGCAATGAAAATTGTCTGGGGAGTTGTATTTCATTTAGCATCATCTCTGTTTGCCGAGTGCCTTAAAGAGCTGTGCTTGAGGTGGTGTGAGGGTGAGGGGATTTGACTGATTTCACTAGAAGCAGTTCAGTTGTCCTGCTTGTGGGACTCAAAATGTTAAAAAGATCGACTGTTGAAGAACTTTAGGCTATTTGTTTAGAGCTAAGCACTTTGTATAATCCCTTTGTTTTGAACAGAGTTAATGTGCAAGTGTGAAGCTCAGCTGTGCCCACAAGAGCTCTGCAGTTTGAGAGGGATCCAGACCTACAAACTTCCAGAATCTTAAGCATTTAAGAGGATGGCTTTCCTTACTTTTCGTTTCCTGCAGTTCTCTACATTTTTTTCCCCTCCCTCCACCTGTAAAGTGAAAAAATGAATTAGCTCTTCTTGAATCTCTTTCTGGTACTGATGCCAGCTAAGGGATCACTCTGACATATTGCAGGCTGCCATATGGAAACCCCCACTAATCTGAGTTCAGGACAGGAGGTAGAGTCCTTGGGAGCTGTAGCTCTGTAATTTTCTTCTGCTGTGTCCCTCTTTTCTCAAGATGTCAATGGAGAACAGCTTCTGGCATGTATCTGTGGTGACTAAAATTTCCTTTTTCTCCTCTGGCTTGTGTGTTGGTGGGCTTCGTCTTCTCCATTTCTGTGTGTGCGAGCTGGTGCTTCTGTAGGGCAGCAGCTGCCACATCCACCTCACATGTGGAAGGCCAGGGCATCTCTGTGACACGCTTGCTTTGGTGACCACAATTAGAAAGTAGAACAGGGACAGAATTCAGGAGTCCTGGCTGGCTCTACTCTTGTATGATCTTCAAGTCAGTTGAGCCACAGTTCCAGTTTCTATCTAGTGACTAATGCTGTTTTTATCATTATAGGTATATCTGTAAATCTGCTCTTGTAAGGAGGAAAGGCTCCATCCAAACTGTCACATTTCAGTGTGCCTGTGAAGGGTTGTGTGTTGTGTGTAGGACTCTAAGATGACCACCATTCAAATCCTCTTATGGCTCATGCTCCTATAAGAGTGTGAGATCTCTCCCCTTTTCGCAGTCTTTTGTCCCAATACCATTCCTTGGTGCTCTTCTCAAGTCTTACATGGGGCTTGTCCCCACTACTCTGCCTCAGCTGTATTCTGAACTGTATTGGTATGATGTAGTAATTGAGATTATTAGTCTTTGAGTAATTGTTAATTCCAGCTAAAAGGGTTAGGTTCAGAAAGACATGCTGCAGAGACTTGACATGTAATTTTAGATGAATACTTTTAATTGTGGATTTTAAATGTTTGCTGACCTGTTCCTCACAGCATTTTTTTCTTATGGGGGGGGACTGCAATGAGTTGCTCTTGTCAGCTCTCCTAATTTTCCAATTTTGTGACTAGATCTAGTGTGTGTCCTCGTGTGGGCTTGCGTATGCAGCTATAGATGTTCTTGAACTTACAGGCATCAAGAGGTGGAGAGGGTGGTCTGAGCTGTAGCAGCTTCCCAGGGTAGTGGTTGCCAAGATAAATATATTGTATGAGAAAATGTTTTCCCTGGGTTTGCTCTGAATTTGTCAGTTAATTGCATGTCATTTTTCAGGGTGAGAACCAAAAGGATGGAGGTTCCTGATTTCCCTGCTCTGTGATCTTACCTTCCCTACATTTTATCTTGTCTCCGTATTTGCTTCTTCCCCAGAGTAAATATTCTCAAGCACTTTGATCTCATAGTCCCCATTCACGACAGTTTCCCCAATCAGTGTAATTCCCTTTTTTTGAGCAACTACTTGCTATTGCAGGATTGTGGGAGGTTTTTTTCTTCCAAAAAAAATACAAGCGTAAGTCCGTCAGATTACAGTGGTTTTAAGAAGCAAGTGCAAAGAGAAACATGATGAGTTCATACTGGAGTATGTTATGCTGCCTCCTTGCTTTCTCCTCTCCCCCAATGCAGTTGAAAACATGAACTTGGGCTTTCATTAGATCCATTATCCTTCCGTTGTGCTGAAGGTGTCTGAGCACAACAGTCAGTTTATGGTAAACCTTGATGTATCGCCTGGGGTCAGGACAATGGTCTTGTGCTACAGCACTCCCTAGTCATCAGGCAGTGGGACAGAAAAGAGAAAATTGTGCTTAAATTCTTTTTAAATTTTTCTGACAGTGCTTCAGACCTGTATTCTATCAAAGCAAACTTGTTTATTCCCAGAACCTGCCTAGCAAAGAGGGTAAAACAGTGTCGTACTGCTCGGGAGAGGGTAGGGAGAGCAGCAAACAGTTCTGCCATCGATAAGGATGACTTGTTTCTTCTACGACTTCTTCAGTGTCCTGGGCACTTAGTGGCTGGCGCTTCTGTTTCTCTGGATGGAGAAGGGGAAGGTTAGTTTGGAGTGGGGTTAGGAAATGCACAGTAAATGGTTCTGTCATTAGCTGAATGGATGAGTGGGCTTGAGCTTCTGTAGCAGCAGGTACCCAGAGGCCAGGGAATCTGGGACCACCTCCTAGCTTGTGGAGATGATTAAGTGGTATGACTTGGCTCATTAAAGATACTGATCTTGATCCTTGAGTTGTGTGGGTGGTCACTGGTAACCTGTGCACTTTGCAAAAACTGTGCGACATTCTAGGTTAATATAATGGATTAATTTATTGTTGCTACAGGGTACGGAAGTGTAGGAAGGACCAATTTTGTTGCATCATGAACAAAACAAGTGAAGGGCATTCAGCTCTTCAGCAGAAGTGCTAATTGCTGTAAAGAATGTAGACAGGCAGGAGTAGCACAGTGTGGAGATGTGACTTTCTAGCCCAGCCACTGAATTACGTGATATTAGTCAGGAATTTATTTCAGTGCTTGATTTTTATCTCTTTCCCTGAACACTTTTGAATGTTCCCAGATCTTTCCTAGCCTGCATGTGGGATTCAGCTGGAAGTACAGTGTAGCCTGTGCTTCTTGCTCACTGGTGAGACTGGGAGCAGAGTGTAAGGAGAGAAGTGGTCAAATACAGTGTTGTCAATAATTGATCTTGGACTATTTAATTTGTTACTAAAGTTCCACTTCTTGGGTTGCAAGTTAAACTTCTGCAGGATTTGGTGTGTGCTTGAAAGTGGTCTGCTCATGGTGTATTTCACAGCTGGACGCTGTTCACTGCTGTGTTTTGCTCTTACCTCTTCTTTCCTTTCTGCTGGTTACGCTGCTGCTGATCCTTGAAACTGTGATATAACATCTACCTTGAAATAACGATGCTTCAAGCTTTTTTCTTGTGTGTTTTCTTGTTTTAAATAATTATTGATCTTAGATCTTAAATCTGCTGTCGGTCCAGAAAACTCTGCTTTGTTTTCATGCAATTAAAGCTGAGTTAGCTTTCTTTCATCAGATGGGCTTTTTCCTCCATGCTTTGAGTAGCAGATGACACGGGTTGACTGCTTAGCAGTTGGTAGGAACGCCGGATGACAGAGGGGAACATAAGCTGTGGGATATTTCACACTGGGCTTTCCCAGCTGGGGGGAACTGCTGCCTGTTTAGTTCCTGAGGTGATTCAACAGGAGATGGTTCAGGAAGGAGCATGGGAGATGTGGTGGTGTGCTTCTAGAAGGAGGCTCCAAACTGTTCCTATTCCAGAGATTGATAGGACTGGGTATGACAGGTCTTACATGTGAGACAAGTGAAGAGAAAGTACTGCTTTTCCACTGCTACGGTCAGAGGGCAGTTAAGGAAGGCGAGGGAACGATTTTAACTGCAATAAAAAGAAATGTCCTTTTGAATTCCATGGAATTAACCTGGGGAGCTTGTTGCCAGTAATATGGAGATCAAACATTGTGTGAGATTAAATAAATCAACCTATGGTTGAGAAGGTTAAATTAGATAGGATTTAAAAAAAAGGATTATGAACTCCCCTGGTTTAGAGCATAAGCCAACTTTTAACTGGCCAGGCTTAGTCAAAAGTCTTCCCCTCTGGGCAAATAATTGTGTAACTGCTTGTTATGGGTTTTACACCTTCTTTTGAAGACTTGGACAGGATATTGAAGTGTCTTTGATCTGACAGAGGAGTTTCTACAAGTGGATTAACCAGACTATAAGGTTGTTGGGAACAAAGCAGCAGTGTGCTGTAGAAGTAGTACAGACACTTCATCCATGCTTGTCATCTTATGGGAGTTGCTATAATAATTCCATTTCCAGTCCTGAGGACCTTTACGCTTGCTTCAGGATAAAAAGTCCCCAAGTCTCAATGCCAGAGAGTCCAATGGATAATACGTGGCTTTTGTGTGGTTATTTGATATCCTTTGTTACTTGTCTTCTTGCATGATGGGATTGCAGTTTTACAGAAGACTTAAACATAAGCTCTGTGCAGCTTGGTTGTGTTCTTTCTAAAGGCAGCAACAACAGAAATCTTAATTACGGTGCTGGTTGAAGGTGTTTGGAATTTTTGGGGGGAGGGGCGGGAGGAGGGGTGTGGGTAAAGTTCAGTATGAGCATGAAGATTAATGGTAGTTGAAGTCCTGAATGTAGAATGTTTTCTTTCACTTGGCCTGGATGAGCATGAGATGATGTATATAAATAATTTTACAGAGTTTGCAACTGACTGTGTGTATTGATCACAAATTTAAGGCATTGTCGAACTCTATAAACACTGGGTATTGATCTGAACAACTGTAAGGGTCAGTGATATGTTAGTTGGCAAAGTGGTAAAGCTGCTTTTGCTTGTCTGTGAGGGGAGTCAGTCACTTGCCTGTTCGCTTTGTGGATGAAGCCAGTTAAAAAATGGGCACAAATGAATCCGTACACCATAACAGTTTTAAACATCTGCTTCCTTCGGTATGTTGTCAGTAATACTGCAGACTTTGAAAGAAGGAATGACCACTGAATGATGCTGAAGAATAGCCATTGGAATGGGCAACTGCTGATTGACTTGCCCAGGAGTGGCTTGTTTCCATCACCTCAGATTAATTTATGGATGAAAACTTTCTATCCCTTTCAGAATTGCTTTTTTTCCCCACTGTTGTTCTGGATGGACTAATCCAACCCCTTTCTAATTCTGCGTCTGTCTCCTGTAGCCACATCTTGAGGTAAGGAGTTGTTGAACTGGGTAATCTGTATGAAAGTTGGATTTTGAGCTCTGTGCTCTTCCCCATTGCCTTCAGAAAATGCCTGTCAAATTGATTGTGGTAGGGGAACACATGTTTTTTTACGCTGATGTTTAAAAAGAAGAATGAATTAATATTCTCAGTTTTATAGCCTTTTAGTTAAACCATTAGAATTTCATATGGAGCAAAATTTGAGCAGTTATGGCTGCCTGTAGGACCAGAGCTCTAAATCCTGCTTTAAAAGGATGAAGAGGAACTTGAATGTCTTAGACCTTGAGATTTCAGCTTAGAGATAAGTCTTTGCCGGCCATAGTTGTATGCCAGCCATACATTGATGTATTCAGGGGGGAGATCACATCTGACCTGCTTTGATTTCCCCTTCCCAGGGTGTGCTTTCCCTCCCTAGTTCTCTTCTGGTTGTGATTGCCTTCGAGCAGGGTAGCCAAGTTGACAGCTTTCTGGATTCCTCTGAAGTTGCAGGTAGCCACATAAAAGCAGACTGTATTGTATCTCTTGAGTTCATGTCAACGTGTAAGAAGTAAAACTAAATAAAGCCTGATTTTCATCCTTGTATTTGAGAGCAAGCGTCTTTGAAACATGCCCCAGGGGCAGATAAACACAAAGAGTAGAAGGTGATGATGTGACCAGAAAATAGCAGTAAGAAAGTTCAGTTTGTAGCTTAAATACAGCCTTACTCTCTTTGTATCTCTGTTCCTATAAACTCAACTTCAGTTGTACGTCAGTGGGCAAATAAATGCACTTCCAAAATAGCAGATCTCCAGAAGTATGTGTGCCTTACAGAAGACTAATAGGTTTCTTATGATTCTAAATTATACGTCAGTGGTTTTATTAGTGTTTCAGAAGCTTTGAAATGCTGCTTTTATTGCCTGCAGAAGTACTGAAAACATTCATCAGAACCCTTAATGGAAGGCATGGAGGCCTTTATAGCTAATCCCAGTCTATTTGCTTTTGTTATTTGACAGTGCAGATATTTTTAATATCTAGCCCAGAGTGAGCATGTAACCACCTCCAAACCATTGCCTGTGTCTAGACGTGTTTTTATCGGTAATTCATTCTCTCTAGCTGAGCAGAAGGCGGTGTAATTTATGGATCCTGAAATGGGGAATTGGCAGTAAGGCTGTGTCTCGTAACTGAAGCCTCAAGTGTGAGGGGTGGCTGTAAGTATGCAACTGGATGGATGGATGGATGGAAAAGCTGTCTGCAGTCCACTGCATCTGTAGATGGTTTGAGGGATCTGTATCAAGTCATCCTTGACTGTTGGCAGAGCGGGGAATAAGGCAATATTTCCAGCTTAAAAGTTGTATATAGCAGCCAAATTAAATTCTGATATTTATCACTGACATTATTACAGAGGTGTAGAAATCACTGGGATTTTTATTAGTTGCCTTCCAATAGTTTCAATGCTAGTCAAAGTTAGGGGTTGACAGTGGTAACTCAGTTATTTTTGTGTCATTTGGGGATTGCAGTCTGTTGGGGAAGAGGTATGAAGAGGAAATTGTTGCCTGCTACAACTTTGTGTTTGAAGAGCAGTGAACCCTCTGGAAAATTTGGGAAATCACATTAAAGCTGAGCTTTCTACACACAGAAGGGTTATTACTGCATTTTATCCCTTTCTGCTCTCTGTAACTCTGCTTTTGAGCAGAGCTCCCTGGTGATCCTTGATTTGGATTCTTGCCTTAACTCCACCTCCTCTCTCTGTTGGCTTAGTTTCAATTATGCAAGGAAGTATTTTAACTGCAAAGCCCACTGTGATTTGCCGACATCAGTTAAAACAGTTGTGTGTGTTGAGCCTCCAGGATGGTGGTACCTTATGTGGGGGTGAGGAAGGGGCGAAGATGATCAAAGCTCTGATGTAGCTGGTGTGAGATTAGCCTTGAAAACTACTGAAAATGGGGTTGGGCGTCTGTGGATGAGAGGGAAAGTCTGCCTGGCTGCTGCTCTTTCTTATTGGCAATAATGTAAAAACACTGGAAATTATGGGTTATGATGCAATTAATTATTCAGAGCTGCGCTGCACTGTGTGAGAAATGGTTTAATCTGCCTGTGTTACACATCCACTAGCTGACGGAGGTGTTTAATTGCCTAGATCAGGTTTGTGATTATTTATTTTCCTTCTTTGTGCACCAAAGCATATGACAGACTTCAGCCTTTTTTTGGCTTTGTTTTGTTTTGGTTTTTTCCTTTTTTTTTTTTTAACTGTGCTTCCCAGTCTGTGGAGCAGACTGTGGTAATGAAAGAGGAAGTTTTTGGAAAATAATAAAATAGTAACTCAGCGTCATGGAATGCCTGCAGTATGCCATAGTACAGAGCTGCTTGAATGGCAAAGAGCTGATCCAGGTCTAGGCTCTTAAGTAAACTTGGTCCAGACTTTGTCTCACCATCTCCTGAATTCCAGTGGGGTACACTAATATGTAAAAAATATGCAATGTTTGTGTGTATTTCTTGTGCTACTCTCCTGATCTCCCAGGGAGCTGGCTCAAAATATTTTGAGCGATCTAGCTAAGGAAAGATAAAAACAGCTCCTTGAGGTAATTTCTAGGAATGGTGGACTTGGGGCAGGTCTGGCTGATGGGATGATTAACCAGTGTCCTGTTGCTTCTTTCCACCCGTGTTTCCTCTGGTGCCACTTGTGCATGTGTGGATTTTTTTAATTGTCAGAGAGAGAAGTTAGGCACCTGGATTTGCTTGTGTGTTTAAAACAAATGTAAAGCTTTAGGCTGAATGCTAATTTTGGGCTCAGGGACCTAGACTGTGTCCAAGGTTTATGGGTCCCTTAACTAGGGGCTCAGTCCAGCAAATCCAAAATAATTCTGGGATAAGCAAATGAGTTCAAAACTCTGAGGTTGATGAGTTCACAAAGGTTGTGTGCATCAAAAGTCTTGCACTTATACTTACAAACAGCAGCCCAGAGCTTCCCAACCAGCTGAGTTTTTTATACAAGGATTCACGGATTTGACAGAGTTGGAAGGGACCTCTAGAGATCATCTAGTTCAACTCTCCTGCTAAAGCAGAATTGCCCAGAGTACATCACTCAGGACGGCATCCAGGCAGGTCTTGAAAATCTCAAGAGAAGAGGAGTCCATGACCTCTCTCAGCAGCCTGTTCCAGGGCTCTGTCACCCTCACTATAAAGAAGTTTTTCCTCCTATTTGAATGAAACTTCCCATGTTCCAGCTTATGCCCATTCCCACTCGTCCTTTTGCTGGAGTGTGACAAAAGGCACAAACCAGTGACGGAGTTGGAGCGGTGTTATCCTGGGCTCCAGTTCCCATCCATCCCCCAGTAAAATTTGAAGCAAGGATGTAAAGAGAACATTTTTGTTGTCAGCTTTGTTGACGGATTTTCCTGCATTGTGAAGAATTTAACTGGAAGGCGCTAGAAAACTCTAAAGGTGCTGATTGATTTCCTTTTTGAAAAATAGCTTGACCCGAGCAAGTGTTCGCAAGGAAGGGAGCTGGAGCTGTTGGAGTAAGCAGAGGATATTGTTTCAGGCTGTATTTATTTTCACGGAGTGGCTTTTAGTCAATGAGTAGGTTACTCTGAGATGAATAGCCTGCTACCCAGCTCTTCAAATATCCTTTCCTGTTTAGAAGGATTCGTCTTTAATCTGCTTATTGGAGTTTCCTGGAAAGTTGGTGCCTTTTCTGGGGAAGCAGAAAGAGGAACCAATTGCATTTCGTTCCTGAAATGCACCTACTCCCTGAAAAGCAGCACTGAAGTGGATAAATCAACATGAGCATGTTTCTTTGTAGCTGTGATTGCCAGCTAAGCCCTTGCCAAGGGGAAAGCAGTGTGCCTTCACGCTATACTCAGGCACAAGCAGAGCTTTGTCTATGAGCAGAAGAAAATGCTGTGGTTGTGGGATGTCCTAGATGTGGGTGAATCATCAGAGCTTTCTCTTGTACTTTGGTACCAGGAAGGCCTTGTGCTTAGAAGGAAGAAAGGTTCAGGGTGCCAAGGGCCCTTGTTCTCCTTCCTTTTGTGTTTGGGATTACAGGACTTGGCTGAGTTGGTGTCATGGGGAGAGTGAGCAGTGATTAAACCTTTGAAGAGTAAGTGGCATCCATGTGTTCAGTGAAGGAATGTCTTAGCTGAGAGCGTAAGTTCAGGTCATCATGGGATGAGTTTCTGGCATGGATGATGCTGGAGGGCACATCTTGACAGGTTGGGGGGCTTGGCTGAAGCTACCAGCTTGGCTGAAGCACGAAGTCCCAGCTGGGTGTAGCGCAGGGTGTCAGGCTTGGTTTAATGGATGGCTTTTGTCTGTGGACAGTCAAAAAGCTGCGAGGCTTTGTGTTCAAACGGGTGATTTGTGTCTGCATAGTGAAAAATCAGGCAATGCTTTCTGTGTTGTTCTCTCCATAACTTGGAAAACCTCAACCCTTCACCCATAACCAAATCTAAGAATATTATCGATCAAAACTCAAAACAATTTAATATCTGAGTGTATTTCATATTGTGCTCCATCTGTAGTAGTAGTAATGATTTCCTAATCTTGAACTGATTTCCCCCTTCTTCCAGTATGACAAAAGATATAGCTGTCCTTTGTGCCTTCAACCTGGTTGAGCTAAGCCATCTGCTTTCCTGCTGGGAAGAAACATTAAGAATAAGAGGCCTTTTTTCCCCCCCGGCAGCAAATATTTCCCTTTCTCATCCAAATGATAGTCTTCAACAGATTAAGCATCTGTTATGTAGTGTCTCACTGACAGGAAGAGTCAGCGTGAACTTCTTGGGTAACAAACTGGTGTGAATTTTCAGGAATATTCTTGCCTTTGCCAAGAGGTTTTTGGTCAACTTTTTCTTTCTTCTAGACAGACAGGAAGAGCACCCTAAAATACCTTTGGGCCCTAGCGTGATGCAGGCTGAGTGTTAAGGGTATTTTTGGATTTTTCTGTCTCTAGTTTCTAGGTATCCTTTTTCTTTGCACCCTCTTTGTATCTTTAGGAAGAGAACTTCTGTGCTCAAGGAATAATCATCAATGGGTAAAACTGCTAATGCGTTATTTTTCTCTACAGAAAGAAATTCAAGCCATGAGTCAGTGCCATCACCCCAACATTGTATCTTACTACACATCGTTCGTGGTGAAGGATGAGCTTTGGCTGGTGATGAAGTTACTTAGTGGAGGTGAGTGGTCCAATTTCCTTACCCTGAAAGGCCATGTAAAAAGCTGTTGTCTTGTAACACCCTTTCCCTTGTTTCCCTCCTAAGCTTCCCACTTGTTAATTAAGTCATTTGAATAATGATATCTCACTTCAACCCGTTCAGCTCAGAAATACCTTCTTATGTTGTATACATCAGTAGAAAAACCAAACTACATGACTGTGCTAGCTTTTCTTCCCTATTTTGTGTATTTGACAGTATTTTGTGGTTATTTTGTATGTGTTTGCTGAATGACTCACTTGAGTATTTGAAAACTGCAGTTTATGGCTTCAGACATTGACAAGGGAAACATAAGTGCAGATGTAGTAATTGAAATGATACTGAAGTTCTAGAAAATAAATCTCACTGTCATCTTCTCAAGGGATGGATCTGAAATGGTGCTTTTTGGGTTGTGTTAGCAAAAAAAAAAAAGGATCTGTAAGCCTCGGATGAGCTTTTGAACTGGGTAAGTGTGCAACCAACTCCACCGAGCCCAACCATTTCCACTAGCTTTATCGTGAGGCCTTCATCTCCTCTTGCAAGGCTGGTTCCTTGACCTTTTTGTCACTTGCAGCTTAGAGGGCTGTATGATGCTGATGGCTTGTTGGTAACTAGCCATTCTTTTGATGTTGGCTGCCCTTCTGAGGAACTTTTAAATCACCTCTATTTCAGGCAGAGCTATTCCTATAATATCAGTGTATGGCCTTAAAAAGGGAGGAGAACATCAGTGTGGGTACGGTGTAGTGTCGTTGCTCAAAGCTGGGTTACTCTGTCCACTTGTTCTAGTGGACAAAATAACTGGGAATACTTGGGACAATTTCAAATGACCACCTCGTTAGCACAGAGCTAGGGAAACTTTCCCCTTTCTGGATTTATTCTGAGACACTGGAGAAACAGCTTGTTTTTTTTCTTTTGAGAGTGTTTGAAAACTTCTTATCAGTAATGCTTAATTTGATATCATAATATTTTCCAGGAACCCTGTTTAAGTTACAGTCAAGAAAAGAAAGGGAATCAAGTTCTGGATGATAACGCATAGGACTGCTGCTAAATTTTAGGTCTGTCTTTAGGAAGACTTGATTTTCCTGGCACCTTAGTGAAAAGGAATTGAAAGCTGAAAAAACCCCCATCCATTTTCTTGCTTTTTACAAAAATGCTTTGGCTTCTCTGTTTTTTGGCTCAATACCGAGGACTGTAAAATGCCAGAAGATGATGTGGAAAAATCTGGCTAAACCTGTTGGTTTTTTTCCACAAGAAGTCGACAATGACCATAAAACATGTATTTGAAGATCTTCAGTAGAAAACTTTAGCAGTTCTCTTGGGGACAAGCGAATTTTATGCCAACTTAAGTCTGTCTTAAATAGTTTTTAATGTCTCATGTGCTTATGTGTCATTAAGTAATACCATCCCTTTTCCTGGAGGGAAACAGATCATTAAAGATGTGATTGCTGTTTGTGTGTAGAAAAGAATCCCCTGCCAGCATAATGCAAGTAGTTTTGCTGTGTGTCTAAAAAAGTGTATCTAGGGGAAGGTTTCCACAGCATGAGGAAATGGCATTCAGCAGCGATGTTCTTAGCCTTCTTCAGGAGAGTACACAACCTCTTTGAAGAAAGTGTACAGCAGCCTTAGTATTTTCACAGCAGTTTTCTGTCAGAACCAAGTCAGGATTAGACTCATCCTTGAATGCTCCAAATGTTGCTTTTGTTTGTGTCCCCCCCCCCTTTTTTTTTTGTGTGTAAAGGTCGAAAAAAGAACCGGACTCTTTATGGACTATCTTTTCATAATCAAGGTACTACAAATGTCCAGACTGGACTGGAAAAAATCTGGAAAAGTAGTCATTGCTTCAGAATGAGCTTCTTGGTGGTGCAAATGATGACCTGTTTGTCATTTAATATTCACTTTGAATGGGCTTCCACATTACAGAGACTGAGAAGTGACCCTTGTGCAGCTCTGGCATTAAATGGGATCCTTTCAGTAAAGAAGTGCTATGAATTCATGAAGATGCTCAGAGGTTGGAGCACCTCTGCTGTGAGAACAGGTTGAGAGAGTTGGGGTTGCTCAGCCTAGAGAATAGAAGGCTCTAAGGAGACCTTACAACAGCCTTCCAGTATCTGAAGGGGGCCTACAAGAAAGCTGAAGAGGGACTTTTAACAAGGGCAGGTAGTGATAGGACGAGGGGTAATGACTTCAAACTGAAAGAGGGGAGATTAAGATTAGATATTAGGAAGAAATTCTTTCCTGTGAGGGTGGTGAGGTTCTGAAACAGGTTGCCCAGAGAAGCTGTGGCTGCCCCTTCCTTGGAAGTGTTCAAGGCCAGGCTGGACGGGGCTTTGAACAACCTGGTCTGGTGGGGGTGTCCTTGCCCATGGCAGGGGGCTTGGAACTGGATGATTCTTCCAACTTAAACTATTTTGTGATTCTACAGTTCTAAATCTCACTACTTATCTTAATTCTGTTGCATCTATTGAAGATCAGGGTCAGACAATAAAAGATGGACTAGTAGCAGTGTAATACCTCCCCCTCAACGCTTCCGTGAGCCAGTGTGACATTTTTTCATTTAAATGAAACATTTGGGAGCTGGGAGAGTTGCTAAAATAGATGAAAGACTTTGAGAATTACCTGTTGCTACTTTTTAGGATGAGGATGGGTGAAGAAGCTTGTGTATTGAACTGAAGAGCTTTTTCATTCACTTTTAATGAGACTATTTCCAGTTGTTTTTAGGCTGAGTGATTTATGTAACAAGAGACTTTAAAAACTGCTTCTCATTCCTTTCAGCTTACTTCTTATCACTAATAAACTGGTTAGTTTTGTAGTCATCTGTCATCCAGTGAGAAAAAGGATGCTCTGACTTTCTCAACAGAAAAAAAACTTTGAGCTGTTTTTATAGACCACAAAGGAGGGGTCAAAAAGCCCCCCAAAACCAGGGTTCAGGCTAACTCTTTTATTCCATCTAATTGTTCAGAGAGCACAGAGTGAGATTTGTACATCCCAGTAAGCACATATCAAATCTGTTTTGGTTCTGTGTCTTGCTTGTGGCTTTTGCAGTTGAGAGTTTCTTCTAAGTAAAAGTTCAGAACTTTATTGCTTCTCTTCCATCAGTGTCAGCGTATGCTGGCATGTGTTTTCAGGCTGAAACTAGTTTTAATTTCTGCCTACTTACAATGACCTTATTACTTTGATAAACAGCCCACAAGACAGACCAGTGTGTAATGCACATCTTTGTTGTAAGTACAATGTAACTTATTTTCTAGTTGCAGTCATTTTGTTGAAATCTTAACCTAGTCATATATGTAAGTATTTGAGAATGTCTCTAAGGGAAAATACTCTAAATCCATGAAACATCATTGTCTGATAAGAGTGCCTTGCTCCTCCAAGCAGCCCGCCAGTGCGCTCAAAGGTAGCTTAGTTGTTTGACTGGCATTGCTGCTGAAAGGGAATTATTTGTCTGAGTTTTGCAAGTGCTGGTTGATGAAGACACTTTTTCATCTCTGAAAGTCACCAGCAGAGAGACGGTCATGTCCCGGTGAGCTGTTGAGGAGTAGCACCTAAAACTGCTAATGTGCATCGGAGCCAAGTCAGGCTGGTTGAAGTTCCTGCTGGAAGCAGTTGGAACTGGCAGATTTGACACTGAAGCAGATGTAGAGTGTAGTTGTTACTGATGGCAGAAATGTGCCTGTGACAATATCCAGCTGGTAGTGACAGGCGATGCTGGTGTGTCCAGTTACTCTGACAGATCTGGTGATGTGCCACATCACAAACAGGGTCACATCACCACCCACAACCAGGGTCAGGTTTGTGAAGCGTCTGCTGTTTCTGTTCCCTTCAGAAGGAATTTCAGACCCTTTCTTTCAATGATGAAACTGCTTTGTAGGGATCTAAGTTTAGCAATTTCAATTTGGCACCCAGGCCTTTTGGTCCAATGTTACTTCAAACTGCAACTCCAGTGGCTATTTCGAGACAGTTGCTGACCTGCTCTTTGCCTCACTGGCATTCCCCTGTTGTGAATTTTACTCATGCCTTTTTAAAGCCATCTGAAGCCCAGGCTTGCTCTCAAACTCCTGTGGCTTTTTAGCAGGAAGAGGAGCAGCTGTCCTTTTGTTCTTGTCCTTTCACTGACTGTGACCTGTTTGATCCTCTAAATTCTCACTGGTTTTAACAAGAGCTCTGATTTCACAGGTGACCCAAGGCCCTGGCTAACTCTCTACAAAACAGTTGTTCATATGAAACAGTCGTCTGTGGTGGCTTGCTACATCACACAACAATTTTTACTGTCCTAGTCTACAGCAGATGAGACCTCCAAAATATTTTTAAGCTGTGTCGATCCTTTAAATATTGAAACACTTCCAGATAGGGCTTTTGGATCTTTTCCTTTCCTGAAGGCTTCTAATTAAATCTGCTAAGGAGATTACTGTATTGAAATAGCTAAACCTTTTTTTTTTCCAAAAGTTTTTAAGATTATCTAATCAACCTCTTACTTCAACCTTTCATCTTGATTATCTGATGAAGTGATCCCAGCACTGTTTTCCAGGCTGTTTATGCCAGGCCTTTAAATCGCAAATCAATGCAGGTGCTGTTACCTGCTTTTCTTTTTCCTGTTTGCTGGAAATTAAGTGAGAGTATTAAATTTATTGTTCTTCGTGCTGGACAAATTTAAAGGAGGAGTTTTCTTTGCGTTTAACTTATCCTGTATCTTTGTCCTGTCACTTAGGTTATAGTGTAATGTGCAAGATGTGATTCCCACAGCAATTAGCTCTGCTGTGCAGTTCTTTTGCCTCTGGGGGCACGTAAGATTCCCACTGTAATGCTCCTGCCTTTATCTGTAATCTTGTTCTAAACAAGCCTTCCTTTCTGCTCAGGTTTTCTTACCCTTCTCCGCTTCAGTCCCATGCACTGAGGCATTGAGCAGCCTGGTTGACGGACTGTCACATGGACACTTTCTTCCTCTCCTGAGGAGAAACATCAGAATCAGGCTTCCTAAATGCCATTTATTGCTTGCTGATGTAGGTGAGGTCAAAGAAATGCCTTTCAGATTTGGAACAGGAAGCGTAGATGTTTTGCGGTGGCTTGCTGTTGAAAGCGAATCAGTGGAACAATTAGGACTTCTTGCCCCCAGGGTGTGATTACACAAGAGTTTTCTCCAGCAGCAAAACTGGTTTAAGAAGTTCCTGGCTGCTGGGTCTCCACCCTGCCTGGAAAACTGGATTACCAATTACTGCGGTGATCTCATTTACAGTATGGCTTCGTAAGCAGATGCAGTGGCACAAACAGGGAGGTAGTGAGCCATGGAACTCTTTAATCTCATTTTGCCAAAGACGACACTGGAGTAGCGCAGAGTACATGGAGCTGAAGGAGGCAATTTTACTGGGTACAAGTAGGGTGCAAGACAGGACTGCATTTACTCAGGGTCAAGAAAGTCCATTGCAAGTGGTTTGCCTGGTGTAAATGTATGAAAACTGAATATCTTACAAATTCAGGGTATGGCTCTGCTCACAGACTTCTTGCCCAAATGCTGCTGTAATGGGTGGAAATCAATGACTTCTGGAAAGTTGGAGTTGGTTTCTGTGGATCCGAGTCAGGCCTAATTATATATACTCTAACCATGACAAAATGGGAAAGGTGAATTGCCCTTCACTCTTGGGGGGCAGTGGAGGGAGAAACAGGATAGAAACCTGTTCCTTTGTGTCGCTGGTCAGATAATTGTCTGCAGAACTCCTGTGAGCCGTAAGAACTCCAGAAAAAGTTGCTCACTGCATATTTGTCTTTGACCTGCAGTAGTTAAAGGCTGGGTTTTATCAGGTGTTTAACAGCCAGTTCCCAGTGAGTTTCCACTGTCATTAGGAGCTATTGCATTAGCAGCTTTCAGAGCAGGGGAGGAAGCTCGTGAGTTTGAGCAGTAAACCACTTAACTTTCAATTGCTGAGATTGTGCTTTACTAAATAGACATAATACAGTTTTCAATTGGTGTCAGAATATACTTTAATTCATGTTGTATAATAAATAATGCTAAATGCTTTATCAAATTGCACAATATCTTGTAGGAATCCTGTTCGTGTGCTGCTCAGTGTATATTTGATGAGCAGGAATTTGTTTATCACTGCGTTTTTTTCCACATTGATCTCTAAATATCCTCTCCTTCCTTTTGTCTTCTGTTGGGCTTTGAGATTAGTTACTCATCACCAAACTTCTGTAAACATCCTTGTTAATGACAGCATTATTTATATTTACATTTAGGCTCTAGTTCTGGCTCTTCCCTCTGTCTGGTTTTGTCTTTTCCTGATGCGCTTCCTCTTCTGGGCTTGGAAGAGCTTCCCAGTGACCCTCAGCCAAACTGAATTTCTTTTTCACTTAAGCCTGACCGTCCTGTTCTGAGAATCTCCAGCTGCTTCTTGTGCATTTCTAATAAGAAAAATCAGGAGAGAACTGCTGTAATCAAACATAATGCCATGTATAATATGAAGTACTTGATGGCATTACCTGAAATAGAAGCTGTATTCTAGGGAGGAGTCAAAAGTTTCTTAAAAAAAGAGACAATGTAGTGTGTTCCCCGCGCCCCCCCCCCCTTGATAATATTGTAATATAATATGTAATACTATTCTCTAAGATAGAATGAGTGCCTTATTTGCAATATGAATCTAATCTAATCTTCTGGCCGCTAGATTATGGGAGATGTTTGTCTTGTGAATTATTCAATCTCTTTGTGTACGTAGAGCACAAACCTATACTGAAACTTCATTTAAGCAGAGATCCAACTGTGTTCAGGTGTACTCTTAACTTCTCCGGTTACTCTTAAACTAGTTTGGAAGCTGGCTTAGAAACTGGCATGTCAGGAATCGGGCTGGTGTTTTGGAATAGAGTTTGTAAAACTCATGCTCTTGGTGCCAGTTCAGCTCAATTAGTTTCCAGTTAATTTCCAGCAGTTAATGCATTGCTGGATTGGGAACAGGCCACTTTGTCATTTTTCCCCTTGGGCTAAGGATAGGGCTCCCATTTACTAATCTTTGGTGTGAGGAAGTTGGTCTAAGTGAGAAAATCTGTCCACATCCTAAGGCAACCGAGGTCTTACGCTGGTAAGTGTGTCACACGCTTAACCGAGATCCTCGGGAACGACTGCAGGAAGGTGTCTCTTGGGTTGCTTTTCTGTTGTTTCCTGAACTAAGCATTTTGCTGGTTGCCTTTTTGCTGCTGTTTTTGTTGAAGACTGGCAAATTCCTCCACTTCTTTGAATGTGAAAGTGGGTTTTTAAAAAATGTGCTTAAAAAGGGGTAGGCTGGGCTGGGATCAGACATAGCATGAGTGTGAATCAGCCCTTTCACAATGAAGGCTGGCTCTGTGCATGCCTTCTTGTCTGTCTAACCCTCGCCCCCTTTCTGGGTTAATTACAACCTTTAATTTGGCTAAATACAGGAGGTTTTTTTGACCAAATGAATTTTGAGCACCATATGATCTGCCTCCTCATGTTCCCTGAGCCCTTTACAGGAGAAGGGAAATGTTTTTGAACAAAGTCTGCTAACAGAATTGTGGGTGGAAAGAGGACAAAACGAGTACGTGAAGAACCACATATTTTCACTGGACTTCTAAAACAAGTGACAGTTTTTTCTCCAGTTAAAGGGATATTTGAGAGGAAAAAAAACAAACCAGTAAAACTGGAAGGGGTTTTGGTGGGGTTTTTTTGTCACAAAAATTCATGTCCAAAATAAGAAGCACCGAGGCTTGTAAGCACGTACTCATCAAATATACGACAGGCTGAATCCCAGGTGGGTCCTCGTGACACATGGTGGAGGCTCTTTTTCTTAGACACTAGAACCTAAAGGGGAGACTTCAGTGGAGGGGAGTGTACTCTTACATCTGGGTTTTACAATTTCCTTTGGTAGAGATAACCTTGCTCCCAAGCAGGAAGTCCAACGTGTGTTGAAACAACCTCAGTTATGGCTGGGTGAAGCCTTTGGGTGATTAATTAAGCCCTGTGTCAAAACTCACTAAAGATGAGCGTGTGTCCGTGCTCAAGACAGGGTAAAGGAAGGCTGAACGCTGCTAAGAGTATTCTTGCATAAATTGTTGGGGGAATGTTATGCAACTTAATTTTTGGGGTTTTTTCTCCATTTTCCTTACTTATATTCTGTTTTGTTAGTGTGTGCTGTGTTTAAGATTGTATCTTCTGCGAATACTTTGAACTAAGCAAAAGGTAGGGAAGAGGAAGCTGGAGGTGCCGTTCAGGGCAGCCAGGGAGCTGGTCTAATAGCTTGCTGCATTCACAAATGAGTTCTTCTTCCTTCTTCCCCTCCTTTTCCTCTTCATTGTCTCTGAAAACTCATCTGTTCAGAGGTTATGTTCACTACCAATAAAACATAGCACTTTTTGCCCCTCAGCTTATTTTTTTGGTGGATTTAGTGGGTGACTTGGTGTTCCCCATGAGCACCAATGCTGGTGGGCTGGAGAAGATGGAAGCGTGTGACTGGGCAGAGTGGGGAATAGTGTCTGTCCTGACTGCAGCAAGCAGCACATACCATTTCCCACAAACAAAAGCACCCATGGAATTATTTCCTGCCCAGTTTGAATTGTGCAAAACAAGCCTTTCTACGTGGTGTTTGAATTCAAACCTTGCAGCCTTTTTGCTTTCATGTCAGAATCCAAAAGTAAACTACTTTGCTAAGCACAAACCTATCTGCATGATTTTTTTTGGCCAAGAAATTCAAATAAGGTAGTTAATAAAATAAGTTTTAAAGCGGGAGAAGTTTTTTTTGTCAACCTGAACCTTAAGGATGAAATGGAAAAAACGGAAACCTCTATTGTATTTTTCTACTTGCTTCAAGAATTTACAGGCTGGAACCTGTAATTTCCTCATTGAGCAAATTCACAAGACTAAGTTTCTCAGCTTTTACTGTTCTTCAAAAATGTTTAGATTCTCTTATTTTTTTGGTTGCAAGTTAGGAAGAATGAACTTTCAGCTTTTCTAAACGAGCCAAGTTAATATTGAGTTGTTCTTGCTGTTCAAAGACAATTAAGGCTGGAATTCGTGCTTTGTAGTCGTGCCTGCTTTTCTCCTCCTTTAAGAACTTCCCAGTAGTGCTGACATAGCTTTGTGTCCGTAGCTGTAAAAATCCTACTAGCTGACTATCCAGTCCTTAAACCCTAGAAACCCAAGTTTGAAGGGGCTAAATAGCAGAGGCCTGGAAAACAGGCTTAGACATTCCATACTGGAGCAATAAAAATACAGTTCTGAGAAGACTGTCTTCAGTCCAGATGCAAATACAAAGAATACAGTACCCAATGTATCATGAAAACAGGACCTTGCACAAGAGGCTTGTTACTAGTCACTGATTCCATTTATTCCTGGGTGCAATTCAAAGAGGTGGTTTGCTCTATAAAGCGTGGTTTGTCATTCAAGATGATGTAATTCACACCATGGTTGGGAGAGAGCCTGATGTTTCTAGGGAAGGATCTAAACTATTCCAGTTCTGTATGTGGTGAAGTGACTTATTGTCAGAATTCAGCCTCATTTGTTCTCTATTTAATAATTTCCACTCTTTTTTCTTTTAAGGCGGTGTTGTCCCTTAATGTATTAGATTTTTCTTGTTCTCCTTCTGCGTTGAGTTTATAAGAGCTGAAAAAGAGAGTCCTGGCAGCCCCCTGCTTTTTCCATTTCCCCCTCCTGCCTCTCCAGTGCTCGGTAGTAAAACAGCTTTAGCGCCGGTATCTACATAAAAACCTTCCAAGAGTCCTGTCTATGTGCGCTTTCTTTTGGCTTGTTCAAATGACTTATCAGTTACTTACCATCGCAGGGGTTTTACAGCCTACCTTGAGGATCTGCACCCCTGAAAATAACGAAATGCGCATCGTTGCCTCTGCTCTCCTGCAGCAAAGGCTTCAGCTACTGACTCTGGTCCTGACCATTGTTGCTTCCCCTCTCAATAAATTCCTTGGACTTGTACATTAAGTGATTATAAAATACACTTAGCTGCGAATTTGTTCTTCTAGTTTAAACTTATGTGTTGAACTCTCTTTTCTCTAGGCTCTGTTCTGGATATTATAAAGCACATTGTGGCCAAAGGAGAACACAAGACTGGTGTTCTGGATGAACCCTGTATAGCCACGATCCTTAAGGAGGTGCTGGAGGGGCTGGACTACCTGCATAAAAACGGACAAATCCACAGGTATTTTTTTCATTTTTCTCATCTTTGCCCAAAATGTGTTTCGCTGAAACAGCAGCTGAGCACATGCAGTCTCATCCTTCAACCAGGTCTGAGGGCATGGAAAGAGGAAAATAAACTCAGAATTCAAATGCTGCTTTAGGAAATACTATGACTAGGCCAGATTTGGTAAACTTTGGGGTATCAGAAGTTCTGATATAGAGAACTTTTTCCAAATGTAGTTGGAGCTGGAAAACTTCAGGTGGTTTGTTTCTTGCAGAGCTACAAATCACCAAGAGTACTGCATAAGAAGTGTTGAGCAATTTAATAGAGAGTCCTTCAAGCCCTGTTCTTCCTTTTTTTAAGGCTAGCTGCAAGATAAACGTAATGAAATTTAAATTTGGCTAATTTTATTTAAAAAAGAAAAAGATGGAAACTAGTGGAAAAACTCATTCTGTAGGTAAAACCCAGTTAAATAATGGCCTGTGATTTGATGGATCATTGAAACGTGTGCATTTCTGTGCTGTTGTGTCGTTCAGGAGGTATTTTTAAATCATGTTTTCCTCTCTGCTTGTGTCGAGGTGTGGTGTAGTTCAGGAAGAGGAGAGAATACTAAGTCAGTATGTTCTGCCATTAAAAAGAATAAGATTTGCAATCCTAAATATGTGCTGAAAATAGAATATACCGCTTGTGGTTAATATACATCATCCCAGCCACAGACTGCTGCTGGAAACAACAGCCTCCTCTTTCTTGGGAATTTTGTGAGCTTGGCTCTCTTCTGGTACAATGCCATTATAAGCATTGCTGCTGTGCTGGAGTAAGTTTGTCCTCTTAAGACAGCTGCATAAGAGGAGGTAACTCTTTTTGCCAAAATGTTATTTTAATTAGAAAAACGAAGAAGTATTTATTTCATATTTTTGGTCAAAGGGATTGGTTTTTATAGGTTGCTTTGGGTTAAAAAGAACAAAATGGTTGGAAACAATTCTGGTGGAATTCTTTTCCCTGAAGGAAGTCTCAACTTTCGGATTCCAGTCTGTCTTAAAATTCTGATTTTAACAAGAGCTGTCTTCACCGAAGACAGTTTTGGTTTCACAGCTGAGTGTTTAACTTTGTTTTCATAGAGATAAGACTTCACGTCGCTCTGGGAAGTTAGAATAAAGTGGCAGACCAACTTCCTTGCAGAGTAGATAGCAATTTTTCAGCCTTGCCAGAAGTAATTTAAAAACCATGCTCATCTGTGACTTGCAGTTGACTTGCTTGACTGATTTAGTTCATCTTCTGGTTTAATCAAATCAAAATATATATGTTAAAGCAGCAGTAACCTCTTAAATTTCAGTTTTTCTGAAGATGTCACGTAACAATTTCTGTATTGAAGGAGAGGTGGTTCTGGACTTGCTGTAGTGAAACAGCAACACTAGCCATGGTGGTAAAGGCTGGAGGGGGATATATTCGTGTGTTGGTTTTTTTTACTGCACTCCGCTAAAATATGATGGTCACACCAAGTTCAAACTGCTTGTTCTGAGGAAAATGTGATTCACATTGAATCATTTGGAAGGAGACTGAACCGAGCCTGCTCCAGCCATTTCTGTCCTGCTTGTTTCAAACATTTTGCCCTTATTTAGGGGACTTCAGCAGAGAAATCAAAGCTGTGTCATTGCTGCTGCTGAAGTTTGTGGTTGTGTGTGTCAGCTACTTTGCATGTGTTGCATCCCTCTGTTTTGGGGCTGCTCCAACAATTGCGTAATGTTTTATCAGAAAAAGAAAGTATTTGGGTTACCTCATTGTGTGGTCTGAGAAATTTGGAGAAATGGTAATACTCATGATACAGAAGGAAAAGTGTCGTTTCCTACCTGTGAAGCAAAGGATGGGCTTTTAAGTGTTGGCAGAAAGTGAGCTTAGATGCCTTTGAGGGGTGAAACATGTTTCCTGAATGGAGTTAATTGTGCTCTCTTGCATTTTATCCAGATGTGTGCAAGCTGTTGAGAAAAACACAGTTAAAAGCTGTAGTGCAGATGGGACCTTTCCTCATACATAGGAATAGTTGTATGGTTTTCCCATCTTCCTTAATGCTAGGGGTCATATCGGTCATGGCTGATGGGAAAGGCAGGTGGAAATCTTGCAGTTGTGCCAGAGATGCTCTGAGAGGAAGTGTTTAAAATAACTAAACTTTGGTCCCCTGGGTCAGCTTAAAGTATCTGGCTCTGGAGGAAAGTGGCTGCATCAGGTGATGGCTGAGGGGCTGAATATGGTGTCTGCAATGTGGGGCAGCTGCGGTTGGGGTGAGCTTCAGGCCAAAACAAGGTCAGCTGGGAAGGGTCAAAATTGAAGGGTTTAGGATAGACTTGGAAAATCCAACCCAAAGCAAGCAGATATTCAACACAGCAAAGTGTTTGGCTGGTTACACTGAATATCCCAACTCATTTGGTGTTACACTTGGGGGAAAACGACTTGATGAAGTTAGAGACACAATAATGGATGAAATGGATGTCATTAGCACACCTGGAGTTGGACACCCAGGCTGGTGGCAAAGCCCGAAGGGTGAATATCTGCACCCAAGTGTAATTTTGTGGGTGGTGGTGACCTGAGGCGGGGACAGCTTGTTACTGCTGTAAATCATCAGTGAGATCAGAGAATATATGTCTGACAGCAGAGCTGCTTGATACTTTTAAATTATGCATAATCTCAAATGGGTAAATTAAGTTAACACGTGGAAGACTGGCTTAATGAAATTCTGCTGCTGCTGAATCTTACTCTGCATAAGCCTGCCTTGAACTTAATGCCACTTCTAATTAAGGTTTGGGGAGCTGGCTTCGCATGGAAGTGCAAATCCCCTGCTTTGGACAGTAGAGTTGCTTGACAGTATTCTGCTTGACAGAGGAGATTAGGAAGCCAAATATCTAGTGAAGGCTTAAATTATAATTTTTTTGTCTTTGTGTGTGTTTACTTTCCTAATTAACAGCCAGGGTGAGGCTGAGGCTTGAATAGATGCCATTGTTCAGCAGCAAATACTTAAGTGTCCCATATTGTCCAAAGTGATTTTTTTTTTTTTTTGCATTTGTCTTGTAAGGGCTGTTGGGAGCAGAGTCTGGGGCCTTATGGCAAAGGAGAAAGCAGAATCAGTTTTGTTTTCACCAAATGCTCTATACCAAGATTACACAATTACAAATGATCCCCATCTGCCTTCAAAATCGCCGCTGCCTCCCGTATCTTGGGGTTGGCAGCTCTCTGCTCTCGCTGCTGTTGTCCCTGTTCCTGGCGTTTCTGTGTGGTACGGTGATCCCAACGGCCATTGGAAATCCTGGTGATAGGGCTTGTGAGTTAAATACCTGGGCACCAGCCAGCATGTGGAGGATGGAGGGCTAGACTCGGGAAACCTTTGGATGAAGTTGTCCTGGAGGAATCTACTTGGACACGTGGGGGTTTATTTTTATGGAAGTAGAACAAGACCCCATGTCCTGCGAGGGGCTGCTCCTGTGCTAATCTCGTCTGGGTGACACACGGGGTATGTTGTACCTCTTCCCCCTTTGGACTCTGATTCCTCTGTGTATTTGGGGATTAGCAGGAGTTTGATGAATGACTTGGAAAGAAAACTAAAGCAAAAGCAACCCAAGAGGTTTTATTGCTTAAAGGGATTTGTTGGAGGGGAAGTTCAAGGCTTTTTCAGGTGGTGCTCTTTATGGCAGTCTGACAAATGAATCATGCTGATTAACTGTTACAAGGTCTCTCTGTCTTTCTCCCTATTTTTATCTCTGAGCTTATCTTCTGTTCATGATTAGCTGTTGTGTAACTGAATATTTCAGTTAGTCCAGGTGAAATGATATGCTGCTTGAGTACAATCAGACTCTCGTATTTCTGCATAATAAATGATATGCACATGCTTTTTTTTTTCTAAAACCAAAAAAACTTAGGAAGTGTTCTAGGGTTGCATGCATTTGAAATACTGGCATGGCAGTGATCCAGCTATTAATTTGTTTGCTGCTCTACTTCTTAAGGGGTGAGAGATGCAGCAGCCTGTTTGGTATGCTGAGTTAGAGCAGCTTGTTGCCCCCATACGGAATGTTTTGACTTTTTTTTTTGAGTGTCTTTTCAAAATGAGTGTGGGGCAGCAGGGTGCTGTGGCAGCTCTTTGAACATTGCTTTGGAGAAACCCTGGAAACAATATTCTTGCTGTGTTTTCATGCCAAATATATTAACTTATTTTTTTGGACCTTGGGTGTTTTTGACACAGGATCAAAGTTTAATTGTCTGCCTCTTCTAACTATATCAAGAGAAAATAATTTCTGAAAAAAGGGTGTCTGTATGTGAGCACATACAGAGTGCTCCTCCAGTAGTGAGTTTCGGATTTAAGATGAAGGAGCTGATGGATATATTTTGGCAGAACTCAGCTGTGCTGCAGGATTCAAGCTTAATTTTCATGTGGCTGATTAATGCATTGATAGCTGTGCTGGCAGATATTGTGGTTAAACTGGATTCCAGTATGCCTCTGATTATTTTGATGACTGAAATACTGTACTTTGTTGTTTCTGTAGCAATACTGTAGGAGAATTTCACAGCCCTCCTCTCTATAGTGCTATAATCTTTGGGGGAGTTTTGGGGAGTGTATTTCGGAGCTGAAGTTTGGTAGAGGGGGACTGAGGGATGGATAAAGGCACGTGGAGCCCTGCCCTTCACTTCTAACTGCTGGTTTGATTTTTATGTCAGAACACTAGTAATGTAGCTACTGCTCAGCTGTGGGAAGTGGGATTTTATATTCAGAGAAGTGTACTTTGGTGTCTTCTTCCTTATGGTATGGGATGGACAGAATTAGCCTTTAGAGGTAGTTGTTAATATAAATTTTAAAACTTTAATTAAAAGCCAGAACAATAGAAATGTTACTCTTGGGTGTCTTGGTGGGACGGGGAAAAAGAGATGCTGCTCCAGGTTGTACTGGGCAATTTGTTCTCCCAAATGAACACCTTGCTGTACAGCATCGAGGGCACAATGGCCACCAAGTTCCCACTCTGTACACAGCAATCAGACTGGGACCTGTTGTGGTGGTTTGGTGAACCAGTGTGTTCTGGTGGCTCTTTCTTCCACTGCATCATCCTGAAATTCATAGTTTAAAAAAAAATAAAAAAATTCTCTGTGGTTGAAAGAGAGAATAGGAACCAGATGTAAATCCCCTGTCTGGAGATAGCCAGAAACAATAGCTCCTGTGGAGACAGTTTTCCTCGAAATGGATAAGACAATCTCTGCTCCAAAAACCTGGCAATTAAAACTCTGGTGGTAACTCTCACTGTTGATGAAAGCGCAGGAATGCTGGGGTCCATACAGTGGCTCCAGCCTAATGTCATTGTCCCAGCCCTCAGGGGCTCCCTGTGTTATGAGGGTCGACCCAGCAGCTCGTGGAGTGATGTCTGAAGGTGAGCACTTGCTGTACAACTCTTGCATTCAGGAGTCTGTCCCCATGTCACTCTTCAGACCCTCTGGCCTTTGTCACTGCATGTCCTGCAGTTACTCAAAGTAACTTTGATTTAGTCCAAGGGAAAAACAACTACAATGCACCACACTAAAAGGGAGGTGAGTTTTTAGGTTTTTCTTCCCATCTTTGTTACATGGGGATGAGAAGCCGGAAAGAACTGGAAGAACGGAGGACGGGGTCCTCTGAAAGGCTCATCAGCAGTGATGGGTTTTGGGTCAGTGATCCATGACCGAGTTGTATACTCAACTAAGGTGTTTTCTAGCAATTTCTGATTGCCAGGAGTATTTGGGTTTGACATATTTCCAGGGGGAATAATCTTCCTTCGCTGTCTGCAGCATCAGTTGTATTGGGTGAAAACGTAACAGACGCTTAGCTTCTGACTTTGTTTCTTCAAAGTACATTCAATGTACGTGCAACCACTCTGTTCGTGACATCCTTCTCCTGTCACTGCCTTTATTAGATGTAAATTACTGGGACTAGATCACACTGGGTCTAGGCTCTTGCAGCATCTCTCCAGCAGTAGAGTAATTGTTTAAATCACTGTTGTTCATCCTGTTTGTCCTTTCTACTGTGGCGCATAAAGTGAACAACTCATTCCAAAAAGATGGCTTTGAATATTGTCCCTTGTTGTAATGCAGCAGATTTTCTGGCCTTCACAGATTCTAAAAGCTGCATATATGGAGATGCCTTAAGCATTCATTCAAACCACTGCCGTCTTTTCATTTACATTTTACACTAAAGCATGAGAAAAAGGTCACTTGCTAAATTTGTGTAGTAACACATTAAGCACACATGCAAATTTTGCAAGGCTTCAAATCTAAATCAAATAACTAAATCTAATTATATTCTGTCTTGCAGAGTTCTCATAACATTGTAACACTAAAAGGTAAAACTTAATACTTTCAAAAACAAAAGCTAGACAACATCTACACATGTGGAACAACAAAGAGGGAGCTGTCACAGGCAAGCCTATCGTTCTGTGGCAGCCTGAAAAGCATCCACGTTTGAGTGGGACTGCCAAGAAGACCATTTCCATCATACGGGTATCCAATTTGATAACTTCTGTCTCCATTTTATAGGAATAGGTGGATGAAATAAGGAGATCTTCTTTCCCTTTCTTCTTCCTATGCTTGTCATGCTTAAAACTGTCGTCTTCTAGATTTGAGAAGGAAGTCAAGCTGGCAAGTCTCTTGCACGCCCTGGTTGCCTTGAATTTTTCCTTCTGTGTCACGTTGCAAACGTTGCTGAGCAAGAGCTGTGAGTGGCTTCAGAGATATGGATGGCTCTTGGCTGCGTAGGGGAATGCCTTGCACCTTGTGTGTGTGTAGATATGAATACTGCTTCCCTGGAGTGAGGGTGCTTATTGCTTATTTGGAGATCAAGACCTTTTTGAGATGTCCTCTATCAACATTTTTGGGCCTTATTCGATCCAGGTTGAGTGAATGAACTGAAATGAACTTTTGTCTCTGTCAAGGCAGGGAGATGTGTGAATCCCTGGCTTTCTTGGTGGTTCTGCTACCTGATCTACCTTGTCAAACTGGGATGATCTGTGTGAGGTAGTTCTGGGGAAATTCCTATTTCTGAGCACGCTGGGAATGTGTTCTAGGATGCAGGAGATGCTGCCTCATGATGACATGAATCACTAGTGTTACCACATGAACCATGTCCATCTCCTTACAGCTTAAATAATTTAAATAATTTGACATGAAACGTTGAAATAAGGCCAGGTTAAAACTTGACTGGTTTTCCTCTGATACTAGTAGTAAGGCAGGGCCTCCCAAAAATATCTGGGCCTCCAGGAGTAGGAGACAGACCTTGTGACTCCACAGCTTGCTCTGTGTGTGTTGCTTTTCATGCAGCAGCTATTAAAGGAGCTTTGTGCCTTGTCCCTGTTGCAGCTCTTAGGAAGCGGGATCAGGAAATGGAAGGGCTGAATAGATGAATTTGTGGAAGAAATTGTGGTATGTTTTTAGCTGCCGTTCAATGGTATGAAAACTCGATTTTAAAGCCAGCTGGGCAGGGTCCTTTCATTTTGTGGGATACAAGAGGGAAAACTGAAGTGAGAGTCAATAGGGGAAACTTGAAAAAGTGATGTATGAGGTTAGAGACTTCTCTCTTGCATTGACTGCCAAAGGGCTGAAGCTTGTCAGAAGCCTTTGCTGCTTGGTAAATAAGCTGATATTACACCAGTGATGTGCAATGGGGTGAATATGTGAAGCAGCAGCCTCTTTTGTAGGAGGAATAAATGGGGCTGAGAGGGTTGGTATAATTAGATCGTCTCCATGCTGGGAGATGGGGCTAGGTCTAGTGTTCGTAGCACTTCGTTATCTGTCTGAAGGAGCTGATGTGTCTGAAAACTAATTTTTAAGGGTTTGTTTTCAGCTGGAGCAACTTCCCCCCACACCGATTGAGTGCAGTTGGGGTTACCTGAGAACTGATGCTGGGCTGGAGGCATGGTGATGGTTGGAGAGGTAAAGTCCAAGGCAGAGAGGATGTCACTGAACCGCACCTCCCTTTAACCATTGTTAGGCTTGTAAACACGTGGGAAGAGAAGGAATTAATGAAAGTGCAAAAACATCAAAGGAGAAATTGGCACAGGAACAAAAAGCGTGAGCTGGATGTAATTTGCTGAGATAAAGGGAAGTTGCAGGCGCGGCAATAACCGTGTGACAGACAAGAGTGCAGTAAGGGATGTGATGTGCCGCTTGCTGTCTCGCTTCGTCTCAGGGACTCGCACAGACTTAGCCCAAGGACTGCAACTCTTTTTTTTTGGTTTTTTTTTTCTTTACTGCCTCAGCATCTTACCAGCCCCTGGAGCTATTCAGATAACTAAGATGACAGAGTGAATTTCAGGAGGATCTCCTGTGGCTTTCTTTGGTGAGCCCTCCCTTGTCTGAGCTGAGTGGCTTAACCTAAAATGAATCAAATTCCTGAGTTATGGTTTCTTGGGCCCCAAACCCTCTATTTAAAGCAATAGTCCACTCCTGCAGCATTGGAGGGCAAAAAATCAGGAGGAATTGTACATAGTAAGAGCATCGTGGATCATCTGAAAGGCATTTTATGTTTTAGCTAAAATAAAGTACAACAGGAGAGATTAATTTCTCATGTAGCCCTTACTGGGGTTTCTGTTTGCCTGTGCCAGGAGACTGAATGCAGTTACCTCTCCCAAGAGGTCTCTTCGCTGGTCTGAGTGTGATCTGCCTGGATATTAAGGGTAGGGCACAGAGAAAACAAGTACTCAATGTACTCTTATTGCTCCTCTTGTTGGAAGCTGACAATCCTTTCCAGTAGGCTTTGTCTACACACCCCTCTGTTTGCAAAGCCACAGTCGGTTGCTTCTGCCTTCCAAAACCTTGCTTAAAAGAACCAAAAGGAATGTCTTTTAATTCCTGATAACACTGGATTATCCTAACCTAACATTCTCCAGATTTTAAAATGACAGTTAAAAAGCCCTTAAATATTCCTGCCTACCCTACCCCCGTGAAGTTGGGGCTTTAAAAATGCCTCTATGGTTTATGAGGCTCGGAGTAAATCATGAGTTGCCTTCTGCTGCTGGCATTTAGCTCTTACACTGGGGTCCTGATCTTTCACCACGGCCTAGCAGCCGGCAGAGTAACCCAGGGAAGAGGGTGGAAGCAGTTGCTGTGCTTCCCTGATCCTGAGCAATAAAGCGTGTCGCTGGGCCCGTCCCCCGCTGTAATTTATAGCAGCCTGGCTGCTGCCGCTGGTGCCGGCTGCCAGAGGCCACAAGGGCCTGCTGAGAGGGCTGTGGATGAGCAAGGATGGAGCAAGCTGTGGATTTGGCCATCTCTTCCCCCTGCTTATGCCTGGCTCAGCAGGGAGGCTGGAGAGAGGAGCGTGGAAGCTGCTGTGCCAGCTCTCTGCCGTTGGAAGACCTTCAAGCTTTGGGAGATGTTCCTCTGTCCAGCTCTGCGGAGTTACGTACAGCACTGTACGGAGTAATTGCATCTCGTCCAAGAGTTTGGGACTTAAAGCTCAACCCTCTGGCATGAAAATGTTAGTATAAAGGGCTTTTCTAAGCAGAAACAGGGAGAATGCTAATGTATACCACTTCTGATAGTTGTCTTGAGGCCTTCCCCTATGTTGTACTTGAACATGCTGGCATTTGAGGGTGTAAAAATACTACTCTGCTTGCTCCAAGCCTGGTTTCCATTTTGCAGCTCTGTCTCAAATGGTAAAGCATATTGCCCGCTTTTTATATCTTGGCTTATAAGGCACAGGGGAGAGGTGACATAGGTAACAGCATGCCATTGAAGGGAGAGTGACGTTTGATTGCGGAGAGAGAATAGAGCTCATTTGGTGTGCGTCACAAATTGCTTCATGTTTAACTGTAAGTCAAGATATTGTCCTGGAAGTAATTTTGCAAATTACTCAGAACAATGTCAACTCCAGCAATTGGTTGCATTCAGTAAAAATATTTTGAGTTATTCATTACCATTAGCAGAAAATAGTAATTCTTGAGTCTTGCACTTTTTTTTTTTTTTTAATGAAACTTGGCAGGACCAGCCACTCCTTTCTCATGCCAAATTATGCAGTATAGAATTCAGTCCATGAAAATTTATTGTTACAGTTGATGTAAATTGCATCTAATGGGCAGATGACTCACAGCTCTGCTGACAGCCAGCATTGCATCCTAAAGGCACATACGAACAGGTTGAAAACAAAGGCATAATAGACGAGGCTTATCTCCATTTCCCCCTTATTATGATGGTTTTCTTCAGTCCTAAGGCTGTAGAAGTCCTGGGATGCCACTCTGCTCAGGTCACTTGTATCACAGTCGCAGTGGCTTTAAATTGTCCTGACTATTGCTGCCAATGTAGCTGTGTGAATACAAGCCAAGTGAACCCTTTTCCATTTCCAAAAAATATTAAGAGGCTTGTTTAAAAAGCAGTAACTTAACATGCTTGATTGCTTTTCTTACAAACACTGTTCTTTTAAGTCTGCAATAGGAAGTTTTATGGCTTATGCCGGGATTGCGGAGTTGCAGCTGGATTTTTGATAACGCTGTACCCCATTATGGACCAGCAAGTCCTGCTTTTTCTTTTAGTATTGTTACTGCAACGACAACCACTATACGGTGGTGCCAAGGATTGACAGCTATGGGTGAGGGCAGATCAGATCATTTAGCAGGATTTTAAAGCTTTTTATAGTGGGAATAAGTTATTAAGATCCAGTTCCTGCAGTTCCCTCCCCCGTCCCCAGTTGAAAAACTTACTGTGGGGGATGTGGGAAAACTGGGGAGTTTGAAACTGGGGAGCATCATCCCATTGCCTTCCCGTGCTCCCAAGTCTCCTGTAGCTGGATGCTCGTTGGATTTGGGATCAGTTTTGGTTATAAGGCATCTAATGCCTACAACCCAGCCCTAACCTGGAGGCTTGTAACTTACGTGATATAACTGGTACATTAGCGTTTGGTGGCACTGGGAATCTGAACCAGTTTGGAATGCAGATGAGGATCTGCCTTGCTACGAAACCTTTCAGGGCTGATGTGGAGAATCCAGCTTTGTGCTGGAGCCAGTTCAAACCCCTCTTCCTGCTCTGTTGTGAAGTACGAGGTAAATAAAAACATAATTGTCGCTTTGCTGAAGAGCTCTCGGAGGCTTTAGAAGAGAGGAGGGTGACAGCTACAAAGCGGGTATGTCCAGAACTACAGTAGCATTTGTTAAGCTGCTGGCAAGAAAGAGTTTACTCCAGCCTTCTGTAACTTCATTTAAAATGTGATATAATTACTGTTTACACTACAGCCTAAAGCTGCTTCCTGTTTCCAGTATAGTAATTATGCCAGAGGCACACCATTTATTCCAAGTGTATCAGGCCAGGATATGGTCATTACCACATTAATAGGAAGTACCTTCAAATTGTTGCACTTGGCAATAACTATATCCTGGAGTAAGAAACTTCTCGCCTTTCAGCTTGTGAGTTTATAAGCATCTCCTGGCGAGAATAAACAGGAAGGCACCGTTCCTCTCCCCTGCCCCATTGCTTTAATGCAATTAATTAGCCTTAAAGATGGTTTTAAAGGAGGACCTAATTTGAAGGTGTTGCCGGTGACATCAGTATAGGCTAAAGAAAGGGATCTGCGTTCACCCAGTGTTATCGCTGTTCAGTGTCCACCCAGCGGATGTTGCAATGGGTGACAAGATGACAATACACTGGGGTGAGGAACAGCAAAGCTGGAAGTTGCCTCTGTGGTACAGTGACTCCAAAACGGAGTGGGTGTCCCCAAAGAGCTTGTTGCTGATGGGTTCTGCTGCTGCGGGGTGGAGTATACCACGCTGGGGTGAGTAATGGCCTGCTCAGAGGGTTGGTCACTGGGAGGAAATGCCACATCAATTTAATTTTGCAGATTTAATTCTGCAGCTCGACTTGGGTATTTGGCAGTGGCCCTTGTTGGCCTCCTGGATTTCTTATTGTAGCAACAACTTGGTTTAATTTCTTGAACCAGCTTGAAGCAACATATTTATTGACTTTTGTTTCTAACAAGAAAATATGTAAATTTTAATTAATCCAAGCTGAAGATAAAAAGAAAACAAGCCTCTGCATTGGAGGGGGTTAACGGACTAGAGTCCTTTTGGCACTTTTTTCCCCATGGGATTCAATCTGAGTGCTTGTTTCACTACTTCTTGCTCTCCAAATCTGTTCAGCTTGCTCTGTTATGGTAGGAGGGTCTGGTGGTATTGAGTGGGTGCTGCTTTCTGGCCACTGGTGTTACATCAGTGAAACCTTCCTGAGGTTTAGTTTTGACTCTGAAGCACATGATGTCTGAGGTTTCATCCTTAGATCTGCTTAAAAACTTCCCCAGCACTTCCTTCATTGCTGAATGTGGTCTGCTTCAAGGATTTAGTGACAACACAAGAGGTAACGGGTACAAACTTGAACGTAAGAAGTTCCATCTAAACATGAGGGGGAACTTCATCACATTGAGGGTAGCAGAACCCTGGCAGAGGCTGCCCAGAGAGGTGGTGGAGTCTCCTTCTCTGGAGACATTCCAAACCCTCCTGGACACGTTCCTATGCAACTTGCTCTGGGTGGACCTGCATTGGCAGGGGGGTTGGACTAGGTGGTCTCCAGAGGTCCCTTCCAACCCTGTATGATTCTATGATTAAAGCAAATTTGTACTTTCCTATATTTGTTCTTACAAATATGCTTCAAAGAAGCATTAGTCTCCAAGATGGTTGCCAGTAGCAAGAGGTGTATGTTTGGCAGGACTTGGAATACTTGTTTGAAGGCTAAAGGCTGCTGTCAGCTTCAGTTTGCTGTTAAAGTAATCTTTAGTGGGACTGTCTTTGTTCATTTTTATTCTGCTGTATGCTGGGGGAAAGCTTTGCCATGCCAGTGTCCCAGACTGCGTATTGGGAAGAATCTGACAAATACTAATGCTGGAGAGGATGTGTTTAAAATTATCCTGGCTTGGAACTGGCAGCAGCCCAGGCTTTTCTTCAGAAGAGCTAAGCCAGGAAGGAGGAGATTTCCAGGGCCCAACCAGGGCTCTTTGGCCAGGCCATCGTGCCAGTACTGTTCTCATGATGCACAAGGGAGGATTGAAAAAATAGCTTTTGACTTTTTTTTTTTAATGTGTGAAAGGATTTGGAATATTTGCAGAAGGCAGTGGAGGGAAAATGTGCTCATTTTGGTTTTTTTGCTTTTCCTTTTTCTCTTTTCTCTTCCATGCAGGTGGTTGCCATTAAGGTGAGGTGTGTTATGAATTGCTGTCCCTTCACTGGCATCCATTCCCCAGGCAGTTGCTTTGCTTGCAGCCTTTCTTGAGACAGCATCTGTGTGGTTTCCTAGTGTACTGGGTCTGGTGGAGAAAGGGTTAATTTCTTCCCAGGACCTAGCAGGGACACAGGTATTCCATCCCAT
>JAOQGH010000012.1:4855496-4883988 GCA_025769975.1 Gallinago jamesoni
CTCCCCCCCCACCCCCCCCCCGCCTCTCGCTTTATCTATTTATAAAATGAGGATAGTTAAGGCCGGGCAAAACTTGTGTAACTGAATTTGTGTAACTTTCCACAAATCCATGCCAGCTTGTCACCGGTTCGCTGTGTTCCTGACTGCTCTTAATTCACTCTACTAAAATAGCGCTCTACATAAACATCGGGCAATGTCATTCCCCCACTTTCCCTTAGGAAACTCTAATTTTGGGGGATTAAATTGCTTTAACCAGGGGCAAGGCTTGAATCTCACTCGGGGAGATGAGTGCCAGTTGTAGGGCTGGCTTGAGCAGCCGGTGTTGTGTCACAAACACCTCTGAGCCTCTTGTCTCTTTAGAAAAACAGGCAAAAGTGTTTTTCTTTGTGGTTGATGGAGAGTTTTGGTGCCTCTCCTGCAGCAGCAGGATGTGAAGTACCTTATTCTTTGCGTTGCTTGTAATACCTGCATTTCTTGAAGAGATGTTGCGCTACTTGCTTGTTGAAACTGCTCGTGAACTTCTCCAAGGGAGGTGGCTTCACCTGGCCTGGGCTTTGTCATCCTCAAGTTACTTGGTGTGCGGCATTAGCGTATCTTTATTAACGTGCTGTTGGGGATCAGTTACAATCTTTGCAGCAAAGGGATTTCATACATCTTTTATATGCCTTGACGTTATTGCAAAAAGGCTAAACTCGTGGCGCGTACACATCTGCTGCTGTGCACGTGAATTAATTAGAAATATATGTGACTGTAGAGATCTACATTTCCAAATGAGAATTTGGGGGAGCAAGTGCGCATTAAGAGATCCACTATATAACCACATAGGCTTTACAAGGAAGGAAGTTTTTGATTCTTGTTCTTCACCAATCTTTATTTTCTCTAGTGTCTTGCCACCCTGCTGCGCTTCAGCACAAAATTGCTATTTACCACTGCTGCCGCCTTCTTCCTGCCAGGCTTTATTCAGCCTTGGTGCTTTAAAAGCTATAAGGTTTGCAGAAAAACACTGCAGATGTTTTCTGATGGTGAACAACAAGGACGAGGGTGGCCAGTGAAAAAAACAAACAACTGCCTAGCACTGTCTTCTAAAATATTTTTATTTTTGATTAAGGAAGGATAATGTCTTGGCTACCCAAGTTTAAGATTAGTTTGAAGTCAAGATTAGTTTATCCTGTTGTTCTGCCCCCACTGCAGTTGGAAGCTGCTGTAGGAACTGATCCAAACCCACAAAACTTGTCAGGACCTTTTCTGCTCTCAGTGAGCTTTGGTCCTGCCCTCCTGATGAAGGCATATTTCCCTTGTGTTAGCTGCCTACAGTAACAGGTACTCGGGCTTTTTAGGATTAAGGTAATGTTACAACACGAGATGGCCAAGAAGAGATGATTTTTAACATCTGACTTCTAAATTTGGATAAAACAATCTAGTTTCTGATACTGTAGAAATATATCTTCCTGATGTATGGAGTAGCCATGGTGTCAGTTGTGATGAGGTCCTGCCACAGCATTCTTGCGTTGGCGAGTTGTTTAGACTGGGTGTTTGTTTCTGCAATGCAGAATAGTAAAAGGAGATTTTCCTTTCAGCATTTGTATTTCCTGAGTGGCCGGAATAGCTTTTAAGTTTGAGGACTTGGATAACTTAATAGCAAGAATTGTTGCCTAATACCATGCTTTTGTAAAGCGTTTTTTTAGGGTATGTGGCTTGCAACTCATGATGTTTCTACTAAAAGAGTCCAAATTACCTATATTTTTTGCAGAGGCTGCATCAGCAAAATTAAAATTTCTATTCTGGATTGGTTTTTCTGTGATGTGAGAATCTGGAGATTTTTTTTTTAAGATGTCTTTGATTTATATCACTGAAACAAGTCCAGCAGATGAATCTTTGTTTCGGAAAAATGATCACCAAAAATAAAATAAAATCCTACCACTTGCATCCAGACATCCTGGAGAGTATTATTTGCTAGCAGACTGCTGGAAGTCTGCAATTTTTGGGCTCAATTAGAGTATCTGACAGTCGTTGGATTCCCAGCAGTGGTGGTTACTGGTATTGCAAGCCAGGTCCGAACATTCCCAATTCCTCCCTGTCTCTGGAGTTGCAGCCCTTTCCGGTTATCGCTGTAGAGAGCCAAAATAAAGCACAAGCTGCCGAAGAAGAGTACAAATGCAAACACTTCTGAGCTATCCTACCTCTTAAGTTTCGTGACTTTTCCCCACTTTCTACAGTGAAAGTAATTTGCAATAAACTAGTTTTGTTTCAGCCTTCCTGAGGTTGATTAACAGGGGCAGAGAATGAGCCATGGATCATACCAGCTGCTTAGAAGTAAGAATTGAACCCAAACTTGTGGTTAGGATTTTTTTTTTATCACTTTATAGTTATTTTTTGAGAGTAGGCGCATTCTTATCTTAAGAGATGGGACTTGGGTAAAGTTAGTAAGGTGACATTGGAGGAGACAGTTTCAGAGGAGTAGTGCGGGGTGTTTGTGCCTGTTTTTGCCCACTGGAAATGAGGGAAATTGATTGGGAAAACATTGAACAAATCAACCATGTAAACACAATACAATTTAATTCTGTTTAAGCTTTCTGCTGACCTCAGATGGCAGCTGTAGGGGTAGAATTTCCAAGTGGAATTTATAAACCCACGTTTTGATGTGAAACGTGGTGAATGCTGTTCGTGCTACGTAAAGGACTTGTGTTTTTCCTGCTGGAATGTTTTTGCTTTGAATGGCATTTCCTTTACCCTCAAAATGACTGGATGGAAACTTGAGGTAAGATAATGTACACAAGTTCAAATACAGCACATCACAATAATATGCTGATGGCACTTGGACAAGTTCCTATTAGTATTATCTTATTTAAAAGAACTTCTAATTGCTCTTGTGTTTAGAACAATAGGTCTTGTGAGACTTCCCATAATGAGCAGCGAAGTGCAAATAATTTTACTTGGAACTTTTTAGGAAGCTCATTTAGTTTTCTGAGAAAAGCAAGGGTGGTGAATACGTACATGGAAGATCCCAAAACAAAAGCACTGTTGCAAAAAGTGGTTTTCCATGAAAAATACAGATTGCAGCGCTTACAGGGAGAGTGATCCATCTAGATGTGCTAAAACTTGAAGCTTAGCAGGGAGACAAGGTGCCTCTGGTATCAGGGAAGAGAACAGGACAGTGTGTCTGGAAGAAGCTGAACCCTAATAACAGGCATTTGCTGGTGCTTCTTTTAGCCCTGTGATTTCTGTGCAACTTTCATTAATGGCAACTTTCAGTTATCCATGTCTAATGTTTTAGAGAGCACCAAGTTCCTGTCCTTGGAAGCCTCTAACCTAAGTGGGCTGGAAGCTTTCAGCATCTTGCTCTGCTGAGTGATGATTTCAGTGGTGTTTCTCAAATACTGAAAATGTCTGGTGGGAAGGGGCTCATTGCACTGCTGGCGTGATGCAGAGGGAAGCTTGGGACTGTCCTCACATGGATGCCATCGCTTGCCAATTGTAAATCAACTGTTTGTTGTGGTTGATTCCTCAGTTAGGATAACATCTCTAAGCCACGGAGTAACTCTGTGGCTGCTCTAAGACTTGTGCATTTACAGTTAGCTTTGTTGGCTGAGTTTCAAGTATTTTCAAAGCAGTTGTGGTCAATAATGTTCTGGTTTTATGTGAAATTCAGAGACTTAGCCTTCAAGCCTGACATCAATCTCAAAAATGGCATGCAACCTTTTGATTGCTTGTACTGTGTTTAAAAAGGGGATGTGTGGATAAAATTGAGTTATGGAGAATGACCCATCTATAATTCTACACTACATAAGCAGTGTAGTTTGGAGCCAAATTGGAAGAAATACTTGCACAGTTTTGTGCTTACAGTTTCCCTGTCGCCTGATTTATTTTATTTTTTTTTCTCCAAGAAAAGTCTGCCATCCTCTCTTGAATGACTTGGTTGCTAAATCTTTTGTAATGCTCTTCTCTGAACAAACATACTGTATCTCATTGCTATCTGTACTGCTCCAGTTCCCAGACCTTGTTTTCCATGTCATTCTTAACTGCATAAAATGTCAGTGTTATCTTTGAAAGCATAGTTTTCTTGTAAAAGAAAGATTTACTTTAAGTCATACAATTCCCAGGGAGTACGAGGCACCCTTGAGCATCCTTCAGCTTGTGGAAGATCACAGAATCATCATGGTTGGAGAGGACCTCTGAGATCACCGAGTCCAACCATACACACACAAAAAACCCCTTTATAATCTCGGGCACTAGAGCATACCATGTCTACATGTTTCTTAAATACGTCCAGGAATGGTGACTCCACCACCTCCCTGGGCAGGCCATTCCAGTGCTTGACCACACTCTCAGTAAAGTAATTCTTCCTAATATCTAATCTAAACCTCCCCTGCCGCAACTTGAGACCATTTCCTCTGGTCCTGTCGTTGTTCACTTGGGAGAAGAGGCCAACACCCACCTCTCTACATCCTCCTTTCAAGTAGTTGTAGAGGGCAATGAGGTCTCCCCTCAGTCTCCTCTTCTCCAAACTAAATATGCCCAATTCCTTCAGCCTTTCCTCATATGACTTGTTCTCTTGGTAGCTCTTCTCCGGGCACGCTCCGGCACTACTTCTTGTAGTGAGGAGATGTCTCAGGTAGGGGTAGCACTGGGCGGGCTGTGGGTACCTGTCTGCAAGGCTTCCCTGGAGATGGTTGGGCTGGGAAGCAGCACTGCATTCCGTGCCGCTGCTGTGTCATCAGGAACCGCTCCAAGTTCCTCTTAAAGCACTGAGCATCTCCGTGATGGAAGATTATCAAGCAAAGCATATTCTGGTAATAAAACACCCAGAATTAAGGATGCAGTTAGGGCAGTTTAGTAACTTTTTATGGACCCGACTTCATTGCTGCAAGTGTTAAGTTGTTGCTTGTGATGTATTTATACACAATGTAAATAGAGCACTGGCTGTCAGAGGCAGGTTTGTACAGTGGCGTGTCTGCCAGGGGAGCATGGGAGCTGTGATGTGACCAGTGGGCTGTAATGGAAAGTGGAATTTTCCTCTCTGCCGGCCAGCGCTGAAAGCTCTGCTGTCCCCAGTAATTGAGTGGTGGACGACAGACCGTTTGTGTCCCAGCACTCTTACCTAACTATTGATCATTCTTCCTTTATTAGGAAACTCCTCATGTGTAACTAGATGGTCTAGTACTTAATAGATGTCTGGGAATACAAGGGGAAAGAGGGGACAGCCCTTCAGTTTGCTTGGGATGGGTTATTAATAAAATCTGGTCTCTTTTGTCTTTTTTTTTTCCTTTTCAGACTTTGGCGTCAGCGCTTTTCTGGCCACTGGTGGTGACATTACGAGAAATAAAGTCAGGAAAACTTTTGTGGGCACACCTTGCTGGATGGCACCAGAAGTTATGGAGCAGGTGAATTGTTTTTCCTCGTGTCCTCTTAGCTGATCTGCTCCTGGAATTCCCTGTTGATGATAAGGGCTGTATTTACTTCGAACGACAATGATAAATCGTTATCCTGTAAAACTTCCTTAAAACTGCAGGATTTTCTTCTATATGCCTGTTTTAGCCAGGCTTGTATTGGGGAATATTAAGTGTTCAGTAGATTTTTTTTTTTTGCCCTGTTGCTTCGCTTCAGGCTGCTGCCTAAGGTGAGGGTGAGACAGCTCTGCTGTTGCGTGAAGAAGATTAACCTGCCCCTTCCTCTTGCATAAATGTGAGGCAGAATATAAATAGTTTCACACGCGGTAAATATACACATAAACAGCTCAATAACATGCTCTTGTACTTTTGCAACTTTGCAACTATGAGAATTTGGGGTAGCTAAGTGCAACATGTCAAAGTAGGGAGTTATTACAGTAAAATAACATGCAGTTGACTTTATTCAGATTTTTAGTTTCTCTTGGCTTGGGAGTACCCAGACTGTAAATGCTGAGGAATGCTTGTCTCTCCCCCTTTCTCCTCTGCCCTTTTGGCTGGCTAAAAGACGTCATACTTCTTCCCCTTGGGTGGAGATGTGTGACTTTTTGTCCTCCACTACTTCTAGACTAAACTATAGAAGCTTTGTCTGTGTGGCTTCTGACGAAGGCCACCCAGAAACTTTGTTTAAAGCAAAATATCGTTGCCTGTTTCTGAGCAAGATCTATGAACAAAATTATGCCCCAGTCCTGACAGGGCATTTGTAGTAGCTGTCTCCTGCACTGATGCTCAGTGCCAGGAGCATTCTGAAAATTATCCCTCATCCCCGTAAAACCAGTTTGACAGAGGACTGGACTCAGGGTTTGATTTTTGAAGGTATGCCAAGCAGAAATACAACTGCCTATAAATGTTTTTTGATTTTTCCATTGTTTTTTCCTTGCAAAAATATTTTTAACAAATATTTTGGGAAAAATTGTTTTAATAAATCAAACTCACCTTGTTACTTTTCTCCTTGCTGTTCACAATAAATTATTTTGAAGTTTAGGAGGAACTTGTGTGAGACACACCCCCACCCCCCATATATATAATCCAAAATGAAATGCAGCTAAAACAGTGGTAGAACTTTAATGCATTTTTTCCAATATCTAAAACTTCTTGAGGGATTGAGATAAATTTGGAGTAGCTTAAATATACTATGGATGGAAAACTTTTTTGATATTTGGCCTTTTCAGTGTCTCCCCATGGTGGCATTGAGGGGCTAGTGCCTTACTGCACTCCTGCAGCCTCCTGGGAGTCCAAGAACTTGCTTCTGAACTGCTTCACTGTCATATACTTCTGGATTTTTTTTTTTTGTTATGGTGATTTAAAAATAAATAGAAATAGAGTATTCAGTGTTTCCCATACCAGGTCAGAGTTGTCCCTTGTTTTTCTGTCCTTAGTGTTTAGTCCTGGGGCACAGGAGGCTGGCCAGGACCTAATGGTGCTACTCCAGGCTCATTGATGTTGGGGTGGCTGCAATCCGCAGAACAACAGAGAGGGGGGGAAAAAAGATCTTGAGGGTGCTAAAAAGGGGAAATTAAGGCTTTAGTGACAAAGGGAGGGGGGTTCTTGATGCAACAGATGTGTTTCTGAAGGAGACAGATTTTTTAGGGAGTCTGTGCACATCTTGTTGCAAATAGTAGATGGCAAAGAAGTTGCTGTGAAATCCTTCAACAGCCATTTCTATCATCTTGCTGCCTTCCAGCAGGTGTCACTCTGAGCCGCTGTATCCAACCAAGGGAAACAGGACGAAGGGGTTGCTGTAGGGTAGCCTTCGATACCTAGATATTATCAACCCAGTTCCACCTGCTTTACTTCAGCATCGTTAAGTTCCTTTAGCACGTTAATACATGATAGCTTGGCATTGTCTTTTAATGTATGTTGACTTGACAGATTTATGGCAAAGAAGTAAATAAAAAGTTAATGAGGAAAAGAAATGTTGTTGATATAAACTATAACTGCGTGGTGATGACTAGTATGTATTGCACAGATGTCAAGATGAACTGCTGTAGATGGTTTTGGACTTCATAGCTTTCATTTGCAAGCAGGATTATGTGATATAATTAAAAAAACCAAAATATCGAACAGTTAAAATCCCAGTGGGGAATGGGGGGTTGCACAGTGTTTAGATATGCTGCAAGACTAACTGAAAGATAAAGCTACGAAAATGTCCCAAAGTTATTCTCAAAACCTAAAAACAGTGTAAGGGGGGAAAAAAAACCCCTAACCCTTACAGCATATTTCTTCCTGCACTGTGTTCTTTTAAATTATACTAGATATCTCTGCCTGTTTAGTTAAATGACTTGAAATCTGTTCGTAATCATGGCATCCATCAACTGAGGCAACCTAAGAAATCTTTCAGGCCTTTAAGGCTCATTAAAATGATGCCTGCATGGTTGAAGAAAATTGTGCAAAATATAAACTCCTGTTGCTACAATAAATTTCTGTTCAACTGTATATAGTTTTACATGAAAAATAGTGCAAGAGGGTTTTTTGTTTGTTTGCTAAAATTCAAGATCGTCTTAAAGGTGGTTTGAGGAACATTCTTTCGCTTCATCATAATGAATGTCTTTCTGAAGCTTGTTAGGTTTGCTGAACACAACTCCCCTATTACCTTTGCTCTGATTCAATGTTCGGTTTTCCATAGTCTAGCAAGAAGAAATACAAACCATTCTCTGCAGCCAAAATGCTTTGATTTTTTTGTAGCTGCTCTTGAAGTTAGTACATAGTGTCTCTTCCCTACAGCGGAGGAAGCAAGTGCCAAAATATTACCTAATGATAATGAGGAAGTAACCGCTTTGGCATATGAAATATTTTTTCCTGTGTATGAGGGGAAGTAAATGCTATAAATTTTCCTGAACAAGTCTGTGTTTAATGTCAAGTGCAGAAGCTACTGTTAATTCGTGGAGGGAAATACTAGTCCACAAACAGGGACGAGGGGCTTTTTACTGAGCTGGTGCATACTGAAGTCCCAGGATCGAGCGTGTTTGCAGTCAGATTGATTAACCGGTTGACTAAAAGTGTAGTGAGGCATATGTCCCAAGGGGGTAACAGTCCATCTATTAACTATGAGAGATTCATTATACTGCCTAATGACTCTCTGTGTCTTTGTGTAGAAGTTGGAGCCCAGGTTAACCCAGTGCCCCTTTATGTTCTACACATGGAGAGGTTTATGGCAGAGCAGTCCTAGTTGCACACTCCACAAACATAATTTTCATCAGACTGTGAATTCTAAAACACCTCCTCAAAGGTACAAGGAGTTGGGGTGAGAGGAGGGAGAAAGTTTTCTTTCAATTTCTTTAACACTCTAGTGCTGGTCTTTGCAAGAGGGAAGGAAGGAAGGAAAGGGCGAAGGGATGTGTACCAGACTAAAGAAAGGGATTGTTGTGCAGGACAGCAAGAGGCACATGCTAACATCCTCTAATATCTTCCAGGTCAGAGGATACGATTTCAAGGCAGACATCTGGAGCTTTGGGATCACTGCTATCGAACTGGCTACGGGGGCAGCTCCTTACCATAAATACCCACCAATGAAGGTGAGCAGGTTTCCAGACACTGGTCTTTTATCTTCTACAAGTATGTTCTGTGGGTGTTTCCAAGAGTTTGGCCAGAACGCTTTGTTGAAGAGTTTGTCCGTTCAACTTGCGCTTGTGGATCACGATGTTCTTAGATTTATCTGAAGTCTCCTTTTAAAAATATGCCACTTAATAAGCATTGTCTGAAACTGTGCAGTTCTTATTTAGATCCTGAGTCTCACCAAGGTCACCGTTCTTGAGCAAAGTGCCATGTGTTTTAATGCTGGAGCCTCTGGAGGCAGCAGATGTTTTTAGAGCTATAAATAACGATTCAGAACATGTTATCTGGCATCCAGTGACAGTGGGATGGTGAGCCATTCCTTCTCCTGCACTGATAATCCTTCTTGATACCTCTCAGAAATCCTATTACCAGTTATCCAAAGAATATCGTCTTTTGTTTAATGCCAACACAGTCCTGTCAATCACTGAACCAGTGGAAAGTACCACATCAGTTTGAAATGGTGCAGTATCAGGAACGTTAGTATTTTATTGAAGCTGAGGTGGTGGAAGTGTCTTGTTTAAACACTGACACTTCAAAAATCTTATTTTAAAATATCTTGAGCTTTAGATAGGGAAAGTTAGCCCAACTGTAAGGCTATTTCCTGACTCTTGAACCAGGAGCTACTTCCAATGCTCTTTCAGGGTGTCTACATCTTAAAGTTAGCAGAGGTGACCTCATCAATTGAGGTCTGAAGCATCCTGTCCCTCTACTGAGCTTTGAGTAGCCCCGTAGTGAGATCTGCTGGGGCCCTGTCTTGGTCATGAAACTTTGAGCCTCTTTGTCCAACTCTCTTGAAAGGCCAATTTGCTTCTACTCCTTGGATGTGTGTTCCCTCAGATCACACGGGGGGAGTGCAGAGCCCTTTCAGGAACCTCATAGCTTATGGTTAAATCAGTTACGAGGTATATGAGGCCTGTGGGCCCCAAGTCTTTCAATTTTAGGCATACCATGGGGCAAGCTTTCCTTTCCCGAGCCTTTTAACTGCTGGACTGCTATACAAGTTGGGTGTCACTTCTTGAGGATCTGGGTGCATCCCGTCCCACCCTGCAGTTACAATAGAATTCAGGAATCTTATACTTCCTACCTTGGTAGAGCAGATACATCTATGTATCACTTTACATGCCAAGACTTTGCACTTGTTTAAGTCTTGTAGAACAGAATTCGTTTTAAGATTTGTATTGTCTCTGTGCAGAGACTGTTGAGTAGCTGAGTGGTTTAGAAGTGCCATTAAAGCACATGCCGTAGGAGTGATTCTGCCATATGAGTGGCAGAGCAGCATGGAGTTCAGGGAAGTGTGTTGCTGATGCAGCTGCCGCTGTTTTCATCGATCCTTCCTTCTGTGCTGTGATCATTGGTAGCATTTTGCAGTACCTCTGCAAGCTGTACTTCTGTTTATTGAGTTTTGAGTGTGGGGGTTGCAGCTCTGGATGCAAAGATTGCCCATTTAGTATTGCGTGTTCTCATATGAGAGAGAGAATTCTGAGTCTCCAGTTCTTTTAGCTGTGGGTTCTAGTCGTGCGACCTGCAAAAGGAATTCCGTGTTTTATTTATTGAATGTAATTGTATTTCACTGCAGATTAATTTTGTTACACAGCAAAGTGACCCATATGTTAAGTGACCCTCCAAGGAGGGGGGGGGGCAAGCGGGGAATTCTGTCATGGACTGTATAATTTCAACGAGATTGATGGGCTCTTGCTGCCCTAACCAATATGGCTGTTGAAAGCTATTTAAATGTGCTATGTGCTGCTTCCTTTTCTAAAAATAGATATTCATCTGTATGTAGGTGACAAGTGAAAATGGAAATGAGTAATTTTCTTCCTTCAGAGTATCTAACTGATGTAGAAGGAATAATCAGTTTGGCTTTATGGGTGCTTGTGTGAGAAATGTCTTCACCTGCTGTTGCATTGGTACATGGAAGTGAACCCTTCTATTTTTTTATGTTGCCCTTCTGTTTTTACATTAATTCAATTTCTAGCTAAGAAATACCTTCAGGGAGAAATAAAATCAAATTGAATTGAATGCCTTGCACAACTGCTCATCCCAAATGAGGAAGTCTGGTGGAATTTCTGCTAGGTTTGTACCTTTAATCACACCAAACAGGCCCTGAAAACACATCCCAGACTTGTGTTTGGCCCACGAACTGCATTGTGGGCTGGGAGATGTGATGGAGAATGGTAGCATAAATTGTTGGGTATAAATTAGTCTGGCTTCCCAAGGAGGTAGCTCTAGATCCTGTTGTACAAGTCTTGAACCTCTCAGCTGACAGTCAGAATTTGTAGGGTTGTAAAGGTTTTTGAAAATAATTATATCTATGAAGTTAGTGAATATGGGAAGCAGAGAGGAGAGACCCCATAATTGCCTTGATGAAAAGGTAGGTGAGTGTCTGCTGTCTGTTGAATGCGAGGAGACAGTCTAAATTGTAAGAAACTTAATTCTGAGCTCAGGCTACCTTCAGAGAGCTGTTGGAATGAAACAGTCCTTGGCTCAGAGTCTTGATGAAAACGCTTGTCTAAAAGATGGTGTTCCTGAGATCTGTCTCTAACAAAGACCAAGAAAAATCTCATTGCCAATAGACATAATTCTTTCAGGTTTTAATGCTGACGTTACAAAATGATCCTCCGTCTTTGGAAACTGGTGTGCAAGATAAGGAGATGCTGAAGAAGTATGGGAAGTCATTTAGGAAGATGATTTCATCGTGCTTACAAAAAGACCCCGAAAAAAGGTAAGAACAAGTAACACCAAAATAAATGAGAAAAACAAACAAACAACTCAACCAAAAAACCAAAATCACAAAACTCATTATATTCCTTTATTTTTTTTTTCAAGCAGGTTCACTCTCTGCCCTTCCAGCCTTTCAGTCACAATGAACACAGCAATCTTACTGTGTGGCACCAAATTCTCTTGGCTGTCCTTATTTTTAAGGATAAATGTCTGTCATTGTGCCTGGCCCAGGGCACACGTCTCCCACTTGGGTTAATGAGAGTTCATCCCAGTCCACTGCGTGTGTCATGCCATTCTCCCCCTTCCCACCTCCAGCAGGTGACTGCAGTTCATGTTTTGTTCCCCGTGAAAACTGCTCTGTGTTTATAAATCAGGAATTACATGTTGGGCAATATGTTTGCTTGCAAAGCTTCACAAATAAACTTTACAAAATTTGCCAGTGCAAAGAAGGCTTTCAGTGTAGTTCTGACTTGCTTAATTAGAAGTAATATTTGGTTTAGGGGAGGAAGATCAGGAAAAACACCGGCAAATTTTACCAACGTGTTTTCATCAATACAGATTGCTTAAGTGACCTGATGGTATTTTGTCTTCCTTGTTAACAGCAGTTTGACTACTCAGTGGTGTTGGAAATACCACCAAGGGGGTGGTGTATATGCTGTGGTTCCCAGGATGGTATTTTATCTCTACGTTACAGCACAAGGGTCCAGCTCTCTATGGTGCTGTTTGAAAACGCTCAGCCTGTCTCATAGGAGACCTCGGATGTATTTCTGTGGAGGACAGTCATAGCATTTCCCAGTTCCAACGAAGCTGTTTAAAGGAGTGTTCATCCTACACTGAAAATAATTTTCCTTAAAATGCAAAGCTAAAGAAACAAGCATTCCCCCACACCAGTTTTATACCTCATAGTTTTCTTTTTTTCCTCAGTAAGAAAACTAATTCTGAAAAAGGAAAAGTCCCTTCATAAAATAATAATAATGAAGACATTTTTCAGTTCCCTGCAGGAAAAAAGGCTTCTCACGCATTGTGAGATGGGGTCTTTCTCTTCTAACGAGCTTTACACTTGAAATGCTTAATGAATCCAGTGCTTGATAAATGCTGATAGTAGGGGTTTTTTTTTCCCCCCAGCATGATGGTTTTTTCTCCTTTCTAAAGCATATCCTATCCCTGCAGTTTAGAATGTGTGCTGGTCAGAATTAAACATAATTGCTCTGAATCCATGTCCTGCCCCTTCTCTCTTCTCAAGCACCAGTAACAGCCACTGTCATCGTCCCGACGATGGGAGCAGGACACCAGCCCATAATCAGCAACTTGCAGAATCAGATATGCTTATACATGTTGTGTGGGTTCTCAAAGAGGCAAAATTAGTGCCAATGCTTTTTAATTATTTTGGGGGTTCCCTTCCTATAAGGTGGATGATTTTTGTTAGAGTAGTGCGAGGTGAAATAAACCCTGTGCTGAATGGCATTTGCGAGTCACTAATTAAACTGTGTCACTATTTAAGCAGAGTTTGCAGTGTGGGAAATGCTGTAGGAGCTGGTACTTTCTCATGTAGGCCTGACTCTTTCTAAAGCTCCTTCTGACCTGACCAAGGGATGTCTTTTATTTACCTTATCCTAAAGCCTGACACAAATGGGAAAATAGTTTGTACTTGTTCCTTTGCTGCTAGACAAAGGTTGATTGTCTTGCTTATGTTTAGTAGAACTAATTACACACAAATAATCAAGTATCTCTGAAATAACCATTACTTGGACGTGGTGAGTATTGCACTCCTGCTGTAGGTGCTGATACTTCCTTTCAATTTTAGAATCACAGAATCAAAGAACGGTTAGAGTTGGAAGGGACTTTAAAGATCATCTAGTTCCAGACCCCCTGCCCTGGGCAGGGACACCTCCCACCAGACCAGGTTGCTCAAAGCCCCATCCAGCCTGGCCTTGGACACCTCCAGGGATGGGGTATCCACAACTTCTCTGGGCAACCTGTTCCAGTGTCTCACTACCCTCACAGCAAAGAATTTCTTCCTAATATCTAATCTAAATCTCCCCTCTTCCAATTTCAAACCACTACCTCTTGTCCTGTCGCTACACTCCCTCACAAAGAGTCCCTCTCCAGCTCTCCTGTAGCTCCCTTCAGATATTGAAGGGCTGCTATAAGGTCTCCTCAGAGCCTTCTCTTCTCCAGGATGAACAACCTCATCTCTCTGTCTGTCGTCATAGGAGAGGAGCTCCATCCCTCTGATCATCTTCCCATTCCAGTAGGTCCATGTCCTTTCTATGTTGAGGACTCCAGAGCTGGATACAGCACTCCAGGTGGGGTCTCACGAGCGCAGAGTAGAGGGACCATTTTGAGCATTTTGTTTCTGTGATCCCATCAAACTGGTTCTGAGAGACTCAAATCCAGCATCAAAATGGGAGCAACTTCTTTCCCCCTGCCCAAAGTTATTCTCAACTTTTGGAAGAGAATAGCATTTGGGCAGAATGCACTGTTTAAGAGACTGCTGGCGTAACATTTATTTGGAATACATTGACTGATTTTTAGTGGAATTGTGCAGGAGAAGCCGATGCTGTTATGAGGTGCTGTGTCACAACAAGCTGCAACAACCTGGAAGACCATTGTGTTGAAAGGGAGCACTTATAATTGTCTTTTCTACATCTTTTTTTTTTTTTTTTGACAGACCGACAGCAGCAGAACTCTTAAGGCACAAATTTTTCACGAAAGCAAAGGTAAGTAAACACTTCCTAAGCTGATGTGTGCAGAGGCTGTGGAGAGGATTTGTCACAAGTCTGAGAGGAGCAGTGACAGCTTTGTTGCCTGAGTGTGGGCTGTTTGGGCCAGACATTCAAACAGAATGAGCCCCCTCTTCTGTACCTCCTTGCGGATGCTGCTATTAAGAGAAATTACCTAGAAATTCTGGAGCATTTAAATGCCTTTCAGTGGCTTTTACGTTTGTTTTTTCTTTTTTTTTTCTTCTCTTGTAATGGTGCCATTCTGGCTGTGTGTCCAACCATAAAAGTCTATGTGGCAGTAAATGTAACTTATATTTAGTAAAGTCTATAATCAGTATGAATGCAAAGCAGTGAATGGGCCTCACTGTGCAGAGGGCTACCTGAAGCTATTTCACCCTGTGTTGCCTTATGGAAAATGAAAATCCTGCGATATAAAATTCCAGGAAATTCCTATTTCTAGCCTTGAAGTGAAGTGCCAGTGTGCATTTATATAATTACTGCCTGGACATTAGTGCATATGCAATGTGCAAGGCCCTATTGAGGGAGACAGACAGAAATAATACAGGGGAGAACTTGTATTCCATGGGAATGGGGAAATGTTTTCTGTTTGCTTATTTTTTTTCTGTGGCGTGTTTGTGATTAATCTGTGTTCTGCCATGTATTTTAAACTGTCAAAAAGATACCCAATACCTGGGATCACAGCAGCATCACCAATTAATCGAAGGAGTTTTCAGCTCCCAGATTAAGATGCTTAAAAGGAAGTGGCCACATGTAGGTATTGTAGAGGAGCTGGATGTCCTATTAAAGGTGATGGAAATCTAACGAGTGCAACCAAGGAGAGTGATTCAATTTATGAAATGTAGGAGTTTGCTTTAGGTCAAGTTCAATTGATATCTGGGCTCTTGGCATTATTAACTAGGTTTTCATTGCAACCGAATGGTCTGCGTCTCTATACTGGATACACACTTGGTGTCCAAAGTGACAAGATGGTTTACACATTGCTGACCTTTCTCCATTTGGTTACGCGAGTTTGGGTTCATGCTATACTACATTGTGTGTAAAATTTCCTTCATGCTTTCATTAAGCTGCTGCAGAGTAACATATTAGTATATGTGGTGGTAAAAATTAACGTTATTGTAAATTAGGCAATACTTAAACTGACACCTTGAAGTGAAAATGTGTGCCCGTTAGCACTCAGTGTTAAATTGCTTTCATATATCAGCCACTGCCAAACCGGCAGTTGTAATGCGAGGACACAAGAATCCAACATCTATAGGTCTATACTGAACCATCTATTAAAATGCATTCTATGTTATGTAAAAGTATGTTTTGATAATGCCGAGAGCTGCTTATTAGACAGTGACAGTGTGTGCCTTGAGGCTCTCCATCCCTCCTGCAAGAAACCATCACAGGGGAGTTGTGGGAGCACTTGTTGGGCAGAGGCGCCAGGGGTGTCCGACCTCACGTGTATGGTGTGAAATACCTGCTTGCCTGACCCACTGACCCTGCAGTTTGGCTCCACGGTCAAGCGGTTGGAAAATTGTACGTTCAGGAGCCCACGTGAGCTTCAGCAAGTCCAGAGTAGCTTGCTGAAGATGAAATTTAATACAGCGAAGCATCACAGCAGTTCCCTGATATCTGATCTGTTGTGATCACTGCATTTACTTCCTCTCAAAACAGAATCATAGAATCATAGAATGGTTTCTTCGAAGCTGTTTGGATTTCCTAAGGACGGCTTGGCCTCATTTTCGTAGAATCGTAGGATGGTTTGGGTTGGAAGGGACCTTAAAGACCATAAAGTTCCAACACCCCTGCCATGGGCAGGGACACTAGACCAGGTTGCTCAGAGTCCCATCCAATCTGGCTTTGAACACCTTCAGGGATGGGACATCCACAGCTTCTCTGGGCAACCTGTTCCACTCTTACCACCCTCACAGTGAAGAATTTCTTCCTGATTCCTAATCTAAATCTCCCCTCTTCCAGTTTAACATCATCACCCCTTGTCCTGTCACTACATTCCCTGTTAGAGAGTCCCTCCTCATCTTTTCTGGAGCCCCTTTAGGGACTGGATGGGGATCTGAGGTCTCCCAGGAGTCTTCTCCAGGCTGTACAACCCCACCTCTCTCAGCCTGTCCTTACAGCAGTGGTGCTCCAGCCCTCTGAACATCTTCATGGCCTCCTCTGGACCCGCTTGAACAGGTCCATGTCCTTCCTATGCTGAGGACTCCAAAGCCGGACACAATACTCCGGGGGGGGGTGGGGGTGGTGTCTCACCAGAGCTGTACATTTTTTCAGCCACTAAATCCTGCTCCCCCAGTTCCTCAGTGTTGTTACTCTGGCAGAGAGGAGTTCCTGCATCCTGGCCTGACATCTGGGGTTTGCCTTTGACAGTTGGATAAGCATAAATTTAGGAGCAAATTTAAAGCAAAATAACTGGATCCAGGTGGTGTAGTATCTGCAAATGTAAGAGTGCTAAATCTTTCAGCAGGGTGTCAGATGCTGGGATGTAATAAGTATAAGCATGTTCCCCAGTAAATCAGACAGAGTAGTGTATAACTCCTCGATTGTTAATTACCCATCACTTTGCATAGGGAAGGTGCCACCGCTAATTTAAAAGGTATTTAGGATGAAACATCATATACTGTAGTCTAAGGGAAGAAAGTGGTTCCTATCTTTGGGGGAATGGGGATAAAATATATAGAACACTTTCTGCTAGAAATAGTTTAACAGTTTCTTTATCAAGACGCTAAAGGAATCAAAAGATTTTTTTCAGGAATGCAAATGTTTGGTGTTTTGTCCTTTGCAGAATAAAGAATTTTTACAAGAGAAGATGTTGCAGAGAGCACCAACAATCACTGAACGATCCAAAAAGGTACTGAAAACCTCCTGGGCTCTTGCTGTTACAGTCATACTAGATTATTTTTTTTATATATATATGTTTGTGTTCACATTTTTAATGAGAATTATTGTAGTGTGGCACTTTCTAGATACAGAATGAGACATTTCAATAAAATACTCAAGAGCCCTGGCAGATGGTGCAACCTGAGGATGCTCTTGTGCTATTTCTCCTTAAAAAGATTGACTGTAGAAACTGGCTGCTTGACATATCGGTTCTGTCTTTGTGCTGAGCAGGTCCGGAGAGTCCCAGGTTCCAGTGGACGTCTTCATAAGACTGAAGATGGTGGCTGGGAATGGAGTGATGATGAACTAGATGAAGAAAGCGAGGAAGGCAGAGCAGCAATTTCACAGCTCAGGGTGGGTCCTCAAACTCCGATAGCTCTATTGTCTCTGGTTTGTTTTCTGACCATGGTAGGCCTAAATATCCCTGGGAAGCATGTGGCCTTGTTTTAAGTATGATACATGTTAAATTACAATCTCTGCCCTCGAGTTGATACTGGGACCAGGGGAAGCTGATTGAAGACTGAATAAATTGTATTGATCTCTTTTCTGTCATCCTTCTGGGGCACAGCTGGTCTCATTCAGGGATGCTGAGCATAATTGGGAACAAAAATTCAAACAGTCTGCTCCCAGCTCAGAATAGTAAATCACTTAGGATAATCTCGTTTTTAAGGGTGCTGACTGTTTGAGATGCTTCCTTCTGGAAGTGTCAGGAGAGGTTTTGTCCTACTGCCCTCTCCAGGATGGAGCTGAAATCAATAGGGCCTGTGCTTATGGCTGATGTCTGAAACGCTCAGCACCTGGTTCTGTCTCCTCAGTTACACTGAAATTCATTACTGTGAGTAAAAAATGTTATGATGTCCCAAGGAGAGATTGGTCTAGCGCTTAGAAATCCAGCAAAAAACCAATTCCTCCTCCTCTCCCAACACATACGCAAAAAACCCCACAAAGCCAGACTAACCCAGAGAGGTCATGAATAGTGGTCAACTAAAGATTACAATGAATTTCCAGATTGGCTTCCTCCCAGTAGTCAGCAATATGGATTTCAACTGTAATGGCTTGCCTGTTCCCTTTTCTCTACAGCAGGTAGCTTGAAGTGGACTATGCATTTTAATCGTTTTGTAATTGAATTAATGAGACAGTGAAGGAATTCTAGAGGAAGGTTTTCAATAGGAAAGGAAAAAAAGGCAGTATTGGTTTGAAGCATTTATCCCTTTACGACTTCTACTTTTTTCATTTCTCTTTCATTGCTTTTTCTTCTACTGGAGTTCTGTATAGACACTTAAATAATAAATGCAAGATTTTGTATCTTTTTGGCATCCTTTGAATGCTTGGGTTTTTCAAAGGCTGCTAGTGATACAATAATTCCATACTTTGCGGCAACAACTATTGAGTCTTTAAAAAGAGCTTACTCTAGCTTTGTATTGCACAGTCAAGGATGATCTCTTGGTACCAGGTGGATACTACTGAAATTCTTGATCTTCTAAATTCCTGTTTTAGGTTAAAATATAATCAAATTGTGAAAGGCCCTAACTCAACTTCAGAGATTACTTCAAGCTTGTTCTGCCATGTCTCTAAGCTCAGGATAGTATGACTTAGCACTGTTCACTGTGTTCTGAACGTGTTTACTCATTATATTCCTCTTAGGCAGAAAAGAGCAGATTGACACACATGTTTAAAAGCCCCTTTTCAAGCCAGTTTCTTTATTTTTTTTTCTTGGAGCTTTGGCATATTGCTTCAGACTGCTCTAATTTGGGCCGTGCTCGGCTTTTACTTTTAGGTCTCCTATTCAAGAAACCTTTAGGGTGGGTATTGGAGCAGTAGATGTCAATTCAGTTACTTAAATTTAGATGTATATGGTCAGTTTGGAGGTACCTCTTGAAGATATAACACAGAACTCTGGGAAACCTGTGTCTTTATGGAGGTCAGGAGAGGCACCATGGCATCTTAGAACTCGCCACAGTTCTGCCTGGGTGCTTGAATCCTGCCCTGGGTGTCTTTCCCATGCATAGCTTTTGAATTATTTCCCTCAGCCTGAAGATGAAAGAATGGGAAAGCCTGCGCACTTCTTATGTTCAATCCCTTTTCAAGCCATCTTAGGGCTTGTATTTAAACTGCCAGCATTTGCCACAGTATTGTTGTTGAGGACTAGTGTTAATCCTTGGGTTTTGGCCATATTTCAAACACGGAGTGTAAATTTCACCTGCTTGTAATCCCTCTGCAATTCTAACTAAGTTGTAAGATAGCATAATTTAGACTAAGTAGGTGTCACCTTTTATTTGTGCCCATGGCAGAGGGGTTTGACTAGTTGGGGCTTTAAAGGTCCTTTCCAAATGAAACCATGCTGTGATTCTGGCTCTACCTGTGTTTTATTGCTATCAGCCCTAATGTAAAAAATGTACCTTTTGGATATAAAGACTTTGCTCTTGCGTATTTAAAACCTTGAATTCGAATGACAGCGATTGTTCTGTCTGGGCTCTTAAATCGTTCACTCAATCTGTGCAGTGGCACCCTGTGTGGTCACACTTCACTGGGTACTCACATCAACCAAAAGTCAGATAAAACTAATATGTTTCAGCACATCCTCAGTGTCATCCTATTTCTGCCTTAATTAGGTAAACATCTTTCAATGTTTCCCCTATTTCCTTTCTGTCTCTTCATGTTTTTCCTTGGTTTACTGCTGTTGGCCATTTATCTGGGTTAGTTGTTAGCTGTGGGGCCAGTATTTCCATACTTGCCTGTACAGTGTTAAGCACACTGGGATCTTTCAGACAGGCTCTTTTAAGAGTTATTCTTTGAGGCATCCGGGTTCTCTCGGATACAAGCTTTGTGCCCGAGAGAACAGTGCTGCAGATGTGAAGCGAGGCTGTTTATCTTTGGGAGCGGTGCCACGTTTTTTATCTTTCCTGGTAACTGTCAAGTGAAGACTCAACATATTGAGATGGACTTCGGGCTTTACCTTTCCAGCTGCCTGATTTTTTCCTGACACTCTGCATATAGTCATCGGGAAGGAACTGTTGCTTCTCCTCCTGTCTAGAGGACTTTTTCCACTTGCTGTTCTGGGAATAAGACTTTTTAACCTTCTCATGAGAAGATCCTATGTTACAAATTGCTCTGATCTGCATTTGATAAGGTACTGGCTTGGTTAGTGCATAACCTGCCTCAAGATAGTACCATGATGAGGCTCAGTTCTTCTGTCAAACTTAAACTGTCCTAATTACAACCTGTCTTTTAGACCATAGTGTGGAGAAGGAACATCTGTTTCGTTGATCCCAGCATGGACCAAGACATCCCAGCTGTCCTGGGCGATGGGACCTGGCGATGGGCGATGTTAGAAGTCAAATCTCAGGAATTTCCAGGAGTACTTGGCAAATCCTTCCTGCTCATGTGAAACAGCTAGTGCACGTTATCTTTGGTTTACTGATAAGCAAAGCCTGGTCTTGTTTCTTTGACCGTACTTTCCCCTCCATTCCACTGAGCTCTTTGTTTCGCTGCTGAACTGTGTACAGCTGTCAATGTTCTGCTTACTGTAACGCAGAGTCCAAGGACGAGGAGAGCAGGCGAGAGATTTCTCTCCGTAAAACAGCACAAGTAAAGCTGGTTTTTAGCCCCCTCTCAAGGCTTTTTATGGTTTAAGCAAGTTGGTTTGCAAACTAGTTCTCTAAAGTATAGGAAGGGGATTTGTTTCCTAGCAGAATTATTCAAGGCAGGTTTGTATGGCTTATCTTTTTTTCTGCAAGACTTGGGTACCTTAAAGTGGATTTTGCCATCTTGGTATACAAGTAATTTGAGCCAATCTGAGCGATCTTCAAGAGTACTGGATTTTGGTAATGGTTAACAATGATGGCAACTTAGGGTATTGTATGCCACTGTGTAAATATTAACTGCAGGTTCTGAAACATCACTGTATGTTTCTGGGTGGCTGATTTGATTGCCAACAAATTGTGTGATGTCCCTTTTATTATGCATCTTAATACACGTATGTAACTTCAAAGCAATTATATATATTTCATATGTTTGGTATAGTTCTGACAAGTCCTTCTAATCAAAGAGTTTCACTTTTGTTTAGGCAATAACAGCTTTGTCTCTGTTTTTCAGTCTCCCAGAGTGAAAGAACCTGTACAGAATTCCGAGGTAAGTTATAATTGCAAATAGCTTCCTGAAATGATGATTTTCTGGTAGTTGTTTCAAGCACTGTTTTTATTAACCTTTGCAAACAGTATTGTGTGCAGTAGAAGGTAGTGTCTAGCTGGGGTCTACTTGAAAACATCCCTATAACAGAAATCATTGGGTGTATAATGCCAAGAAGTCTTCCTGGGGTAAGTTTGGTTTCAACTGTACTTGCTATGGCAAAAGATAATGAATGAAACAGAAATGAATAATCTAAACAGACAATGGTGTTCCGATTTCCTCTTTAAAAGAAAAAACAAACAAAACACAACTTCAAAATGTCTGCTTTGCATCGTCTAATTCACTGGTTTGAAACCTGTGCTCAGAACTGTGAAATAAATCTGTAGTATTTGATAGCTAACAAAACTTCAGTTGATATTTATAATCTGCCTTCTGTTCTGTGTTTCTTACATTAGGAATGTTAGTATATCTTATCTTTCAGTGATAGGGACTGCTTATCTTCCAGTGACTGCGCTGTGTCACTCTTTTCCCTACCTGTGTTGAAACATAAATAGAACTGATTTCTAGAAATTATCCTTGGGTTAGGGCATCTTCTTCTTCCTTTATCTGTTTCTAAGGACTGATTATAAAGGGAGATCTTAAGACAGACTACAGTTCTGCCACTGTAATTTGACGTAAGCTCCAAATTCAAAGAAAAAGCTGAAAACCAGAATCCCTTTGGGATTAATTTCCTCATTGTGATACATCCCTTGATATATTTGGAGGTCTGCTTGCTGCTCAGGTGATTTATTTTTTTTCTACAACTTAGCCGAGTAAGTTGGGGGGCACACAAGAAGTGCCATCAAGCTTGTGTTCCGTGGCCACCGTGCCAAAATCAGTTTCTCTGTTCTGAAGAGGTAAAAAAGGTTACACTTTCATTTAGCTCTTTTCCCCCAGTCTCCAATGAATTGCATATAGTTTTTTTTTTTTGCAAGGGGCTAACTTTAGTAGGTCTGATCCGACTTGTGTACTTTGAAGAACTTAAGCTCTGAATTAATTTTCCAGTTGAATATGCACATTGCTGTGACCCTGACCTTTGTTTTATGATGGGATAAATTGTCGATAGTTATCTTAATGCTTCGCTAGGCTGCGTTCTCCGAAAGGAACTAAAGTCAAAGCAGAGTTGCTCTGCTATAGCTGCAGGGCTTCTTGAAAATATAAGTAGGACTCAGATTCTGAGAAGGGAGGAAACTAAAGGCGAGGGTGCTCTCGTCCAAGCTGAGATGTGATCTGTGTGCATCCAGCCTTTCTAGCTGCAGAGTGCAATTTTTGTTCAAGATCCACAGTCATTCTGCTATCTTTGTTTCTTAACCTTCTTTATTGGTGAGTAAAACTTGCAAATCTCAGGACAGAAGGGATCCCTGGACATAAGGAAACATTGAACCCCTTGAACGCCAGCTTGGGATCAATGTTAGTGTCCTGAAGGCCTGTGAATGCCCTTGGCATTGAGCTTCCCTAAGTGATTTATGCAGCAAACAAACCTTTTTGGAAAGCTGAGGTTTGAATCAGAACTCTTGAGTTCCTTTACTCGTTAAAGTGCCTTTTTTTCTTGCAGCTCTTCCCATCAGCTGAGCCTCCAGGTCCTTCACTCAATGCTCCAGCACAGGCACCTACTCAACTACCTCAGGCTGCAGGACAAGTACCTGCACAACCTCAAACTGCTGTACCTCCACCTAGTCAGGCTCCTCCAGCAGCCCCAGCAGCAGCCCAGGTAAGATCAGAAACCCTTCCTACCAGCTTTCAGCTTTGGGGATGTGCTAAAATGTTCTGAAGCCAGGAAGTTGCTTGCCTGGAGTTGATTTAGTGCTGCAGCTTATGCAGAATTCCAGGTGACTTGCAAAAGGGAGACCGTCAATGTGGGTGCGGCAGTTTTTCATTCTTATTCTGTGGGTGAGCAGTGACTTTTTATGCCACTTAGGAAGTGGATGCTGGCTTGAAGGAAGGTTAAACGTAAGAAAAAATGAGAGTCTCGTTTAAGTGGCAGCTGCTTTTTTCTGGTATTTAAGGTGTAGCACAAACAGGCTCTCATCATATGTCTCAGTATCGCTGGCATCTATGGGCTAAGAGTGGGGAGAGAAGTCTGAGGAAGAAACTAGAACGTGTAAGTTCTCCAGACTTCAGAAAAGGGAGGCCTAGATTAAAACTGTCCTTGTAGAAGTCAAAAATTGTGGAGAAGCTCCGTCTTCAGGAAGCTGTGAACCTTGGGGTGCTTTCAAACACTTCAACAGAGAAGGGAGAATGGACCTTTGAGGGGAAGTACAGGGAATGTGAAAGCTTGACAAGTTTCTGTTTAATTCTTAGCTACATTACCTCAAAGTGTAGGATACAGGTCAGATAGACAGGCCTAGAAAAGTCAGGAAAGACTCTGACTTTGGTTAAAAAGAGAAGAACGGCCAACCCAAATCTTTCCTGAGACACTTGGAATGTGGTTTTTGATTTGCTGGAGTAAAGCACTGCAGAGTTTGACAGATTCCTGAATGATGGCACCTCTGATTAAAAGATGTTCACTAATGTTCATATTTGGTAGGGAGAAGCTGTTGCTGTTGGAGGGGGCCAAGCTGCCATCACCCTTTGGCAGACCCAAGAGGAAGAGATTTGGCAGCGTTGGTCAGAAAAATGACCCTTAGACTTACTCCTTCCTAGAAATGTTTAATTATTTTTATTTTAAATAATGTAGAAAGATACGTGTATCGCTTCCCTGCATACAGCTCATGTTCCTCTTTACAGAACTGTTAAATACAGCGCATTAGTCATTAAACAAAAATAGTGGAGTTGGGGTCTGACATCCCTGGCTACATTAAAAGTAGCTTCAATACTTAAACCCCTTCAAATCTCCTGAAAAGGGGCCAGTGTTTAATCCCTGAATTTTATGCAGCAGTTGAAACAGCAGCAGCAGTGAGGCCCAAGACTCTCAGTTTGGTAAGATGAAGTAGCAGCGTTGGTCTCAGGGAAAGTGGTCTGATTTGCACCAGCAGAGTAACTTGCTCCCTGCCACCAGTGTCCAATAACTTCTTTGTTGGGCACTTTGTTGGCCTTCAACCTAGGCTTGTCCTAAGGTTAACTTCATACCTTTGTGTCAGTGAGATCTTTATAGCTCTTCTTTTTAATCAATGTGTTGTTCTTTATAGCTCACCGTGTTTATTCTTTTTAGCTCCTCTGGTTCTTGTAGCTCCTCGGTTACTGTTTCGAAGACCTCTGGGCTTTTCTGTGAGCCTGGGTTTGTTTGCACCGACCTGGTGAAGCTTTCAGCTTCAATAGAAACGAGATTGTGATGGGAAGCCCTGAGCTTCTAGAATATAATACCAATCTTAAACAAGAGCTTATTTTTTTTCCCTCTTGTGAAAAAGCAAGTGATTGAGATGAAAAAACTTGATCAAGACTTCTAGGCTTAAATTACCAGCCTAGTGTTATGTCTTTCTTGTTACTGCAGATTTAAAATCCCTGCCTCAACATGTGCAGTACAGATGACTTGTGCAGTGGAAGAGTAATTGACCCTTCTCTCTTCTGTTTGGTGGAGATTTAATAACAATTAGCCCTTTACTGGAAGTACCGCAAGCACTATAAAGACGGACACTTCCTGGATCTTTCCTACTTGGAAATCTGCTGCTGACCAATATAAAATGCTTTGATTACACATTCCAATTATTACTCAGAAGTAATTTAGAAGTGCAAATAAGCAACTGTAAAATTGCTGCTAGATATTCTTAAAGCCTTTGATTTCACAAAAAAGAAACTGAGTATATGCTAATCTGCCAATTAAATTATTTCCTAGGGATATCAGGTTTTTAAATAAGATGTTTGGGGCATGAGATTAAAACACATCAGGTCTGGAAGCTGTTGTGAATGCCATAAAACCTAAAGTTTTGATGCAAAGCAAGCAGTCCTTTTTACATTTAGCACTTCTGAAGCCTCCTGCCATTTAGGCATTTCTCAAAGTTGAGCAGTTTTTACTCTTTTCAAGACAATTGTGGAGAGAACACCTGGGTTACTATTTAAGTGTGAAGTTCTCCTGTTTTATTAGTCTGTCGTCTTTTTCACTGTAGTGTCATGATTCCAATGGCAAGTTAAACTTTTATTTCTGTTCATAGTTGATCAAAGTTATCTCTAGCTTTAAAACCAGAGAGAGGAACTGTTAATATGCTTTAAAATGATGCAATCTTATTGCAGGCCCCACCTGCCCCTGCTGCAGCTCCGGTACAGGAAGATACGAAAGTCCCCATCAGCCTTGTACTAAGATTAAGGTAAGGACAGAAAACTGACCTGTTCTGTTACAGCAAGTCTTTGTAGAAAGGGACACTGGAAGGCTTCTGTAGTGCATCTTCCCTTTTCATTAAAAGGGTAATGATTACATGTTGTTTGTCAGCTTGGTTTTCATCCACTCTTCCAAAACTGGGACCCATTATATCATCCATTTCTTCATCTTGGCAAGAGCTGTAAATTGATAGAAGTTTTGATATTTGCATGAATATTCCGAAACTCTTAATGACGTGGGAAGGAAGAATTAGTTGGGTTCCTTAAAGGGGATCAGGGATCCAGAGATTCAGGGATTCTGGCCTTGTGCTGGATCACCTTTCTATCTGGGCACAACTTCAGCCAGTTCTGAGTGTGAAGAGCTTTTCCCAAATTCAAGGCATGGATTCTGGTCTGTATCCCTAGAAGAAGGCAGAAGAAGGATTGTAAGCACATTCTACAGCCATTGCATATATTGGTGTTTCTCATTTAAGGAACCTGCCTCTCATCTCTGTAGGCATCTTGGTGGTTGATGGGGATTGGACTGGGACTTCTGAGTGTCACCTCCCAGCCATTCCTGGATAGTTGCATAATGTCTGTGCATATGCAGTCAGTGAGTGCTTTCTTCCTCCAGAAGATGTGCTCCAAGGATGTATCTGCTGACAGATATGAGTTGCTGAGACAGTAGAACAATGTGGTCTTATACCAGAGAGTTGGCACACAGTTATCCTGGACTTTGGCCCACTCGGGCTCTGTCAGGTTGAGGGACCTACTGTGCTGAGAGCCCTCCTTCTAGATGCATGCCCAAGTGATCAGTTTTTGCCCTTTGAGGGGGAAGGGTGTAGTGTCAGAACTTCACAGACTGATTATTCAATGACGGCGCCTTCTTTTGGGCACCCATCAGTGCGATGAAATAATCTCTTCTATTTAAAATTCTCTTTTTTTCCACAGGAATTCAAAAAAAGAGCTCAACGATATTCGATTTGAATTTACCCCAGGGAGAGGTGAGCTAGTGGGGGTGGAGGTGGTTTTGGTGAAGGGGAAATTTTGTGTGTGTTTGCAGTTGCGTGAGTGGAAACCGGGTATGAGTGTGTATCCATGATGCCTTCGTCAAGGGCTTGCCTTATGGTTGGGCTTGGAGTACTGGTGTTGAGAAGACCCTTCTGTTAAAACTCTTTGTAGATATGACCAACTTGATGTCATTCCATCAAGTTGATGGAATTCCAACTTGGAGCTTGACAGCTTTGTTCAGAGCTGTCTGACCACACCTGGTGTGCACCCTAATATCCATCTCGTGTAAACAACACTCTTGCTGCTTGGTTTGTCCAGACTTCTTTAGATTTCTATGTGATGCCTTCATCATTTGGACAACTTCTGTTATGGGGTGACTGGCTCATGAGTTTCTCCCCAACAGATACTGCTGATGGTGTGTCTCAAGAACTCATTTCAGCAGGTCTTGTTGATGGCAGAGACCTGGTAATAGGTAATTACGAATTATTTACTCTTTTAACCATTTCAGTAATTTTTTGCATGTTTAAAATGACCTCATGAGTGAGGACTAGGAGAGTTTGCTTTGGCCTGGGTTCTTTACTCCAGTAGCTCTGCAAAACTACTGTTGATTTTGGTGACAGTTCTGTGCCGGTACATTTAGTCAACTCCCAGTATGCCAGAATATCATCTAGCTGGAAACATTATGAAGCAAATGTTCCTTATAATGCAAAATGAAGGCTAATCCATGCATTAGCTAAATCATTATTCTCTGACATATACACATTGCCAATTGCTCCTCGAGCCTGTACTGCTCACAGGTCCTGTGCGAGAGAGGTCTGGGACTGGAATCAGCCGGGCTTTTTTTTTTTGTTTTAAGGGAGGGAAGTGTAAATTGCACATGCACTGTGTAAGCTATTCCTTATACACAGGAGTAGCTGGAAAAGGCTGCTAGTATAAAATGAACTGGATTTCCAGGTGCAGTTGGGAAGCTTATTACTACAAATCCCACCACATCCAGGAAAAAAAATAACTATCTCTGAAAAAGAAGCATAGTACCAAATGGCAGCGTTTTCAGAGTTTGTTTGATTTAAGTACACTGAGTCTAATTGAGACCTGAACTTTTTTATCATTTAAAAAAAAGTTCTGAGTTTGCTGAGTAAGAGACCTAATGAGTTTGGGATGGTTTTCTCTAGCCTGTCCTAATATTTGCCCATTTTCTCTGTGTGTGTGTGTGATTTCAGTTGCAGCTAATTTGCAGAAAATTGTGGAAGAGCCCCAAGCAAACAGATCCGTCACTTTCAAACTGGTATTTATTCCTGTTCCCTAATTGAACAAGTTGTCACTTGCCGTGCATATAGATGCCTGGGGTATCTGCTGTAGGCATCTAATGTATGCACTCTAAATCCTCCCTTTTTCCCCCCAAAGATTGCTTCTGATTGTCTAAGAGTAGGCAACGCAGGCTTCCTGCTCGCATCCTCTGAGCAGCACCTGGGTTAGATAAGTGTGAGACAATGTGCTAATACAAACATTCCCTTATCCTGGCTAATTAGCTAATATAAAAATGTTACAAAAGGGTATTTTCTGGGCTTGGAATGTACTCTTGCCCAGAAAGGGCAGAAATGCTTCAGGGCAGGTAAGCGGGCTGAGAAATGCCACGGACTCCTTTCTTGAAGGAGGAGAGTGGGGAGGGTCCAAATATGTTGTCTCTGAGGAGGAAATGAAGGAAAAAAGGAAGGGGGGGGGGGGGGGCAAAAAAACCCA
>JAOQGH010000012.1:4909546-4933461 GCA_025769975.1 Gallinago jamesoni
GCTCTGGACAGACTGTGGTTGGAGACCCATTTTTGACAACTTGGTCTGGGGTGTCAATCAGAGCATCTTTAGCACAGGTCACCCTCTTCCTGCTGGCTTCAGGTATAGGTGCTTAATCCCTGCAAGCTTTTAGATCTCATTTCTCTAAACACAGCTTGACCAGGTTTCAGGCAAGGCTGTGAGATGGATGCGCCTCTGTCCCAAGTCTCTGGAGCCATCCCAAGATGAGACCATTTAAGCACTTAGTGAGTGGTGTAACTTTTCAAGGACATCTCTCTTTTCCGTGATTCCTGTTGATTGAACAGTCTCCCTGCACAGAGCACTGACACACTGCGTTGCAGCAGATGCACTCATTAAGCAGCTTTATTCTTCCAGCAGATCTGACAGAGCAAAGGTTATTTCAGCACTGGTGAGTAGGGAGGGTATATATTTAAAAGTTTATTTAAAAAATTAATTATTTTAACATCATCTTTTTTTCTTGTTTTTTTACAGACATCTGATTAAAACAGGTGAAGTGATAAGTTCCATGACACACGATACATGTGTTCTTGCTTTGAGCCTCTGAGGCTTCTGGTAAGCTTGTTTATCATTAATATCATTGTTAACTCCTATAACATTTATTTTTATGGAAGCAAAGGGCAGTCAGGGAGGGTCAGAATGCGACTGCAGAGGGAGAGCAGACATAGCAATGTCTCCATACCCCAAGACTCCAGGAGACCTGTGTTTCCTTTCCTCCTCTGCCCTTCTGACCAGGTGACCTAGGTAAGGTCATTTCACTTATCTTTGTTTATCATCGTATGATGAGGCTAATGATGGTGACATTCTATGTGAAGCAATTGTGCAGTCTACTGAAGGAAAAATAGAATGTGTCATGTAATTATTATTAAGTGTAGGCAAGTCATATGGTGAAAAGTTGTGTGATGTTTTGGGTTGGATTAATCTCTGGTTGACTAAATGCATTTGTCTATATCTGAAATAAATAGATACCTAAGGTTGGACTGCAGTTAGTAGAGAAGGATCGATGCAGTTAATAGAGTTCAGAGAGCTGTTAGCTTTTTGAATGCAGTTGTCTCTTTTGGGGTGAATCACTCCCCAGACTGCACTGACTGTGCTTCCTAATTCTCCATTGATTCTGATATGAAGTTAAACAACTAGTTTACATTGAAATGTTAATATTGCAGACACTTAAACCCAATTTGGAGAAAAATCTTCACCCTTCACTCCCTCAGCTTTGCCCATTGCATTTTACTTGTGCACTTGTGGCCAATGGCTCGGTTCCTCCTGAACCATTTTGAACCTCCTGACCCATTTTGGCTGAATCAACCCTGAAAGGATCAAAGACATTCTGATTAAGGACTTCAGAAGCATGGCACGTGAACAGGTACATTGTAGATAAATTGTCTTCCTGCATAGAGAGATGCTTGACTGGTGAGCTTTCAGCACTGAAACCTAACTCGAATATATCTTCTGCAGCCTTTGGAGCTTGGTACTGTGGATCTAACTGCTGCAGCAGGGCACAGCTCTGAATTACATCCAGGTCTCTAGTATTAATCTCATCCTGTCCAGCAAGAAGTGAGAGGTTTGAGGTGTTCCACATAATGGCATTCTCATCTTATTGGAATGTCTGGCTCTTGATTAGCTTGTTCATAGCTGCTTGCTGGTTGGATCTCCTTGGAGATTTCTCTCCCTTCTGCCTTGCTGAGTGGCCATGCAGACATCCTCTGAGGGACCTTGGCAGTAGATCATGCAGAAGATCCCCTCTGGGTGCAGAGAACTGGGGACTGGTCAGTGTCTCCTTGGAGATGCCTCACAGTGAAGCCAGTTCTTCCAATGATCTTTTTTGGGAACTGAGCACTGACCTACTATTTCCAGGATGGAGATATTAAATTTAACCCCTTAAGCCATTAATAAATCAGCCTATGCAAAACTGAATTATTTTTTTTTTTTGTGCCAAAGAAGTGGGTGATTTCTAAACGGATTTCAGGCATAAATGTTCATCCCATATCGGCTAACTTGTGCTGTAGGATTGGGTGCTTCTTTTGACTTTTTTTTTTTTCAACTATATAAAGAACTCTTGCTCTAAAATGTCATTTTTTAATATATTTTGGTCTGCAGAGGAGAGACTTTCATAAGCCTCTTCAAATCCTGATGTTCTTCTGCTTATATTTTCAGGAACCTCCTGACCCATTTTGGCTGAATCAACCCTGAAAGGATCAAAGACATTCTGATTAAGGACTTCAGAAGCATGGCACGTGAACAGGTACATTGTAGATAAATTGTCTTCCTGCATAGAGAGATGCTTGACTGGTGAGCTTTCAGCACTGAAACCTAACTCGAATATATCTTCTGCAGCCTTTGGAGCTTGGTACTGTGGATCTAACTGCTGCAGCAGGGCACAGCTCTGAATTACATCCAGGTCTCTAGTATTAATCTCATCCTGTCCAGCAAGAAGTGAGAGGTTTGAGGTGTTCCACAGCTCTAGTGCTGGGATATCCTGGCACAATTCTGGAGGATTTGGATCAAAACAAGGTACAGTTTCCACCTCTGAATTTTGCAAGTCTGAATTTGTGATTTTATTTGCCGTGATCGGAAAATCTTGTTCTCCAGAGAAGAACAAGTTATTTTCCTCTGGAAAATCCATGTTGTCTAGCTGATGCTCAGCTTCTTTGGGTAACTTCTCTGAGTTGTCTGGTGAAAAAAATATCCCATCCTCTATCACCGTGTCCTGGACATCTAAACTTAACAGGTTCTGAATTTCTAGTAGAAGGGCATCATGATGATTTCTTTCCCTTATGAGTTTGTTGTTATCAGCTGCAGGCATAAGCTCTGGAGGAGGATGTAGAAGGTTTGTTCCACCTTCCAAGGTTACTGCAGCTTCTTTCTCAATTTTATGTAATGGCAGGAGAGAAGACGAAAAGCTGTCCTGTTGCTTCTGAACCTGACTATTTAAAGCCAGTTGGTCATGAATGTGAAGTTCACTTCTCTTACGTTTATCTTCCCGTGAAATAGTTATACCAGGATTTTCTTGTTGACTCAGCTTCTTTGAGGAATAACCATACAAAGTGGCAAGGGCTGACTGGGGCTTAGTGACTTTCCTTTGAGTTGTAGTTTCCGTCTTGAGATGGCTGCCTTTGTCTTCAGAACCAAAAAGTGTAGTGAAGGGTTTTTTCCTGAAACCTTTACCCAGCATTTCTCTGGAGGCTTGACTGCTTCTGGTCTCTTTGCTCTGGGCATCAGGCCTTGATGTACGCACATTGCTTTCCCCTGGGTGTTTCAGATCCATTTTTTCTTCTCCCACTGGATGACCTCCAGATTTGCACAAGGATATACTCAGTTTGGAAGAGTCTAATGTTTGGGTGATTGCTCAGAAATGGTAGAGAGGTTTCCACTTAGAACATCTGGGAGATCCTTCAAGTTGGAGTTGCTCACTTCATCATTCAAAGTGGCACAGGTTGCTTTCAGAGATGTGTCTGCTGATACTGGAAGGTCCTTAGGTGATTTTACATGTCTCAAAATATCCTCATCAGGATTAGTTATCACTGGGCCACATGTGGCCTGAGTTTCTGTTTCTTGCAGGCAGGACACACTATGGCCACCTGTCATCTCTGGCTAACTAGGCGAAGAAACTCTTCTCTTTTTCTGCCTTGTTTTCCTGAAATGTTTGCTCAGGACTGGGTTCTTCCAGAAACTCTGACATACTTACCTCTTTAACTTCTTCTATCTTCTCAAATTCTCCTCCTTTGCTCTCAATCCCAGGTAAATGACTTATGTTGTATGACTGCATATTTTCCTCTGAAGTTACTGGTATTTGTTTCCCAGGGAACTCCTTGGTGTTTGCTTTTGATTTCTCAGTCACCATCTCAGGGGTCTGAGGTGATGCACCCAGCCCTCCTGGCTCCAGGGAGCCAAAAGCTACATAAGGAGTTCCTGTCACACCAGAAATAGAGGGGCTTTCATGTTCAGCTTCACATTCAGGGAGATCAACAACCTCAGCTCCACATTTTAGCTCCACACTTTTGGTGTTTCTGTTTTCAGGCTCTCCTGACACACAGACAGGCTGTGGGCTGTTCATTCTCTCTCCGAGATGGTGCTTGTCTCCTGCAGTAGCTGGGGTGGCTATGGTCGGTTCAGGCTTGTCATCTGTCATCGCAGGAGTCCTGCCTCCTTCTTCGATTACGCTTAGAGACCCATGGACCTTGTTTTCCTTCGCTGTGAGCTCTGCAGCGGGGAGGATGCAGCCCCCTGTACCACTCAGGTACATCCAGTTGGTGGGTTTGGTGCTTTGACATGTGATGTGGTGGACGCGTGAGCCACGAGGCAGGGATTTCAGAGGCTCCAGGACTAGAGGGGAGAAGGCAGAGGCAGGTCTTTTCTTCAACTGGGCTTTGCCCTGCTGGATCGCAGCCACTTGCTGGGACACCTTGCCCCCTCGCTTCCCTTTGGGTACATTCACATCCCAAATCTTTTCACTCTCTCTGTTCTCTGTTCTTGGGCCAGGAACACGCTTGTCCTCTTTCCTTGGTATGGGTGACAACAGGTAATAAGCTTCCCTTCCCAGCTGCTGCCTCCACCACTGGTCTTCTCTCCTGACCCCTGAGCATCATCCTGCCCACAGCCTAGAAGGTTTGCAGGCTCAGTGTGGGGTTTTTCCCGGCTATTTCTGAAGGTGGCCAGCCCGTTCTTAGCTTGTTCCCTAAGAGGACAGAGCTGCTGTTCACCTCTTGCCTGGGCTCAGCTGGCTGCAAGCTGCACCGTGCATTGAAGGATGATATGAGTTTCTCTCTTATTTCAGTCTTCTTTTTGGTCCTCTTGTACCAGTCCTGGGGCTGTGGTCCTCTGCCTACTATTGCCACTGGCCAAACCTGATGGTCTCCAAGCCAGAGCTCTAGCCTTTCTGTCTGGCTTCTGCTTTTAGCTCCAGCCATCTGCTTGTGGTGGACTTGGCAGTAAAACACCCCGTGGAGGGCAGCATAGTTTTGCAAGCTGGAAAACACACATTGGCATAGCTGTTAGAGGCTGTGTGGGAGGGAAGGATTAACAGTAGCACTGATGGACAGGTTTTCAGCAAAATTGTTTTTCAGTGGAAACCGTTGGGGAAGGGAAGGTGTTTGAAGAAAGAAAACTTTCAAAAGCAGCGTCTGTTTTCTGAGCTTATGTTTGATTTCTCTTTCAAAACCTGAAACATGAAAAATTAAACATTTCCTTGCAATACCTCTGGGAGCTGTAGTCCAGGTTATGTGTAGTCCCTTTCTCATTTATGGCCCAGTCTTCACACCAGCACTCCATCTCTCCCCCGTATGCACAGCATGGACCATATGGATAAAACTGTGCAGGGCTCCCATGATACACCAACTGCACAAAGGGAGAATATCTCTTTAGAACGGGGGGGCAAGAGGATGGCAAGCAGCCTTGGAGAAAAGAACCGTGGTGTCTTGGTGACTGGCAAGCTGAAAACAAGCCACCAGTGTGCCCTTGAGACGGAGAAGCCAAATACATCTGTGGCTGCATTAGCAAGAGCCCAAGCAGCTGGTCAGGAGAAGTGGCTCTTCCTCTGCATTTGGCACTTGTAGGACCACATGTGGAGTACTTTGTCCAATTTTGGATTCCTCAGTGCAAAAAAGCCGTTGACATACTGGAAGAAGTCCAGCAAAGGGCCACCAATATGGTCAAGGGTGTCATCTGAGAAGAGGCTGAGAGATGGTTTAGCTAGGAGAAGGCTAAGAGGGACATGTGTTTATTTTATGGCATGGGATAGAGAAGACAGGGCTGTAGTCCTCCTGGGTGAGGCCAGTGACAGGATGAGAGGCAATGGGAACAAGCTGTAACATGGAGAATTGTGATGAGACATAAAAAGAAACCTTTTCACTGAAAGGTCAAAATGCCTGAACTGATAGGCTGTAAAAATCTCCATCCTTGGAGCCTTTCGTACCTCTCCTGAATGTGGTCTTGAGTTACATGCCCTCCTTGGACATGCAGGAGGCTGGGTGTAGACTTCCAGAGGTACCTTCCAACCTACCTCACTCCATGAACACGTGGGGCACCCAAACAATTTCTCCAATTAAATTCCATATCAGCATTCCCAAATTGTAAATATTTTTTTGTGTTTTCAGCTCACCCTTGCACCAACATGCAGGCTCCTGATCCACAGGTATCTACAAGCTTGAGGTGAATAGTCTTCAGCCTCTAGTGATAGAGAGGCGAATAGTATCAGGGAAACTGTGTCCTTTCTCATTTCCTGAAGGTTGAGCTGTTGGAATAACCCTGGGACTATTGTGATGGAAACTACTTGGACATTCCTTGAAAATATTTGCACTGGGGTCCTACCACTCACCTCAGCTTCCTCCCGCAGACCTGGCAGCAGAAACATGAGCGGTGCAGACAGGCTTTTTCAGTGACCACACGCTCCATGGATTAGACAGGCTGCAGGCATGAGGCACACACTTCTTTCAACATGGCCTGAAGAAGAGGGAGAAACTCAAGTTAAACAACTCTGGATCATAACTACTTGAAAAGCACCTGCAAGCTAGTTTGCTGCATTTTCCACTTGTGTTGGATTTTCTTGTTGATTGTCTTTTGCGTACCTGTTGTGAGGGTACAGATTCCCTTCCGACTCAATTTATTTGTCATCTTCCAGAGGTCAGCATAAATTTTCAGTCTGGACAGAAAGACAGGACACCCTTGGACTCCTGATGAGAGGAACGATTCACTCAGTTGAATTGTTTAAAAGCCTTGAGTGAGGTAAGAAACTTTGTTCAGAGGCTGTGACTCAAAAATATCTGGGGAGATCCTGAAATTACTGATATCATATGGCTGCTCACACAGACTACATAGTCCAAACCCTAAAAAAAGGCAGCACATCTCAGCATTAAAGCTCTCACAGCTCCATAAACCTTGTGGTTTACTCTGTGGACTGTTTTATGCCAGGACCTAACTCTTCAAACACCACTTTATGTGAGGAGCCCAGGAAATCTCTCTGGAAAGCATTGCCGGCACCAGCCTATCTGCAGAAATGGCTCCAGGTTGTCTGCATGGTCAAGTAATCCAGAGGATGCTGGTGGCAATGATGATAACTCCGTTCTCTTTCTTTGTGATGGGAAACAGACTTACCTGGTGAGTCCATCTCCACGTCAAGTTTGTCCAGTACCCCAAAGGGAGTGCAGCTGATCCTAACCTAACTCTGACAGACCCGGTCAGTGCTCCGAGTGCTGATACTCCCTCACACGAGGGCATCTCTGTCTCTTTGTCAGGGGTATTTTGCCACAGTGTGAATTCCCAGAGGGTTACTGGCACTCTCTGATCCCTCTGGCTTGTGTTCAATCTGTGGTCCCTTTGGTTTGCGGGGTGGCGCCTTGGAGAAGAGGCAAGTTTACTTTCTCTTCTTACGTGGAGTAGGCTGATGGCCAGATTCTGGCCTGAACCATAGAAAACATGGAAGGTGTTTCTGCGTCAGAAACATGCAGTGTGTCTGAAGAGACAAACTGAGAAGGGAACAAGAACCCCGTCTTTTATTTGCAACTGACGCCTGGGGAACCAATTTCTTTTAATTACCTTCGTTTTGGCTGAAGACACCAGTAAGATCAAGTCATCTTTTTTTTCTTATGACAACACTTCAAAGAAGAAGAGTTTAACAGCTTCATTTTTATTCCCTCTCTCTAGAGGTAAGTATACAAACCCCCTCTCTTTCCTTCAGTCTGCAATGATCTCACCCTAACTCTGTTATTTCAGTCCTTGACACAGAAGGGACCATAGCCCTGTAGGTGTCTGCATATTTAATGGGTGCCTAAACTCCCAGTATACTCAGTGCAGGTCCATTTAAGGGAAAGTAGAAGATGGTGCTTCAAGGAGATGTGTATGGTCCTGAAATAATGCAACACCTCTCCTTCATGATATTTCAGTTCCTGGCTGATGGAAATACTGTGAAACACATCTTAAATGATCTTAGCCTCATAAATGGCTCATTGAGACATTTAGAAATCCTGTAAAACCAGAAACACCAACAATACGATCAGTATTTTTAAGCACTGGCAGTGCAGGATATTTGGGTTTATTTGATTATCTGTGCAATCGTTTTCATTGCCAAAACAACGTTTGCAGCTTACTCAAACTGCTTACTTACTTACTGCAGTCCTTAAAAAAAAAGTGAACCAAACGTCTTGTGGATATCCAGAAACAAGCTGAACAACAAACAAACAAGAAACCCCAGATTACTGAGTCTCGCTTGTTTCTGCGGTGGGTACTTTTAAATAAATAGGGAAGGTCTAAGCAGCTATTTTTTCTGATTCTCTGAAACCAGATATGCTCAGTTTCTAATGATCAGCTTTTCTACCTGAGCCTTTGGGGTGCTCCTTGGTGTAAATAATGTTCTTACTTTTTTTTGGACATATCTTACTTTCAAGTCTATGGAGTCCTAGATGTAAACGATTGAGCTCTGGGTATGTGACTGTATTTTGGAGGTGGGGGGTGGGTGTGTAAAACAGAACTCCTACCTGGCCTACAACACCTTGAACAAACAAGGTGTTGCATGCTGCAAGGTGATATCTGCTATTCAAAAACCTAGCTATGGACTGAGGGATATGGAATGGTAGACTTTGAAACTCTGAGGTCCATTTCTCCCCAGTGTCCTGCAGTTAATTTATCAGCATGGGTTCATTTTCTTTAGAGGAAGAAAGCAAATATTAACTGTAACATCTTACTGAAACGTTTTCTTGAATGAGGTTACTGTCCCATTCTGCAGAGTAGTGAACTGATGAATGGAGAGATGAGGTGGCTTGTTATGGATCAACTAAAAGGTCTATGGCCAGACCCAGGGGTCTGTAGTCTGAGCCTGAGCCAGGCTGTAGGACACACGTCCCTGAGAAGCCATCCAGTCACTCTGAAAGGTCCTTACCTTCTCCCATACCTGGAGCAAACTCCTTGCTCTCTCACTACACCCGCACACTGAGGCCAATCTGTGATGTGAGTTGAGACACTGAGCAACGGCTGGTTCATCAACTGGCCTTCCATGTAAGACTTATGGAGATACAACACCTCTGTTGCTATCTCACATGGAAGAAATGGGTACAGTTAAGTGTTAAGACCTTTCTTGGTGTATACATCGTACTCACTCTCCACACCTACACAGGGTCGTGTAGGATTGGGTCGTGTATATCACCCTGGACTCGACTCAGTTTTGAGACAAGATTATAAATGCTATTTGCCACAGAGCTGTTAAGCCACCCACATTGTAAAGAAGATGGAGACTAAAGGCCACCAATGGTTTAGAGTGCTCTCAATGTGTAGTTCAACTGGGTCATTGAGAGATGATTTCTAGGTACTTTCAAAGGAAACAAACACTTAACAACAAGAGACTCAACCAGACCAAAGTATTTTTAGAGGTAATATTTACCACCAGACTGCAGCAATAGAAGTTTAAAAAAAAAAAACACCCACAAAATATCTAAAATCTTGAGCTGAGAGTGTACAAAACAGTCATAATAAAAAGAAAATTGCTTTACAAAGTCTCAAAATGAATTTAAACAGTAAACATGTACGAAAGCATGGAAAATCTAAAATAAAATTTGTGTATATGTTGAATAATCAATTACAATTCTAAAATAAAGAAAGGAAAGCGGTAACCATTCTGACTCAAGTAGAGAATTTTCCATAACATCTTTGTTTAGGGGAATGGCACTGATAATAGCTTCAGGTCGTGGCTTGAAAATTTTCAGTGGCATTGAGTACTTTCCAGAAACTGTAAAGTAAACTGAGAAATACCTCCCCCAACCCCAATAGCAACAGCAATTTGAGATTTCTTTTGTTAATGTCTAAGAGAAAACCTATCCAACCAACCCATCAATATGAGCATGTGTATATAAGTGTTTTTAGGATGCCCTTCTTGGAAAGTCTGTATTGAAATTAGAAAAAGATGGTACCATAAAGGTGTTTGTTTGGCAATGACCATATTTGTTGGTTCTTAAATTGATCCTACCTATCCTTTCCTCTGCATTAGTTCAGAGAAGCTCTATGTAAAACCCTCATTCCCCTCCCCAAAATACCCTTGGGGGAAGAAGCTACACTAAGGTGCTCAAGGATGGATTTTTTTCCTTGTGCTTCTAACAGTGTCAGGGTTATGAAGCAGCACCAAGTCAGAGTGGCCAGGTGAGGGCTGCTCTTCTCCAGTATCAAGGCAGACAGCATTTGTCCTGTCTGTATGCAAATACCAAGACGATTGCCCTGAGAAGTCCTTTGGGTGTAGATGAATTCCTGTGTGTAATGTGGATAAACCAAGTGATTTTTTTTTTTTTTTTTTTTTTATTGTGGACTTTCTTTTTTTGTCTTACACAGTGCTCTCTTGCTCTCCAGAATCACCTATTTCTTTGGCTTGGAGTTTCCAAAGGTGACAAAAACCACTCCTGGCTCCTGAAAGCTGCCATTGGTGTGGAAGTCTTTGCCTGGGCTCTTTGAGTACCTCCGAAACACGGGTGAGGAAGACACCTCATATTGGGGATGAGAGGTCAAATCGCACGTGGAAGATGTTTTTGTCTCAGATTGTTTGGTGACTGTGGTGGATGAAGTGATGATTTTGTTTCCAAACTGGTCCATTTCCTCATACTGCTCCATGACAGTCCGGGTGGCTCCATAGAGCTTGGACCCATCGGGCCCTGTCTGCAACTCCAAGATGCTTTTCTGCCTCCTTGGATTTTGTGGGCTGGGTGCATTCAGGGAGCCGTAGTCTGAAAAGCCTCCTTTCATCCCACAGTGACAGCTGCCTTTGGAGGTGTCCGGAGGGCACTTTACTTTCTCATTGATCTGATGGCTGGTACTGCCAAGGGTGTGCTGCTTCATAGAGCTTAGCCCAGCTTTTTTTTGCATGGGCTCTGGTCTCTTCTCACCTGCTGGTGAATGTTTAAAGGAGCTAAAGCTGTCCTGAATTAAAGCATCCCTCTTTCCTGAAGTGTCAAGAGAGTCTGGTGAAGGGACGTCCCATGGGGAACGTGCTGTCCGGGGTGATTCTGCTGGTTTCCTGGCAGCAGACTCGATAGAGATGTAGGAAGGTGAAGAGGGAGAGCTGCCACGAGATTGAACAAGGCGGGGAACACCAAGCTCTGTCTTGGTTACCTCGTCTTTTTCTGTCACTTTTGCACTCCCTCCAGATGCTACGTCCCCTGCCTCCAGTGTGGCTCCATCCTGCTTGGCTTTGCTTGAGACAATACTGATTTTACGGATGTTGCTGCTGCTCACTGAGCTTTGGGTATTCCCCAGAGACTCCTTGAATAGTCCTGAGAGACCAGCAATGTCTGACTCAGACTTGAGACTAGAGACAGAATAAAGAACTTTCTTGATAGCCTCCTCAATGTCCAGGAGCCGGGCAAGTGTCTGCTGCTTCAGGTGGATGATGTCAGCACTTGCTCGCTCCAGGTCCCCGAAAACCATCTCCACTGAGGAGGCACTGTCGGTGTCCTCCTTTGTCAGTGTCTCAGCCCTATCCTGTTGCTTGGCCTGGTGGTCCTTTTCATGAACAACCCATTCAGGAACCTTCTCAAAGAAGCTCTTCAGAGCTTTCACATCCACTTTGCTTGTCTCCTCTTCAAACTCCTGCACTCGAGTCAGGAACTCTTGTAGCTCCTCCTGTCTCCTGAGGTTCTCAAAGATCTCCATCGCCTCCTTGATATTGTCTTTCATTATCTCCTCTTTGTGTACTGACAGCCTCTTCCGACGCTCTTCTTCTGTTTCTCTCCTAGGTTTTTCTCTTATAACAACTTCTGGCTTCTCCTGACCAGATATCTCTGCCTTCCCATTAGGACATTTCAATTCCCCACTCTTCCCTTGCACTTGCTCTTCAAAGGATTTCATTGACTGCTGATGGAAGGACGTAGAATGACACATCTGGCTCATCTCATTCACCTGCTCTATGACTCTCTGACTATTCCACAGCCCATAAGAATTAGACACACTTTCTCTTTTCATCTTGGACGTGGCATTTTGTGCAATGTCATCTCCTTTCTTTGGAGGAGTGATGTGGCCCACAGGGGAGGTGCTTGACTCAGTCTGCACTGGCACATTCGGTGTCTGTGCTCTACAAGAACACGGTGGAGGTGATGCTGAAGAGCACCCATTCTCATCTTGGCACAGCTCTATATGCCTCTGAACTATCTCACTAGTGCATCTATTTACAACCTCTGCTTTCCCACTCATCATTCCTTGCTTAACTTGAAAACTAACCACTCCATTTTCCATTGGCTTTGAAGTCCTAGCACTGTCTGATTCCATCTTTCCTTGCCCTCCTTTGCTTGCCTTGTAGCTTTCCTCTGCCATTTGTAGAGGGTTTTTGGCAAAGTTTTTTGACAGCTTTCTCTCTGGGGTCACACCCTGAACTGTGACAGGCTTGTTCCCAGACGTCTCCAAAGTGCAGCATTTTCCTTGAACCTCCCCATGGACTGATTGTTCACAACCTTCCATGCAGCTTAACCACAGCTCTGTGGGGGGAGGCTTTGGCTTGCTGATCTCCCTCAGGCCTGGAGGTTTTGGAGGCACGGGTGGAGGGATGGGTTTGGTTGATCTGCTTGTGTTGCTACTTGCAGAGGCAGAATATGCCTCGTGTAAGAGGTGCTCAGGTTTTGGAGGAGGAACAGGTTTTTTCCTAGGTGGAGGAGTAATTTCTGGTTTTGGAGGGGTCCTGGGCTTCTCTGCAGGACTCTGATCAGTGGGTTTGCAGGACAGAGAAGGGAGGGCAGGAGGAGGGTTCTGGATTGGTGCAGAACGTCCTTCATCTTTGCTGGTTGCTAGTGGAAGGGCACCTTCTCCTGTTGCTTTAGTTGAGAGTGGGCAATGCTCTGCTTTCATCACAGCAACTGAGGGAGGAGGAGGAAAGTCATTATCAGCTTGTGACCCTGAAGCCACTACAGCTGTCTGGTTACTAACGATTTGAATCTCATTTCTCTTTTTACACACAGAATAGGACTGCCCTGCATTTCTGTATATCATAGCGGCTTTAAAATCCCCTCTGGAGACATTAACGTTAGACTTTTCCAGCGACTGAAGTGTGGCTTTTAAATTACCTCGGACAACATCCTCCTTTTCTACCAGGCGCTGTTCTGTGGCGGCACTTTGCAGTGCTCTGATAGCTGTCTGTACATCCCCTCTGACAATAACATCTCTTTCTTCTTGCACTGATTGCTCTTTGTAATCAGACTCACCAAAAGAGTTTATATAGGTTTTCACGGGTGTGGCAGTATAAAGGCCATCTTTAATGCTAACATCTCTACTAGGCACAACTTGGCCTTCCTGGCTCAATAGTTGTCCTCCCTGTACTTCCTCTGAAGCACTGACCTTTTTGTGTGATGCTATGCTCTTCTGAGACATGCTTGTGTGACTCTTGGATGACTCCTGGACTCTAGAGGTCGTGGTCCTGCTGGCAGTGCTGGTGCTCTCCTGCCTGGTGGACGAAGTCTCTTGTTGGCGTATGGTTGATTGAAGGGTCACTGTGCCCTGTGTGCTGACTGCTTGCTGCCTGCAGGCCATGTGGACCTCCTCCCTGTTCCTCTGTAGCTTGCTCTGGACATGATGTTGAATGTTTTTTGCCTCTGCTGTTGCTAGCCTCAGGCTTTGCATTGCAGCCTGAAGATCACTCCCGAGGACCTCTTTTTCTGGCTGCCTCTGACTGGCTTCCCCCATCACTGATCTCTGCTGTTTTCCATCAACTTCTTCCCTCTGAGCCGTCACTTGAGTTGATGATAAGCCTTGCATCACAGCTTTGGTTTCCTTCAAACAGGCAGAGGATGCTTCTTCTTTTTCTGCTTTCTTGCTGACATCTGCAACCCTTTGAATCGACTTCGTAGTCACTTTAAGTCCCCCTGACAGCTTTTCTTCCTTTCCCATCAGTGTAGGCAGAGGTTTTCCAAGACATTGCACAGTGGTGCTTGTCACACCTGCTGCATGCACAGTCTCTCTCTCTAATGCACCCTCTTTGCCCATGTTGTCACATGCGAACACCTTCCTTGCTCCCGCTATAGCCCCTGGCTCACCCTCTGCAATTACTTTCTCTATTTGTTCTGTATTTGGTAAGATATGTATCTTAGCTCCCTGCACAACCCGTGGGGCACTCTCATCTGGCCCCTGCTCTGCTTGGGAAGAGATGAGGGACTGTATCTCTGATTCCTGCTGGAGATTCTTCAGGTAAACTAGATCTCCCTTCTCAATACAGCTTGCGAAAAGCTGGACATTTCCCTTCTCATTGTCCTCACGCTTAATCGTTGCTGTTGCTTTCTGCTCCTGAGAAGAAGCCAACAGGTTTCCTATCGTTGACTTCACATCCCCCTTTACAACTTTCTGCTGGACAGAATGGAACAGGAGGGAGTAGAGGGTCATCTTCACTGATCCTGACTTTGTCTCTTGTAAGACCATCCCTTTTCTGATGGAAGCGTCTTGAGTGAGGAGACCCTGTAAAGCCTTAGCTACATTTCCACTCAAGTCCTCTTCGCCTTTAACAGCTTCACTCTGGTCCAGTAGCTGCAATGGGCTTACTTTGATCTTGCCCTCCTTGTCCTCCTCCACCAGCACACTCTGTGCTTCCACATTGGTTCTGTGCAGGAGCTGCAGCATGATCCTTTGCAAATGGCCTCCCACAATCGCCTCTTTCAGGATCTCTGGAGCACCTGGGCTGCTGAGCTGGTACTTCACCATCTTCACACTCTCCATATCATTGGCTTCAATGAGGATCCCATCGTGCTGAATAGCCTGGTAAGTGCAGAGTGTCTCTAAAGTCTCCTTAATGGTCCTTTCTTTCAGTTCTGTTTCTATACTACCTTCAGAAGCAGTAAATTTATCCAAGGGAGTGCTCTCGAATAGCCACGTTGTGCTTTTCACATCTGCGCGAGGGATCACTTCTTGGTCACCAGCACTGGCTGTCACCTCTGAGTCCTTAAGGGTGTCCATTGGCTGGGTTTCAAACAACCATGTACAGCGTTTTACATCCCCTTTTTGTCTGTCCTCTCTCTGCACTGTACTGATAGTTGAGACTCTCTCCGCATCCCCATACAGGGACTCCACAGGTTGGTTTTCAAAAAGCCAAGTGGACGTCCTCACATCGCCCCGTTGAACATCACTGACACTAACCATCCTCACATACTTCTTCTGACCCACTTGCTGGGACTCAAAGAGCTGCTTGTTGGACTGAACATCTCCCTTCTGCACATCATCTACTCTTCTGGGCACAGATGTCTTTCCCTCTGAGAAGGAGTCAAGAGGTTCTGTCTCAAACCTCCACCGGGCAGTCTGGACATCTCCTTTCTTGATATCCTCTTGTGTGACAGCCCTAATCACAAACACTTCTTCTTCCTTCTTGATCTGATCCAGGGGCTTAGTTTCAAACAACCAGCGTGCACCTTTCACATCACCTTTCATGATTTCCTCTTTCTGTACTGAGGTGACCTCATGGTATCCCCCCTCTTTGTCCTGAATAGCATATAAGGGTTGGCTTTCAAATAGCATTGTGCAGGACTTGACATTAGCTTTGCTTATTGTGTCTTTCTGAATCTTCTGGAGCTCTGTCTCATCCACTTTATCATGGATTTGGTCAAGGGAATAGGTCTCAAATATGAATCTTTTGCCTCCAACATCACCCCCCTTGATATCCTTCTCTGGAGGGATTTCCTGTATGCCCTCAGTGCTGTCCTTCAGGGTGTCCATGGGGTAGTTCTCAAAAAGCCAAGTGAACTTGTGTACGGATCCAGCTTCAATTGACCCATCATTCTTCTGGGATGTTGGTTTAGTGGCTGTATCCAAGGGCTTAGCTTCAAAGAACTCCTTCACTCTTGACACTTCCCCAGATTGTATCTCCACACGACTAGAGTATCGCATGTTTTTCTTTCGGTCAGCTTCACCGACAGCACTGCTGCCCAAAGGTTCAGTCTCAAATAGGTGCCGGACAGTTTTGACATCAACTCCCTGTAATTCCTCTTGAGCGTATGCCTTACTGACTTTTAAATACTGCTCCTCCTTGCCTTTCAGGGAGTCCAAGGGCTGAGTCTCAAACATCCATGTATACGACTTCACATCAGCTTGGGGCACAATGCTGTCCTCCTCCTGCTTCTTTTCAGCTTTCTCGTACAGGGTGTGGATGGGCTGGGTCTCAAAAAGCCACCTGCAGATCTTCACATCTCCCCGCTGGGAGATCTGCCGCTTCAGTGAGGGCTGCTCCTCACCTTGCACGGCTTGGTGATGAATGACATCCATGGGCTGAGTTTCAAAGAGCCACTTGGCAGTTCTGACATCACCAGCCACCACCTCCTGTTTTGTGATCCCCCGTATTATATCCACTTTCCTTGTGCTTTCATCAAACTGGTCCAGGGGCCTGGTTTCAAACATCCATTTGTAGTTCTTGACATCACCACTGATGATTTGCTCTCTGCTTATAGAGGTGACTTCATGGAAATTGCCAAAGCTATCCTTAATGGCATACAGAGGTGTTGTCTCAAACAGGATTTGGTTGGCTTTGACATTGCCAGCTGGAATTTTCTCCTCTTCTTTGGTGATGGGCTCAGCATCAGCCTGCTTGATGCTGTCTAAGGGGATAGTCTCAAACAGGGTCTTGAAAGACTTCACATCCCCTTTCACTACCTCTTCTGTGCTGGTGGCTGGAATTTCTTCCTCAAATGCCTTGGAGATGTTGCCAAATGGACAGGTCTCAAAGACGTATTTTCTTTGCTTCACATCGCCCTTCTCCTCTGCTGAAAGCTCTACTTTCTTTAAACGACCCACCTCAAAATTGTCTTTCAGAGTTTCCATTGGCTGGGTTTCGAATAGCCAGAGTGTCGATTTCACGTCACCTCCAACAACTTGTTCTTTTGCTACAATGCTTTCTGAATCTTCTCCTTTCAAAGAATCAAGAGTCTGGGTCTCAAAGAGCATTCTCTGTTTACTGACATCTGCCCCTGTGACAAAATCTGTTGAAGCCTTGAAGTCCTGTTCTTCAACGGTGATTTCTCTGATGGCATCCAGAGGCTGAGTTTCAAATATCCACCTTGCTCCACTGACATCTGGTCTTCCAATTTCTTCCAATGATATTCCACGGATTATTTGCACTTTGGAAGTGTCCTTGTTGATGGTATCCAGGGGCTGAGTCTCAAACAGCCAGCGAGCTGTTCTGACTGCATTGCTCTGAATTTCTTCTCGGCAGATGGACTTGATTTCATGGATGTTCCCAGTTTTATCTCTGATGGCACAGAGTGGTTCTGTTTGGAAGAGCCTGATAGTTTTCTTAACATCTCCTTTTAGCTCCTGGATTTCTGACTTGAGCTGCAGGATACTCTTCTCCTCCACAGAGCAGCAGGGCCCTATAGCATCCAAGGACTGTGCTTCAAAGAACTGCCTGGCACCTTTCACATCACCTCCGGGGACAGGCTCCTTGAGAACTGCCTCCTGCATTTCAGTTTCATCAGAATACAGTTTGTTTAATGAGTCTAGTGGTTGGGTTTCAAAAAGCCACCGAGCAGTATGCACATCCCCTCTGGCAAGATCTGTGTCTGATACCTTGGCTGACATTGACAGACTGTCCCCATTGATTGACTGGCTTTCAAATCTCAGGGAAGTACTTTTCACATCCCCACTGGGAATGATCTCTTCTTCTGTCAGCTTCTTTGTGGCTTGATGATCTCCAATGGAGTCAAGTGCCCAGTTCTCAAAGATCCAGCGCATGGACTGAACCTCTCCTGGAAGAACTTTGTCCAGGTTGACAGATGCCTGTGCATTGGGATCTTCAGTATTAAGCATTTCTGCCAGGTCCTCTGTCACAGCATCTTCCAAGTTCTTCCTGAGCTCAGGATGCATATGTCTGTAGAGCCTCTTTAGCTCATTCACTTGACGCTGCTGGTAGAACTTGGAGAAGGCTTGCTTTGGAGGAGGTACAGGGAGTGGGTTGGGATCATGGTTGCCTGGAGCGATGACCCGGGCTGAGCCAAGGGCGGGAGGGGGAGGTAAGTCGTCTTCCATTTTCGTGATAGCATCTTTAGATGATTTTTGAGGCTCTGCCATCTTTAGGAAAACAGTTTTAAATGTCAGCATCACTTCTTACCCCCAACCCCATGGCCATTAGTAGTGAGAATGGCAAAGGAAAAAGTCAGCCAAACAAGGGAAATCCATGCAAATACTGAGCTTCATACCTTTAATTCAGTAGCTCACAGCACTCCAAAACATCACAACACTGCACACGCTCTAGGCTTGGGGTTAGCTGTGGTTCCACAGCAACGCAAGGTCTCAAATCCAGGCACATGTGGTGCTTAGTCTACAGTCCCCAGGATTCAGTCCAGCTACAGTGTAACAGAAACGCCCCATTTGGATTGTGTCAGCAAGAGAGAGTCACCGCAAGACTAACATGAAGAAGGGTGTCTTAGAATAGTGAGCTAAGACTTAACTTTCCCCTCTTGTTCCCAAAAGTCCAGGACAGTGTGAGGATCTGCGGAGAATCTGGGAACATAAGTTATGGGTGTAGGAGAAAGACAAAGAGCTATTTGTGGGAAGGTCTCAAGAAGAAAATGAGTAGAACGGATCAAACTGAGCTGATGAGGACAGCCTGGTTTTGGGTAGGCAGCTGGCACCATGTACAGGAGTGAGAGCCTGGGGAAGGGTATCTGTCTGACTAATGATTTCGTCTGACTCACTTGTGTACTCTTTACCATCATTTGCATGAGAGTAATGTACCATTACACACATGGAGACTTAAGTAAAGCTCTTTTGACTTGCAGACATGTGTGGGCACTAGCCTAACAAAGGTTTACAAACTGCTGGAGTCAGCAGGCTAAAGCTGTGCGCTGTTAGGAGGAAAAAGCAAGGCTGATGGACCAGAGGTTGGAGTAGCAACCAGCAAAAGTTAAACCTGTTTAGACTCACCCGGCCTGAGCTCAGCTCAAATCCAGAGCAGCGTGGGTGCAGGACTGAAGAGAGGGTGCAGTAGCGATGGATTGGACTGTGACTGTTTAGTCTAGCCTTGAAACTCACTATTTGCATTATTTTTCTCAACAACTCGGGAAGCCTGAGGACCGAGCGCTGAACTGAATACCTGCAACATGCACTGGCTTGGCGTTTAACCAAAGGGAAGGTAGCTGAGGCCTATAATCATTATCTAAAAGAGACTGTAATCCTGGTGGCTTTCCTTTCAGCAAACAGATCTGCTGAGCCTTGACATGCCTGTGGAGTTACGTCTATAGAGTTATGCCTGGAATATTATTAGTTGTTGCTCAAAGCAATGGCGCGCGCTGTTACTTCACGCAGATTGTTTTGGCTAAAAATAAGTATTGAACATTAGTGAAGGGGGGAAAAAAGCAGAATACCAAAATCAGCATAGTTTGCAGCAAATGTAAAATGCAAATCTTTTCAGTGAGCCAAGATAATTTGAATGCACTTTTAAAAATCAGGGATTCTTTATTTTTTTTTGAATCTGTGAAGAACTGCTAAACGCGGGGAAGGGAAGCTGAGCAGCCGATAGCTATATTCAGTATGAAAGCACTCCTCACTGCCTTGTGTGGGTATTTATTTAAATCACACCACACCACAGTCCACAAATATTTGGTTAGATAACCGTGCTTATCTTCAACAGTTCTTACCTTGCTTTTTTTCTGGCTGCGGGGAGGGTGAATGGAGTTGTCCTTCAAAGTTCTCTGGAAAAAGCATAGGGAGAAGTGTCATCAAACTCCATAGAAAAAGACACACTATCTGTGTCTATCTATATATATGCATCAAGTACAGAGAGCTGAAAATCATCACAGATAGAGGGGTTTTGTTCACTGGCAGTTCTGTACAATTGGGAAAAAAATATCTTATACCAGGTTGATCAGAAATACTTTTTTTTTCCAAAACTCTCAGTCATGAAACCCTAAACACATTTGTTTATAGTTGCGGGAATCGTGAAACAGGCACTGATTTTTTCGAAGTTTGATTTAGCCTATATTTTCTTTTATATTTTGATATTTTTAAAATAAAATAGATCTACATTTGTAATTGCATTATGGATTGTGAAATTCATTGTTTTGAAATGGCTATTTTTTTTTTAAATCTCCGATTTTTTTTTTTCCCCAACAAGAATATCTTAATGCAATAAAGATTAATTGGAAAATTTCAACTAGCAGAGCTTCTGGTGAAGAACTATTTCTCAAAATATCTCAGCATTTCTCATCGTACATCGCTGAGCAGGACACGTGGCTCTTGTGCATCCCCGGTCCACGTGAGCGCGGGGCATGGAGCAGCAGGGCAGCCTTTACGGGAATCAAAAGCCGCTTAAGGTTACTGGTCATAATTTTCCAATTAAAGTCTCAATTTATTTATTATCAACTTGGGCTGCTTTAATCTGGACTTTTGCAGTACAGAGACCACATCTGTGGGCAGGGACCCGGCAAAATACTGAGAGTGGGAAGGAGCATGCGCCCGAATGCGCAATGCGCCCGAAAGAAAAGTCCAGGCGTGAAATCACACCCCATGTTACTCTTGGATCACCAGTGGAGCTGGGGAAACGGGAAAAATGTAACTCAGTGCTGCATATAGCTTATAACCTGAATTATCCTATGACCCAGCCTGGAGTGGGGAGACTGATTATATATGTGCATGGAGATGTATATGTTGCTGAGTATATGTACTGAGTATTTCCTCCATGGATGAGAACATTCAAATATTTACATGCAAATAAAGTGTGTGTTCACTTATGTGTGAATAAACTGTGCATGTAAACGTGTGATGGGGGGGGTAATGTGTGTGCCTGTGTGAATATAATGTGCCTATATATGTGTATGTATATATACGTGGTCTATACATCGTACCAGGTTATGGGAATATGGTTTAGTGATGATGGTTGGACGCAATGGTCTTAAAAGCCTTTTCCAACCTAAACAATGCTATGATACACAAAGGTATCGGCACCTCTGATAACATTTACACAATATTTGCAAATGGCAAGGAAAAGCCAGTCATATTTGGATAAACTAAAGGCCAAATTTATCCTCCAGGTTCACCAAACCAGACGTTCTCTCTTGCCCTCTTACAGCCAGTTGTTGGGACGGGACATTGTTTGGATGCCGCTGGGGGGGGATGGCGATGCGCGGTGCTTACCGGCTGTGGAGGGCTGCCGGCGCCAGCAGCAGCTGTCTGGGAGAGATAGAGAGCCGACAGTTCCTTCACGGAGGGCGCCGAGGACCTCCCTCCTCCTTGGTGAAGTATGCGGCCGGTGTTGTCTGATATGTCTAAAAATGACCGCCTCCTCTCATCTGAAACAGGGACAGAGATGTACAGTGAGCTACGTGCCAAAGGTGTGAGGGCATGGCCATGATGAGCATCGTTCATCCAGGGCTCTGCTGGGTACCCCACTGTCTGCACACCGACCGCCCCGGCAGCAACCCCCGAAACTTAAGATCACGACCTTTTGGTTCAGGCAGAAAATGTGGATATTTCTACCTCTTTTAAGGCTGAAACAGACTTTTGAGCCTGGATTAAACTGACTCATTGGGCAGTGATCTGATGCCACCTTCCTGCTGGCAAGACACAGAGCCCACATCCGTCTCTGCATCCCTGGACAAGTCCATCACCAACCGGGTGATGTGAAGACCATCACCAGTCTGAGGATGTGAAGGAGCTATGGGCGTTTAAGTTGAACCGATTTCCACTTTTTTTTTTTTTTTGCTTCGTGGCCACATCGCTCTCCCAACAAGCAGTTCCACTCATCTTTACCTCTCCCCTGGGAACTTGTTACAGGGAACTAAAAGAGAAAGAGACTTGCTCAGGGATGTAGCAAGGGAGACTTTGGCAGAGCCAGAGGACTGAACCCTGCTCTTAGTTTAGAGCCTTGATATTTTGAGCTGCACCAGCTCCCACGGGGCCCCCACTGGGGCCCAGCACAGCATTGCTGAGACATTCAGCATTCCTCCTACCTTTGCTCAGATGCCTCCCATGGACATGACTATAGTAGAGGATGTGCCTATTCATAGATGTTCATAGAGAAATGACTATTCTGAGAGGAGGTGATCTGTTAGCCAGACCTCCTGAGGGGTGCAGTGGGGGTCTGGATGGCTCGAGTGGTCACGCAGTGTTGGGTGATGCTCAGGCCATGCTTCCTTACTCCCACCTGCAGTACTCCCTCCGTCTGAGAATCAGAGCTGTGCCCCCATCCCCAGAAAGAGGTTCATCTCAAAACTAATGGCTCTAAAGTAGGTAATCACTTTTCAAAGAAAGGGGTATCTCCAAATTCTGGTTAAGGAATTTCTTTTTGAATTAATCTATTAGGTGTCAACAGGACAACCACCTCCACCTCCCAGCACAGACGTATATGTAGCTTTGCATCTATATGCAGCACCTCAGGCCTCCAGGTTTGTCACGGCTGTAATTTTTCTGTTACTGCTGTAAAACCACGAGAAGGTTCTCCTTTTATCTGCAGACTTGCACTGCTGCGTTCGGACTTAGTGCGGTATTTGCAATGCTTTCTGTTTGAACAATGGGCTCTCTCTCCACAAATCCAGCTATTGCACAGCCAGGAAAGGGAGATGTACATTTTAATGTGTGCACAGGAGAAGCCCTGCAGCAATTCCAGACTTCTTTCCCCTCAATTCTCAGTCCCCAAATCACAATATTTTGTAAATTACAAACTTAATAACTCCTTTCTTTGTTTTTTTGGGTTGTGAGTTCAACTTTTAAAGTTTTTCTCTAAAATACTGAAAGCGAATTACTCTATTCTTATTTTAAAGCAGCACTAGTTGGTGTCATACAGGAACAGGATTCCAGGAGCTGATGCTTCAAATGAAATGCCAGTTCCGAAGAGAACAAATATGCATCAAAAAGCCATCAAGGAAAGAGCGGAGGGACCCCCGTGAACTTATCAAACACTGGCTGGTGTGTTGCTGGAAGGTTTAAAATCCTAAGTATTTTTTTTTTTGTCCTTGGTTCCAGCTGCTGCTGCAGATGTGCAGGCATTTGGATGCAGAACCGAGGCTGGATACATGAGGAAGCAGATGGATCCAATATAGATTTAGCTGCCCACCTCTGCCAGAGGTCACTAGGACACAAGGGGAGGAAGCAGAGCAAGATGTATCCTTTACGCTTTTTTTTTTGCCTAGTCACCATGTAAATATGGGACCTCCCTGATTTCTGCTGTCTGCAGCTTAAATGCGGAGTCAAAATGAATCTTCTGTGTCCAGCCCATAGAGACAGTGGCATTTCTGGGGCAGATTTGGTGCATAGGCTGAAAGGCTGCAAGATAAACCACCCTCTGCATCAGTTTTTCTCCACTCTGCTCAAGAGACCCAAGACTTGGACTAGTTCCCTGGGGTTTTGGGATGAACAGCAGCATGGAAATGGGGAGGGTCAAGGCACCACTGACATGCGGATTTTATGGGAGCTGGTGCCAATAGCTGCTAACACAAGCCTCTCTGTCTGCTGTCAGTGGGCTTCTCCCTTCATTTGAAGGCTTGAGGCATACATTTGAAGGAGTCCACTCAAAAAATGGAAAATGAAGTAATTTTCAGTGAAAGTACCTTGAATTTCATGGTCTTTCTTTATTACAACCATGGCCTGCGGGAAGAGCACTGAAGCATGTGCTGAATTAGCTGCTTTGAAGAAGGCTTTGAAAAATCTTGCCTGGGATTCTCTTTCTTTTCTCCTACATGGCTGAACTGCCTACTGGAATGGCAAAGGGGTCCAATCAGTCTGGAGAACAGAAGGTTTCTTCATTGCAACGTAATGAGATTTGGCTAAGCTTCCATTAAGTGCCATGGGGAGAGCTTGGGAGAGGAAAGAAAGGAGGAAGAAAACCAAGCACAGATTTGCAGCCTTTCTGGATGGGAAAATGAATGCAAGTTCTTGACAAGGGCATGGCCATGCTGAAAAATATCTCTTAAAAAAATACCTCTAGGAGATGGGAGCACTTCACAGCAAGGCAGGGACCCTGCTCAGGCTGACACCAGCAC
>JAOQGH010000012.1:4933561-4958274 GCA_025769975.1 Gallinago jamesoni
TCTCTTAAAAAAATACCTCTAGGAGATGGGAGCACTTCACAGCAAGGCAGGGACCCTGCTCAGGCTGACACCAGCACAGCAAAAGCATCCCCATATCCTAGAGCTGCGCTGGTGATGTTTAATGGCCTCCTTCCACCCCAGGCTATGGGCATTTCTGCTGAGCTGATATAAATTGTATTGGCTCAAGGACCGGTGGGGCGAGATACTGCACAAAGCAATACAATGTGCCCCTCCAGCCAGGAGCGAATAAAGCAGCTCAATGAAGATTTCCAATCCATGCAGTGGAAAATAGCACAGCCTCAGTGCTGCCTCACCCTTCATCTATTAGCTTGGATAGATGAAAGGCCACGGATCTCCTGCTTTAATGACGGATGGAGTTAGATACAAGGCTTCTATTGAGGCCTTCCCCTTAGCGCTGCCTTTTTTTTTCCTTCTATTTTCCTTTCCTTTTTGGCATTTCTTTTTGCAGTGGGCTGTGCACAGCCCTCTGTTTGCTTATCGCTTCTCACAAAACTGCCTGCCTTAGATAGGGAACCCGCCGGGCTGGCTCTGTGCTCGCGGGAAATCTGGTGGCTCCTGCGGCTGAATGGTTAATTATAGATAAGAGCGAAAGAACAACAGTTCGTGCTGCTAACGAGAGAGCCCAGCTGTCACGTGTGTGCAGCTAACGGCGTGCAAGAGGCACCTAGGACATCTCAAGAGTTGTGAGGAATTGTGTGTTATTGCTGCGCGGTATACTCTGGGAGGGAGGGAAGAGGGAACTTCCCCGCCAAGGATGCTAAAGCAAAGCCAAAGGATGTTATGCAGGCTGGGCTCAGGGTGTTATTTGTTGTGTATGAGAGGGAGGGCATGGAATCCCATTTTGAGACATGTGCCAGGCTCCACATTTCTGCCTTGCCGAGCAAAAGGGCTCTGCTGGCACATTTGGCATCCCTTCCAGCACTGAGCGACGGATCCCTTGTGGAGCTGATTGACCGGCGCTGACTGCCGACCAGGGGCTTTAAACGACACTTCAAGCATTAAAACATCCCCCCCGAGCTAAAATAGAAGAAAAAGAGCTCCCGAGGACACTTTCCTCCCATCCCACCCGGCGGATGGCGACGGCGCTGCGCTCTGAGCGAAGAGTGTGGAGAGCGCTCCTCCCCGCTGGGGTTTGTCGGCAAAATGTCCTTCGTGCCAGCGTCTGGCGCCAGATGAATCTGCACATTTCGTGAGAAGCGGCTGCAATGTTAGCACTGCCCGTAAGGAGCAGCTGCCGGGGTTTCTTGAGTGCTTCTCTTGCTCCACGCATGTGCAGATTGGGCTCAGTTTACGGCCCCTCTGCCCGTCCCTGGCAATCAGGGAGGGCCGTGGGACCTGGATGGATCAAACCCATTCTTCATGTTAATTTATATTCACTGATCTTTCTATAAACAAGGGGGAAAAGGTCTCTTAAATATTCATCTAGAAATTCACTTGCTTCCTCTTCAGTTATTGCCCATAAATCACTCAACTGCTCCGTCTCCTGCTGAAGATAACATTACAATTCTCTTGAACCGCTGTCGTGTTACACCCGACAGCCACCTCTCAATGAGTGGAAAACAAATCACTAACAAAAAAGCTTTCCTCCTCCTTCTTCTGATAAAACCCCTGTCGCCAGTAACACAGCAGCTCCATCCTGCTCTGCTTTCTATTTAAATGGATTTAGCCTATAGAAAAACAACACTACCCACCTGTTGGTGTCCACCACCTCTGCCGCTGGCACTCCCTCACAGCCTGGCTCCCACCACGAACCCCAGTGAGCTACCAAGCGCCTGAGTCACCTATTAAAAAAGGAAGCTGCAAGCTCAGCACCAGTCTCCCGGCCTGCCCAGCCAACCACATGTCATCGGCTTTGCTCCCAAAATCAGCCTCCCTGAGCAAACACAGCTGCTAAGCAAAGCCTTTTGTATCGCCCCCACGGCAATCTGTGGACCGTGGGTTGTGTAATGGGACCTGAGATCAGCCGAGAGCTTGCACGGGGCTTATAGAAGCCAGAGGGGAAAGGATAGCCCATCCGTGCAAGTTGTGCCATGGTCCTGTTCCCTTCCATCACTTGCGGAAGGGAGCATCCCGTCCGGGCCAGCTGAATCCAGCATCATCCACCTCCGTAGACCAACCTTGGTGTTGCTGTGATGGCTGTTGGACGTGGCATGTTCTATACCATGGAGCATAGATATGTTATTGTCTCACCCCCTGGCTCTGCCACAGCTTGGGAACCATGAGACACTTGGTGCATCCCACAGCGCAGGACTCAAAACCCAAAACTTGAAGGCCAGAGGGACCATAGGGACACAGGTCCTGGAGTTTCTTAGCACCAGGGAAATCAGGGTTGGAAAACAACCATTTCTTCACACTGTGAGAGGGACTCCGTTTTTCAAGGTGATGTAGGTGAACCGAAGTGGTAATACTCATGGGTGCTCTGGGTTGGCTGTTTCCAGGGAAATTGGGGCCATTTCTTCTATTCCTCCCTGCCTGGCATGGGTTGTGGGTTACTCCCAATTTCAAGGTCATTATCATTTAGGTCCTCTGATTCAGGCTGTGTTGCTGGACATGTGTCCTCATTCCCACCTGCTTGTCCCCAACGTGCATGTTGGTGAAGCCTCAGCAACTTACTGTCCCCACTCTTGAATCTGGAAACTCGTCCCTGCAAATGGGGGCCCCTTTTCTAAGTGCCCCTTTTAAGGACATATCTATCCCATCCTTCTCCCATCTTTGCCCCAGCAGAGACTCTGTTCCCTGACAAAAGAAGGTCTTAAACACTGGCACCGCTTCACGACTGGGATGGGGAATATGCGCGGATGGGTAAGCACCCATAAAAGCTGGCTGGGAAATCAGTGCTGCTATTTAATCCTGGAGTCTGGCAGCCCATTGGCGGTGCTCAGTCAACGAGAAAATATTTATCTCTGGCCCCAACCTCTGTGGCAGCAGCTCTGGTTCCCTGGGAAGCTCTGCTGGGGGAGACACATGCAGAAACTGGCGTGGGTAGTGGGGCAGTCTGCCTCCCTGCCCCAGCTTGGAGGCTGCCGAAAGGGTGAGCAGTCCTGGGATGATGCAGGAAAGGGTTTGTGAGAAGGGAGAGTGAGGATCTGGGGAAGGAAGAACATCTCTAGGAATTTCTCAATGGCCTCATGACCCGCTTTTGAGGCTTTAGCACATGTTAAAATGTCATGTGCTATTTTTCCCAAAGGAAAGGAAAAAAAAAAAATGGGACAAGGCTGCAGCATCGATACGATTTTAGACAGCATTTAGCAACGAGTGAGGGCAAGTGATGCTCTAAAACATCCATTTTATCCTCATGGGTGTTCCCTCCTAACCTGACACTCCCTCCTGACAATCATACTGTGCTCTGTTTGCAAACTACAGTGTTTTATCTCATTCTGTGTTCTACAAAGGACAGCGAGGATTTGAAATTCAAGCTTTTTCTTTTTGCCATGGATTGGCCAGTTATGTGAGAGAGTGGCAATTGTAAACATGTTAGTTTTTAGAAGAAATCAACTCTTTTTTGCCTGTTTTGGTCCACACTACCTTTATCTTCCAACTAAATGGGCTAGGAATTGACCATTTTTAAATGAGAATTGAGAATTTCACATGCTCACCTAACCGCCTCAGGTGCAAAAACATCAATGATTACAGTCAGATAACTAAAAAAAATAAGCAACTTAACAATAATTTTTTTTCTTTTTCTGAGTCCAAACTTTCATGAGTAATCTTTGTCCTTTCATATAAATTTGTACAGCATCGTGTACAATAGTTCTCCGATGTGGAGGTGGGGGGGGAGTCTCTGGTATAGATCATAAATGTTATAACTGTTGCATGATAAAAAATAGAAATAATTCTCTTTTGAAAGTGTTTAAGAAAGATTTTTGTGCCGTCTGCAAGCCATATGTTGCATTTGAGCAACTCTGGTGCATAGAGCTACTATATGAATTCTGGGGTGAGAAATGGGCTGAAAAGGGCCAGAATCAGAGGAAGGTCCTAAGTAAGTAATGTGAAATGGTGTAAATAAAGAGCCTCTCTGTTGAAGAGGAAATAAGAGTTAAAGTATCATTAGGAGTTTTCTACTAAATCATAGTCGAATAATTAACATTTTGCACGTGTATAAAATTGCATTTGCAAATCCGAGGGGGTGGGATGGGGTGAAGGAATAAACTTGCTACTGAAGAGTGTCCTGTTTCCTGCACTTGCATTTCAAAATCAGCTCTCTTTACTATTTCAAGCACATCTAAACTGAAGGTTCAAGATCTTTAGTCACTTTTGCAAGTGTGTTTATCTCCTCAGTGTCAACTGGACTTTCCTTTACAGGAGGAACAACAAAACACCCAGGTTATTTAAACAGATCCCGAGAAGAGTGGGGCAAATTTACCTTCAGGCGGAGCTGAGTATCTGCCCCAAGGCAGCTTGGGGCTATTTCTGGGCTTTGCAAAAATCCAGGAATGTGGGGGACTCTATTCCTAGCACCAAAAAATGCCAAGAAGCTCTGCCGAGAGACAGCTGCGAGTGGCATTGCTGGTCGGGGACGTGGCCTTCCCGAGTGGACCAACTGCTGTGGGGTTGTCTTTCCTTAGAGAGGGACCTCAACACTACCCGGGTCGGCTCCCTTTCTTTCGGAACACAAAGTGGCCAGACAAGGGGGGGCTGCAGCCCAGACTGTCTGCTCGGCATTGCCTCATTCTCCATGTTCCTCTGCTGTTTGCAAAGGGTTAATAAAGGCCCAGTGGAGGTTTAATAAATCACTCCCTGACGCTGTGTCTGTCGCTGGGATCTTAGGATCCAGCGCTGCCCTCTGACATGCCAGGAGATTGTGTATCACACCCCGCTCATGCCAGAACCGCTCGCGTACCCTCCAGGAATTATTTATTTGTTGTTTATACAGGGAAGTTTTCACTGAAATGGATATAAACACCCCTGCTTGACATCCAACAAGAGCTGATTTTATTTCCCTGTTCCTGTGTTTCACCTATCCCAGAACACTGGCCAGCAGCAGGGACTGATTTTATCCATGACCCTTCTACCAGGCGTTCTCTACCTTCTCTCATAGAGCAGCATCTCAGCCCCTGCGGGATGACCAGCCCTGATAGCATCTTCCCTTCCCCTAAAACCCTCTTCTCCAGGGAAAAACAACAACCAGCTGCCCACTGGAATAATCTCTGCTTGGGGAGAGAGCTTTTCACCATGCCGCGAATACCAAACCTTTTAAGGGAAGCTCCCTCTCACCACCACGAAGAGATACCTTGGGAATGTCTGCGCAGACACCAGTCCTGTGAGCATCATTGGCCCCACATCCCGCCGGGGATGCAGAGCCCAGCGGGGATGGGGGTTGTGGTGTACATCTTTAAGCACGTCTTTTGCCATGCCATGGTGTTTATGCAAGGGCATACCATGGATACCACGCGGCTCGGAGGAGTAGTTGAGACCCTGCCTTTGCTTTCTATTCTTATCGCTGTGTTTCCATGCTGCTGTCAGCTCTTTATCATTGGCGGCCAAGAGAATATAATACTGTTTTAGAAGAAAGAGCCACAGCCAAAAAATATTTAGCAACATCCTTGAAAAAGAGAACCCCAACCCACTTGAAGCTTTCCCGGCATTTCCATTTGTTTCTGAATGAGGCAAATTGCCAGTGAGAGTATGGGGGAGGAGAGAAATAGTTGGCTTTAAAAGAGTAAAATACCAGGTTATACAGTACTTAATGCAGAGATTTCTGCTACCGTGTTCAGACCCAGATCTGAGGGTTTTGTTGGTGCCAAAGAAGGATTTTCATCCGCTTAGTAACAGGGTTAGTGCGTCCTTACCTGTTTTTCCCCCAAAAGGAAGCTTTTGTATCCTGCAAAATACTACATTTACTCCAGGACAAGTACATGGGTTTTCATGTTTTTGCCTCTTCCCATCAAGTGATATTTTACCCAAGGCAACAACTCCACCTCTCCCTAAATCCCCGTTTTCTAATAAAAATCTGAATCTACTTCACCTATTTTCCAGCAAAGATTAGGGTGAAAAGTGAATTCCTGGGGGCATTTGGGGAAAAGTTAAAGAATTTCTGTTATTCTCACAGCAATCAGCATGATGAAAAATAAACAGGAATAATAATAATAATAAGGAATAATAAAATCAGCAGGAAAAATAAACCACCGCCAAAAGCACGAGCAGAAAATTACTGCTCTCAGCTCAGGTCTTTGGGGGTCAAACTCTTCACACGGTGACCGAGGGGCAGCCCCGATACCTGGACCTGGGGTTCCGGCTCTCTTCTGCTGGCTTCAGCAAACGGATAATCAGGTATGAGACACACACACACACACACACACACACACACACACACACACTCTGGTGCGTCTCACAGAATGGAGCAGTTTTTGGAGTTACTTTCCATACCTTGGCACAAATAGGGAATGGTACGGCCGTGTTAATGCTGCTAACCCAACAGGCTCCTGAAGCCCTTTACTTGGCTCAGTGCCACAATCACATTTCTCAGCCCTCCTTGGTGACCAGGAGAGGAAAGGGAGGGAAAGAAATTCCCTCCTCAACCTCCTGTTCCCTAGTGATGTGAGACAAAGAATAGATCATTTCTCTCCAAACAGTCCATTTTTTCTGCCTACCTGGACGCTGCTTTGATTAGAAAGATGTCACCTTCACCCCCAGCACCCATCTGGATCACCCCAATCCCGTACAGATTGTTTCCTCTATTGCTGGTCATAGTGACCAAATTCAAGGTAAATAACAGCATTTTTTTTGAGGAGAGAGTAGACAGATCTGGCCCAAAGCTAAGCACTTCATTGTGCTTCAGGACAGGGGAAAAGCACACATGTACAATGCTCCATTTCTGTCTTGAACATGTCCAAGTGCCCTAGATGGTGGTGCTGAACCAGACCGAAGCCATTGTCCATGGAAAATAGAAATCACCTTCTGCAGCAGAGGGTGGGATTGACCAAGCTCTGGGTCGACAAAATAAGATCCATGGCTTTCCAAGAGCTGCAACACCTCTTTCATAGCATGAGGTGCTTAGCATACTCATTTAGCCTTCATTTTACTATCAGTCTGAGGCTCATAGTCATGCAACACTTCACCCCACTCTAATCTACCCCCAAATTACTCACAGGGAGATCTCGGTAGTCCCAACAGCTCTGTCACAATGTAGATAGCCCCAGTAGAAAATCTGTGTGAAGCTCACTGCCGGGCAGCCCTTAGTGTATCCTACGAGGAGCCCTGCTCCACTGCCCACGCCCTCGGTCCTGTCCACTGACTCCCAGTGGTCTCTGGCAACTGGTCTTATCATTGGGCGCTGTGCTATGTTGAGAGGATGAACCACTTGGTCTATTTTTAGGGAAGAGTGAAATTGCTCCTCCCACCAGGCTGAGTCAATCATGAGTTTTAGGAATCCTATCTGGAGGCTGGGAAAGTCTGGGGGCCTGGCTTATTTTCAGAATATATTCATTCAAAATACCTGGTGTAATCTGGTACGGGACAGGAGATGCTTCCAGGCAGTGGTGCAATGGGAAAGAGGCATTTCGCTGAGTCATTGTCATGTCCTCAGGCTGTGATTTGCACGACCAGGCCCCCTTTGACCCTGGCCACAGCCAAAGTTTTAAAAGAAAAGCTGGGAAGGTGACAAGTATTAGCTACATTTTTTGGTTCCCATTTTCCTCGTTGGTAAAATCACCACGTAGAGATGAAAGGAGATGCAGATTGGCTACGCCAGTTCCAGAAGTCACCATCGCCTGGGTTAAAACAGTCTCTCAGAGGTGCTTAGGATCAGAAAAGACAGGGTGAGGGCCACAGGAGACTCATATTCAGTCCCACTCTACTTGTACCATCCCAGGCCATGCCCGTAGCCCACAGAACCCAATGCCAGACAACGTGGGACTGCAGTGATGGGGGAGAGAGAGGTACGGATGTGAGCTGTGCTGAACCTCCTGGTCTCAGAGCAAAAATCTTACCTATTTTATCTGGATTGTCTTAGCCTTCCTGTGCCCCAATGCACCATAAGAAATACAGGCATATATTTCTGCAGAGCTGTCTTTTTCATCTGCAATGTGTATTTGCCTGCCTGTCTGTCTGTCTAACTGCAACACACAATATCTGTATACAGGTGTGGTGGTCTGCCTGCAGCCATGGCTGGCTCCTCATGTTCCTACTGTCTTTCTCTCCATCCCTAGGTGGAGGACCTGGTCTGCCACAGATTGTGACTTCCATGTTCATCCCCCCCTCCACCCCTGCAAACTGCTCCTGTGAGCATTCTCCTGCAAGCCTTTGAGATCTGAGCTACCTGACAGCTCTGCACAGCTCCCAGGGAAGGGTTTTTCTCCTCCTGTCTGGAAGAGAGGAGCTAATGAAAAAGCAGAAAATGAAAAAAAAAAAAAAAAAAAGAATAAAAATCAATGGTCCTTTCTGGGACGCACTGTGATGGGGGAGATCAGGACCCAGGGAGGTGGGTGTCAAGAGCAGAAGGCAGCGCTTGACTGAGATGGATTGCCTCTGGCTTGGGAGCTGAGAGAAGAAGGTAGCAGGGGCTTATCAGGGGAAAGGCTCGTTAGGTTAAATTGGGCGAGAGCAGAGAAAAGGGCTTGCAGGAGAAGTGAACTAGACGGGACCAGCCTGTCTGATTTGATCATAGTTGCCAGCCCAGCTGCTGGTAGAGCTCACCCAGGCATAATCAGAGGCTGCTGGCTCCTCTGCCCTCCACAACTGCCTGGAAACCACTGCACACTCCTACAGTGGTCCCCCAAAAAGGTGCCTGTGATCCCAGCATCCCCGACGGGCTGTCACAGGACGTGGCAGAGGTGAAAGGGCACCTGCTTCTGCCCCTTCTTTCTGTGATGTGGGGTGCTCTAGTCAGGGGGACAAACTGATCTCATGCTTAAACACCCCAAGTTTCCCTCCTGGCTGAGCTGCAGAGGCACAAAGCTCTTAGAGCTGGGCAAACTGGCCACTTACAGGAGTCCCAACATTCAACTGCCACTTTTAATGATCATGAAAAGCAACTGCTGACAGGGAAATGAGCTTTTAAAGATTATTTTAACTGCAGGAGCCTCTATCAGTGCATACGACAGCGCTGCCTTGAACTCAGAGCCGTCTATAGCACAAACACAGCCTTTTAAAATCAGCCTTTCCCCCCTTGCCTTTCAGATCTTTCCAGTTTGCTAGTGACGTTGTCCCAGACCTGTCTGCTGCGGAGGGTGCTGGAGAAGGGGGGATGTTCTCTGCAAGCCCCCAGGTCGTGGTGAGATGATGGGTGAGAGCCTCCCAGACTGAGACACAGCGTTGAGTGGCTGCTGTGCAGTGGCATCCTCGCGGAAAACCGATTTTGGGACCGGAGAGGGATGGTTTCTTCGTCACTAGATGGCACCCACCCCCATGCGAGAAAAAGCAGAAGTTCTACAGAGAAGGCAGAAAACCATCCCCTGCTAAGGCAAGGGTTGCAACCAAGCCTGGGTCTCCCGCATGCAGGATGGGGGACCCCACTGCTTTCTGCCCTCTCCTTCACCTCTTCTCTTTGCTTTGAAAATTCCTCGTGGGTAGAGGTAGAAACGAAGCCAGAATGGGAAGGGGGAGGGGGAGGAGAGTATGAAATGCATTTTTGGAGGCTGCCTGGGTGCTCTGTAATTTGCAGTCGCGTCAGGCTCCCGTTTCATCTTTGCACGGCACCGAGGTAACGCCCTCGTGTGCCCTTCAGCTGAACGCACTGAATAATGGAGCTATATTAATGCATACATGCACGAGCATATGTATGTGTGCGAGCTGAGGGAGCAGCACGCCCACGTGCGTGCCCCTCTTTTCCCTTTTTTGGCTGTGATTTTCCTCTCTCTGAGTGCCATACTTCATCTAGAAGTTGTTAATTTTTAAACCCAGAGTACTCAGGAGGCTCTACCTGCAGCAAACTAGTTGGCACCTTCTCCTTCTTAATATTAAAGGACTCAAGCTTTCAGCCGTTCCCCTTTGGGGAAAGTGGTTCCTTGATTTGACGTCTTCCTTCCTAGGAAGCATTTTGTTCTATCGTGTAAGTGTTCTACTGCTCAGCTTAATTTCATTACTGCAAACTGTAGCCGCTTGGACCTCTTTAATTAGTGACTTGGTGATGTCTTTAGTGACATCTTCCTCTGGTTTGCCCGATACACTCAGCGTGGCAGGGGATGTAGCCCAGATGTTTAGCTGCCTAGGAATGGGGCTTGTGGAACTATAATGTCTCCCTTGCTCCATTGAGATGACCAAGCACAGCACAGGGAGAGTCCTGGACATGTCTTATCCCAGAAAAGACATGGGACAGCTGGTTCCTGGACTTTTTTGGGAAGCATTACAATTCCTGTCTCTGAGAAAATTCAGCACCTACCTCAGAAGTAGCTGTCATATTCCCAGCTCCCTGGTTGCAGTTGCCTCCCCAGAAGGACCCCACACCATGCAAAGCCTAGCCCTAAGAAAGCAGCAGTGCTGGAGACAACATGAAGTCTTTGCTATTCCAAGACCTTTGAGTCAGGGACTAGAGTGGTGTAAGACTCTAAGATAGACCATGAGTCATCATTTGCCAGCCAGAGGAAAAATGCTTTTTGCGCTGTGAAAGACACACTGCAGCTAACACTGGGATCGTGTTTATCAAGATGGCATGGTGACTTCATGTGCTTTGTCATTAAAAATAATCCCATCAGTGCTGTGGAAACTTCAGCTCCATTTGTCTGTGTGTTCATGCAAAAGACTTCTTTTCCCATGCAGCTGGGTAATTAAATTCTGTGTCCCAAATCCAGGCAGCATGTAACTTTTTTTCTCCCCTTCTTGTGTAAAAGGAAGAAATGAAAAGGATAGAGAACAAATCTTAGACAGATGGTCTGTAGGGTCCCTGGGTTCCTGATCTAGGCCCAAAGGCGGCAGGATAGTCCGGTGGTCTGAAAACCAGCCATTATGACACTTTTTGCAAGCAGTTTCCTACTGCCTCAAATCAAACGGCAAAGTTTGGTAAAATGCAACCCTTTCCCATGCAAAGCTTCAGTTTGGATCTCTCAGTCTTCTCTTGCATTGAAATACCCCTGACCTGCTTTAGGCCCGATGATATCATAGCATTAAGGATCAATTACATGCCCTATCGTAAGCCAAGGATGAGTGTGTTTGATACATCACCGCTGCCAAATTCAAATAGGAGCCCAGCCAGGACTCCTCAGTTAGGTACAAATGGACCTCTGCCTTTTCCTGTCCTCAAGGCTGAGATGTGGGGAGATATTACTCATCTCAATCTAAATATGGACGTATTTCTGCCCTGGTATTTAATACCAGCTATTTTTAAATGCTGGGATAACAGCACAGGGAGAATCAGCGTGGCCCTGTTGGACTCATCACTGGTCCAGATCCCAGCTGTGTTGGGATTTGCCAGCTCTGTGCAACGGGACCGATGAGGGCTGGAAGGTTGCAGTGGTGAGGTTGTCTGCTCCCTGTGGCTGTCCACACTCCTGCATGGCCAGTCCTGGCACTAACCCCACCATCTTCGGCCAAAATTGCCCAGTCGGTGTCTGCTATGGGATTTCATGGAAAATAGAACTTTGCGCAAGGACCAAGGAGACCCTTCCCAGTCGCAACTATAGAGCTGGCAGCAGAGTAGCAATGATGACCGGTAACCAAAATAAATCCAACTCACAGCTTCTGCCCGTGGCTGAGTCATCGGCTGTATCCGGCACCGAGGAGATGATCACCTGTCTGTCGTGGGACAGCTTCCCTCCCTGTGTGGGAATGAGAACCGGGAAACAGGTAAATTCCCATAAACAGAGGGAAGGAACTGCACAAAGCCCCAGTGTGAGGAAGGCAACAACACCAGAGGCTTTCCAGAGGCAAAGGTGGACCTGACATTGCCTACACATTTGGTGTGTGGTTTGGACTTTTCTGTAGAAGGCTTGGCTTTGCTCAGGTTTCTCCAAGGAGAGTGCGTTCAGATTTTGGACACCTAAAGCAAATAAATTGCAAGGAGCTTTCAAAGAAGAGCACCCACTAACCTTTACAGGAGACTCCTTCCATTTGATGGTGTCAGGACTCCATTGTGCCTTCCTCTGAATGCTCTGAAGAGGGAAAGGGAAGGATGGGTCTTTATGAGGTTTGTTCTCCATGCTCAGGGGTTGGATTGTTGTCATGATTCTGGCACCAGCTTCCCTCTTCCTCAAAATACCATTGGGAGATGGTGTCTTGAGTGGAGCAAAAGGTAAAGCCTTACACGGTTGAGTGGCTTTAGGAGCGCCAAAGCTGGTCAGGAGTCCTTTGAGATTCCATGCTGGGACATTGATATTAGGGATGGAAAGATCCTCCATGGACTTGCTCCAGGATATATCAGTGTGATGGCTTTGAGATAGGGCATGTTTTTTCCTCATTGGACTGACATTATTCTGCGATAGATGTCTTCTCTCCATGAGCTAAAAAAACCAAATAAATATCAAAATATGCTTCTGCTCCAAGCATCATGTTTGTTGACCTAACTTTTTGGGATGAAAGACTGTCCCATCACTTTCTGGTCCATGTTCTCTGCAGTAAATGTCAGAGACAAGAATCAAGCATGCTTTAGCCCTTTCTGAAGTGTGAGAAAAGTTTTTGTCTTTCCTATTTCCATCCTCCCAATTTGTCCATGCAATGAAGCCTTGGAGTAGAAAAAAATATGACCACTGGTTGCCTTCCCTCTTGATCATTATCTTATCCCCATCTCCATCCTCTTCCTCTACAAAATTGTGTTACAAAACAATCAGGAAACCCTTCTCTCTCTCATTTCATAGGAAAATGTGAAATCATTTCAATCGTGAAAACCTGCATTGGAAATAAAAATTTTCAGACTCTGCCTTTTTTTAACGAGGTGCAATTTAGCTTTCTCTAGTCAGTGGGAATCTACTGTGTCTTCAGCAGGTAAACTGGATGACTTCCACAGTATTTGGCTTCTAATGTGTTCTTTTATCACTGTTATTTCAGGTTGTAAGAGGCCCTTATCACAAAGCATTTTGTTGTTAGAACATTCCACCTGTCTGAGCTTTTGGCTCTCACCTTTGGATGTTCTTGCTTAGACATGGTGCTTTCACAGTCCAGGATGCTCTGGTACCTGCAGGGAAGACAGGAGATGACATCTTAGTCTCTCTTTAGCCTGAATGTATTTTTCCATACAGTAGACAGGGTTTTCTGCCTTTCCCTAACCTTTAGAAAATATCAAATCCAATGGACTCCGAAAGCAACCTGGAAGAGTGAGAGAGATGTCGAAAATGCCCCCAAAGAGAACTAGCTTTAGGTCTAATGAATTATTTCAGTGCAGTGTTGCTAGATCCATCATGAGCCCTCTCCCCTGAGCTCCGTGCAGACATGCCTCTGGATCATCCTTTTTCCCCACTGGTGGCATGTTCTGGGGGGTTATATTGATTGAAACTGGTGCATTATTGCTCTTTGCTGATATGTGGCTTGCAGCTGAAGTCAGGCTTTCCAGAAGGTCAACACATTGTTTATTTATTCATTCAGCTTTAACCTAAGGTCAAGGTATTTGGCAAGTCCACACTTGACCTAATATGAGACCGGTGATGAGTGAGACCTTTGCAGAAGAAACCACCTTCCTTGCTGTGGAGAGTGCATGTTCTGCTTTCTCCCAAGACCCTGTCAGGTAGATGACTATTTACAGTGAAAACTGACTAAGTTTGGAATATTTGTAAATAAGCTCTCCCAAGGGGAAGCTCAAGAGACGGTCTTGACAGCTGCTCTGTCACTCTTATGCTGAGGGAGATGTACTTCGGGTTCTGTTGATAACTCTTGGCAGTGTTGTAGTCTGACCTCAGTTATGGGTTGTAAGCAGAAGACAAATTATCTCTTAAAGGGCTTGGGTTGAAATGTGACTCTCCCTGGAGCATTTTGGTTAGAGCCAGTTGAGAGAAACCAGGAGGGGATGAGATAGCCATACCCCTCTTGTCTCCTCATCAGCTCATCTCGCCAGCATTTGCTGTTTTCCCTTGTGGCACCTTACGGACTATCGAGATTAGAAACTTTAATTAACCATCTGGGAATGATCCAGTCATTGGAGTCGAGGGCAAATTCCTCTGTGTCATTGCATTTGGGCAAGTTTGTTGATTGTGTCTGGCTTTTAAATCAGAAGTTGTCTTCCAAGACTTAATAATGCTTTGCTAATATATAGTAGCTAAAAGCACTTATGGCAGTACCGGCATGCTCTGCTTGGGAAAGACCTTATGTGAGTGGGATTTGCTTGTCATGGAGGTGGGAGAGGGAAAGTCCACCCTGCAACCCCCCCAAACTGAAGGAGAACTGCAACCATAGATTAACCACCCACCTGGCAACCAGTTCAGAGACGGATACAGGTTTTTCTCAGAGCAATTGGTCTGCGTTCTGCAATGCTTCTTTGAGATTGGCACAGAAAAGGAAAGGACTGAGCTGGCCTCAGCTCAGCTTTTTCCATGTTCTCTGTCTGCTGGCATTGAAGCGAGAGAGCAAAGGTTATGGTGCTGGATGTGAATATCCAGGGAAAGGAGGCCAAAAAGTAGTGTATCCACCTCCACTCATGCGGCTGGTGTATCAGTAAAGGGCTGTGGAACTAACGCTGTCTTCACTTACACACCTGCAAACCTCATCACATAAAGGTACTTTTGAAAAAATAAAATAGAGTTAAAGAAGATATAATTTAAATTAAATTACTCCTAATGCAGGGAATGGGTCTTTTCCACCTCTGCCTACAATTTTTCTCATTCTCCTATATCACCCAGTTCATCTCTGTGACAGGGAGAGTGAAAGAACCTGACGAACAATTTACTTTATATAATTTAAAAAATATTTGACGGAAATTTTTTATATGCATAATTGGTTAAAATTTTCTTGTGCTTGCAATGTTGCGTAGACCTGAACCAGCTCTGAATTCAGGCAGTGACTGGAGAGTTAAGCACTTCTTGGTCTCTTCTGCCAAAAAAATGTTCTTTTCTAGGCTTCAGAAGCACACACATCAGAAGTCTCAGGCATTGGATTTACAATGATTGATCTGACACTTGGAAATATATTAGGTCATCTGGGGTTCATTTTCCAAATTTAGAGCTCTAGGGAGCCACAAGTTATATGTAATTGCTCTTTAATTACTGACACAGACATTCAAACTATGGGATAACTTGCATTTAGATTTTGAAAGCACTTGTTTTAAAAGCCATATTGCTCGCAAAATATGTCTCATAAGCAATTTGTTTTGCACTGGTCTGAATATTAGGCTGTGTCCAGAACCATCGTCCACCTGTGTTTACATCCGTTTCCCTATGCATTCAAGAGAGGCAGATTTTCATGGGGAAGGGAAAGACATTCACCAGTTTGTGAATCTCTGTCTAACCTCTCGTGCCTTTATGACATCTGAAATTGAGAACAGACGGAGGCGACCTATTTCTCACTAGTTGTTGCTTTAGAAATTTCTTTTTTGTTTGTTTTCCAGGTCATTTCCAGTGATGTTAAAGAAGCAAAAGATTTGTTAGATCACAGGCTCCCACCTCCCACAGTCCAGGAACTGTTCCCCATTTATGTGGTGGTGTCTAACATTAAACAATTGTGGTGAAGAGCCCTCGAAGGATTTACTCTGTGGCAGAATGAGCTTATTAGGAGGGAACTGTTCCCTTGTTTTCCATTTATATCCCACCTTTTCCTTAAATAAAATGTACAAACAGTCGATGGAAATACTCTTCTCAGCCCACCCTGAACAGTTCCCACAACCATTACAGCATCCCCCAGTTGCTAAGTGCTTACTGGATTTTTCTGATATTAATTCATTCCATCTTCTGTAATCTGGGAGATTTTTTTGTGTAAAAATCACTTACATGCTAGAGTGCTTTCCTCCACCCGAGGTCCGCCATTTGATAGATAGCCTCCTTGGGGCTCTTTAAGTATCACGCTTCTGCCTCCTTCCTCTCCTCCTTCTTTACAAGGCAGGAGGCAAAGTCCCTTGGCAAAGCTGCGATTAAATATTAAAAGCTGAAGTGAATTGGAGAGCTGGCACTGAAAAGCAGAGGAGATGAAGCCTCCTCCCTTCTCCTGTCAGCCTGTTGCCAATTACTGAAGTGTCATTCTTCCCCATAAAAACACTGGGTAAATTCAGATGCCAGCTAGGGCACGAATAGCTATCTACACCCATGTCTAGATTCTGATTTGGGTGGAAATTTGCTGGAATCCATCTCCCCGCCTTGTCCCAGGCGGAGCAGAAATGACCTTCTCTGCATGGAGATTTTTATATGGATGCTTCTGGCACAGGTTGTATATTCATCCCACAAAACTGTGTTTTCAGCTCAAATTATGGTCTCCTGTGCTTGTGGCTTCACTGTTTTGCATGAGCTGCAGGAGAAAGCAGCTCTCTGGGCTGTTAACAGCTCCAGGGAATACACTTCTCCTCTGGGCAAAAATAAAAGGCAGAGTCCAGGAAAGGGATGCAGGGAGTCAGAGAATCATAGAATGGGTAGAGTTGGAGGGGAATTTAAAGATCATCAAGTTCCAACCCCCGGCCGTGGGTGACAAACTGAATTGAAATAAATACTAGGGGCAAGAAAGGGTAGTGCTGCATGAACACGTGGTTTAGGAAACATCTAAGTCTGCTTAAAGTTGGACTTTGGCAAAGGCAACATCTTAGCCATATCCAAAAGCCTCATGGCCACAAACAGAGCTGCCTTTGCAGTAACCGGGTCTCTATGAAGTTCTTTCTGGGGATTGACTCTGTGTGTGTTAGAAAGTTGAAAAAGGAAAAAAGGAAAGGATCTAGAAGACAAAAAAATATACTTTTTTAAAAAAAAATCCAGTTAATTTTAACTTTCTATATAGTTTATTTTCCCAAGTCCCCTCACTGCTGTCCTCCATCTGGTACTTTCCTCTCTGCACCTCTCTGTTCAAGGACACATTGGTGAAGCACGGTGGGCTGGGTTTCATGATGGTGTGGTGCAGATCATGATGCCTCTGCAGGTTCCTTCTCACTGCATTTATAGCAAGAGATGAAGCTTCTCCTAGGACTACACTGTCACACTGGGAGAACTCTCTGTCCCCCCATCTTCTGCGCTTTATTTAGCAGTAGTCTTCCTGATTTGTGCAAAAAAGACCTGAAGAGGAGCGGGCGCCCTATTTTAGAAAATAAACCCACTTTGGCTACTCCGAGGACGCAAGAGGGTGCTTTTGGGGAGCATTTCTTCATTTACAGTCATTTCTCTCCTCTTCACTCCATCCGCTGCAAAAGGCTGGGTGAAGGTCTTTACAGCAGGGAACTTCATATGCGTTTGCAAGGCACTCAGCTGCAGGGAGCTTCATCCTTGTAGGATTTCCAGAGCAAATCATAGACTAATGAAATCATATTTATGTTTACAATATAAGGGGAGTGTCCACTTCAGGAATTGGTAGATTTTCAGAGGATATCTCATATAACCTTGCCTCTGAGATGCATCACTGGTTTTGATCATTCACTGCGAGAAACACAGAGAAGTCAAAATGGCATTGCTGGGATCCTCTCTCATTGTGATAGAATTGATGGATCCAGGGGAAATTTGGTTTAAAAATAGTAGTTGGCAGTCTGTGAAGGGAAATGGGCGTATTTTGTCCCAGTGGGAGCAGCGGCAGAGTGGGTGCAGTGAGCTTGTCAAACATCTGGTCTCCCCACTGCCACGGACAAGGCAGAACAGGTAAGAAAGCTGCCAGAGGCTGGGAAACCACCTTGTCCTTGTCCATTTGATAAAGGCAATTTCCTCCCCAGTGTTCATTTCAGGAGAAGGTTGTTACGTGCTGTTGGCTGTATCCCAGCTGTGCTATGGGGATCACAGGATCCCTGACCTCAGAGCTGCCACGCAGTGCACAAAACCATCATGACGCTGCCAGTAAAAGGTATTTATTTATTCACTGTTATATCCAAGTGCTCCATACCTTCTGTATGAACAACCCGTCTGGATGTACAAGCTGCACAGCAATGATCGTATACAGACAGTCTTGATACTCCCTTCCTCTGTCGACTCACTTTTGGGACCTGGATGCGATCTCCTGTGTTGGAGTCTTCCCCTCCTCCAGCCCCCTTCAAGGGATGCTGTAAGCCAGGCTGTCCCCAGGAGGAGCATGGAGTTAGAGGACATCCGTGCAATGGGAACGTTTTGTAGCTCGTTGCAGCTATGAGAGCAGGGAGTACTGCAGCTACACTTAATTACCTATTCATAAATAGAGCCCAATTAACCAGTGCCTAACTTTTCCTGTTCATCTTTGTCCTATCACCTATTTCAACATGGGGAAAGCAGTTTTTTTTCTCCACACGTTTGGACAGGGATGTTTTTGCTACAGAGCTGGCAGCAAAGGGCAAAATGTTTATAGCAAGGGCAGGGCTGACCTGGAGAATGGCACAGAGTGTGCTGCTAGCAAAGTCTCTTCATACAGTCTTCATGAGATAATCAAAGCACTGGGGTATTTTTCATCAAGACAATGGCGATTTAGTTTTTCCTCATGCCACACAGTCTCTAGGATGTAGAGACAGCGGGTTTTTTTTTGTGAGTGCTGGGTGACATTGGATGGGTTACTACTTTTTTTTGTTTTTTTTTTCTTTTTTTTTTTTAAAAGGACTATTGGATCAAGATGCTTTTTAAGATGCCTGTCTTGCAGGAACTGCTACATGAGATGAAAGGTCTTTCCTGGAAAGCAGACCATTTTCTGGTGTATAAAGCTGTGTTCTGGAATAGGATGCTCCCCAAACACTAGTTAAAGGATTTTTTTTTTTTAAAGTGTTCTAGTTTTAAAGAACAAAAAAAGCCATCAGGGGAAGAGAAACTAAAGGGGCTTGGCACTTTTGAAAATCAGAGCGCTTCTGTTTAGGTCCTCAAACATGAAGTATGACACAGAAAGACTGAATTCCAGAGCACCTCTAACTCAAAAATGGCATTTATTTCTCCACCAGCAGAGAAATGTGGCAACATCTACCTCTATATAGCCATAAGGCTATCTGTTGGAAGAAGCTTCCTAATGTTCTTGTCCTTTTTTCCCTGAAAAGCCTGTCTGAATGTTCATTCTTTCTTTTAAGCCTCCACAGTTTAAAGCCTTGACCTTCATATCAGACAAGAAGATGTTATTGGAGAATTTCACTAGGGGAACCAACACTTATCTTAGTCTTAGTAAGCTGGACCAGTTTTTCTCCTGGGTCCTTTGGGGATCCACATGCCCCATTTTAGTTACTTCTCCAGGACCTGGCCTTGCAGCATTTTCTGACTGTTGTTTGCACATTTGCGAGTTGCCTTTTCCCACTGGGCTCCAGCCTTGCTCGGGAAAACATCCCAGATCAGATACCATAAACCTATGAGCAGCGTTGCTTAATGCGATCCATTTTGCAATGTTTCCACCCGTATCTGTTTATCCCCCTTGCCTGCCTGTTCACAGCAGGGTGGAGGCATTTGCTCCACAGCTTTTGGCAGTTGCGACCTCTGCAGTCACAGGGACATGCTGGCACAGATATGAGAATGTATTGCAGATATTCTCCACTTTTTCTTGACCATATAAGGGAACGTTGCCCTTCCTAATGCTGGGGAACAAGGGTAGTATGAATAACTTGGAGGACTAAGAATGAAATCTGGAGCCTTTCCCCTCTCCTGCTCATGGGCTGGGAAGGATTGTTACCATCTGAAGGCTGGTGAAATGGCTTGGCTCCTTGCTGTTCAGCTCCCCAAGCTTGTTCCGGCAGTTTGTTGGCAGGTCTGAATGGGTCTGCGCATCCAGCCTGGATGGAGTCCTCTAAACCAGGGCTGGAGAGTACTGAGACAGTCTGCATGCAAAATCTGCAGTCACTCGCTGTGTCCCTGCTCTGTGGCTAAATAGGGCACTTGAGTCTTCAGGGCTGAAGTCCATCTGGCTCTTCACAGTCATTTAAGCAGTGTTTTCAAACAGCAGCTGCCAGGGCACCCTCTTCTTCTGCTTTGTATGCCAAGGAAGAGAAGACCACCCCTTGTCTGCAAGTTCAGTGTCTACTAACCATTCCCAGTTGCCTGTGAAGGCTCGTGGATGAGGAGAAAATGTGTTAAGGTGGTCTTGTAGTCCCACCTCTGCCCTTGGAATTTGTGCAACAAGGAGCGATGATCTGTCCAAGGTGGGGGATGCTTTTAACAGCATCTTGGAAGTAAGTGAGGTGTGGACAAGACCTTTTCCCAGTGAAATTGGGCTGTTGCATTGATGGGAGAGGAAGCAGACCTCTTAGGCAATGTGTTGGTGTGTCTCTTTGAAGTGGCCTCCAAGGCGGCCCAACAAGAGCAGAGATCTTAGGTTGAGATGACTATTTAAAGCGTTCTCCACGGTGGCCCATGAAAAGTGAGAAGAAGCTCAGCTATGAATTAGTTTGCTTCTGATGCAAGACTCTCAGCAAGCTTCAGGGGCAGCCTGAGGTACCTGACCTCAAACCAATATGACCCAGATTTACCTCTGAGATTGTTGCGTCCGTGCTGCCTGGTGTTGGTAATATTGACATTTCCTGCTTGAAGCTGGGCCACCCTCCTCTGGTTGTGTTTTCTGTCCTGCTTACTCCCCAGCCTTCTCTTCTTTGTCCTGTGAGCTCCCCCCTGCTGGGAGTTGAACCTCTTTCCAGATGCCTGGCTGGTCTCCCAGAAGCAGCACAGCACCATTGTAATATGTAATTAGGCTGGAATTCTCCTGCAACCCCCTCTTTTATTTAAACTATACCCATTGTTGAGTATGTAAGAAGTTATAAATACCAGAAGCACAGGGTCCTCGTAATTTGCCCCTTCTTTCCCCTTTTAGCATTTTACCTCACAATACAGGAAAAATATCAATGATCATAAAGCCTAGCACTGAAAGAGGAAACATCTAGACATCTTGGAAAGATGGAATAGTGTAATCTTCATCTTGTGAATGAGACGGGGCAGAAGAAGAGCTGGGTGAGTTTACCAAGGTTACCTGGCACAATACAAGTAAAGAGGGATAAAAAAGCAGCACTTCTAAGGCCAGTCCCAATCCTCTTTCTACGGGCCAACACCAAAATAACTTCAAGATATGATCAGGGCCTCATATTTCACGGACAGTTATTAGAAACAGACTGTAGCCAGACTTCAAAATAATAGTAAATGCAGTACAGTATTGCCAACCTGAATCTTCTCTTTAGTAGCTAAAGTCCAAGGAAACCACTGAAACATTTTCAGAAGCCTAGCTCAGTTAAAGCCCCCTGAATGGCCACTTCAGAAATTGCCATCTCTGACAACCTCTTACACCAGCTGGGAAGGGGCAGCTGCGTCTTCAAGGCTGGTTACTCCTTCTGAAGGCAGCGACTGTTTGACATTATTAGAAGGTTTGACCTAATTCAGGAAAGACAGATCCCATCAAGGAGCCCATGACACTTTGAATGCCCAAAAGGAAAGACCATCCTCCCTCTTTGGTATCCAGTTTGCATAACTTGGCTGCCTCAGGCAATTGCAAGGGCTGCATCTGCAGCGGGATATCCCAGTGTAGGGCCATCTTCTGCAGCTGCTGACATCACTCTGGGCAGCCAAAAATCCTAATCTCCAAAAGAGATTGAGAGTGCATTTGTGAGTTGTTAAAGGGTAAGAGGAACTTATAGGAATTTCGCACTTTGGCTGCAGGCTTTAAATGCATAGAAATGCATGGGGAAAGAAAATACAGATATAGCTAATATGCTTAGAAATTGCCAGGTCTCTCTTTTTCCCATTTGCTTTGGGTTGGTTCTGTCCTCTGCATTGAAACATAAAGAAACTCCCCCAAACTTGAAGTGAGCGGTTTAAGCATCATCAGGGCATCTCTCCAACTGTCTGACATTGTTAGACTCTATCACGACCCTTGTCAGTGTTGATCTGTTCTATATTAGCAGGAAGGCAAGTTATTATAAAGATGAAGCCAAAGTGGTAAAGGGTAACAGCCACGTGAATTTTTTTCCTGTGTAGCAGTTTCTGTCGCAACTGACAGCTTACAGGTCCTACTCAATGTCTGTCAAAAGGATGTGATTCTCCAGTATTGCCTGCTACGGAGAACAGCTGAGATCCTCCTGAGTGCCTGAGCTCACCCCCAGAGGGTGATAGTCCATCTGCTGAGGTACGTGTAAAAGTGGAAGCCCTCAGATGAGCTTAGAAAATAAGGAGCATTTGTTGGGTAGCTCTCAAAACTTCCTGCACTGTGTTAAGGTCATGCCCAGATCTTCAAACTCGATGAGGTTTGTCATCTGTATCAAATCTCAAGAAGTCTGAATGCTTAGGAGATATCACCCTTCCCCTAGCTTAATTTATGTGCTGTTACTGTTGATTGGTACCTTAAGCAGGGAAGGGTATACGGAGATTGGAAAACTAAGGGAGGGAAGTACAAGGTCAGTTCGGTCCGCCACAAAGTTTGTTTTGGTCTGGGAAAGGAGGGAAAGAAGAGAGATGAGAAGGCTTGGTAACATTGTAGCTCCTAGATGCAGCTTAAGGCACTCAAATAGTGACTTCCATGCTCTTCAAAAGTTCCCTCATCTGGGCGCCTGGGCATCGCAAATGCAGCCTAGAACTCCAGCAAACAGAACCTAAAATAAGACCTCATCCAAATGTCATCAAAGGAATCTCTTGGGGTGAAGTGGCCAGGTCACTCGCAGGGATACGGACACCCTGTGCAGCAAACGTACTGTTCCCTTTATTGCTGTGGGCTTTGGCTGCTCTGCCAATTAAACCCTCTCCGTGGGCAGCTGAGATTTTCTTGAACATATCTCCAGCCAGGAGCCTGCACATTTCGAAAAAAGTGTGCCGTGTTGGGTAACATGGGTATAGGTAAATCTAAATGTGGAGAAGAGCTCTTGCAAACAGAACTTAATGTATGACCTGATCCAAATGTTGTATTTGTCTGGGCATTTCTTCTTTCACCTCCAATTTTTTTTTTGACTTTCTGAGAAAAGAGTCTCACTAAAATGGATGGGGTTGTCCAGAAGTATTGTTTGTGGCAGTCTTTTGCTATGTGCGGTCTGTCTCACCATAGCATGTAAACTCTGTGTGGTGTATGGCTGTATTGTATAACACAATGATCTTCTCCTTCTTCTGTAGCTGGGCTTTGCAGAAAGGGAGATATGGGTAGAAAGCCCTCAATTGTACATTTTTCTCCCTTGGTATAGACCAGACTGGTTTTCATGCAACACAGCATGCTTGTGTTGCAGATCATCCATGGCCAGTCACAAAACGACACTAAGCATTTTCCAAGCAGAAATGAGGTTTAAACATACTACTTTTTTAGTGAAAAGTGATTGATTTTTGTATAAATTCCCATCTTTCATCAAACACATCTGCTGAGCACTAAAGTCATAAGCTGAAAAATGGGCCTCACTGAGCTCTCAGGAATCTTTCTCCCCTGTGTTTGAGACAATAACACGTTGGGTGAACTGACTAGGTCAAGGTCATGATGCTGTACCCAGGTGAGAACAGGCTGCTCGTGGGACCCCTCTGTGCCAGGTACAGGTGTTCCCCACATGGTGGACTAATGGTCAGACCATTGAGTTCTGTGTGGCACAAGAAGCTGAATGGGCAAAAATGGACTATGAAAGCATTGCAAACACAGATCTGCCTGTTTAGCATATAAAAAATTTACTTGCCCAAAGGCTCACATTCAGTCCACAGGTCTGGAACTGTGGCATCTTCTGGAGTGTTGTATTTTGTTCCTTCTCCTCTTCTGTTGGGCTAAGATACCAAACCACACTATGTGCCATGAGTATGGACTCAATGATGTATTGTTTCCTTTCAACAGTGACAACCACCAGTGAATCTCATTCAGTAAAGAGCTGACAAAAATGTCAAAAGCAGGAACCTTTGCCAAAATCCTGATTCCCCTAGATATCTTTGACTAAAACCACAATTTTTATTTTATTTGAAAATTTGCAAGGTAAGAAACAAATAAACAAAATAAAAACAGTGCTATATCTACTCCAGTATATATATATGTATATATATATCCACTAATGTATTTTATTTTTGAGATACTCTAAGTAGTTTTGGACATGAGACGCAGTTCTTCAGTTCTGGGAAGCCACCCCTGACAAGCAATCCAAATAATTCTTAGGGTTGACATTCAGCATGCACAGTACATATGCTAGAGATGTACCTTATCTATAGAAATTCCTGATATCTCCAGGAAAAGAAAGAGAAATGGAAAGCCCTGCCCTGGTTATTTTTTCAAGCCATATCTGGTACTATTTTCTCTGTTACAACTCCTGCTGCAACATTTATGATCATGTCATAAATTAGGATGAGTGTTTATTACGGGGTGGCTGTACATCCTGATTTGGCTGGGTATTGTCCCAGGAGATGGACACCGTCCGGAAAATTACCCTTGGTGTGCTTGGCTTTAATTAGGACATGAGCTTTCTCCTATATCTGTTGAGTTTGCCCCTGAGAACCAGCCCATCCTGAAGCATACGAAAGTGACAGAGCTCAGTGTTTGTCTTAGCTCTGGTTCTAGGGCACATAATCTGATTAGGTGAGTGTCCCATGTCCTGGCATCTGGTGTAACTGTCATGGTCCCCGCATCTCCACTTTTTTAACGCTGTACTGTAACTTGTTGTACACCCATCCAGAGCGATTAAATAATTTTGAGGCCCCATTGCGATTGTCACTGCTTGTAGGCTCTGTTCTGGAGATGAGGCAATTACCTATGTCTTTTTTACCTGTGTGGACTGGGAGGTGGAGAAGAGCAAAGTGCCCAAGGTGGGTCTAAAACTGATGGCTCTGTGCTTGGTGGGTTAATGACAAAGTCAGTTCACC
>JAOQGH010000012.1:4958374-5002789 GCA_025769975.1 Gallinago jamesoni
TGGTGTAGGGTTTGGATTGGGTATGTCCCCACACATACCTGCTGAAGCGGCAGATGTCCTAAAGCCTTGACAGCTACAACAGAGTTCAGTCTGCTCGCAGCCACAGAGAATCCATCGTCTTGCACTGAGGATTTTGCTGCCATTCATCAAGTGATATCTCAGCTGTGACTACCTGTCAGAGAAATTTTACTGTGGATACTTTATCCCCTTACGACACCTTGATTTACGGCTTCCAGCTCCCAGCCCAGATGGGTGATGCAGCCTGTGCAAGCTGGGGAAATGCTGCTGTGTCACCCAGTAATGGGAAAGTAACAAGGACCGTCTGCTTTCCTTTTCCCCTGTGACCACGGTGGCACAGAAGTGCCGGTCAGGAGAAGAAAGGATTAGCTCTGGGGACCAGCTCTCTGCCTGTGCTTCCTACTACCCACTGATGTCATGTACATGGGGCTACAGCAATTTTCCCTCATGGGCCCTGGAAAAAGTTTCTGGCTCTCTTTGCTGACCCACATTCTCTATTTCACTGTCTTTTTCTCTCTCTGCCCTTCAGCAGAGAGGAGGATGAGGAGGCAGGGAGTGCATGACCCCGGCTCTGCCTGCTGGGAGCGCTCGTGTGGGGAGCGCAGGGGGAGAGACCTCCCGCCTCTGAAATGGCTTTCCCCTGTGAGGCAGAGGCTGCGTTGATGTGGGCTCTGGCACGCCGGCACATCCGTGCGGTGGCGAGAGATGGGCCGGGGAGGGCAGCCCCGCCGCAGGCAGCAGAAACCCCTCTCCATGGTGTATCATATCCACAAGGCTGACCCAGCTCCCTCCCCTGCGGCACAGTCAGTCCCACACATGCCTCCCCTGAGGCATCCCGGTGGATGCTGGCTCCAGCAGCGTGTTGCAAGGATTGTGGATGGCAATGAAAGGGAGAAAAGGGGTGAGCAACCCAACCCACGGTTCCTCTGGGAAAAGTGAGAAGAAGCTGATGTTCAGCAACAGGGTAGTAAGGATTAACCTCTCATCTGCCAGCACCCGGGGCACCAGGCGCAAGTTCTATTAAATACGCAACTCTAAAACCATGAGACATGGGTCAAGCCCTCGTCTGTGCCTCTGGGCACACTGCCTCCACCAGTGTGCCTGCACGGCATCCTGCAAGTCAAAACAAATCAAAAGCCCCAAGACCCTGCAGAGAGGGAGGATAGACCTTTGGGATGCTTGTTTGAGTCCAGCGCTGGGCTGACTGCATCTGCGCAGATCTGTTCAGCTCAGAGGACGGGCTGGACTTGCTGTGAGCTGCTTCGGCAATACCATGGACCTCTGCAGGAGCTGGGTTTAGCTGTTCTCATATCACTCCCAAAGGAGCTCCTCAAGACTTTTTAAGATAAGGGCTAAGTCAGAGAGCAGCTGTGTAGGTACTGACATGAAACATTAGATTGTATCGGTAATCACTAAACAGTACATCAGATATTCAGGATACGAAAAGCAGGGGATTGATCATTATTAAAAACCCCGTTCCTATAGTTCTTCACCCAGGATAGCATTCCCACATCCCAGTGCAGGGCATGAGGAGGTTTTCACTGGTGTACGTTTGGGCAACCTTATTATTCATAAATGACAGAACGAGGCAAAGGGAGTGAGTTATGCTGGCCTTTGCAGACAAGTAGCAATAAAATAAGTTTATGGTACCACCTCCGGCACCGTCACATGTTTATGTCCCGTATTTATTTTGCTTTGTTAGCTCTCTGTGCTTGCTTGTCGTGCAAGGCTATGCCATCTCCATTCCCCGAGACTAGCAAATGCCTGGATTCTGATATAGCAGCTCATGGTGGGCAGCAATTCCTTCAGTCCTGGAGACATCCAGGCTAAGGTCCTTTTTGGCATCAGTGAGGGCCATCCCTACCTATATGTTGGCTTCTTCCGTGTTCAAGCCAACTCGCTCTGCAGGCCCTCGGTGGGGTTGAGTCTGACCTTTCTCAGCAGTCTGGGATATGACCTTCTCAGAAAACAGACTGCTGAGATCTTGAGCCACCACCAGCTTAGCCCATAGCTACCTGCTCTGGTAAGGAAGGGGCTTGCATGCCTGAGAGTCTCCACTTTCCCCTCATCATGTTTGCAATGCCACAATTTTACTTTTTATGTATAATAAGAAGGTAAGCATTGATAGGTGGCAGTTTTATAAGCACTATTATTTCCAGTGTCCCTCTGGAATAGTATCTCCTGATTTTTTTTAATTGCCTCTATTCAGAGCTCCCATTTTCTTTGAATAAACCCATTACCTCTTCTCACAGTCTTTGTCAGCAACCATATTTGACTGCAGAAATCAGCCCCTTTGGGTTGCAAATTTATTAAGGAAAAATTGATTCCAGGAAATTAATTTCTCCTCTGCCTTTGTTCACATACTGTAGCTATCTTGAAGTATCCTCCCCTACATCTGGCTAGCAGGTTCGAAAGTTACTTGGTACAAGAACATATGCAGACACATTTGCATGTGTGCCAATCACTTGTTGGAACTGGAGATTTTGATATTTGGGAAAAGAAGGTGCTTACTTTCCCTTCTTCCAGGATGTCCTCTTGATGTCTATGCCACTGTTTCTCTCTCACATTCCCTCTCTATCAAGGAAAGGAGCATGAGCATTTTAGAGACGGGGCTCGTCATTTTTCTGTTCCCTGGCTGGCCCATGATGTGCAGCCCCAGTACAAAGAGATGAAAGCGTAGCCCTTTGTACAATCTGACAGCAGCCACAGTCCCCCGTCTGTCCCTGGGGTCCTTCCATTGTGCTCCAGCCCTGTCTGGAGGGCAGTGACTTGGCTTTGCCCATCTGAATTACCTGTGGAGGGGCAGACATCTGTAAGATCCAAAGTACAGGACACTAAATTATGATAAACAGACCTTTCTATTTCACTTCATGAGTGTGCAGCAGCAACTCCTCTCCATGTAATCTCTGCTTCCTTTTTCTGGGTTATTGACACACCTTTTGCTGCCAGCTTCGATGGCTGCTGCTCACTCAGCCAGCTCCCGTCTTTCAGCCTGAGTAATCAAGTGACCAGGACAGCCAACAGAAGGATGGTCTCCCTCTAGGACATAATGGTCCTGATGTGCAAACATGTTCAAACACAGCGAGGTGAGAAGGCCAGGTGGAAAACATGCCTGTGCTGGTACACTGTGATTTTAAACATAATATATCAAAGGCTAACAAAATTTCTACAGCAGTACTAATCCGATGTGACTGCCTGTTTCAGCCTTGGATGCTCAGTGTGGCTCAGCTCTGCCTTATCTCATCGGCTTCCCCTTCCCAGCCCTCTATTTCAGCAGACAGGAGTGGGACAGGCTGCAGGAAAGCCACGTTTCTCCTTTTCTTACCCTAGATGGTGGAGCTAAGGTGGTGAGCTGAACAAAATAGTGGACTCCCAGTTCCTCAGCCTCCCATCAAGAGGGAAACCCCATGCCATTAGGAAGGACAAGCCCCTGGAGAGCATGGCTTTGGCAGCACTCAAGGTAGAGACTTTCTCCCTCCACCACGACAATCCATTCCAAGCCTTAAATCCTGCTGATGTCTTCCAAAAGCCTACTGGTAGCCAGACGATTGGAAATACCATCGTATTCCCCTCCTGTAGGTTCTGTGGAAGACACGGAGGGTATCACTAGATGCTTTGGTACAATCTTGATCTTCCCTTGGTGCCATCTCTCACGCTTTGCACTCCATGTCAGTCGGCTTCAGCAAATTCTCCCCTGAAAGATGTCACAGATTCTCTCAGCAGGCAGCTGTCATTATGCATTTGCAGGTTCTGCACTTTCTTTCTTACCAAGCACCCGGAACGCAGAGTGCGTTGGTCACATCCAGGCAGCCTACCTGGAGCTCTTGCACATTTTTAGTGTAAAAATGAAACATGCTGGTTTGGGGTAGGGGTGAGGGGGGAGAGCAAGAAACACAAAAGTTCTTAAGATTTCACTGATTTCTCCCGAGACACTTTTCTGTACACTGTTTCCTGCTCTGTTCTTGGAGGCATTACCCTTGGCTGGGCCTGGCCTTTAAAACATTACCAGCTGTATGCAAAACAGAGAGCAAAGTGCCAAAAAGCCCTGAAGGCTATTTACATTTGGCTGGAGCTTGCTGTGTTGGCAAAGCTACAGAGATACTTTGTTCATCGGCCTTGCAAGGAAAGCAGCTACTTCAAGCAGTTTGGTGTTGTTTATAGACGGAGTTACCATGGAAGACCCCATGCCTCACAGCTTTACACACTTGCATGTCCAGGATATATATTTCTTGGACCTGGTTTGCCTCCTCTCCCCTCTCACTTGGCCGGGGATTGGTAGGAAATTCTGGGATGAGGTTCTTTGCTAGATGTTGGGTGCAAACTGATTTATGTCTGTAGCGAAGGACTGTTTGGTGCTGCATGGATCCTCTCTCAACTCAAGCAAAGGCAGGTGGAGCAATGGGGTACACGCCGAGTCAGTAAGAACACCCCCACGGTGAATTGGGGGAAAGTGCTATGAAACAAGTGACAAATCCTGCAATGACAAGCATAAGAGTAACGTTTTTTTTAAGGAGACTTTAGGGAAAAGGTAATAACCTTTGCAACATTTCTGGGTAAGAGTGGTTGGTTGAATCCTTGGGCTGTCAGCCCAACTAATGAGGATATGAATTTCTTGCTGTTCCTTTCTTCTATTGTTTGTTACTTTACCTGCTGTATTAAAAACGCTTGTCATAGCTGAAGACTTGTCATTAATCACCTCCTACAAACACGTCCATAAGCAGACTGATTCATGGGCATGGCATAGCTGGGTGCAAAGGCATAGCTGGAGGTCCTCTTCTCCTGGGTGGCTCTAGGTCTCCAGCCGAGGGCATTTTACATCTCTGCCCTGGGGCAGACTAACACATTGCTTCCCTGGCTTTGTAACCAAGGCCCAGGATCACCTCACGTGCCTGATGGGGTGATCTGAATACGATCTTCTGTACCGCAGGAAATCACATGCTCAGTCAGCGTTCAGAAGGACCACCCCGATGGACTGAGCGGAGACGTGTGAACTTCATCAGCTGATGGTGAAACACCCATCCCTGCGCCTGAGATCTGATTTCAGAGTCTGAGTGAGGTTGATGGCGACTTTTCTCACTCATGATAGCAGGGAAAATGCTTGACACTGTGAGGTGCTGCAGTGAAGGGAATGTGGAGGGGGAGCGAGGCTATGCTCTGCAGGCTGTCCAAGGGTCTCCAAGACCGGTTGGTTTAGGGTAGAATCTGGACAACACAGCTACACCTGCAAAATAAAGTCTCCCCTACTACTTTGGCTACCACACATCTTCACTCAGGAGCAGAAATGCCTGTGAAGCAAAACAGCAGTGCTGTATGTGCACTTGCTCTCTACCAAAGAGGGAGTCAGCCAAGCCTGGAGCTCATTCTCTCTTGGCCAATAGTTAATAATAATGCTGTAACAGCTTTTTTTTTTTTTTTTCAAATTAAGGGTGGATGAATGGCCTGGATAAAATTAGAAATCTCTTCCTGAAAGGCTGAGCCGAGTTTACAAAGTTAGAACTACACGGATGTCCTGTCGCAGCTGGGGAATCCCAGCTGCTCTCTGAAGGGTGAATAGATGGTAACACAATGCATGTGTGTTGCATGCTCTGGGTTAGAGGGCCCTCCCCATCATCCTGGCTTCACTTGACAGCAGCTTTGAGGAGGTTGCTGGGACAATTTCTAAGTTTACCTTCCTTTACTGCCAAGGCAGACAGCTCAATTTTCCTCTGCCACAGGCGGGTGAGTCCCCCATGGGGTGTTGAGGGATATAGGGTGATGGGAGGTTGTCTGGAGTTAGACAATAGATGTGCATTGAGTGGGTCAGATTACAGGAGAGGAAAGGAGCACGGGCTCAAGAAGGACTTTGAGCACAATGCCTAGGTACTTTCTGGATAGGACACGTTCTAGATGCAGGCAGCCAGGCAGGAATTTTCTGGGGAGGCTATCCCTAAGGCCCTCTGCTGTCATGCTTCTTCACAAAGGCCTTCTGTGTGACTCTGCGCTCCCCCTTGGCCATTCATCCTTGAGGCAACATGATGAATTGGTGCCCTTGTTTTTAGTCTGGCTCTGATGATGGTTTGTAAATAAAATTTTTTTTTCTTGATTGTGAAACCCAGAGCCCTCAAGAGGCTGCTGATGAGGGTCAGCGCCTGGTGAGGTTACTTGTGCTAAACTCTACATTTATTTCCATGCCTTTCATGAGTAGAGGGGGTAAAGACATAACAGGATACAACTGAAGCTTCTGTGACAGATGTCCCCTTTAGCAGAGCACATTACTGTGTGCTCCTACATTGTCCTACCAGTGAGGCTGATCCTGTGAGCTTAAACCAGCATGACACAGAATGGACAATAGATGGCAGTAGCTGCTTAAACTGTGGTAATTCCCATTTGATTTTGTCCCCCCAGTCTTAGTTAACATGGACTGTGAACTTATGTGTGTTATTTGGATTTTGCTGGCATCTAAAATGGTCCGCTGAGGTCAGTAGAGATGATGTACATCAACTCAGTATTAAGCCCAGCACTTTTCCCATAGTATTAACATTTATATCCCCTCTAGAAAGGCTGGAGAAAGCACAGGTTACCTTCCTAATGAGGTATTAAAAAAAAAATCCCCAAACAAAACAATATATGTTCGATAGCCTAGAAGATATGTCTATTGGTTTTAAAAGTCATTCTGGGCCCTTATATAACAGTGTAATTAGTTGATGCTATAAACTTATTATGTACCTGCTGGAATACAACAGCTCCTTTGAAGCGATTTGGATCTATTGTGTAATTATATTACTAGGCCACATGCCATACTTGTACAAAGGGGGAAAGCTTTCCATTTCAAAGTAACCAAGAGCCTTGGTGGCTATCTTTTTTTTTTATTTTTTTTGTTGCTGCCCTGCAATATAGCCAATGCAGAACTCTTAAATACGTCACTCTTCTTTGGCTGAGTTAAGCAACCCAGGAATCTCTGAGAGGGGCTGCAATGTACTGACAATAAAGAGAGTTCCTTGGACAGCGCAGACTTGCTCTGCGTGCTGTCAAACGTAACGGGATCCGGCACCTCCAGCTGCCATGGAAGGGAAGCAGAAGTCAAATAACTGGTTAGAAGTGTGTTAAATAATCTGGTTGCATAAGGTTCATGCTTTTTTACAGTCACCCCAGATTTGTTACAGCTGGATATTTATTCCCTTCCTTCTTATAAGAGCTTTTACACGTCTTCCTCTTTGGGTAGATGTGACAGTCTTGTGTAGGACCTGAGAAAAGGATTGGGTATAACATCTCATCATCTAGGGTCTCCATTGGAGTTGGTCTCCTCGGCAACCTTTATGTGGAGGTCTGGCCCACCCATCTAAAATAGACATCGAAGCAGAGCAAGTGAGATGCATTTTGCTGGAACCTGTTTCCCCCATTGTCGCCAGTGTGAGTCCCATCTGAAGTGTTCAGAAAGGCAACCTCATCACAGTTGTCTTTAATTAGGTGAAACCTATCTCACCCTGGTTTCCTATTCATCAATTGTAGGAGACGCAGCTCTGCCAGGAATTTCTCATTGAAGTGAAACATAAACACAACAGTGCTTCAGCTGTTTCCTTTGATAAAGACAGATTTGTCCTCATCTCCAGAGCAATCTGGGCTTGTGGAATGATTGTGTTTCTTAGCTGGGATCTATACCAAACTGATATATATCTGCGTATATTAGACCTAGTTTGAGAAACAGATTTGGAGCAGGAGGCCCTGACCAGCATTGCCCACCTTCATGAATAGTCTTGGTTTAGGTGCAAAGGGACAGTGGTTTGTAGTTCTCAGTCTTTGAACTTGATGCTGCTAGATCTGTAGGACTTGTGATTGACTGGAAATTTCCTGCTCCTGAAGCAGTGAAAAGAGACTCAAAGGTGTTAAGCCACGATATGTCTTTGTGGAAGAATTTTGTGGATGTACTGCAACAGAGACCAGAACACCCTGCACACTTGCCCTCGGTCCCTGCATTTCAGGCCTGGTCCAAACTCTAAATCAAAAGGATTGTTTCCCTTGACATCAATGCTCTGGGGGGATGAGTTCTCTGTCTTGATGAAAGCCGCCAGCTCAATTGTCATTCATCACACAACACAGAAATGTCATTTTTTAATGATTGGGCTTCCCTTTGGAAGCTGTGCTGGAGAGACTCCTTGACTGAACGTCTCTGAAGATGTGCTCCAAGGGGAGGTCTCTGGTGGCATATGTCCTTATTTCTTCATTACCTGAGCTTTGGAGAAAGTAGGTCACTTTTTTGCGCAGTATTTTTATCAGTCTATTTGCATATAGCCCCTATGGGTCAGATTTTGGTGCCAGTATAAATCTTGAACAAGCTCATTAAGGATCATGCATTAAATCATGCTATTTGTGAGGCCTAACCCTTCTGAACACAGAGCAAAAAAGGACCATTGCTAGGGGCTTGCAAAACAACAAACAAATACAAAAATTCATCTGGGAGCATTAAGGAATATTTCAGCAAAATCTCCACATCCAAGATTATTTTTTCCTTATGAAAAGCAACATTTTTTCCTTGTGCTTGAGCACAATATTTTCTTTCAAGAAAAACTGTGCAAATTACTCATGAAAAAAAAATCTGACCTGCCTAATAGAATGGAACACGACATCACATATATATATATACATTACACCTATATATGTACACAGAGAGACTCCACAAAAAAGATGTTTGGCAGCAGATGATACAGCTGGCTATTTTCCCAACTCACCTTTTGACCAGCCGGATTTACCAAAGGATTTTCCTCATTATCTCCTGCTGACCGGCTGTGGCAAGAGGACCTTGAAGATGAAGTCGAACACAATGTTTAACTGTACCCATTTTGGAAGCCCTACAGGGGCTTTTTAAAGTGTTTTTCTTGAAGCTGGTGCTAGGTTTTCTTCCACCTCAGCGAGGAGAGTCCTGCAAAGGAGTAAGGGAGTTCTCAAGCCTGTTAACCTGGGGTACACAGAGGAAATGGAAATCACAAGTTTCCCTCTCGACTTGACTCTCTGCCTGGTCCAGAAAATCTGGCCCATCCCTACGGACCACCTGAGGTCCACGCTGTAGGACATCTCTATGAAGAGACATAGGATGAAGTTACCAGAGGTCTAAAAGTGCTGAAATCTGACCCTGAGACCACACGGGAAGGGAAAGTAAACGTTAAAAAGGGTTTAAAAAGGTGAACACCAGCAATAGCAAAAAATGTACTTTTGGGGTTTTGTTCCCCCCCACACTTTAAAATCCCAAAATGATGGCGTGACCATGCATTTCTGTGTGTCTGTGTCTGTGCAGGGGTTAGTACAATCTATTTCACAAGGCACCGACGTTTTCACACCAATGGTGCTTCCCACGAGAGCAAGGAGAAGACAAGACTCGCTCCCTGCAGCTCACAGCGGGCAACGGGGGCTGTTTTACCCGTGGGATGGGTCCCTCCCCCAGGTGCAGCCCCTGAGATCTGAGACTCAACTGCAGCTTCTCCCTGTGTGGGAAATCCATAAGAGGCACAGACAGTTTTTTTTCTCCTACCTGCTTTCATGAAAGGCACGGGTTTGTCTCTGTGCTTCAGACCTCTTTCAGCTCAGGTGGGCAAAGGGGACATGAAGACGCTGGAGAAAGGGTGTCCTCATGCAGGTGTTGCTGCAAGCATCCCATTTCCATATGAGGCTGCCTAAAAGGGCAGACTTCATTTTTTTTTTTTTTTTTTCTAAAAAAACCCAAAACTTTCCTGCTCTTACCCCAGAGCCTGGACCCCTGCAAGCCCAGGGCCAGAATCCCCTTGCGATGTGCGTGGTGATGCCTTTGTGCTCTGTGGTGCCACCTGGGTGTTTGGATACAGCGCTTGGGAAGGCATCTGCCCCTCGCTGATGGGTATCCTCGGTTTCCCATTGCTTTTCTTCCTGCTCCATTGCCTCGATCGGCTGAGCCGATGTTAAGACAGAGCTTGGCCGGGGTGCCCCGCTCGGCTGTGCCCCTCACTGTGTCAGGGGTGGCTGTCAGCTCTGCAGGGTCTGGCTGAGACCCAGCTGGAGGATCAGAGAGCAGCTGTGGGCTCCCTCGGGACCCGCCGCACTACTGTGCCAAGCAAATCTCAGCTCAGCAGAGAAGCTGGCCTGCGACGGGGGCTTCGCAGCCCTTATGCCAGCTGAAATGCAGCCATTAAGCTGCTTGCTCCTTGTTTGCCCAACAGCCCCCGCAAAGCTGGAGGATGCCATTAGAAAAGATGAAAAAATTGCAATGCTTCATCTTCTGCCCACTTCTGCTGTCAGCCTTAGTATCCAAGGAAAGATACAAGTGCTTGGTTTCTATGGGGCCGGGCAGCAGACACAGGCTCCTTTGTACTTAAAACAGCGTGGAGATCACGGGATGGAGATTTTGTCTCTGGGCTGCTGAGGACTGTGGATCCTGCTGGTGGTGATGCAGCCAGCTCGCTGTTGTGCAGGGCAGTGGGGTTGCAGAAGCACGTGGAGAACATGGTACTGCTTAGCCAGAGAGGTGACACCCAGCACCATGTTTCCAGGATGCAGGAGGAGGCACATGCTTGAATATGGCTCCAGTATTAATAATAAATGATAATAATTATTATAAAATATTTTGTCAGTTTTACCATTTTACTATTTATTACTATTATTATTACTATAACTGTTGGGATTGTGAGATCCTCTCTGAACACCTTACCAATACAGGCCGAAGACAGTGCTTCCCCAAGAAATAATTGGTCTTTACTCAGACTGTAACCCAAGAGGTGGGAAAACACAAGGTTACAGTATCTGCAGGGATAGGCTTCCATCCAAAGATGGGAGGCTCTTCACAGTCTACAGTCTAGTGTCCTCAGAATGAGTTTTTCTGCAGGGCTGTGGTTTAAATCTGTGTTGAGACAGCACATTATTCCATCTACTCCATATTTCTCCAAACTCCCAAACACCCAGACTAGTTTTCTCCAGCAACATTTCTCTGCTGAATAGGTGCTTGGCTCCTCTGATCTTGGGTGACAGTAGCTTGGTTTTGTAGTTCATCTTTAACTGGTCTCAGTTCAGCTGTCCTTGCGCTTGCTCTGGCCGCAATTTCTCCATCTATTTCAACCTGTTCTTTCCTCATGAGAGTTTATTTTTCCTTAGCTTAAAAGGAGACAACCGTCACCACTGATATATCTTCTTCCCTTGCTCCTCACTGTAGTTTTCACCAACTGATGGTACATCTGCATTCCTACGAAACTAAGCTGCCCTTAGCATCTAATGTCTCTCTGTCTCTTGCTCTGCAGGCAGTGATGTATCGCTGCCAATTTATTGAAGAATTAGCTGGGGATAAGGATCTGTGTACACTTTATACTTTACTTCCCAACACCCACCATTAATAATTAGCATGTCCTTTATGACATAAGTTTTGCTCTTAAGTGAATGCAAAGTATTGGCTCCTTTCTTGATGATCCATAGCCCTCGCTGCCACACGTTGCTACCTGGAACGTTTCCAAGTGTTTGGGAGCAACGTGCTGGAATACATCACAAATGAACCAGTTTTGCTTGTCTAAGTTTTTTCTCTGGGGATTTGGGAGGGACGGCAGGGGAGGAGAGGGATGAATATTTATTAGCTTTTAATCAAAGAAAGTGCTCTCTGTAACCAGACAGGCTACTGTCTGCGTCTGATCGAAGAGAGACATCAAGGTCCCTGGTTCTTTGCTATGCGGCAGTGCATGCCCCTCTGAGCTTTGTAAGTGGCTTGCAAAGCACTCCAGGAGAGATCTGTCTCTGCTTGGATTTCCTGCCATCCAGATTTTCCTGGCCATGTCCACCCAGGGCTCACCAGGAGAAAGCTGTCGCTGAATGAGTAGAGATCAATGGCAAAGTGTGTGTGCAGTGACCCTGAGAGACGAGGTGTGGTTTGGGTAAGTTTGCACTCATTCAGGTGATTTGTACATGGACTATGCATCTGGGGTATCCTGGATAACCCTGTTCTAGATATCCTGAGTAGGGAAAAGGAACATCTCTCCAGCAGAAAGGAGAGCAGACATTATATACAAAGCAGCAGAGACCTGGAGCTGCCTCGCAAGGGTCTTTACCCTGAGCCAGGAGGCAGGGAAGCTGCCGACTGGTTTATGGAAGCCATTGCCAGCCTTGGTTCACCTCCTCAGTGCATGTGGCAGCCCTTGCTACCATAGGCTTGGCATGGTAGGAAATGCCTGCTGGGAGCGGGACGTGCAGCTGGTGGGTATGCACCATCCCTTCCCATGTCAGGATAAAAGGTTTACATCCTGCTGCCCCGTGATATGGGGAATGCACGCAGACCCGCAAAGTTCTGGGCCTCAGGTTGGACTCCAAAGCTTGGTTCTAGCTCGGGTATGCCCGCTTGAGGACCTCTATGTCGTGAGAGAACAGGCGCCAATGGGGAGCCCAAAATCTCTAAGGCAATGTTCATAATACCCCACTAACCCAGGCACCAGTCGTGCACCCATTCAAAATGGTCTGTGCTGTTAAAATGTCGCCACGCTCCTTGGCACGGCTTCATCCTCCCTCAGATAGTGCCTGGGGACTCTTCAAGAGCTGGCGTGGGGCAGAGACTGGGCCCAGCTGTCGGCAGGGCTAAGGCCACCCTGTTTGGGGTTTGGAGGGGAGGAGAAGAGACTTTGGTTTACAGAGCTGTGTCGTGCCATCTGGCCACACATCTTGCCCCCTTGTTTTCTACCAACATAGACATAGCCTCCTTGTTCAGCAAAATCCTACCCCTTCCCCTCCTGACTGTAGAACCAAGGGAGTTGTATATCCCACCCTCTTAGAAATATAGCTCCCCAGCTACAGGGACATCTGGCAGGAGCCCTTTGGGTTAGCGAGAGAGAAAATGGAATCAAACCATGCTACAGGGATCAAATGAGCTCAAGCCAAGGCTAGTTCCCCTCAGAAGCTTTTTGAGGCTGAATTTTACCCTACAAGTCTGTTGCAGGACCAGGGTCTTGGACACGGGCTGTCTCTTTATGCCAAACTGCTCAGGGTGCCTGGGTGGCTCCCGTGGTGTTGCTGCCTGAGCATCTCACAGCTCTCCGGGGAGAGAGGGAATGGCACACCAGTACCTCTGTGTTACAGACCAGGACCTGAGGGGTTTGAATGACTGGAAACCCTTTGTCACAGCAGAGAATGAAGCCAAGCTCTCCCAAATCCCAGGGCAGGCCTTAGCCAGAGATTTCTCCTACTTCTCAGCTGTGGTGTCTGCTCCGCCGATGTGCCTGCACGTGAACCGAAGCAGGACCATATCTTCGGCGTCGCAGGCTGAGGGCTCTCTCTGCAGCAGGAGATCCTGGGGGTCAGAAGGGGTCATGTGTGCCCTGAATGCAGAAGAGATTAATTTTTTTTTTCTTATTTATCAAAGTACACTTCTTTTAGCACTGCCTCTTCCCTCTAGGAAGTGCCCATGTTGGAGTTAATTCTTCTCTCCAGAGCAGATCAGGGACACCGATATGGCACAGCATCATTCAGCTTGTACCCAAACTGTGAACATCTGATACAAACAAAGCCATGTTTCTGTTTTAAAACCAGCCACACAAACCAGACCAGGCATTTCTGTGATGATGTAGCACAGCAACACTGTCACTGAACACTAACTCTTTTGGGCTTGCATCAGGACACGCATAGGGCTGCAGATGTCCTGCGAGGACCAGGAGTGTGACAGGAGTGTCATTGCAGAGGTGAGAATGGCAGGATTGCACGTCTTGACAGTGATCACAGATCACACATAGTCCGTGCTCTGTGTCAGAGCACGTTGCAGGATTGTACCCAAATCCATTCCCTGTGACAGGGCAGAGGGAAAACACATCCTTGGCATTATGAGGGCAGGGAACATCAAAGAAAATTCACAAGTAGTGCTACACAGTAAAAATTAAAGCAAAACTTTTAGTATCCTTGTCACGAGAGGATGAAGCACGTTGATGCTGGTGTTTGGGATAAAGGTCTGGCAGTAGGCAGTGCATGAGGTGGCACTGGGAGGTGCTGGAGAAGACATCTGGCTTCTCTTCAGACAGAGGGCCCATCAACGCCTTGCAGGAGACAGACTGAAGCACCTAAAGCACCAAAAGCAGGTCCAGTGACCCTCACAACCCTTCTCTCTCGGCCCAGCCTAAAGCTACGCCAGAGCCTCACTGTCTTGATGGCTGTTTGAGGAAACTTTGCATGTGTCTCCTGTGTACAGCTATGCCAGACAGTCCCCTTCCGCACAGCTTGGTGCTCTGGCATTTCGGTCCTGCCTCTTCCCACCTTGGCTGTGCCTTAAAACAGCTTGTCTCCGCGATGCCTTCCACAGAGCTGCACTACGGCTCCCCATCTCAGGAAAGCCCTTTGATACCTGCTGGAGATAATCAGCTGTTTAGGAGCCCTCATCTCACTGAAAGGCTTTTCCTTCCCGTTTTACTGGGAGGGCTGAAGCTCAGGTGTGAAATGTCAGACATGAGTGCAAAGCAGTTTAAGAAGGTGCTGTAAAACATGCTGGATTTTTGCTGTTGCATTTCCTTTATGCAGCCTCTGATGTATTAGTGTGGCTCAGGGGGCTTTTGTGGCCTCCCAGGCTCTGCCTTATTTCCTAAACACCCAACCACATTCTCTGGGCCTGTTTCATAAGGTTGGTCTGACTTCCAAGTGCCAAAAACTTTTCCTGAATATAGGCTTTCCTTGGCAGCCCCTTGAAAAAAAAAAAATAAAGAAAAAAGAGGTATATTTTGATACAGCGTTTTGACTTACTGTGTTTTTAAGCTGATAATTTGGACTGGGACGAATTGGTGATGCGAAACGTCTGAGAAGGCAGCGTACCCTCTGTCTGCGTAGGGCAGCATGGTGCTTGGAATGCACGGCATGTGCAGATAGCAGAGCGTTAATCTTGCACAGAGGATTTACAAACACTTCCCCGTGGTGAAGAAAGGGTATCAGGTCAACCAGGAAAGGTGGGAAGCAGGAGAGAGCCAGAGCAGAGTAACACCTCCCTCTTCCATCTGAGACTCCTCTGTAGGCAGGCTGACGTTAGCCCAGCGATGGGCAGCCCCAAATGAGCTTTCCTATGGCCTGACCACCAACATTCCATCACTTGTCATCTGCCCCTGCGGGAGCGCTCCTGCTGCGGCGCTGGCACGGCAGCCGCGGTTGTAGCCACATCAGGGAAATGTTAATGAAAATAATCCATCATAGGCGGGGCACGACTTGAGGTAGATAGATGAGGGCACTGCGAGAGAGATTGCGCTTCCAAGTGTGGGAGCTGGTGGGTGAAACATCGGCAAGAAGCCTTATTTTCAGTGCATGGTTCTCATCCCCACAGCCCACGCCTGGATGTGGTAACGGGGCTTCTCTGTAGTAGGATTTGGTGCTGGTGGTGGGTTTAGGGATGGACACTCTGCTGTTTCCCAGCTGAAAGTCTGGGGAAAGGCTGAGTCCTTATGCATTCTTACACAAGGGCATGGCTCATACATGAAAGATTTGCCCTCCAGTTCTCCCCATTCTTCATCCCCACACATCATAAACTGGTCACTTTGGTGGAAATACAAATGTAGCCCAGGGGTGTGCTGAGATCTACATGAGAGATGATGCCAGCAAGAGGCCTCATTTTTTGGCTGGAAAGGGAATGGTGGATACCTCAGAGACCGAGCCATACACGACAGTGCATGGCTTTCCTTGGACACTGTGTGTGGTGGGACAGCTTCCTCCATTAGTGGTGAACAGACCTGAGTCTGAGGTGACTGATCTTTGCAACGCTGAAGCCTCACTGAACTGGTGTCAAAACCTTATGTGCATCATCCAGTGCTACTCAGACACCCTTTATTCAGCAAAAATGGATTTTTTTCATACCTGTGGGGCCATACCTGTCTTCCTCCCACGGGCTCCTCACCTTGGTGTTGCTGGTGTCTTTCAGCAGCAGAGAGGTCCTGCAGCCTCTGCAGTCCATGTGTGCTTCTAGGTGGACTCTGCACCCTCCCAGACTGAGGTGCAAAAGGCCAAGGGCACCCTGCCCAAAATTCCCATGTACTTTTTCTAGCACAGTTCTTGTGGTTGGAACCATAATGACTAAGCCTGACCAGCCCCAACACAAAGTCTCACCAGGATGCTAACTTCTGAGCAGATCTTATCCATAGGAAAAATTCTCTTCACCTCCCAGGCTGCATGATCTTTATCCAAAGGCTCCCAGGCTCTTCACCCAGAAGTGTTTGTGTTTTCATTGCCACTTTGCAGTAGCTTTGGGGAGGAAAGTTAATAAAGAAGCTTTTTCTTTTCTTTTTCTTCTTTTTGTTCTGACAAGTAGTTGCACCTTCTTGAACTCGAAGGGGTTTTACAGGTAAAATGAGAATTTCCTTAGAAAATGTCAGCTTTGATAGAAATCTTTTAGTACTTTTAAAAACAACAAGCTGAAAAACATAGGGTTTTTCCCTTCTCTTTCCTCTCTTCTTTCTTCCAAAAACAGGTGGGCAGGAGGGGGAGGAGGATGGAACATATTCTGTTCTAATTTTCTCACAAAAAAAAAGAGAAAAAAGTTAACACATTGCCAAGAAAAATGCTTTTTTTTAAAAATTTTGTTCAGATTTTTTTTTCCATGGGAAAAGACCATCTTTTTTAAACCAGCTTCGGTTTCTGTTATTCTATAATTATATCCCGAAGTCTGGGAACTAGGGCAGAGGAGGCAGCGAGCAGAAAGAGCACACTACGGTGCAGATAACGCATGTAACGAGCACGTTGCAGGATTTTGCAACTGTCCTGCCTCAGCCATATGGTACACAGGGCTTGTTCCAGGGTAGCACTGGTTCTTTTTAAAGTATCCATCAGGTTTTCTGCAATTTTGTTGAAAGATGTAAAGAAAAGGGGGGTGGGGGAAATCATCTAGCTGCCATTAGTATGAACTGTCTAATTAGACTGTGCAAAAACGCTTGCCTCCTGAAGGGACAATGAATTAATTGACCTGTGGGTGATTCATTTATGCTTTGTTCTTGCATTTCTCCTCATGTGACATGAATCATTTGGCCACCAGCATGTGCAGGGAGGAGGGCAGAGCTCTCCCACCAGCCCACGGTACCGGTTTGCAGGACTCTGACCCAAAGAACCATGAGCAACCAGCCAGGTTCACTCTCCTTTAGCAAGCAAGATGTTCATATGAGCTGCAGCTCTTGTGGATGCTTCCCATGGATTTTGCTCTTGTGGAGGAAGTAGCACGCATCTCGTGAGGTTCCAGCACTGATTGAAACATCTCCAGAGCATTCTGCATCTCTCACCCAGGAGGCTTCTCTGCTGGTTGCTGGTACATCTGGGCTTGTGTTATAGGTGCAGAGATGGAGCCTAACTCCTCTCCCTGCCCACCCAGGCTCACAAAGCTGGTAGCAGTGAAATATCTTTGAGGACTCGTAGTTGAATGGACAAAATTTCTCTATGGAGCTTGGAAAAGTCAGCATTAGGATGCACACAGACAGACACTACAGTAACAAAACCTTCATTCCCCCAGAGAGCCAGGATAAAACACTTCCTAATGTTGAAATAAAAGCTCCACAAAGGTCCTGGAGATAACTTTAATGCAATGTTACCCTGACATGACTTCCCAAGGTAGATTTTAGAAGCCAAATTGTCATCAGTGCCTCCACTAGGTAAGGCTGGAGGTAGGAGCAGATGGGAGACCTGGGCTCTTTGCAGCATTCAGCCCTTTCCCTGGAGCTGTGGGGGTGTCACCAGGCAGGAGAGGTGGTTGAAATATCCAGGTCATTTCTCTGACTGCAAACAGTCTCTGGACCATAGGTTTTGAGACAGAGAAAAAAAAACAAAAAACCAAACCTGCTTCCTTGCCAAGGCTGGGGTGAGCAGCGACCACCATCCTCTATAACCTGCAACAGGCAAAACGCATCTGCATGGAAATGGGTGCTCTGACTCTGCATGAATCACACCAGGTGTAATGGTGATATTTTAATCTCTTTCTGAGTAGAGAAAATTAATTGCTCACTGGAGGAGTGTACAGTTTAAAAGGGAAAGTCAAGGTCCTTTGCTGTCTGCTGGGGCCGAGTCTCACTTGTACTGTTTCAAACCAGGGATCTGGTAAGGAGAGATTCTGCTCATGTGATAGACTTGGGCAGAAAATCTTAGCATCATCTTTTAGGAAGCAACAAAGGCCAGTGCATTAGAAATCTTCACCTGCCCTCTCTCCTTCCTGCTGTGGAAGTGCAAACCTGCAATCATCAGCTTGGAGTCCTTATCAAACTTGTCTCAGCTCCTCTCCTTTTGCTGAAAGAAATTTCTCTCTGTTTGAAAATGTTGCTGTTTCTGAGAAGAACCCGTTCTGCTGGTGTGCAGTGCCTGCAGCTTGGGCCATCATGTTAAAACCAAGCTGGTCTTCTACCGGGGCTCTCCTCACAGCCTTGACCAGCTGCCTTTATATCACAGGAAATAAACCAAAACCATTTAGGAAGGACACAGGGATGCGACTGATATAAAAGACACAGTCTGTCAAAGGAGAAATTTGAAATATCTCACCACCACAGCTGGGCAAAAGATGCTGTCGTGTCTTTTGTTAACTTTCCTTTGCTGCTGTTGACAAAATATCCATGGCAGACAAAATGACAAATTTCTGAAATATCCCTCTGGTTGTTTCTACATCTTTTAAATCGAACTTCTGAATGGACTTGCTCTTCATGCTCAAGGACAGCAAGGGAAAATTCCCTGTTTTTTAAGGGAATTTGTCCTCTTCCTCGCGACTCCCAGACAGCTGGGCAAAGCTCTTCATTCCCACTGAAGCTCCTTCAATTTGCATAAGAGATTTAAACATCTGTGGGAGCACGGACTCTGGCCTGGACACCCATATGAAGGGTGCTCCACTGCTGAGCTCCACTTCACTGGCCAGAGGCACATTTTGGGGCTACAGAAGGGCAAGTGCTTCCCTCACTGTGGCAACGAGCCCAGCTGAGAGGATGAAACTTTAGGGTGACTAATGGCAGTTCCCAGGTGAGTCTTTAAAGGTATTTCTTATTTGTTAGGAGCCTTCCCAATTACATACTGACAATTCCATTTCTGTTTTAAAAGAAGTGGGAGTTCAGTCCCAGGGTCTAAGGAATTCAAGCTTTGACTCGCAGGCGATGCCGGCACCAGGTGAGTGATGATGGGGAGGGTATCTTGGAGAGGCAGAAGGCATTTGGCATGAAACCAGCCCCCTGCTGCCCGTGTCTGCCTACCTCCAACCTGCCTGGCTCAAACCAGACAGCAGTTAAGTGCTCCAGATGGGGCCCTTGCTAGCGCAACGGGCTTGGCTCGGACTGCTTCAGCTGTGCCCCTTTCTTCTAACTCAACCGACCTCACCAAATAGACATCGCTTCCTTTGGAGAGGGGGGGAACTATTCATGTCATGCCTCTTTCAATTTAGGATGTGCTCTTGCAGTCAGTGAGGTGGAAGGGGAGCTCATACCAAGCCTGGGAGGCGGGTGCTGCAGCTGCAGGACCCCTGTGCTGGCAAAAAGGGAGCTGCAAGGATGAAACAGACCCCAGGTGTGGAAAGGCAGCCTTTCCCCCCTAGCCTGGTGGCATGTCCCCAGATGGGGAAGTGGTCTCTAGCCTTTGTCAGCTCTGCTTAGAACAGTCATGTCTCGTTGGGTCCTCTGACAGATGGAAACAGGCATGACCCATCACAACAGCTCCCCATCAGCCTGGGGGTGCATCTGCAGAGGTTTTATTTCAGGAGGTCATCTGCCGAGCATTCTCCTGCACTGAGATGCAAGAGGTTTGTCTTCCTCTCAAGAAGGCTCCCCGGATAATGCAGGATATTTCCCACCCAGGCAGCTGGTTGCCTCAGCACTGGGTGTAAGAACAATGGCAGCACCACCCCTCCCTCTCCTTGCTGGTGTTCCAGGACCAATGTCACAGTGACCGTGCTACAAACACTGTTGTAGGTGCTACCATGGAGCTTCACTCTCTGCATGTTTGTATGCAGGAAGAAAAGTGGACAGGGACTGAAAACCTCTCCTGGAGCTTCTGGAGTGCTTTGAGGTGCTGTGAAGATCCAGCCTAAGGGGCTTGCAGCACTGGTGGGCAGCAAAAGCCATGTCTACTGAAAACTCCACAGCAATATTCCCTCTTTCAGCTGGTACCTACAAACAGCATGTGGCCTGGTGGACCTCACCAGGTTGATTCCTGTAGAAGCTGCCGTTTCCAGGACTGTAGCAGGGGTGGTCAGCATTGGTTCTGAGCATGGAGAAAATCTTGAGCAGTTTAAGGACAGTCCCTACACAGGGATGTACCACCTGCTTGGCAGGGGGCTGTGGTGGTGTGGGGACAGCTGGGTGTGGGATCTGAGTGCCTGGATTGCTCTGCTCTGAGATGGAGCCGAGGATGGGTTTTTCACAAGTGTAGGTTTAATCAAGAAAGATGCACTCTCCATGTAACGTGCTGCCTCCATGCACAGGCACTCCTTGCAACAGGTCTGAGGTGCCAGGTGCTGATTTAGATATATTTGCAGGAGAATCCTGGCCTTAATGCAGGTCTCTTTTTCTTTTTGCTCTCTTGTTGGAGGAAACACTTTTGACTGAGAGGCAAGTAATGTACCATGTTACAGCCACAATAATGTTTAATGGTTGTGTCCTGTGGCTGAGGTTAATGACTACTTAGGGAAGCCTTTACACAAAGGAATAAAAAAAAAAATAAAATAAAGCTAGTGAGGAGCAGGAAAGAGGGTAATGACTGCTGATGGCAGTTGTGGGCCAAGACTCTCACTCTCAAGGAGGTGGATGTTGTAAAAGCCAAACCAACAGGTTCTTTGGGAGGCATTGACTTTGCTAAATCTCTGGGAGGGTGAACAAGACCTCGTGGCCATGAACTAGGACCCTGGTGCAGATGGGTGAGCATCTTCTCTTGCAGATAGCCCTGGATACATTTGTTTGGTATTCCATGGGCACGCACAGACTCTTGCACCCATACTTTGAGCCTGATCTCAAACCACGCCACCCCAAACACCACGCAGTGATGCTAACCCAGCTCCCCTTGGTAGGGTGGCTATGTTACGTCCTTCAGCAAGGCTTGGTGAGCTCAGTTCTCCTTCGAATGGCCATGCAATCTTAGTTGAAATGTTCCTCTGTGTCTGTGGTCACTGATGCTGGACCCCACAAGAAGACCCTCTTCGCTCTGGCAGCTGGCTCCAGGCCAGCCCTACACCAGGACATCTTTATAAAGTCTTACCCTCTCTGTAGTCTCCTTTCCCAGCTGAACTATTTTGTAACTGGATTCCATTTGTCTTTCTGTTGGTTGTATGCTTCTCTTCCTCTGCTCTCTTTTTTTTACAATTGTTACTAAAGTTTTATTTTCCCCCTTCCTTTCTTTTTAATGATTTGCTGCATTAAAAAGTGCCCCACTGTTCCCGTATGAGTAATAAATGAGAGCCAAGGGAGAAGCAAGGCTGGTCTGTGAACCCAGGTCTCTCCTTTCCCAAGCTTGGAGCTGTGCTTCGTGTACCAGCTGTGGGGCACTGCTCTCTCAGCTGCTGCCAGATGTGACAACCCCTTCATCACTGCCTGCTCAGCTGTGGCAGGCACAGAATTGCTCCCCAGAGTGGGAAGGAAGGGCTGGGAAAGGGAGAAGCCACCTCTGCTCTTTTCTGGGCTTGATGGCTGGGGACAGTAGACATGCAGATTGGCTCCAGAGGCAGGTTCCAAGCCAAGGTGGGCATCCCCAGCTGTGCCCCCAGTAGTGTGGCATCATGGTGTTGGGTGTAGAGCGACTCCAGGTGTTGCAGGATGTGCCTGCTAAGCTGCGGAGAGCTTTTAGGATTCACAACCATCCCTTTAACTTTTGGTTATAGGATAAATCTCAATATCCCCCGAAATATCTTCTCCACCATGTCTGACTGTCACTGCTTGTTACTAGAAGGTACACCTCTGGACTCTGGTCATGTACCAGACCTGCTTTGGCAGGAGGTTGGACTAGATTATCTCCGGAGGTCCCTTCCAACCCCATGTGATTCTGGGATTCTTTGTATCTGTTGCGGCCTCCTGGTATCTGCATTGCATATTTCGTAAGGTTTCAGTACCTTAGCTCTGAAGATCCCTCATTTCAGCCAAAGCAGGAGTGCAAATGTCTCTTGGGGGTGGAAAGAGGGAGTCCAAGGCCTTTGGAATCCAAATGTTAGCAGTTAGCAGGTCTTGGGTGTAACATAACCTGCAGGGTCAAGCAGGAACACGAGCAGCCCCATCCAGTTTCTGATGAAAACAGCATGCCTCTGTGAAAGATTTTGCTTCAAGGAATCAGTACTTTCCAAAGCTTACTTAGGGTGATTGTCTGAGATCCCACCCTTCATGAACAATTCACCCATGTAGACCCACGATACATTTGAGCTGTTCTAGAGAGACCTCACTGTCTGCAAGGAGACCCCGACTTGCCTGCAGCAGGTGGTGGAGGCTACCACAGTCTGGAGAAGACTTCCTTCCTGCCTGGCCTCTCACACCAAATAAGATGGAGAAGGGTCCTTGTGAGATGGAGAAGGGTTAGGCACTGAGGCTGGTTGAGACCCTCCGTTTGTGACACTGCCTGGACTGATCCCTTTTGCAATGCTTCACAAAGCCCTGCTGAAGGCCAGGGATGACCCTGACCCTGGCATGGCACTAGTACCTTGCAGAGATTGACAAAAGAGGGCAGGCTTTGAGGGTGTGAAGTCTTGGCCAGGTAGCCAGTGCTCTGCACCCTCTCCCAGAGGCTCTGAATCAGCGTCCATTCCTGCCACAAGGAGCCCAAGTGACCACGTGTGACTCACCAGGCAAGAGCACACCTCGCACACTGTCCTGTTCAGCAGCGTCTTTGATGTTCTCCCATGAGGGCAACCACACCAGGGTTAGCAGAAGAAACAGCATCAATCCTAAACATGTGCTACAAACACCGCTCCCTGCCACAGCCTCTGAGCCTCTCCTGAAAGTCACCTGAAAGTTAAAACCTCTTTCTTCATCCGTGGCACCTCATCTACCAGTGCCAGCACTGACCTGAAATAGCCCTTGTGCATCCGGGCTATGGTCAAGATGCCTTGATATTTCCAGCACATCACTTCTTTTAAGCTAAAATACAAAACCTGGAGAAAAAAAACAACCAGTGCTTTCAAAGCGTGACATACAACCTCATCTGCTTTATATACGGCTTTTGTGTGATGAGCCTCAAAGGGAGGAATTAGGGACTAGATAAGGCTGCCTCGCTGGCATTCAGAGAGCAGAGCCGTTTCATTACCACTCCCTGCTTACAGTGGCTTCTTGACCCTCTTTGGGATGTATTTATTGCTGCTTGGACACACATTGTGTAGTCTGCAGGATAAAAATAGCTGCAGTGCCTATTTCTGTCAGAGTACAGTGCACCAAACCTTTGTTTATCAGTTGCCTTCGGTTTAAATATAGCAGGAGGCTGAGTGAGCGAAAGCAGAGGGAAGCTGTGTGACGCTCAATCCACCTGGCTAATTTTAGATCACTCTCTGCACAACGCTGCCAGCTGAGAGGTAGATGGATGTGTAGTGGGTGCACAAAGGAGGAAGGTCTCTTTAGAGGAAGAAGAGGCTGTTTTAGTCCATGCTCTTACTAAAGCTGTTGCCTTCGGCTGTGTCTGCCTGGGCAAAGTGAGTGTCCCAAAGCTGCCAATTGCTTTTAGAAATGCCATTCAAAGCCCAGCATCATTCCCATCTCCTAGATGGGGTGTGTGTTGCAGGGTACAGGGGTCCTTGTTTTGTCAGATGGGATGGTTATAGCCTGAGCTGTGGGAAGGGAGTGTTCCTCTCTTTTTTTAATCCCCAGCCCCTGGAGTCTTGAGATTTTGGAGGACTATCAGCTTGCTTGTTTTGTGTAATGTATATTTTAAGAAAATTCACAGCCTTGCTGTCTGTGGGAAAAGCTTGGACATATGACTCGGAAGGTTTAGAAATCAGATGCAAAAGAAGGAATCAAATACAAATCTCAGTATATTTTAGCCAGTGTTCCCATGAAATCCAGCCCCATGTACTCACAATCCCTGGCCTCTCCCTCAAGGTCTGGCTCACAGCAGGGATGGCATCACAAGAAATAACTTCACCCAGCAGTTGCAGAGAGCTGCTGGGACTCAGAAGAAATGGCTTCTGATGGGTGAACCTGCAAGGCATAACACGTCCCTGCCTCAGTTTCCCCACCTACAGAGTGGATGGCCTGTTTCCTTCCCCACAGGGTCACACTGAGACTTCAAATGGGCTGTACATGTCTTGACACAAGAGAAGAGTTTGCAGCTCTGGACTTCATTTCATGATCTCTACCTTTTCTTACTCCATAGTCTTTGTGGGTGCTAAGGTTGTCATTGTATTTAGCTGAGGGGCTGTTGAAATACAAAGCACTGGGAGCCAGCAGCAATTAAATCAGATTTCTTGGGAAGGTGATTTATCTCATGTCATTTTTAATGCCACCCACATGCCTTTCCTATTATAAACACCCCAGGGCTCCCACCCAAGCCCCAGTGTGCCAGGACACCCCAGAGTAGATCCCAAGAGCTGTGTCTGACTGTGAGGTCGGTCTGACTGTACCTGTCCTGTCAGATGGTACCAGCAAGCTCTGTGACACCGGCCAGCTCGTTCTCATCCACTCAGGTTAACGACAACCACTGGTTAAAGGGAGGTAACTATTTTCAGTGTTTGCCACTCAGGTATATAAAATACATTGAACTTAAAGCCAGGTGCTCAGCTAAGGTAAATCAGCATAGGCTGGTGTGCTTCAATGGGAGAATCTCATTTCCACCACTGGAACATCCGGCCCGCTTCCTGTAGAGTTTTCTATTTTAGGGGAACTTTGATGCACTGTCCATATTTATTTAATTAATTATAGCATGGCCATATTTACTTGAATCCAGGATAATCTCATGTCAGAAATAACTCTGCCTCTTCTCAGAGTTTTTTCAGAGAAGACAATAAACTTTTAAAGCTGTTTCAATGAATCTTTTCAATTTGACGTGATGTTGGCGTCACATCCAGTTCCTGTGTGAAAATTTTTGAGCTTAAAAAAATCCCTATTTTGAAAACCTGTCTCAGGCTGTTCCTCACTGATGATATAGCAATCTTGGGTGAGACCACGGAGGCCTTCAACATGGCTTTTATTTTCTTTTTCATGCCATATCTTCCAGTTAGTGTGTCTCTGTTTTTTACTGTTTGGTTTGCTTATTTTTTCCTGGTCTCCCCCTACCCAGCTGAAGCTCAACGATCAGAGGTGCAAATATCCTGAAACCTTCAATATCTGAATTTGATTTGAATCTTTTTATTTTCCTAGTTAAGCAATGCTATTAGATAGCCAAAGAGAAAAAATCTCAGCAACAGCAACACATCCATATGGGAGATGCTGCTCCCTGTTCTGCAGCACAAACGATGCTCCTCGAGCACCAGCTGCATGGCTCCTTGCTACCCTCAGAAAAGCATCACCCCCCCACAGGAAACATCAGACAGCTCAAGTAACTTCTTCTTAGCAAGAAAATCGAACACACCCCTTTGATTTCCAAAACCTGGCAGAACAGAGGGAAAAAAAACCCAACAAAACAAAACCAAACCTGCCTGGCTTTTGGCTAAATATGGCTTTTGCAGGGTAGCATCAGGCAGTTGGCTGTAATTCATCCCCAAGTGCTATCCGTCACATTGGCTGGCTGTTATTAATGAGGATGTGTGCGTGCAGGGACAAGCTGGAAGTGTCTCTCCCTTCTCCCCGGCGCGGGGCTGTGGAGCGGCCGTCTGTCTTGCAGCTGCCACCCACTCTGTGCCAGCCCCCCCGCCCCGCTGCATCCCTCCTGCTCCCCCAGGAGCATCTGTGCCCACGCTTCGTGGATTTTAAAGAGTCCCCGTGCTTTGAACCGCTTTTTAAAGGTTTATCAAGGGATGGGGGCGGGGGGGAGAGGGGAGGAGGGGGCCATTCTGGTGGGTTGAGGAAGAGCTGGGCAGCTACAGATGTAGTCAGGAAGCATAGGAAATGGACATGTGGAGTTTAGGAGAGGTTGGAGGCATCCTGCTTGGTAAGGCTGAAGGACTTTGGGAACATGCTAGGAGCAGAATAAATTCTGAAACAGCATATATCAGCGATATCGCACACGCTCTTGCAAACCACTGAACACAAGGCAAAGCCGAGGGAAATGTCTCTTCAAGGGCAGAGCTGTACCTCACGGTGCAGCCTGTCTCTGGAAAGCAGCATCTTCTTGTAGAATCATAGAATCGTTGAATGGTTTGGGTTGGAATGGACCTTAAGCATCTTCTAGTTCCAAACCCCCTGCCCTGGGCAGGGACACCTCCCGCTAAACCAGGTTGCTCAAAGTCCCATCCAACCTGGCCTTCTCTGCTCTCACTGTATGATGGCAGAGAGCATTCAGTTGGGGACAGCACCTGCAGGTGAAATGAGATCTTTTAGCATCACTGGAATTGGTGGAGCAAAACTTTCTGTATCTTTTGAATTCTTAGAGGGGAAACCTTCTGCCTTTCTTCTTCAGTGCCAGGAGCAGGCACCCAAAAGGGCACTTCAGGGTGCTGCTGCTGGGTTTGTGAGATCTCTTCTTCTCAAAGAACTGTCACTAAACACCTGGATGAGCAAGGACTGGTGATGGCCTGCCACTGTCTGTGCTGCAGCTGCTGAGATCATTTCCCAAACAAAGTTGGTAGGTGGGACTGACAGAGAGCAGAGCAGGGGCTGGGGATATCATATCTCCTGTCCTCCTTGCAGGGAGGAAGCCCACTGACACTGGGCTAAACAAGGAATAAAAGGAGCTTTTCCCTCCTAAGACAAATTAAAAGTAATATAAATAAAAGACTAAAGAGAAATATTATAGGCAGAACCCAAAGTAAATGACTCTGAAAAGGGTTTAATGAGACTGATGTTTTCTTCTGATCCACTTCAGTAAGATAAGAAGATTTTAGCTTGTGATGGCCAAGGGTCAACTCAGGAGTTAATGCAGATTTTGAAACAGAAGCCAGGAGTCCTGCAAATTCAAATCTATCCACAGTAGTCCCACATTGTGGCAGAGCAATTTACTGATGGATGCATCTTCAGCAAAACCTACTTGTTAATCAAACTGCTTGGTTCATGGACAAAAACATCAATGAAGGGGAAATGGAAAGCTTTTCTGTCCCCTGCGCAGACACCATAAAATTAAACCTCTTTGATTGCCTGGCTGAATGGAAACCAGCAGAAACTGAAGGGGTGCACTTGAAGGGCCATCCATACCCTCTCCCCAACCATATTTACTGTCATTCTGAAAAATGCACAGAGCAAAAGCTCCTGCTGTGGTGAAAAACATAGCTCCATCGTCCTTGTCCCCTGAGTCTTCACCAACACATCATCGGCGCGGTGAGCACCAGGTACATGGTCTGTCCTTGGGGACATGAAGATAGATAGATACACTCATACTGGCCTCCAGCCAAGGCTGGTTGGCCCATGTGGGTTGGCCACCCAGGGAATCATCCTGGTGCTTGGGTGAGACTCCTGCCCTGCCAGCGAGGCTAAACTGGGCATGTGTGACCAATTAGTGTGGGTAGACCTCTACAACCAGTCCCTTGGCATACCAGATCTGTTGGGAGCAGTGCTGGGTCCTGATACGGTGAAGCCACATATAGTACCAGTGCCAAAGATGATGTGGTTCTGCTGCTCCCACCATGCACAGCAAGTTTGGGAACACCCATGTGGCGCAGTGCTGAGCCAGGCAGGTATCTCCTTGCTACAACCGCAGCGATGATGAGCCTTGGAGGGGCAGCCTACAAGCTCTGTGATGCTCGTGGGGTACATCAGAACTGCACGTGGGTGGGATTCATCCTGCCCAGCTCAAGCTGCCCACCACATTGGTGTCAAAGCTTCCTCACTCACATCAACAAATCTGTGCTACAAGGTCTTCTTGCTTTGCAAACACAACCATGTACCTGCAAGGAACTTGAGTTTTCCTGAGGCTTTCCAAGCCATTGTCTTGGTTATTGCCAAGAAGTGAAAGAGTCCCAAGTGAAAAAAGCTTTCCTTTTTTTTTTCCCTATTAAACAGTTAGACCTCCTGCCAGATTACCCTGTGACATATGGACTTGCAGAAAAATCCATTTGTGAAGCACCTATATACAAGACATGGCTGCAGGTGATGCTGAGAGCTAGCATGCATCTGACCACTGCAGCCCAGGCACAGGCAAGCCAGAGGGAAAAAATGGTTGCAATCTGTAGGAGCTGCTGAAGTGAATTTGGGGAGCTGACGGACGAGGGCCAACTTCCATTCTGAGGGAATAACAGAAGTTTAATCTGAACTCGTGAGCACGTTCATACTTTGGCAGAGCAACGATATCTGTAAATGCCCAGCATCTGTAAATCTGCTGCTTTTGTGTCAAAGGATTTTCATGTGTTTTGCAAAGTAAAATATTGACAAAATTATGACCTATTGGAACCTTCTCTGATGACTGCTGGAGCACTGGCAGGCGATAAAAAGTGTTGCTGAGCGTTTTTGCTTAACTTGGATTCCAACAGATATAAAAGAAGCGATTGAATTAATTGGCTATAGAACGAGGTTCAGAGGTTGTTTAGAGCAAGTTGTGTGATGCGTTGCTATTAGGGCTTTTTTTGTAATGCAGCCAATGCAGCTAAACCTCCAATTTTCCACAAGCCTTTAAATGTTCCCCACACCAGGTTGATGGTACACTTAGCAGAAGTTCTAGCCTTTAACCTCATGCATGTCAGCCAAGGATTTCATACAACTTTACTTGTTCAACCAGCTGTTTCTTGGTATTCCAGGGCTGACTGTCGCATCTGAAAAGCTCTTAGAAGAGAGACCTTCCCAAACGTCAATATATGCAGCTTCTTTTGGGCTGAAGCACACAAGAGAGAAAACCATCCACAATACATTGACTTGTACCCTCTGCAGAGTGAGTGCATGGGTGTTCCCAACCCAAGTGGCAGCCCTTTAGGAGGGTGCAAATGACTACGTGATGGAAAGGCATGGGGGGGTGCTGAATTATCCTGACTGGTCCGGCAAGAGGAGCCGCAGAGGGCTGACTCTCCTCCCTGTTGGATGATGAAGTTTTCTTCGAAGGGCAGACTCAGACCCTGGGATGGGTCACCTGGTGTTGCCTGCCCTGATTCAGCTGTCTCCAGTAGTGCTGAGGGGTGGGGGGGTGTTCTGAAGAGACTTTTTTCATTAGGAAATGACCGTTCAATGTCAAAACTTTGGTTCCCAAGTTCAACTGACTTTGGGAGGAGGGGTTAGGAATCCCAGCTGGAGGCAAAGGTTCCTCCTTTTCCCTTCTTGGGATGGAACAACTGGGTCAGTGCTGAAAGCAGTCTCCTCTGCAGCTATAGGTGCTGGGGTCAAACCTCCTCTCTGTCTCTCTCAGAGCAGTGACGTGAATGTCAGCATCCACTCGTCTCAGGAGAGTTTCCTTAGCATGTAACCAGCTGGGTGGTTCTGGGTTTTGCCCAAAATTTTAAAAGCCCATGGTTTCCTTCTAATGCTGGATGGGAAAAATCCTTCACATGTCTAAACCTTTCTCAGAAGAGGAAAAAAACATCTCAAGCATCTGGGACAGGATTTTTTTATTATTATTATTCTTTCAAGCCAAGATAATGTCTAGCATTGCATTTAATGGTGATTGACCAGAGAAGAAAATCAGTTGCTTAGAGTAATGCAAAAAAATTCTAACAATGCATGAGAAATCCCATAATAACAGACCTACTTGAGAATTTGAGTGGCATGAAATGTGAAGTGTACTGTTACTTTAATTGTATTTTTATGTAGACGTACTCAATTCCTATTAGTGACAGAGTTGTGTTTGCATTTGGCCAGAGGCAAAGAATTACTAGTGGACAGTTTAATCAGGATGAAAGAAGGAAAATAAAATTAATGTAGCATGCTCTAGGCTCAGGCATTTGTGTTGGAAGAATTTTCACATCTTTAGTGTGTGAAGCTTGGTCCTGTTTATTTTAAAAACCTGAAAATGAGGGTTGAATGATTTCAGACTGGAGTTACAGTTGCCAGTCATTCAGTTGAAGGGTTGAGGTTAGTAAATGAATAATTCTAGTTTGCCTAAAAGTCTTTGTTGGTAGTTAGTGGTTAAAAAACAAGAGCTGAAGAGCTTTACTCCTTTGTAAATCTACCCATCCGTTATTTATATAATTACTGCTTTGAAGACAAATGCAGATGGGGATCCTGCTGGGCTGGATAGCCCATAAATACCTTTAGGTATTTAGTAAATGCCCTGAAATATTTCATACCTGCATAGGATGGAGCAAAAAGTGGAATCAACTTGCCCATTACCTGCCAGTGAGGCTGACTGGACCAGATGTTTGCAGCTGTGTGGTTGCAGCTGGGGTCACCAAGATGAGCCATGCTCCTTGGGGAAAGTGATTTCTTCTGTCTTGCGACAGACACCTGAGATGGATGAGTTGCCCTGTAGTGGTGTCTACTTCTCTGTGAAGACAGATTACAAAGACTATAAAGATAGGCGGGGTTGAAGGCTGAAAACTACTTTCCATGTGTTTGAAGTGGGTAGAGGTGAATCCCACCGCGTGTCCTTACACCTTGGGCAATGGCTGTATCATTGGAACAGCTCTTTCTGTGATACTCATCCACCCTGACCCCTGGTTGATACCAACTGTAGTGACACTGACAACTCTGTCGGTGTAGTATTTTCTGCAAACACTAAATTGCCTGAAAAAAATCATAGCTGAAATAAAGGGAAAAACTGTAGAAACTTATTCTGGCAAGTTTTTTGTGTTTATAGAATTTGTGTTTATATTTCTATCAGCTCTGGCTTCCCTACAAGAATCCTGCCCTGACGTGATCAATCTGACAGGAGGAATTTTCTTTGCTCGGCCTCCATTTATTTTACCATTTAATGCTGAGTCTGTTTAGTCAGGAAGGACTTGCTTCCAGACTGCGCAGTCAATGAACGATTCATCTTGTCCAAGAACAAATTAAGCAGAGTGAATAATTAAATGGAAGCACTCGACCAATATTTCTCAGAGCTCTCTTAAACAATTCCCTGCAGTCTCCTTGCATCCTCCCCCATCCTCACCCCTAGACTGCTTCAACCCCTCTATTCAGCAGTGCTATGTCCGGTGTCAAGCCCAGCCTGTGCCAACACCAGCCAAAGGTTATTGCCATCTGGGTGGTCAGCATGAAAGGGTTGGTGGTCTAGCTCTTGTTCCTAGGGGGAAATCTTCTAGACCACAAACATCCCACTCCATTCAGCCAGTATTAACAAGACCTCCTTGAGGGGAATAAGATTGGGATTGATCGGGCAGGGTGATTAAGCGTGCCAGAGGAGATGACTCTTCTAGGAGAGAGGCGAATGCATGGGTTGGAAGCCTTTCATGTCGCTTCCTCTCAGCATTGCTGCCCTTTGGTGAGACGCAGAGTCGTCGTCCCCCCCCGCCCCCAGCACTGTCAGTCTGGCTGGCTTCCCCGTGCGAACAGGGGAGGTTAAAGGAAAATGTTAAGTGAGGATTTTAAGCCAACTGATTGCATCGGGGGGCTTCAGACAAGGATGCTCATCCCTGTTCGGGTGAATGTGGGGGATGAATGCGAAGTGTTGTGCAGACTGGGAGGCGCGTAGGGTGTTGGTCTTGTGTGGTAAGCACTGTTCACTGAGGACAGGCTGAACATGAATGGAAATCTGATCCATCCCAGTGAAATTTCTTTAGGGGCTTCACAGGCTCAATAAACAGCAGAAGTTTCTGCAGGCACAAAGAGCTATGTCCCTCCTCACCATTTCCTTTGACCTGCTCTCCTCGGCAGTGCAGAGTTGTGAGGAGGCAGAGCACAATGAGTTCATTAAAAAGTCCTCAGTGAAGGCACTCCCAACTCCAGTTACCCTGGAGGCAGCAAAAGTCAAAGACCCAACTGGGGTCTGAGATGCAAAGAGCTGAGACCATCTGAGGTCACCTGGCACCACTACGTAAGCTTAGGGTAGAACACTGTGGGAAAGTTTGCTGGGTGATCTTGAAGGTGTCTTGGGAGGTGGAGTGTACCCTGACAGTGATTGTTGATTTAGTTTGGGGAAGATTTGGGAAAGTGATGACACCAAGTAAAAGATGAAGGAGAGGGAGTCTTCTTCACTAGTAAACCGAGTTCTTCTGTTGCTAGAGTTCGTTGAGAATTTTTTAGACAAATGTATTTTCAGCAGAAAATGCTGATGTGTCAAAAAACCCCAGCACTATTTATGGGATTGACCCAGTCTTGGAAATTATTTTAGGGAAAGGCAGGAGTGTCCTCAGATTCCCATACCCCTGGCCAGGTTATCATTTAGCAGAAGGTCAGTGCCAAGGGATGTGTAAATCCCAGGATCAAGTCACTGTCAAAGAGACATTTGAATACGGAGCACCTCTGGTAGATATTTTAAGAGGCAGAACCCCTTCAGAACAGAAAAAATCCCTCTTCATTATTTGTTCTGAACAAACTGGCAGCGGGGACTTGAGCCCCAGCTTCTCAGAGCAGGGCAAAAGCACCCTACCACAATGCTGGGGCTTGGCCAAAGTAATCACTTCCATCTTACCAGAAAATCTTCATTAAACTCTGGGCTTTGTCTCACTAAGGAATGGGGAACCTTTGAAAATCACAGAAAGTTTTAATGGGACTCAGCAACCTTTTCCCGCCAAGCTCTGATTTCCACCACATAAGCACATCTGAGAGGAGAAGGAGGGGGGAATATCTTGCTTTTCCCACCACGCCGTTGCTGTCAGGCGATTTTTCACTACCGTGGATGCCACTATGATACGATTCCTGAGCTGAAAGAGGCCCAACAGAGTGAACCTTATCCCAGTTGGGAAGATAAGGAGCTGCAGGACATTACCCAGAGAGATATAAATTGTAGTAATCTGTTCTATTGCCCGTGGGGTCCTTGTAGTAAACAGGGAGTGCTGGGAAGCGGGTAAATTCTGACACATCATTTCTCATTGTTCCCAAGGGATGGTGAGCAATCCTACTGCTGGCAAGCAAGACAGGCAGTAAATGTTTCCTAGAATACAAACAGTGGGAACTAGTACATAAAGGCTGCAAAATCGCTGTCAAAATGTAATCAGCTGCAAAAAAGCAAAAGCAGAAACCAAGCCACGGCTGTGTAGCCACAGCTGTAACGTCCTAAAGAAGAGTGAGGGAGGAATATAATGAGCACCTGTGGGAAAGAGAAACCTGCCCCTTAATGGAGGTGAGGAACTTCTGTAATAGGAGCATACGATGTGGGATGCAGGGGTAGAGAGCGCTTTCCAGAGGTCTGGCACGCAGCTTTGTGTCCAATGCAAATCAGAGGTGCAACTGATGATGACTCAGTTGATTTGCTCTGATAATGCCCCCTTCTTTTTTTTTTTTTTTTTTGGAACTCCTGCTTGCCGATGAGGATTAATTTTCAAGAAGTGCTATTTAGGTGCAGGGATGTAAAGCCTGGAATGGAGCCATATTCCAGCCTCGCTTCCAAGTTGTTGGACTTTCGTGTTTCCAAGCACTGACAGCTTTTGATGAAAAGGCACGGTAGGCTGGCAGACCCAGAGCTGGCCTCTCAGGGCTCGCTGGGCAAGGCACACTATGGTCCCAGGCTTGGCTGAGATAACCACTGACATGCAGACACCATACCTCAGTGCCAAGCAGCAACCCAAGCCAGCTTCCTAACGTGCGTGGAGAGCTACGCACCACCTAGATGTCACCCTGAGTCAACCACTCAAGCTACACACCGCCTAGATGTCACCCTGAGTCAAACATTCAGAGGGCTCAGATCAAGGCAGCTTACTTTCTTCTGGACTTTTCACCCCTTGTCTCCGGTGGGAAGTAGTCATTGACCTTGGACAACTTGTGGAGATAGCAGGATGCCAACAAGGACATTGACATCCCTGGACAGCATCCTCCAAATGGGCTAAGAGCCAGCAGAGCTCCACTAAGAGGACAGAAGGCCACCAACCTGTGAGGTTCAAGGTTAATCCAGGCAGAGTACAGAGAGAAGAAAGAGACTACCTGGAGATGTGAGCTTATGCCCTCCCAGACCAGGCCCATGCTCTTCAGCTGTTTTTCTGCCCTTCTCCCTGGTCCACCACCCTGTCGCTCTGCTTCCCTACCTGGAACATAACTCTGAACAGAAATTTGCCAAGTGCAGCTTGCACCTTGTTTGACTTCTGACTGAGCCGGAGATGGGGAAACTTGTACTCCAGCCCTCTGCTTGACTTTCTGCTTCCCTGTAGAAGTCAGCGGCGTCACATTGTTCTGTTGAGGGATGAACCAGGAAATATCTTCCTGGCTAAATAACGAATCTAAAAATCAATTTGTGGAGAGGTTGGAAAGCAATGAGCATACAAATTAACCAGTGGATGAGTAATACATTTACATCTTGTGGATCCAGTTAACTTCAGAGCAGGCAAAATTTATGACCTACTGAACTCCAAATATGAGGCTTAAAGAAATTACTGGGAGGAGAATTATTGGGTTGGATACTAGACATCATTCCAACCTTCATTAACATTTTCATCTGCTCTTTAAAGTTTCTCCCTAGCAGTACCCATTTCCAAGGCTGGGAAAAAATCAGCAACTGACACCACTTGAAAAACACTTTGCCTCCTCCCTCTCATTTCCTCAAGTCGCAATTTTATTTTTCACATAAACCTGATGGTCAGACAAATGACTTTAAAAGTAAGATTCTGATAATAGAAATCATGTTGCAAGCCAAATGCTGATGATCTGCAGATACAATGTCGAGGAAAAAAAACAACTTTTGCAAGTGTGTATGCATGCATTTAAATAGATAGTTCTATATTTTGGGTACGTTTATGATACTTGCTCTACAGCTATGCAGACATACAGCCCAGGCAGCCCTTTAGATTGCTTCAGCGTGGTTATTAAGCTATTCCTAGTGATTCTGTGAACGATGGGAAATTCCATGAAGCTATTAGGTCTCTGAGGTTTAGCCTTGTTTGAGATTTCACAGACTGTTGACAAATTCCTGTGAATCATTTTTACCATCCTGTCACTTGATAATAGACACCTGTGGACATCAGCTCCATCGGTCCCACAGTCTTATTGGCCTCCAGACTAGAGGGGACTGGCCAAGTGCCTCCAAGGGTCAGCCAAGGGTTGGTCTCTTCCAGGTAGAGAGAGACCAGCTCCCTTTCTTAGTACCCCTGTGGACAGCCCTAGTCTTTGAGGTTCCCCAGGGAGGGGAGGAGTTGGGAGAGGACACTTTTCTCTTTGCTTTCATCTGTTGCAAATGAGCAGCTCTTCTCACGATCGCTGTTCCAGTGCCAGGAGCTGCAAAAAGTGGGTGAGGAAACGGGTTGAGGCAGGCCCGTGTCTGCTGCTGGGTGTCCACACACCTGCATCTCAGCCTGAAGGCTCTTCCAAAGCCCCAGGTGATGCTGAGCAAGGAATAACTGCAAGTGGGATGAGCTTTAGTTCACATGGCCTGATCTTGGCCTGACCTTTGTGAAGTATACTGTCACACCATCAGCACACCAAGGCTCTTCCTCTCTGGAGATGGAGTTGTTGCTATAGTCTGGGATGGAGGGTTTTCAATGTGTCTTACATATTTTGGAAATGAGCTCAGACTTGTGGTTGCCTGCCAGGGTGAAGGGTGCTTTTTTCCTCCAAATGCCATAATTGTTCTTCAGCTTTCCTATGCAGGTGGTGTCCTCCACAGCAGTACTTTTCTCCACAGTGGTGGTGTCTAGAGTGCAGGTCAGGGTCAGCTGTGGTCCCCTGATCACCGAGACGGGAGGCTACATTGCACCTCACCATTGTGGCCTGGGGAAAGAAACATGCGACCTCCTGTCTTCTCCAAGCACGTGACCAGGGTGCGGACGAGGTGCACAGCTGGACCAGGGCTCTGGGGAGCAACCCCGGGCTGCATGGTACTGCCTCTGATTGCTTTTCGTTTGTCCACAGCAGCAGGAAAAATGATCAAAGGAAGAAGAAAAAGGGGTTTAAAAACAAAGCCAAATAAAAATAGGTCCCAAGTTGCAAAAGTTGTATCTGAACTTCCTGGAAGCTTTGAGGGTTTGGGTGGGGTTTCATTATGCCGCTCCAGTGAAAATGCCATATGTAAATCTCATGCAACATGAAAGATCATGTTCCCTCGTGATCCAAATAGACAGGGACACATTACTGGTGACGGTCCAAGCAGCTGCACCAGGGTAAGGATGCTTATTAAAGAGGGGATTGCTGGATATACGTCCATGTTAGTCCATGCCTGACTAACAGCTTCAGCTCTCTTCAGTGAAGGGATATTAGAATGCAAATCTGGAAGAAACACAAGAAAAAAGAGCCGCTGATTCCTATACAGGCCAAAAAGAGGTAGTGTTGCATGCTGGACACCGTATGTGATAACACATGAGAATGAACAACTCTAGAAACATCCTTTCCATAGAATTTTAAAGGAACTGAAAGTGAGAGGGTGAAAGCTTGGGAGGTTTTACCTTTTTCTGTGGAAACTGTTGGTGCTGTGGTGTCAGAGAGGGGGTTAACAGTGGGGTCCCCGGGTCCTGAAAGTGCACAGCAGTGTCTGGGTGCCTGAGAAGACTTTCTGTGCTTGCTTTGGCAAAGTGGAGACTGCTTCCCACCACTGCGGGATTTTGTATAGCCCTCTGCTCCTCTCTGCCAGCGCCTGGGGTTTGGGGCTCTTGTGGGCTTGGGAAGCTGAAGTCAGTGCTCACCGAGCAAGCTTGTATTACATATGTGAACTTAGAGACGTGAAACGCCCTTCTGTAAGAAACAATGATGTCCCACCCTGAAAAAGCCACAAAGACATGGCAGAGGTCTTCAGGGACAAGCTGCACAGTCCTCTTGCAAATGCACTTCAGCCATAACAATTGCTACTTCTCATCTAACTGACAGTGAGAGATAGCAGGGACCCATCTGCTCAGGTACAGACCTTGCCGGGGCAGCAGGCACAGATTTCCCAGTGAGGAAAAACGCCTGAGTTTTGTTTCTGGTGTGTTGCAAAGAAGAGGATATGACATCCATCATTTTCATAAACAGGATTGCCGCATGGAGTGCATTTGTGTGGCCAGATCCTGTACACAGGATTACAGCTCAACCAAGGAATTTCTTCCCTGTTGTGTCTCCGGGCATTTAGGCTGGGAGGTCTCTGCAGATAAAAAAAGATCTTTCCATTTGTTTTCCACCCATGCTGTGGCCAGCACTGTGGCACTAGGGCTGTAGGCAACAGCCCCACATGGTTCCTGGTGCTGTGAACAGCGAGAAGAGGCCACTGCAGCTGGTGCTCGACTTCCCAAAGGCAGATCCCAGCCTGCTCTGCCAAGGTGACACTGTCAGCTCCCTTACGGTGCTTTAGCATCTACTTCTTTTAAATGGCTCTGAAAAAGGCAGTTTCCTCCTGTTCTTCCTTTTCCCATCCCTTGAATTTAGCCTTTGCAGCAATCTCCTGCTTTGAACAGCAAGCTACAATGTTATGGTAATTCAGGAAAGACTCTCAAGGACACATTGAGCTCTTGATTCCCAGTCAATAAAAGCCAGCACTGCATGTGCCAGTGAAAAGCGTCCCAGTAAGAGGCTGGGGACAGCTGTCTTCTTCCAAACTGAGGTGTTCCTGCTCTTCATTGCAACCTGCTATAGGTAGACCGGTTCTGGCGGGGGGGTTGGTGAGATGATCTCTGAGGTTCCTTCCAACCCCATATAATTCTATGAATCTGTGCTTCATGTTTGTTCACCCATCCCTGGTTCTGGCTGCATAAGCTCCTTTGCATCTGTGTCAGGCAAAGTGAAAAGCCTCTTTGCCCGAGGTATGAGCCCCCCACCCCAAAGTTTCTCACAAGGTATTCAGGTCCCTTGTGCCAGAAGAGATGTGGAGAAGAGGGATCAAAGTCCAAAAGTAATAACACGTTCAACACAACCTAACTGTCTTCAATTTTCTGTGTACATTTTATATTCCCACAATACCAAACTGTGAACGTTTTTTTCTGTAGATTAAATGAGGGGGTATTTATTTTCCAAAAACAATGGGAATTTTAAAGTAGAACAAATACTCCTTTTCCCACATGAAGCAGGGAAGAGGATTCTTTTGAACCAACTGTACTGAGGAGCCTACATTTACTCTTCCACCATGTGACCTGAAGCACTGCTCAGCTGTCCTTGAAGGAAGTTTAAGCTAGAGCCAAGCTCACAGCCTGTAACAACCTCATTTACGATGCGACCACTAGAGGAAAGTAAAACCCCTGCTTGCATCAGGGTTGCATATATCATGTGCTGGTCTAGACACCAGGCTGTGGGTAGCTCAGCATTTTCTACCTGCTCAGCCCTGACCACTGCTATTCACAGCGTCATTCCTAACCTTGGCAAAAATTAGCACTTTGGGGGAGCCTGAGCTTTTAACGAGGGCTGCTGAGCTCCTGGGATACTCTCAGGTTTGCAGTATCCGCAGGGAGCGCGAGGGACCATCTCATGGAGGATTGAGCTCTCGGAGTACGACACAAGGATGCTGGGATGCAGATAAGGGAAGCTCAGTGCTGGTTTGTGCCCTTCCTGATACAGCACACAAGGGTGGGAAACAGCAGTGATATATCTATTTTTCTCACACTATCTGATGCGGTTGCGAAAAACGGGCAAGTTTGTGGGCACGAGTCTGGGACTTCTGGCACACAATCTGCCAGCGTTTGTTGCCTATGAATTGTGGTTTCTCTAGCATCTTAAATCCTTAAGCTTTTTTGGAAGTTTTCTGGAGGTGTGGTTCCTTTCTATTAATAAAACACTGTATCAGGACTCTTGTCTCTTGATCAGAGTGCTGAGAGGAAGGAGTGGGACTGGACCAGTCTTGTGTGATGTCTCCCTTCAGTCTTGCCCTGCAAGGCTCCATGAAACATTCAGGAGGTCCATTCTCTCAGGAGGGTCCCATTTATGGGGGGGAATTTTAAAAGATGTTTCTGCAGAATTACTTTCTTGCACAGCCCTAATGTAGTGCAACTGCTCTGTTTTTTAGGGAAATGTCACCTGGGCTAGTGAAAAGCCTCCCTACAATCCTGCCCAGAGCTGGAGGAGATGACCCTCAAGAGGTGGAGCGGTGGATGCCCGGAAAAGCTTGTAAACACTTTAAAGTCTATTTGTGCTTTGCTCTTAAGTTTATTTGCCTGTTGTAAACAAGATAACAAGACAGTAGCTTGGAAATAATTATTCACCCATGTTTTTGCAGAAGAAGCACTGGAATCCTATGCTGGTGTGTGCTACACAAGTACAGCTCTCAGTAGTCCTTGCACAACTCCTGGCTTTAGCAGAAAGGTGGACAGAAGGTGGGGAAATGGGCAGGAGAAGCAGGGAGATGGAGTCTTGGGGGTGAGGGTGGGAACTGATGGTTAGCCTTATTAAGGGCTAATTAGCAAGGGCTGTAGAAATGGGCAGGCTTAAGTGATAAACTGTGATAGCAGTTGCTAGGAGGTGTGAAGAAAAGTGTTGTGGGAGCTGTTGTTCAGGTTGTGACCCTCTTCCAGCAAGGGAGAGGTGCCTGATGCCCCATGCTGTGAGCAAGTAAGGAGGGGGGGAAACAAGTAACACCGAAACAGAGAAGACAAGGGGAAACAAAGCCACAGTGCTCTTATCTGTGCATCACACTCTCCAGGGGTTGTCACAGGAAAAAGAGAGCTGAATCTGTAGGCTGTTGTTCCTTTTATCCCTCTGCTGTGATCTGGTGCGCTGAGGCAGCGCCTTGTCAGAGGAGCTCGTCCATGCAGTAAGAACTGCATCAAATGAACGTCCTCTCTCATTCCTGAAGGACCGGTGCAGTTTGCTTCTGTGCTGGGTCTTCTGCCACATCCCTCACGTCGGTTGCTTGTTTTCCAGAAGAGCCCGCTGGGCTTCCTGGAGAGCAGTCTCACCTGCAGTGGGTCCAGCTGGGAATGCCAAGGGCTTTGGCAGATGCTGCATTTAACTTGGCCACAGAAGTCCACCTCTTTGCTCATGAGAGCTCACTTTATACGACAAAGCTTTGCAGACAGAAAGGCAGATGAGGGCAGCTCACCACAGGGCCTGCAGGGGAAGAGTTGAGGTTCCACTCAAATATGAAGAAAAACTTCTTCACAGTGAGGATGCCAGAGCCCTGGAACAGGCTGCCAGGGAGGTTGTGGAGTCCCCTTCTCTGGAGATTTTCAAGACCCACCTGGATGCCGTTCTGAGTGATGTGCTCTAACATGCTCTAGGCAATCCTGCTTCAGCAGGGGAGTTGGACTAGATGATCTCTACGGTCCCTTCCAACTCTAAAAGAAAATCAGTGAAATTCAGTGAAATTCAGAGGTCTTAAGTCATGACTGTTGTAACCACAATATACTTTTTCATGCTTTTAAAAAGTTCCCTGGTGGATGCCAAAACAGGAGAAAGTGGGCACAGGGGATGTATTCTGAGTACTCTGGTTGGTGCTGGAGAGCCCCAGGTATGCTGGAGAGCCAGCCAGGAGAGAAAATCTTTCATCCCCAAGTTTCTCAGGGTCACCTGTGGTCTGGGTTTGGACCCTCCAATGTTAGCAATATTAGTCAATATTAGCATAAGTCCTCAATTTACCTTCTTTTCTCCCTTCCTTCTATCCACCTCCTGCCCCATCTCAGACCATTTACATCCAAAGCTCCAAGAAATCCTCATTCAGGTTACCGTTGGCCTGTTTTGCAATGAGAAAGCAAGGAAACTGCTGACAAATCTCTAGTTCCACTTCCCCCCATTCCTCCACAGGGACCCTGGTGAGTGACCAATTTGTCCATGAGATCAGTGTCAGCACTAGACAGGTTTTTGAAACACTGAAAGGCGGGAATATCTTCCACCTAGCCAGGGACACCATAAGGCTGGAGCCGTGCCCTGGAGCACATCCAGGTCTCATATCTCAAAGGTGTAGCTCAGGCACAGGTTGTGCCAGCCAAGGAGCACAAGGCTTTTGTTTAATTCTTGTGGGGGGGAGATGGGTTGGAGGTGGCAAGAAGGGCAAGTGGTATTGGTCAGGGAGCACTCTGATGTTCACTGCTGCACAGATGGAGCTGCAGAGCATCTTCTGCTGTGAATATTATCTGGAGTAGCTGGGTCACCCAGCCTGGCCAGGTGCCTTGGGAAATTCCCAGGGAAGCTCCAGGGCTGAGAGCCTTCAAGAAGCTGACACAGTGTTTGGCAGCCCTGGGGGAGGAAAGCCTCCTGTCCCCGGGATGGCCCTGGCTGGGAATCCTGCTGGTGAGTCAGTGCTGTGGGATGGCGAGTGTTGCTCCAGTCTCCAGAGACTCCCTCCAGCAAAAAATGGGTGATGACAGTCTCAGGAGAGTGTGGGGAGGCTGTGGGGAGAGTTTCATGAAGCTCCTGTGTTGAAGGTCTGGTCTCAAAAGCCCTTGAAAGCAAACATTTGACCTGATAGCCAGGACTTGCGTGAGAAAAGTAGTGCCAGCCAACAGGCGCTGCATCCTCAGGGAAGCCACGATGTCTGCTTCCAGTTTGGTATTTTATTTCCCTGGTCCATCAGTCACCATCTGGAGGGACCCAGATCCAGTGCAGAGCACCCCATGTCCCTCCCTCCGTGCTCTGGGAGCCATCAGAGCCCACATGGTGGCACTGTGACCCAGCGTCCTGGAGTGCCACTACTGCTCTCCGTGGGGACGGGTTGTGACCATGGGCTGCTGGGTGCTGGGAGGTACAAATCTGGCAGCAGACCTGGTGTGGGACAGCTTAGTCCTGTCTGCATGACACGTCATGCCAGGCAACGTGGTGGGGAACAGGGCTATCACCTCCGTTATTCACTGTGGCACCAGCCTCTCCAAGGCTTGGCTTTGTCTCCACCAACACTGCCAGCATGAGGGTCACTTCTTCCTCATGCCACAGGCGACACAAGGCACGTGCTGGGTTCAGCAGCTGATCAGGACATGCCCACTGCTTCTTTTGCTGCTCAGAAGAGGTGGGGGTTGGTTGAAGGAGGATGAAGGCCCTGTCTCTTCCTCTTAACCAAATGGCCAAGCAGTTTCTGGATAGAGGTGATAGTCTATTGGTGACCCTGGCTCCTTCACCTGCAGCAGCTGCCACCGAACTGCCCCGTTCTTCACTTGAAGTCTGTGGCCAGACTCTTCAATCATGGGGAGGAGCAATGACCCCAAACCAAATGACCCCATGAGCCACCGTGACAAAGCAGCGGCTGGCCCCGGCATTCAGCCTCAGCCAGATGTCCTTACACATTATGTCCGTGCCACTGGCTGATTTTTCAGATAAAGACAGCAGTGTTTCCAAAAAACCCTTCTCCCTGGAAGGAGTCAGCTGCTTCACACCCCAGGGCTAACCATCCCCAGCCTCCACCTCCTTCCCTGGGGAGATGCCTGGTGAGGCTCCCCGTCCTGCCCTACTGCCTGCTGAGGAGCAGATCCCGTGCCCTTGTCTTGCTCTCAGTCACTCTAACATAGATGCCTGTAGCAACAAAGCAGCTCCCTGTGCCTGGGCTGTCTTCGGGAGGGGGTGACTAATGCATCACCTGTAGCCGAAGCCGGGGACCTTTTGTAACTTCTGCGGCAGATAGGACCACAGATCATTCCAGATGAATGGAGCCCTAAGTAGTTACAATTCATATGAATTAATCAAGCTGTTCTCTGCCTTGTACATCATTTAAATCACTAAAGCTCTCCTACTGGCATTACTTGGTGGCGGCCAATTTTCATGGCAGGGAGTCTGTTTGTAGCAGAGCAGAGCGGTCCCCTCCACCATCCCACCACAGCGTGGGGTGGGGAGCAGGATGCTCGGGCAAGGTGCTGTCCCGGCACCTGCGATGTTCCTCCTGCTGCCCCATGCTGCTTACCATGCCGAGCTGAGAATAAGCTCCTCGCAGAAAGCACGCCGTTAGCACTTTGTGCAGCAAAGCCCAGGGGATGCAGCTGAACGGAGATCGAGCTGCCTCCAAGGAAAAAACCCAACAAAAACACCCCCGCCTGCTCCCATCCAGTTGCCATAGGCTGTGTTATAAAGTGGGAGGTGGAGAGCATAAAGAGTGGAGTGTGTGTGTGTGTGGGGTTTCCTTCTAATTGTGTCTTGGGAGGAAGCAAACTGTAGGGGAGTTTTTCTCTGTACCGACAACTCCCCCTGAACTGAAGGGAGCCACTGGGATGCTTGTGCACAGAGAGCTGAGGCAGCAAAACAAGGCAAGGATAAGCAGGACTTGTTCTCACCCAAATCCCTTTCCAGCCCCTTCCTCTTTCCCAGGTTAAGTCAGCCCTGCTCCTAAGGGGGATGCTGCCTCTGCCAGGCGTAGCCCTGGATCCTCCCCCAGACCTCACCCTGACTGCCTCTTCAGGCTCAGGTGAGTCTCCCTGAGGCCAAGTTTCCAGGTAAGTTGTCCCACAAGGCTCAAGCTCCGCTTAGAGTCCCAGAAAAGCAAAGAGGAGGAGGAGGATGTGATGCCGCTGTCCTCCCTTCCCAGGCAGGGTAAGCCCAGCTGCATTTCTTCCCATTTGCCTTGGGCTGACCCAAGGTAAGGTCACCCAGCCAGGGTAATCCAGGAGATGCTGTTAAAGATGCTCACATGATGCGATCTAGATCTCAGGAGTGGGGAGCACCCCTTCAGCAGAGGGGGTAACAAACTGTTGAAGAAGTGACAACTTTTTAGTGCCTTCCAACAGCATGTGCTCAGAAATATCTGTCTCTTCCTGATCTGCCTTGCTTCTGCACTCTAAGTCCTTGGGAATAGCACTGTATTAACATGGGTGAGTTGTTTCTTGTCCCCAAGATATTTCTAGTGTCTTTGCTTAGTTCTGCACTGTGCGGAGTAAAATGCCTTTAGATGTCAATGTGGGAGGCACTTCATAATCCCTTGAGAAAGATCTTATCTGCAACCTAATGGCAGGATCAGGAGTGTTCCCAAGCATCAGCCCGTCGATTCTGCAGTGGAGGTTGCACAAGATGCACCTATATGCAAGACCCAAGGTGTCCTTCAGGGTGATGTGTGCTTTGCCACAAAAAGGCTTTAAATCTTTAATGGGAAAATGCACTTTGTTCCTCTCTACGAACACAGTAAAAGGCTTTAAATAATAGCTGTTCATGTGGCCCTGAAAAAGGTTGCCATGTGGCTGAACTCTATAAATCTGAATTGATTTGATTGCTGAATTGATTTTGCCAAGAAACATACTACGGCTGAAAAATGAGCTGGAGGGATAAGACAGTGGTTGCTTGCAGATGCCATGCTCCTGCTCTGCTCTGCAGAGAGCTTTGCTCCTCATTTAAAAACCATATTAAAGCCCACTGCAGTAGTGGGAAGATTTTGGGTGGCATGAAGAATTGATGGATGAAGCTAAAAACACCCTCACTGTGTAGGAATAGGACAGGCTTTTACCCAGTCATTGCAAGAGGAGGGAAGAGCCAAATTAGATGCCACTGCCCAGAACTGTGAATCCAGGTCAGCTGCCATGATTAATTCCATCTCTGGTTATAAGAGCAGAGTGTGGTTGTTTTGTTGGGATTTTTTTTTTTTGTTATTTGTTTGCTTCTCTGACATGCTGCTGTATTCTTGTTTTGCCAGTAGCATTCACTTATGCAATACTGGTTATACCAG
>JAOQGH010000012.1:5002889-5026455 GCA_025769975.1 Gallinago jamesoni
TTTGTTTGCTTCTCTGACATGCTGCTGTATTCTTGTTTTGCCAGTAGCATTCACTTATGCAATACTGGTTATACCAGTATAGATATATTCAGGAAAGAGTAAACTACCAGATTACTTTTTTTTTTTTTTAAATTAAAAAGAAAGATGACTTTCATGCACGAAAAGCATCAAGCTGGTACAAGAACAGTTTAAATTCATGCCTGCGTTTTTAGAGATGTAACTTCCCAAACACAATTGCACTAAGAGCCTTTCAGGGCATGGCTCTGTTTGCAAGCCAAAAGCTGAGCAGCTTCCCCATGCATCTCTGGAGACAACAGGGTTTCTGTGCTCCTGGATATCTCCATGTGGGCAATGTCATTGAGCCCATCCGTGTTTGATGAGCTGAATGGCTCACAGGCTTCTTTGACACTATTGACTAGATCTGCATTGACTACATTGTGAGTCTTGCTTCCAGGTGGCATACATTTGGGCACCCAAATGTGACTGTCTTAACCTGGAAGTTGAATGACACCTCACTGTTCTCCATCAGCGCTTGGAGCAAAATGCTCTGTCCTGCTCTATTTCTTCCTGACCCCAAGGTGATGCTGAGGACATAACCCATGAGCATCTTCTGGAGGAGATTCCCTCAGTACTAGTGACTCTAGAATTACCTAGATCTTGAGCTTCCTTCACTGTCACTCCTGACACAATAGGATGGATTTGGGCAAGAAACCAAAAGATCTTAGCAGTTTTGTCTATACTGTTAAATCAAATGTGCCTAATAAAGTCTACTGGCATGAAATATCCCACTTTCATGTTACTGAACTCGAACAGCATTTGAAGCAAAGGGAGTTGCAAACAGCATGTTGGGATTGCGTCTTTTCAGGAGTTGTGTGGGACAGTGCTTGTTGGCAGGAGCATAAACTAGCTGTGTTAATGATCTAAAAGTACGTCTCATCAAGTTCCAGTAGCAGGGAACATGTCCTGATGCTGTTAAATTTACTAGTGCAGATGAAGCCAGAAATAGCAAGAAACCTATACTTTTCTCCATCCTGCTCGGTTGGTTGGTAAGAGAGGTATGTCCTTCATTTAATATCTTTGGAGGGGATATTCTTATTCTGGTTCACTCCTTTTGTGTCTCTCACATGATGTGGTAGAATACTCACCTTTTGTTTTCTTATATCCTTGTTTCTGGGTATAAGTCCTTAATACAAATTGTCTACGTAGTCAGAAAAAGCGAAATTATTCTGAAAGAAGACTTTGAGAAACCTCCAACCAAAGAATCTGCCAAAGCATGTAGTCAGTGCAGAAAAGATGCAAAGGTCATGGCCAGGTATCTACATTACTAGCTCTTCCTTTTCAGTGCTACTTGAACCCCTTAGCATGAGGGAAAGGGATATATTGAAGTTTTTAGCCGCTTTTTATACCGTGGTCCATTATCCTTTTCTGAAACCTCCATTCTTGGCCCACAGGAAGGCATACTTTGGGAAACAAGCAGTGATGGACCAGGAAACTGAGAGCAAAGGTGGTGAAGAATCATCTGTTTCTCTCGAGTGAGCTTTTTCCACTAATGTTGAAAAAACCCTTCCATCCATCTTCCAGTGTTTCAGGCTGTTTCTAACTCTCTGTGTCCAATGATAGATTCACAGCACGTGATCATTTTTTAAATGCTTTGTGGATGATTTTAGCAGCCAAAACGTGCCCATCGTTCCAGTAAAATAACCTTCTTCATTTCCAGCCAGAGCTTTTTATTTCTCTATAAATATTGACAGGAAGGGTGACTCAAAAGATAACTGTATCCAGAACTGTTTGCTGCAGTATTACTGTTTTGGATCCCACTGTGGCCCCTCCTTACTGTCATGTTGTTGTTATGTTTGCAACAAGAGATGTGGTGAGCCAAGCACGTTTCTTACATGTTATCATATTATCTGTAAGCCAGGAGTTGAAGCTACAGTAAAGAGTCTTCTAAGTTCGCCTTATCTGAATATGCTGGGGTTTTGACCTCAGAAAAATACAAATAAACCTGAGGGGAAAGGACAGTTTTGTTGTCAAAGCTGGAGTGTGTATCGGTTCCTCTCTTCTCCTGCCCACTCGGCATGGGGTGATCCCAGTCCTGTCTCCAGTGGGCACTGAGCCACCAGCAAAATGGAACAATTGTAACAGGAGATCCTGAAGGGCCACTACAGGATGGCAGAGAGATACTTCCTTGAAAGTTTGAGTTGCAATTAATTGACACTTTGTGATAGACAAAACAGGACCACTCCAAGAACTAGAAAAGTACTTTTTCTGTGTAAAGACCATTTCTGCACAATGCTGGCTGGCAGAATGATGATGGTTTCAGTTTACATGGACACAACCTTCTCATCTGGTTTTGGAGGAGAATTTAAATAACTCTCCAGAGAGAAAGGGCTGTACTCTCCTTTCCCCTCCCCCTTTGCCCACTGACATTTTTAGCTCTGAGTCTTCAGGCTGTGAGAGGTGACTGTTGCGTTTTGTGGCCCAACGGCTTCCCTCTTTCAAATGAGACAACATTTGAAAACAAAGCACGACAGGAAAAAGTTGGCAAAACCAAATGCTATTTTCATGGGGGCTTTTCCAAGACCACCACTTCTTTGTTTGCTGCACCTTTGACAAGAAGACACAAATAATTTTGACTATAGCAAATGCACAAGCCATAGTTATGCAGAGTAACCCTCTCTCTTGCTTGCCATGTTTTCTTATTTAGAAAAGGAAAAAGAGTGTGTGAGAGGCTGAAAATACTAATTCTTCAAGTGGTCCTGTGCAAGATGTATTTGAATACCAAACATGATGAGCTGTAGATTTCGAACTGGTGAAATATTTAGATAGTCCTTTGTGACACAGATTCAAAATCTTTTTCGGACCAGAGAAGTTGGGTTATTACCAGACCCTCACACAACACAGAGAAGAGGCATCTGGTCCAGGGCTGCTTTGTGTCAGTTTTTTAACCTATGGTTGAACTACGGCATCTTTTGTTAGAACATGCTCAGTCTTCATTTAAGGTCCCTGGCTGATGGAGAATCCACTGTGTATATAGATATGTTGTTGCAACAGTTCATTACCTTTGTCATCAGAAGATGTGTACATCATTTCTGGTCTGAATTGGTTGGATTCTTCTTAACTAAATGTAGGTGTTTATAGTATAGATGTCCACAGCTGAGCTGGTGACTTGAGAGTCCCTTCAAATTCAAAGGAGAGAAAAGGCACTTTGTGGTGGGATCCATCTGCCCTGTTTTAGCTGCCTCCCTTGGGATGAGACTAATCTCACCCTACAGTCCGTCGATCGGCTGTGTTGGCTGGATATCTATTGCCAGTGTAACAGCCTGGAGTAACTAAACCGAGATGCAGTTGTCTACACTCAGATGAATGCTGCTTGATACATCTAACTAACATCTGGCTGCTGTTAGCCCTTTCTCTACTGCTCCCTTTCAGATGTCTCAGCCCTGACATAGAAGGAGCAGCTGACACTCAAGTCACTTTTTACTGCCTTGGATAAATTGAAGCGATTGAGCTTTCTAAATCTTTTCCAGACATCATCACTGGAGCTTTCCCCTGAGATCTTGCCAATTTAGAAACAGCATCTGTAAAGAGAAGATTCCCAGACTGGTCTTGCTAGCGTGCAGGTGAGGCAATAATCACTGTTGTACACACTACCTGGATCTTTTACCCTTTTTAGACAGCTAGAGTTAATGTTTGGCTTCTGAGCATTGCTCAGAGCTGGGAATTCATACTGGCTCCACACCATTTGGGGAAGTTGTGACTCCTACATCCCTTTCAGAAAAAAATCCCTGATCTGTCAGTGCAGTGTATCGTGGCCTTGCAATGAACAGGATTCTCCACGTGAGCCATGGTCAGCCATGTGCTTTGTTGGCCTGTGTAATTATCTGGTATTCTATCCCTTTTTTTGTCTGTTTATTTAATGTTGTTAGCACATGCTATCTGGAATGGTTTGGCTTTCATTTTTTCTTTTGTTCTTGCTAAAGTCATCAAGAGCACGGACCCAAGGGTCCCTTCTTCTGTAAGTACTCCTGGGGGATAAGAGTTGCCCAGTTTAAACAAATTGCTGTCATGTATCATAAACTACTTCCCCAGTTTAATATTGGTTAAGCTGACTGCATGGATTTGGGTGCTATCATCACTTGTGACCAAACCATACAGCTTCCAGAGTCTGAGAATTTTATGGCAACAGCTTTCCACCTTTGTGAGTTCACTTTTGAACTCACAGATGAGGCTTTCAAGATTCTTTTAGTTGCACACCTTGATGTTACTTGTGCTCCCTGCTTTTACCCCCTTCATGAGTGCTCTCAACGCTACTGCTTCTGTGATGTTGTTGGGACCAGTTGGAGGATGACTGACCTAGAGCTACTGCAGGATCGTGTACAGGTGCTGCAGAAGGTAAAGGTTTGCTAGACTCCCTCATGCCATTCATTTTGAACAAACACACAGCCCTCAGGGGCAAAGGAAAATTACTCTATGAGCTCTGTTCTGCAAAGTGAATAAGCCATGGGAACCTTTAAATCAGAGGACTCTGCAGGAGAGTTCAGTGAGTGCAGGACTGAATGTGGACAGGAATGGCAGAATTCATCTCACACAGCTTTAGGTGTCTCTGATGGGAGATGTTAATGGCTGGGCTGCACGGAGGAAAAAAATAACTCTGTATGTATATTTGAGTTGTATTTTCAGAGCCCAAAGTTTAACGGTCAGCATAGAGGTATTAGCATGTCTTTTTGTTGAGAAAAGAACATAAGAGCAATTGCAGGTCCATCTAGTCCTGTGTCTCTGGCAGTGACCAGGGGTGCAATTCTAAGAAAGAATGTGAAAATGAAGCAATCATTAATGCAGTTCTCTGCAGTGTTTTCCCAGTCTGCCCCTCATGCAGCCCAGAGGCTTTATGGCCTGGATTGGTTTCTAGGATCATAATATAAACTGTGATATTTTGAAATTTATGAATTTATCTCCCATGAACTTCTCAAATCTCTTTTTGCACACCTAAAAAGCTGTCCTGTGATAAGAAGATCTGCAGCTGTGCTCTGCACAGGGTGAAGAACTTTCTCCTGCTTGTTTTGAACATATCTCCTGCTTCTCCCATTTGATGCCCCCTAATTCTTATATTGGAAAAAAGCATGATCAGTTCCTACTTGCCTTCTCCCTTTCATTTATATTTTACTGCTCCTGGACAAAATCTGAAAGCCAGGCAGAGGGGAAAGGACTTGATTGTGAAATGGATTTGATAGCTCCACACCTTCTTCTAGGCTTAGAGGCCTTGGAGAGTTGACCAGCAGCAGAAGGATTAGTATACACCCTCCTCTGACTACCACTACCTGCTCTCCTCATGCAGACATTTTTCCCTGCGGTGGGTGTAATACCTAATCACACTTTCACCAGGCCCGGTCGTTTTGACAGAAAGAGTTCTATGAAGCCAGCTACAAAAGCCATGCAGTGAGAAAATGAAAAAATGCTTTCCGTGGTCCCCGCACTGAGTATCTGCTGTGCAACACACACACTCTTTCAACCACAGATCTTATCAGGCTGGACAGTTTCCACTGAGAGGAGGCTCTGCCAGCGATGCGCACAGAGCAGTTGTGGAGTTTATAGACTACTTTATTTTGATAAGAAATCTCCAGATCTCTGCACTGCAAAAGGTCATGAATTCCTGACTTCTTAATAAGAAACAGGGCTGCAAGTGTTACTGTGCAAACGGAGCAGAAAGCTCTGGCTACTTTGGCAAGCTGGGCCAAGTGGGGGAGCTGCAATGATACCAGCTCTGGAATGATGGATGTCCTGGTGGCATCCAAGGCCAAGACCAAAAAAGGTAATTTCATCTGCTCTAACCTGGATGACTGCGAGGGCTCGTGACTCTTGGTACAACTGAGTCATGAAAGGTGACTGGTATGGTCAATGCTAAGAAGTAGGTACTTCAATCACATTTAAGCCTACTGGATTCCCCTCCATCTGTAGGTATTCCTGCCCAGGCATCATTGGCATTTGGGAATGGAGTTGGTGTTACAGCATCCCAAAATGAAACAAAGAAATCTGGGGCTGGCAACTGGAAAACATTGTGCCTCAACTCCGTCTTCTCATACTCTGTGTGTGTGTGCCTGGTTTGTTAACATGAATGCCCAACAAAGATGAGAGAAGGGGCTGTTTCTGAAACAACGTCCCCTCTGCTTTTTAAGGCCCCCATCTTGTGTCTCCCCTAGTAGCCAGGTGCAGCTGGGGCTCAGGGGAAAGGCAAGCACTTCAGCATCTGGGTTCTTCAAAGGCTGGTTAGGCAGGAGATGCTTGGCACGTAGGTCTAGCTCCCTGTGCCCGTGGAGGAAGAGGGACTGTCCTGGCTGGAAATACCAACTCAACATGTTGTCTCCCAAGCTGTAGCTCTTGTGGAAATCTCAAAATGACCAGGAAAGAAACAAAAAAGAAACATCTAAACAGTCTTTTTTTAAAAAACAAGGCAAGATGATGATTTCCTATCCTGTTTGCTGTTGACTTCCCAGTGTCTGCTCCCTGCCCCCTCCACCGTGCATCCCCCCTTTGGGCTCTCAGATCAGACTAGATGATGCTTAGAGGCAGGAGGGGAAGCAAAGAAAGAATTTCACCGCCCAGCTTGCGATATCCTCATGAGAGGGCTTGGGGTCGGTGTTAGATTCTGTGTCGTTCCTGCAGGACACCAGCCATAGTCCCAGACAGGAACAAACCTTCAACGACGGCACAAGCCCATTGCCTGTGAGTTGGTGTTTGAATCAGAGCGTGAGTGGGGAGCTGGAAGAGCCAGGGGGGAATGGGGAGTGGCAGATAATTTATGGGTAAGGGCTTCAAAAGCGCTCTGTTCCCGTTTGGGACAATGAGAGCTACTGGGGGCTTCGCATGCTTTTGCCAATCTGGTCACGTAAGCACAAACTCCCTGATTTGGTTTATGAAGAATACCCTTCAGTCTGACACTGACCTCTAAAACAAATAGAGTATTGCGGCGCGCCGATGCCCCATTCATCACCGGGTGACAATGGGAGCCAGGGTCCGTGAGCGAACAGCGTCTCATTCAGGGAGGACTGAATCGCTCCAAGACACTCATTGCAGCGCCGCCGGTACCAGCTCCGTGCTGCCTGATTCTGTGCCCACGGAGATGAAACCCCTTGGGATTCCATGGAACCGTGGGGGGTGTCTCACAGCCCGTGGTTGGGTTGAGCTGCAGGGTGGGACAGCCAGAGTGATCGAGGGAGAGCCATGAGATCGGGGGGATGAGGAGGTCCAGGCCATCGGCTGGCCCAGAAGAAGCGTCCCACTTTGCAAGAGGTGTCTCCTCACTCTGGGCTGAGTCAAGGACCAGTGTTGTCCTGGAGGGAGAAAGATGCCTGAGATATGGTCCCTCTCTGTGCACTGATGGAAGAGACCAGGAACTGTGATTGTAATACAGCTGTGGTGAAAGGCGATGGAGAAGCAGGGAGACAGGGATGAGAAGTGGTGGCACGAAGTCTAGCAGATCATGCTGTGCCATTGCCAGAAAGGTAGGCATCTTCAAACAGATCATAACAGGGGGGCTAGTAACCCTCTAGCTAACTTTGGTGACTTCTCTGTTGCCATCATCAGCTCCAGGATGACTTTATTTCTGCTGCCCACAGCTCTCTTTGTTGCTGTTCCTGTGCATGAGGACAGAGGAGATGGCTGATAGCAGGTGAAAATCAGGCTTCAGAGGAAGGTGCAGGGACCATTTGATGGCCCTCTCTAAGGAACCAGGCCAGTGGAAGGCTTTCTTCCTCCTCCCTAAGCCAGGCTGGGCTGAGCACTAAAGCATGAAGGTGCATACGCTCTCTTAGGGTTTTTCTCTTTTCATTCACATTCTCCTTCAATGGTTAATTCCTCCTGAATGGGCCTCGGACTATCTGGTGATTGGGTTTGCTGGTCACATACCTAGATCACAAAAGCAATCACAGTTCTACATATGTTCCTCATAAGGACCTCTGCAAATGGCCAAAGCAAACACCCAGCGAGTCATCGCCGATATCAGCCTGCCTTGTGCAATTACAGAGATTCCTTCAGCAAATTGCCGGGGTTGTGTCCAGATGCGTACGTTCACACTTTTAACGAGCCCAGTCCTTTCTAGGCGGGCACCAGGGCCTGAGAGAAACGCCCCCAACACATTTTGGGAGGGTGTTGTTTCAGGGACTAGTCCTGCCAAGGGCTCGCCTCTCCGAGAGAGTGGTCTTGTGTGGGTGCCTGAGAGATTGTAACGTGCAGCATTATCTTTCCACAGACATCCGTGTTAACAACTGAAATGGAAGGATGGCACATTAAAAACTTTACAGAGCTGTTGCAAAACACTTGCCAAAAAACCCCCCTCCCTGAGCTGCTGCTGGAGGTTGCTCTGAATTATGCCTGAAAATAGCATATCAAATGTTACTCAGAAGAAGACACACGGTAGCTAGCAAATCTAATTATCTCCTGGAAAATAAAACACCAGCGCCTGTGTGAAAGGCTCAGGGGTGAGCGTAGGCATTGTCCCAGCGTTTGGGGGAATAATGTGTGGATTTGTGATTTCTGTCAGTCGTGAAATTGCAGTGCCCTTGCCAAGCTGTCTGATCGTGTGAAGATCATCCACCTAATGCCAGCTGGGTGACTGGAAGGGATCTCAAATACAGCAAGCAAGGGCAGCACTGTGAGAATTCCTGTCTCGATTTCCCAGCTCACTGCTCAGAGCAGGACAGTGTTATGTGGGTGAAGTGACTCAAGGTGAATCATCTGGTCCATCGTGGTTGTCTTGGTACCTCTAATACTGGTAGGTGAAACCTGCATCTTCCTTCCCCTCTGAGTCGTCCCCACAAGGTGTCCATCTGTCTCCAGGATGGCAGAGGGAGGCTGGGTGCCAGGCTCAGCTGGCTGGAGGGTAGAAGACAGGGATACAGGACATCTGCTGGGTCAGCTACATAGATGGAGTGACAACACTGTGGCTGCTTGGGCAGCACGGCAAAGCCTGGTGGTGAGCACTGAATTAGGGACCAAAGGCATGTCCTCTCTTCTGGAAACCACTCTGAGATCCCCTGCAGAGGGCAAGGACCAAGTGGGACTGACACTGGTCCAGTGCAACCTAGAGGTAGGGGGCTTAATTCTCTGCAAAAAAAAAGTCTTCTCCATGCAAGCGATTTCTGCTTTACAATCTGCTGTAATAAGAATAGTCAGGGACACTGTCTAACAGGGGTAAGAAGATATTATGCCATGCATCTGGACCACCTTACAGATCAGACTGTTTGTGAGGCAGAACTTGAGACCCTTCGCCCAGGGCTCAGCAGGTGGCATGCAAAAATAACATGGTGAAAATATGGCTCTTTGATAGTAGGAACATAAGAACAGCCATGCTGAGTCAGACAGAGTCCCATATCCTCTTCCCAATGTGGCTTGCCTAGAGAAGGCTTTAAACCAGGATTAACACGTGTATTTCTCCGTGTGCTTGCTAAAGCCTCAACCACTTCTCTGAGGGGGATGTGGCTTCTTCATATTTACTAACCTTCATGGGATTTCTCTTCTATGAATTTGTCTAGTGTCTCCTGGATCTACCCGGATGCTCATGTACATTTTTAACCCCTTCCTGGGGCAAGGATTTCCACAGCTGGACTACCCATTGCAGGAAGACCCACCTCTGGTCTGTTCTGAACCTGGGTTGTCTTATGTTGATCTCCCCAAAGCAGCATGGCTGCTCCAGGAATCTGTCTGGAGATCAAAAGGACACCAGGGGAACCAGGACAGATGTGGCTGTGCTGGAGAACATCCATGGTTAATCATGCAGCAGGCACAACTAAGGACTTCCAGAAGAGCTTCCAGAAGGAGATAGTCCAGCTAAGATTTGCACTGCCTTCTGAGGATGGCTGTTGGCTCAAGCAGAACATAGAGTGATCATTATGTCAACAGGTCGGGCAACAGAAACTCAAATTTTGGTGGGCAGACCCAGTCTCCTCCAATACACCTGTTGTCATAGAGAACCCCTGCTGTGAATGAATCCTCAGGCCTATGGGTATGCATACTGTGATGTGTCATTGTAAAAGAAATGTATGCAAAAAATGAAAACATTTGCATGAGTTTCCATTTCAGCAGAGTTTCTGTGTGGGTCAGCTCTGGAGAAGCTGAAAGGAGACGGGCTGGATGTAAGCCACCACTGAAAAGAATACAAGGTATCCAGCACATATTCCAGTGCACTGTGGGTTCTTTGAACTGATAAACCTGCAGGGCAGAATATAATCTTGGAAAGTATGCATAAGTGGTGGAAAGAAGTTACTTAAAAGTAAGTTGTGCCATTTGGAAAGCTCTAGAGTACGGGAACATCACAGGGAAGATCACAAGGGATGGGAGAAGATGACCAAGGATCTCCAGGAGACTTGTGAAGTTTTGGAGCAACAGCTGGAGACCAGAGTGGATACGGAGGGCACCTGAAAGGACACTGCCTGCCTGGATATGGGCAACTGAAACTGGCCACAGCTGTCACAGAAGACATGAGTGGAAATCAGCTCAGAGGTTATCAAGTCTGTATGAAGATGTCTACATGCCTGTGCAGAACTAGGGCAGAAGTTTCTCATGCCATTTGAAATGCCTGATGGGATTCCACCTGAACAGGACGAGATGAATGCCTGCATCTGGAAAGTGAATCTCACTTCACGTCACAGGAGTTCAGAGGTGGCTTAGCTGACCAAAGCCAGGTACATACCCTGGGGAGACTGAAGAGCACTTGAGCTTCTCAGCTATATTAACTGGCTCTTCCTCCACTACAAGGAGAATTTAGGTGCCACATCACATGTAGACACCTAGATTTGTGTGCTTGTATTTAATCTATGTCCACCTTAATCTCAGGGAATTGCTGTTGGTCTCAGCAGCATGAAGAACCATGAAATAGACCTGCAGAGGTGGTCACAGCATGCAGAGGTGAGGCAATGCTGCACCAGGGAGGACACAATACCTGGGGAAAGGGATTTTCATAGCAGGGCTAGTGAACAGCCTGTGCTGAACAACTAACTCCCCTTGTAGGCATAACCCAAAGAGTTCCAAACCACAGAGAAGGTCCGCAGTTCACTTCATCCCTTCAAAATCTCAAGCAAGAACCACACATTGTCCAACACCAGTGAAATTTTTTTTTCTTATGATTATTTATTCTCAGAACTTTTTTTCTTCCCCCCCAGGATTATTTCTTGAGGATTTTGTGATAAACCATGCTAAGAATAACCCTAGTGGGAAAGAAGTGGTTTGGCTGAGTGAGAAGGGAGCCCACTGTCCTTCAAAGCTTTGCTATCAACATCTGTGGGATTTATCTTCCGAGCATTTAATATGTGAGAAGCCCCCAGTAGGGTCACCAGGGCCTGGAAATGTGGCAGTATTGCCTCTGTGGGGAATGTGCAGCATTTTGTGCTTTTGCAAAATTCAAAGTACTGTCAGAAGCTCTCTGACTTGAGTCTAGAAGTTGCTGCAATCCGAACTATCAGCTGTGAGATTGCAAGTGCTGTTTTCTTGCTCTGTGCCATGTTCCGTGCTCATTCTTGGGGGACATTGTATCCAGACCATCTCCTGGCCTCTAGTCTATTTTATATTAGCAGAGCCATGCCTCAAGCTTAATCCCTTGACCAAATTTCTTGAGCCCTCCTATTTTTTTGGCTTCAGCACCAAAGGCTCAGTTTAACCTTTTGCAATAACGAAACACTCCCTGGGATAATGCCTGAAGTCTCTGCCTGGTTAGCAATTATTTAAATACTCTGTTATGAATAGGATCAAAGCCTTCTCTTATTGAAACACTTCATTCCTGATGCCAGAAGTTGTCACCACATGACAAATGGATTGTCTGTTCTCTTTTCACAAGCGAGCTCTAACCAGACAGGGCCGGGCAGCCTCTGGGATGGGGAGTTTAATTAATAACAATATTTAATTTCTACAATGAAGCACTTAGGGAAGGTTGCCTATTGCAGCAGCCACTCCAGTGCAGATGATGCATCTGCCTCCGGTGGCCAGCAGAAAGTGGCTCGGTGCTCGTGAAGAAGGGCTCCATCAGCAAAAAAGCACAGCTGCCCACACCGCGCCGTGCCGGAGCTTGACAGCACACCTCGCTGAGAGTTGCCTGAAATATTTCAGCCGGGCCAATTTTCTGTTTCTTTTTGCCTTTTTTTTTTTTTTTCTCAGTTACTGAGCAGCGTAAGCGTCGTCGTTCCTCCAGCTGATAGTAGCTATGGAAACCGTGACATCACTGCCGACATAGCGATACATAAAAATTCAAATGACTGGGGGCTGGTTGCTAGGAGAACTCCACTCGGGAAAGTCATCGGGCAGGCAGCCAAGGGACCGGAGTCTGCTGAACATGTTGTACTTCACCCTGGTGATTTTACCCTCCTCCTCCTATTTTCCCTTTCACATGCAAAGCTTCTCTTTTTTTTTTTTTTTATCCTTTCTTTTTTTTCTTTCCCCCACTATATTCACCCTTAAATTATCTCAGAGATTTTGACAATGGGCTAATGAGCTGGTGTAGTAGCTGCACGTTACCACAATGTGTGCAAGGTCAGGAAAGAAAACCACAAACTGTACTTACTATCATATAAAAGCCACTGTCAGCTACCTTCATAGCACCTGGGTTATTACAAACGTGCATTTTGGATCACTTTTTGGGCAAGGGTTTTCCTCTAAGTCCTTTATGTATACACAAATTAGTGGAAAATGTCTGACCAAAAATCATCAAAAATGAAGGCGATCTGAACCAAGGGCAAGGAGTAACCTCTATAGCGGGTAAAACCTCATATTGCAATCAGTCTGAATTTGGGAAGTGTTTTCCAGCAGTCCGAGTCACACCTGGTTTCCAGAGAGCTGGTGCTTCTCATCTGGTGGTTTTGGACCACTGGTGGTCAAGGGAAACAAGTGAGGTAAGTTTTGTAGGACAAAGTGTTGTTTTTGATTAGACCAAAATTGTTTCGTTAGACCAAATTTGTTTTATTAGATCAAAATAGTTAGAAAAATCCACCTGCCAAGGAAATCCTTCCTCACGCTCTGAGATAGATAGTTTGGTGAAGCGGCTTGTTTGTTCCTTCTAGCATTGTTGGTTGGCCTAATGAAGGATCTTGTACATGGATATGGTCACATGCAGGTGCATGCATTTTCCCTGGATGTACCTGAAATAAATGCACAACTGATATGTCCGTGCTTGCATACAATGGATTAAGATATCCAAGTTTAATTTGTGTTTCCATGTATGTATAAATAGACACATTCATATATATGTGTTGTTGTTTTTTCCTCCCAGACTGAAATGTAACTCGCAGAGGAAGGTGTCTGAGTAGATTTTCACATGACCACCCAAGTACTATCAAATGACAAAATCTTAGTAAGGGCAATATTCATACTCAGTAGTCCTGGTAACTGACCAAACAGTGAAGTGATGTTGGAGAGCTTTGCCTAGGAATTACTCATCAAAATTATTTGGTAGAGAGTTTTTTTCCCAGAAACTGGGTGTGCAAAATTCTTAGAGCTTAAACAGAAACAAAAGAAAAGAAAAGAAAAGAAAAGAAAAGAAAAGAAAAGAAAAGAAAAGAAAAGAAAAGAAAAGAATTCACTGAACAACTTATTATCAGAAAGTCTGATTTTTGAGAAATGCATAGGCACACATCACACCCCAGGCACTCACATAAACCCGGACACAATCTGAAGATGAACATAAACATCAAGTGAAAATGCAATTGTTTTTATTTGTATGAACTGAGTTGTGACCTGTTAAACAGCTGTATCTTCCAACCCAGACACAACTGCAATTTAACTTATTAATGTTTATTAAATGTACAGGATAATGTGTATTAGGAGCTGAGGTCTTCTTGGCCAAGACAGAAGTTTGAGTTAAGAAGAGATGTTCTTGTGTGGAAGGATCTTCAGTACACTGCTTAATGTTTATGTCACTTTCTTGTGCTGATATCCCCTCCAAGGAGCCTTCTTTGTCCCACCCTGCTTGGTCTGCCTTGGAGTTCCACAGTTCTGTAAACTGAGCTTTAGATTTCCTCTGAGTTGCATACCTCACTTATATCGACACTTGAACTCAGATGTCTTAATTTGCTAAAAGCTGCTCCTCCAGGAACAGTACAGCACCTTTATGGTACTGGTTTAGTAACATGTTTCTGGATCAATATATCAGCTGTGATGAAGGAAGATTAAGCATAAATAGGACCAGGCCCTTTAGGTTTGGAAAACATCTTGTCAAAATCTTAAGCACTCAGCTGTAAAAGTGGGCTTGTGGTGTCCAAACTGGCAGCACTACCTGGAGAGATCCCCAAAAGTCAAGCCCCCTGAATATAGTTGTGGGTCTTGGACTCAGCTCAGGCACTGCAATATTCTGATTAATCTAGATGGATCAGGTCCTGGAGTCATCTTGCTCTGTATACTCAAAGAAAGTTTACTAGGTTCCCCTGCATAATGCATGGTGGGTACATGAACTTCATTTCCATGTCCCTAAGTTGAGCGGCACTGAAGAACAAATGAAGGGCTTTATGCTCATGCCATCACCGATTGTGGGGTCAATCAGTGCCTCTAGCAAATGTGTTTGAGTTGCAGATACTCTGATGCTCTTTCATCTGCATGCTGTCACTTGAACTCATTTAGTAAAAGCTGATTAACACAAGTGCTCCATTCATTAAAAAGACACCGCTTTTGTTGGTATTTCACCTATTCCACTTGTTACCTGTGTACTTTGCATCATACTCCAAAAAACTTCACAGGATGCTTACTGATGAATCTGGAAAGAAGTGGGAAAACCAGAGTTGTCCTTTGTTTTAAATGAACATTTTCTTGCACAAACTGCTGAAGCACTTGGTGATTTTCTTCTCTAGGGTCCCCTGCAGGACCTCATTACTCGAAAAAGGTCAAAGAAAGTGTACCCTCCCAATATAGAAGACTGTTAAACTGGTAACAACAGATGAGGAGAAGACTGAGGTACTCAACAATTTTTTTGCCTCAGTCTTCTCTGGCCGCCTCTCTTCCCACACCTCTTGAGTGGATGGAACACAAGGCAGGAACTTGGGGAGAAAAGTCCCTCCCTACTCTAAGAGAAGATCAAGTTCATGTCCACCTAAGGAACCAGAACATACAGAAGTCTATGGGACCTGACGAGATGGATCCCAGAGTTCTGAGGGAATTGGCTGATGGAGTTGCCAAGCCACTCTCCATGATATTTGAAGAGTCATGACAGTCAGGTGAAGTCCCTGGTGACTGGAAAAAGGGAAACATTGCATCCACCTTTAAAAAGAGTAGAAAGGAGGAACCTGGGAACTACTGACCTGTCAGTCTCACCTCTGTGCCTGAGAAGATCATGGAACAGATCCTTCTAGAAGCTATGCTAGGGCACATGGAGGCCAGAGAGTTGATTTGACACAATCAACATTGCTTCACCAAGGGCAAGTCCTGCCTGAATTGCAGGTGTTTTGAGTGATGTGTTTTCTGGTAGTAGCCATTAGTTTTGTATCCCCTTTTGGGAGGAAGGTGAGATAGCTTTGGAGATCTGTGTTCTTCCAGTGCAGTCAGCAGAAGATTTGCCACCATCTTCCAGTGGAGTAAATTTAAAAAAAAAATTAAGGCCATGAGCTAGAGTGAAGATTTTCTACTGAACTTCACAAACATCTGTCTGCTCAGCATGGTGCTTGGGCATGGTCAGTAACAATAATTTTTCTTCCTCTCACTAAATATGATGATTGCAATGATAACTCTCCCAATTTGTCTGAAGATGTGCATATTCCTATGGGATCAAGCTACTGTTTTCCTAGCTTACCTTTAAGGGATGCAAAATACATTGGACAAGCTGCTACATATTTCACTGTCATTTTAGCATAATGAGCAAGGATTATTCTTTAGTAATCTTGATGGAAAACAACAAAAATTTAACAACAACAGCAACAACAGCCTCTTTAAATAAATATAGGCATAGCAGGATTTGAACTTGCCTCCTAAAATAAGGTAGGTATTTTACTATCCATTAGGATACAAGATCTTTGGCTACCTTCCAGGGTATTGGGAATTTAAAGGTGTTAAATTAGCTACAGGAGGGTTTAACTATTGTTCCCTAAACGTAATGAAAGCGGATTTAAATCTACAAGGGGAAAAGCTAATAATTAAAAATTGAACATAAGGGCTATAAAGTACAAAATGGGTTGCCTTGGATTGGCATACAAAACTTCATGAAAAGTGGAGCTCTTGCTGTGTTATCTTTTTCTAGAATGACTAAAAAAAGGTTGTTTAAGGATGGTTTTTGTTGCAAATTAATTGATTGTGGCTTCCATGGATCTTACAGCCTATAGGGATGGCCCCATTTGGCTTCCATTGATTATTTCATTGGGGTTTTTCCCCCCCCTTCTTGTTGCAACCAATATCACATGCAAACAAGATGAAGTGTTGGTGAGGATGTTGTGAGAGCTACTAATGTCCCAGATCTACCAGACCTTAAGCAATTTGCGTTCAAATCTCAGCTGTCTCCTTTTCTTGCCCAGATTTCATGTATTTGCCTCTTTCCATTCAACGTCCCATGGGCCGCTGTCAACAACTCAGCCCAGTATGTATCATGGTCCCCACCTGTGTGAGGTCTGCAGGTCACAGGGTTGTGGTGCTTGATCTACCTATATGAGCCCTGCCAGTAAAGAAAAATAAAATACTCCTTCCAGGGAGGAGTCCTTTCAGACTAGAAAAAACATTGTCCTGGTATGTTTTCATCCCTTGACTGCTAATTGAGAAAGACCTAGTGGCATTTGTGGCATCCTAGTGTTTTTCTTCAGGAGATGGTAGGGACTGGGATCAGTTAGTGTTACTGCAGCTTTGCCAGGACCACATGATGGAATTGTACTTACCCTCATGCCAGATCACACGGCCAGGCAGGTTGGGCACATGAACATGTGAGCCGGTAGTTTGGTCACTCAGCAGGCACCAGAAAGGACTGGTGAAAAGCTGGAGAAAGATCTGCTGGCAATGCAGGACATGCTGGCAACCTGACAGAGGACGGAGAGCTACCAAGGGAACTCATCCTCACTTGCTTTCTCCACCAGGAATTCCAGAGATATAAGTAATGTGAAATTGCATTAATCTCAGCTGCCCATGTAGAAATGCCACAATGCCCCAGTACTCCCTTACTGGGAATAAGGGTCAAGGAAAAACTTGGGTTTGGTGTGTTTCTCCTGCAGCGGGATTTTCGGTTCAGAATTTTAGCTTGCTCACCCCAGTTAGCTCCCTTACCAGAAGCACCTGCCTCTTCCATCTTTTTCACCTCTGCAGCCCCATCCCTCTCCTCATTCCCTTTTTCTGCAAGCCACCAGTTTGTTTTTGTTCTTGTCATTTTTGACTTCTGCTCACTACAAAAGTCCTTCTGCATTTTCTCTGACTTTTGCTGCTTTTGTCAAATAAGCAGCTTAATTATGTTGTTTTCTAGCAACTGGCCTGTTTCTTCCCCTATTTCTCCTCTTTCACTGAATTTTTTAAATTCCTCTAAACTTTCCTCTCCTTAGACAGAATTTTCTCCCACCTTTTTACTCCTAGTCTGTTTTCCACCAGGTAATATAAACTCCAGGTCTCCTGGGACAGCTAATCCGATATGAACACCACCACACTAGTCTGTTGGTGAGAGGGTTGTGGAGTGCCTGTGGGGAAAAGAGAGTAGTAATCCAGGCAGACACTGTTGTGGCTTCACTAACACTTCATAAGCAGGAAAATTTTTGAAGGGGATAGTAATTTTAAGCCTACAGGAAGGCAGAAAATGGGACACAAAACAGGCTGGGGTACCAAGGGTAATCCCCAGAGTTTACTTGCATAAGATAAGGGTGTTTATAGAAAGGTTGTGCATTGGAGCTAATCCCTTTGGTTGCAAATGTATTCGCTGATCCAAAGGATGCTGTGAGACACCAAAGTTAGCCAGGTCACTCATGGCCGGTATTGGGTCCTACTGATCCCATAACAAAAGGGGGCTGAGTAAGGAACACAGAGCTTTTTGCTCAGCAAATAGGAAATCTTTGTTCTGCTGCTTTGACAGGGACTCTACTTTATCTTGTTTAGCACTCCTCTGCAAATAAGCTGTTTAAAAATATGGGTTTCCCTTCTCCTTTTGGAGAAGGACAACAAGAAGTTGAAAGATTTTCCATTTCAGCTTAAATTCCAAGAGGAGGAAAGAGGGAGTGGAAATCTGTTATTTACTGTTATGTTGCTGCTATATATCAACATATATGACTAAGTGGCACAATCTGGGTTCAAACTTCCATTGTCGAGAACAGATCTTTTCCGAACACAGAAGAGTTTCAACCAGACCTCTTGGTCCCTGGCACAAGGACTCGGTGCCTGCAGAGCATGAAGACTGTGAAGCTGGTGCAATTCTCAAACAAAACTGCTGGCAATCTAAACTGCTGAGGTGTGTTTTGCAACAGACTCTTTGCTCGTTAAAGATCAGCTTCTATCGCTTGTTCCCCCAGCTCATTAATCATTAGCTGTAAATGGGTGGAGAGAAAGCAATTCACGTCCAGGTTTTAGCAGAACTTTTATGTGTCAAAATTGTTGGTCAGATAAAAGATGGTAGAAGATCAGATTAAGGGCTGTATTTGAAACATTTTCAATGGCATTGCCATTCAAAAGACCCCTTCAGGCTGCCTGACCCCCTGTGTCAGGCAGGGGAGAGAGGGATGTGCCTTTCTGAGATCCTCCAATTGTTATTCAACAACTGCTTGTTTCCATTGACTGGGTAGAGTATGGGGATCTGGTGGCCCAAATTTGTAGACAGCCTCAGTTTCTCATTGATTTCTTGAATTCCTGAGCATTAGTGCCTCAACATGATCTTCACCTGGGATGCCTACCTGGATGAGCAAAGTGGTAGGACAGTCAACTGGATCCAGAGAAAGACAGCTTCAACGTGACCCAGCCATTATTTTGGTGTCTCCCATGGGCAATTTGGGCTACTATTTCGCCCCTCTGTCTCCAGTATCCCCACAGGCAGTGAAAAGGCAATGCTCCAAAGCCACTTCCCCATGTAACATGGTAACAGAGAAGAAAGTCATCCAACAGCCCTTTTGTCACCACACGGGTGCCATGTCACGTCACTGGTAGTAGATGGGTGGACACAGTGAAGCCACCAGCTTACATTCAAACCCTCCATCACCAGCACACTGGACTTCTCCAAACCCATGTTACTGGTGGTGAGACACAGGGAAGGCAGCAGTTCTTGGACAGAAAGCCTGGGATGATTTCACTTTGCAAAGTGTTTCAGTCAGCAGCCAACCAGACTCTTACTGAGTATTCAGCGTTTTAATTTTTATACAGAAATAAATGGCAAAATTCCCATGATCTTCAAAAGGAGAGCCCAGCCCTGAGTCTGTATGTAATACATTACTATTAGATGGAAATACTTGCTGGGCTCTGTTATAGGTGAGATTCAGAGTTTTATTTTTAACCGTTGTATTTTATTTTATTTTATTTTATTTTATTTTAGCGCTGCAAATAAACTTTTCAGTTTATTCAAGGAAAGAAATAAAATCGGATCCAAGACACTTTAGTCTATGGCTCTTTCCATAGTATGAAAATCCAGAGATTTGGACCAAACTGTATTCTTGAAGACAGACTTGGGAAAGGAGGGGAAGTGGTGAACTTGGCGCTACTTCGCAGCCCCGATCCCAATTTCAAACCTAATCACCTCCAAATGCTGCAGATCGAATCTCTGCTGAAAAGGATCTGCGGGTTTGCTGGGGAAGAAGTGGGCCAGGAAAAAAACCCAACACCAAAGCAAATTGACGTGATCAGGTGAATCTGTTGCTGGGAGGAAGAGGAGGGAAGGGCAGTGTCCCTTTGGCGTGGCTGCAGCTGCAGGTGACGTGGGGAGGGGTGGGCTGAGCAGCAATTTTCACGGGGTCACGGCTGAATCCGCCCCTCGTGAAACTATGGTGTCGTGATGGCCTCGAGTTACCCCGTGTGAGTGTGGGACCCGTGGATGCTCCTGGATCCTGGCAGCTGCTTCCATAGCCGGCTGCCTCCCCCCAGGGCCCTCCTCACCTGCGCACATACTTCATGGCAAACGCAAACAGCAGACCAGCATCCTCAAAGGGGTTGCCAGCAACCCTGGGCTGATTTATGAGCTGCTGTCAGATGCGATGCAAGCTTCCCAGGGAGGCCAGGTGGTTCTGAAGGAACCTCTCTAGGTCAGGGCTGTTGGCGGTAAGTGCCCTTGGCTAGTTACATCTCGGAAAAATTGTACTTTCTGCAGCTGAACATCTGAAGGAACCTGAGACCAGGAGGAAATGGATGGGCGGTGATTCTTCATGACCCCGTCTCCTGCAGACAGGAGCTGGATTGCTGGGGGCAGGTTATTCCCTAATTGAGCATTACCGGCATTAGTGCTGTAGCTGACCCAGCAGGCACAGTTAGGGGCCATGATGACGTTCAAACACATGAACCGAAAACTAAGTAATCATGTGCATTTTGAGAGACGGGGCTAAATATAACGAGCAGCTGTGAGGAAGAGGGTGAAGGGAAAAGCTGCAATAGAGCCTCTGAAGCACCTGCTTGTGGTCACAGCTGTAAATGAAGTGTTTGACCGAGGGACTTCTTTGTGCCTGGTCCAAGATCAACCATCTTCTCTGGGTCGGCAGGACCAGCAGTGCACCGAGCAGAGGGAGAGGCAGAAGTCCCTCGCCTGGCTCTCTGCTTACCTCCCTTGAAAGCAGTGTAGATGCGCGGAGCCAGACAAAAAAATCCTACCCGTGGCCCATGAACACATCTCTGGGGTGTCAATGCCAGAATTACAGTTTCTCAGCATCTCTGCTGAATGGCTCCAGACCAGCTTTACAAGCAGGGTGGGCAGATGGCATCCAGCTGAAGGACTCCATGGCACCATTTGTCACGGTGAAGAGCCACCAGGCTAGAAGCAACTTTCTTGGCTCGTTGCAGCCCTGATATTGCAAGTGGCAAGGCCATATGCTGTCGCCCACAACCTGTGAGTCTGTTCACATCTCAGCAGAAATTACGCTGAGATGTTGTGAGAGCTCCCTATGTGGCTTATAAGCTTCTGCATTTGTCACTCCACATGAGTGTGTCTTAATGCCAGATTTCAAGTCTGTGATAGGTCTTTTTGGTTGCCCAGGAAGGTCAGGATCCTTCTGGGCCAAAATTCTCTCCCTCAGGTTTGATCATTCTGGTTTTGGTGGGAATCCAGCTTTCAGACAGCCTTTTATAAAACTGCCTTTTTCTTGGTCTCCCTCTATCCCCCTTTCTTTACCTTTCAATTTGAACGGGCCTAGACCTTCCAGACACTGATCCTGGCACTAATCTGGATCCAGGTGATGGCACTGGGATTTGACCCACAGCAGGCAAAACCGAGGGCAGGGCACACAGAAATATTCCTAGAACAGAAATCCTAGGATGAGATGCTCTGTGCAGTTTTCCCAGAAATTGCAGTTTTCTTCCCAAGAAAACTTTTCCTCCAGAGGCTCAGGCTGCTACGAAAGAAGAGCTCTTTTTGCTGGAAGTGCATCTGTGCATCCATGTAGCTGTATCTGTGCAGAAGAGCCAGGCATGCACCAAAAAAAAAGAAATAGTCACCAAAATATTCACCAAAAATTCACCAATAAAAGAGAAATATTCTCCAAAAAATTAAATATCCTCCAAAAATCCATCCCAGCCATCTTTCCCAATTTTCACCACCCAGCTCGGCTTTGTATAAAGGCCACAGGGACTTGGTAAGTGAATGGGTGAGTAAGGGAATGGGTACGTGCTCATGCCAGAGGGTTGTGATTGCTCACTTACGGGAGGACAGCGGGGAGCTGCTCGCATGGAATTGCTGAATAACACCACAGGAGGCTGAGCTGTGCCAGCCCACGAGCTGCCCCCACCCCTGGCACCGCCGGGAGAGGAGATGCTGCTCCGCCACCCTATTGCCCGAGCAAGCCAGGCTTGTTTTTGATGGTGGATGCTGGCACGTTCCCCTGCCGTGTCCCTCGGAGGGGGCGAAGGGGACTCGCCTGGTTGAGCCATCCCCCCCCCCCCCCCCTCCTTGTCCCAGGGCTCACGTGGAGCCGGGGGTGGCCGTGGCGAGTCCCCGTGGTGTCCCTGCAGCTGGCAGGGCTGGCTGCCACCGTCTCGCCGCTAATAGGATATGGGCTGGGGGAGGGAGCCGGGGGTGGCCGCTTGACGTTGGCCCCCGTGTTTCTCCGCCTGAGGAACGTCAGCATGTGAGGGAGAGAAAGCAGAGCTGCTGTGGTACAGGGCTGGCTGCGAGGCAGCGGGAGCGAGCAAGCAGCCAGGCTGCCCCCGGGTCCCAGCCGCCTTTCGCCGCAGGATTGGCCGCTGGGGCCTCCTCTGCGACGGCCTCGAGTAGAAACCCCTCCTCCTCAAAGAGGGTTGACGCGGGGCTGGGAGTTAAACGCGGCTCCTCCTTGGCCCCCTGCCTACCGCTGGGTTGGGGTTATGAGTCAGGGAGCAGGGAAAAGGGAGCCAGGGGATGCCGTCATGCTGCGGGGGTGTGTGTGGGGGAGATATGTACGCCAAAGCCTTCCTCACTCCTGAGTGGTGGTCGGAGGCAGCTTTTGTAAGTGGAAATGCCCCCTGTGAAAGTTGCTGGGCCCTCAGGAATCGTGGTAAAGTGGGGGCTCCGGGCAAGGGACCCCGGTACTGAGCATGGCTTTGAGCTGAAGAAAACCTCCGTCCTTCCCTGTGTCTGGGAACACCCTGCCTTCTCTGGGATGCTAAAGATAGCTCATGTACCCTTACATCAGCTGGCCAGTGTCATCTGGACCTGCCAAGCCCTTGGCTCACCTCAGTAGTCATTCTCCACGTGACAGCTTTGGAAAGGAGAAGGAAGTGTTTGGAGGCACATAGGCATTTTTCTGGGTCTGGTTGTGAAAAAAACATCTCTTGACTGCTCCGCATGGGGTCAGCTGGAGATCTTGAGGGAAGCTGTGAACTGAGGTCTTGTAGCAGATGCTTATCTGTGCCTTTACTCCTGGGGCTGATAGGCAATGCGGAAAGAACTATCTAGCTGTGTGGGGTAACACTCTTCCCAGAGCATCTTGGCCTGCTTTGTGTAAAGCAGGGGAGAGTACATCAGCTCAAGGTGGGGGACCAAGAGGTGAGACCCACCTACTGCAGAGAGGGAGGCACTGCAGAGCTGCTCCCAGCAGAGGCAGGGAGATGGGTTCTGCAGCTGCTTTGTGAGTGACCCACACCGGGTGCTGTGGATGCATGAACTGCTTCCAAGAGGGACTTGAGAACAATTTGTGAATCAAACCCATACATCTGGGCACGGAGCTCCTGTTAAAACTTTCCTTTGTTCAAAAATCGCCAGTCTGGGACACTCTGCAGTCCTGACCCTCTTCAGGATGCTCTGTTTAGAGAGAATACTGCATTCCTCTCCCGAAATCACATAAAACTCAGAAACCAGGGATGCTGGCATCTGCTTGGATAATTTGGCTGACTGAGCATGACTTTGATTCATTTATTTTTTGAGAGGGAAATATATGGCTCAACTGGAGACTAATTCTCTCTCTCTCCTGAGTGTACTGGGTCTGGTGGAGAAAGGGTTAATTTCTTCCCAGGACCTAGCAGGGACACAGGTATTCCATCCCATGTG
>JAOQGH010000012.1:5026555-5077790 GCA_025769975.1 Gallinago jamesoni
CCTTCTGGCCGCAGCGGCGGTTAGCGCCCTGCTCAGTGCACGTGGCTGCCACGTGGTCCTTTGTTGCCGTCTGAGGCCAAACCACGACACTGAGATTGTCTTTAATAGTTGAATCTCAGCTCTCCTGCTCGCTCTCATACCTCTGGAAACAATTGAATCAATTCCTTGTTTATAAAATGCCTGTGTTTGTGCACAGTTGACAAAATAAAACCTGCCTTCTATTTTCCTGCCAGATCTCAACAGCATTAGTCTTTGAAGAAAATTTTCACTGTAATTTGTGTGTGTTTCTCACTCTCCAGCTGCAGGAAAGCTGCACCGTTAGATAAATGAAGTCCAGGGTGAGATGCACTACTCACACTAAGGAATTCAGGTCCTGACCTAAATCCATTTTTCATCTAATCTTGAATCCAAACACACCTGATTTTCAGAAGCTGATAGCTGGAGCTGGACTTGAAATGCAGGACACAGACATCTCTATCATAGTTACGGGGCCTAAAGACCTGCCCTAATAGCTGTTTTTCAGATGCCTGCTGACATCTCACATCCCTCTAGCTGAGATTCATTTTCTCTGACCTTACTCATCTGATGGTGTGGAGGATCCATGCTCTTTCAGAGTAACCAACAGGATGGTACAAAGCAATCAATCCATCCTTGCAGGAAGATTTCCTTTGATCTATTTTGGTTGTCTACTTTGGGTGAGAAGAATCACACCACCACCTTGCAAATCTTTAAGAGGTCCTGAGGGCAACTTGCTTCTATGAAGATAATCGCCTTTGGTCCAAAAATCCCGTGACTTGGTGCTGGAAAAGGACTGCACAGATACATCTGACAGACATGTGAGGGTAGGGCAAACAGGACTCACCATGGACCAGGTATGTGAGGATGAGCTGGGATGCTCTGTGTGAAGGATCCAAAAGTTGTGCCCGTGTGGCTTTTCAGATGTGCCTCTCTGCTCTAGAGAGTTTCAGACTTATACAGAGACCAAGAAATGAAAAAAAGTACTTATATCTGTCCAATGTAAAAGTAACATCATGTAGTTTAATCTGTTCATCTCCATGTTCTAATGTCAGGTGGCAAATCTGAGGACAGTCACACTGGGCAAACAGAGCTCAGCACTGGCATGAATTTTGGCTCTCCCATTCGACCTTTGGCCCTCAACCTTGTCATGCTTCACTGCTGCCAGAAATGTTCCCAGGGTTCAGGGTAAGCTGTTGCCTGTGCTTCACACTTGGGTCCCTGAGGATTTACTGCCCCAGAGACCTGCCCAGCATGAACATTCTGTGCCAGTCCCTCCTAGAAAGAAGCAGGAATTTTGAGAAGAAAAGTGAGTGCACACACAGAGCCGTTCTGGCACAACCATGATGCCCTTAATTCATATCCTTCATTTGTTTGAAATAACATCCTTATGTAGACAAGCTGTAAATTCAGTTCGGCCAAAAAATCAAGTTAATCCCTGCATTTCTTAATGCTCATCAGACATCTCTGGGTTTGTGGAGGGATCTTTACCAGATTTTCTGTACCTTGAGTTACCTGACAGCCAGTCACATTAGGTTACTTCTTCTGTGAAAGTAAATTTAAAAAAAAAAAACAACCACACTTCCCATGCCAGGATCTAGGCTGCAGAGAGCAGTCTAGGGCAGTTTTTACTAACTGATGGGTTTTGATTGACTGGGAAGGTTGTGAAATGCATCCAATAGGTGGTGGTGGGTTAGAAGAAATGGTGTTATCCAGCAGCAGCACCGCTCCTCCCACATGGGAAACGAGAAGGACCTTGGTTACTGGTTGCAAGAGGTCACATTAGCCAGGGAGCTGCTAAATGCCTTTAATTGCGTTCAGAACTCAGTCCCTGTCCTGTGGGTGCCTCTGGTACCTCTGCAGCCGGTAACCACCAGCACATCTTGCTCCTTGCCTGGAGGGGCTGACCTGCTGCTGTACAGACTGGCTGGAAACTGGTCCTCGTGTGAGGGAGCCTGAAAAGTGCCAGCATGTTTACAAAAAATGCCGTGAAAAGGAGCCTTATCTTCAGGCTGATAAATTGTGTAGCTATTTTTACCTTGGCATACGTGTTTTTTTATGTGCAATCCAAGGTAAACACACCACAAAGGGAAGGTAGTGCAGTTTTAGTCAGCAGTAAACTTCACTAAGCCAGCTCCAAGGAGGGGATAATCTTTCCCTTGTCTAGTTTGTTTGCAAAGAAAATTAAACTTGCTCGTTCTCATTGTGTGTTTGCCCATTGTATGCACATTGGTTCTCAGTGGTACAAAGTACAGCTTTTTCCCCAGAGCAAATCAGTCTATGAACATACCCACTGGCTTTTGCTGCTTTCCTCACTTTAAGTGATTAAAAAAAATGATCTTTGCCAGAAAAGCACTTTCAGCTGAGTTTTGCTGTGAATGAAACGAGAGGTTGAGCTCTGTATTGCAGTTAAAGAGGAGATTATTTCTACTTTGTATTTCTTCTGGTTTGTGCAGAAGTGGGGATATTTTCTGCTCCATCTCGCAGAGCCAGGGACTGGCTCTGGTTTGTGTTGCAATCAGCAAAGCAGCGCAGCCCCCTCCCCTTGTTTGCAGGGGGAGATGTTGTTTCTTCGAGGCAGGTGGGCAAATGAATAATGTCCATAACTGAGCCAGGCACGCAGCCTTCTAAAATGCGTTGCTTAAAAGTGCTGCTTCCCTAGAGACCAACAATAAAAGACTGACCATGCTTAAGACTAATTCATGGGGTTGATACAGAGTAAAGTGATGCTGTAGATACGTCTTGTCTCTAAGAGATGGTTAAAGCCATATCAGTGGGAATGCTTATGGGTGGATGTATCTATTGACTGATTAACCATTTATGAAAACACATAATAATAATGTCATAATACTTTACTACCCTTGAAAATCCTGTGGTGTGAACTGTTCCAGGAAAAAAATATATCTCACCTTTCAGTAAAGAATAAGATGACGAAATTTTTTTGCCCTTTTCCCTTGCAAAGGTGGTCTGGGTGGTACAAACCACACTGATCGAGGGGAGAGAATGTGAATTCTCCTACCAGTGGGGGTTGGTAGAACACAAGTGACACAGCCATCCCTTTTCTTGCCCTCTTGTCTGTTTTCTTCCCAAATCTTAATAGAGAGTAAGGCAGTGAGGTTTTGGGGTCTACCCTCAGCAGCCACTTAGTCATGATTTTTGAGCCAAACCAGTGAGATGTGATCAGAGAATTATGTAGGGTGAGGTGAAAAGTCTGTTGAGGGGAACCTGCCTGGTATTTTCAGTGCACCTGCTTAGAGATATTGTCATAGGAAAAAGCTCATAGATCAGAATCCACTTTGCCAGCATGCTTCCTTGTGAGATTTGCAAGGGCTCCAGACCCTGGTGACACCACCACAACACTATTTCTTCTTACAGTGTTTCAGCTTCTCCCAACTGGAAAACATCATGGAAAGGAGAGGGGAAAAAAACAAAGCCACAGGCAAATATTTCCTTTTTAAGCACTGATTCCACATATGTAGGATACTCTGGGGCTGTGGGGGTGGAATATAATTTCCCCTCTTGGTTTTTCCTCATCCCTAAACTCTCGGTCCTCTTCAACGTCTCCTTTCTCTCCATGGTTACTCTACACAAACAGTTTCCCTGCTGACATGGTCAATGCAAAACTGCCATAAATATGCACTGCAGATGCAACGTATTACTCACCCGCGGGGTGACTCATCTGGAGCAAGCTGGTGAAGAGCCATACTGGGGCCTGTGAGTCAGCAAAGCTGGTTTGCTTTTGAGCTCACACCTACAGGGAGTGGAAGCACATCTCAGCGCCTTTTGTGGAAACCCAGGGAGCCCTGCATGGGTGGCCCCGATGGCTCACTCGGGAGATTACTGGAAATGTAGGGAAGGAAAGTCTTTGGTCGGTTTCCCTGTTGTCACTGATAGAAGGAGAGGGCTTGTGTAATGAGAAGGTGGCCACTGTGATCACGTGTGGGATTCGAGCCTGAGCCCTTCCATGGTGAAAGCCCAGTCCTCAACCACCGGAAGCCAAGAAGATGTTACCACCTGAAGGAGGGAAGGCACAGCAGGCTGCAGGTAGCAGAGGGAAAGCCGTTCAGTCACTGCCTCTTTTTAAGAACAGAAAATAAGCTTCATGTGGTGAATCCATAAACCATGAATTTTCTTGTGGTGCTGACCCTAACTCAGCCACCGGTCAAGCATGTCCTGAGTTTGAATGGTCTCAGCATCCTCAGCATGCTCAGAAGTATCTTCTACTTACCTGTTACTGCAGTCTGTTGATTCCCAGACATTAGATCACTGTTCACAGGAATTCAGGGAGCCTGCCCCTAAGTGATTAGGTTTTCATGGTAACAGATTAAAACAAATTTTGCTTAACAGTATAATCAGTCACTACAACGGGCAAACAAAGGATAAAGCAAGGCAGATACGGCATGGGAAGATGATGTGTAGAACTGGTAGGAACTGTATGCAAATGTGAATGCGGAGTAAAAATAAACACAAATGGAAAACGAGGAAACAGACACTTTCATTGGAAGGGAAGTGTTGTGTTGTTTTGGTTTTTTGGTTAAGGTTTTGTTTTTCTTAAAAGCTTAATAGGGAAATTGACTACTAAGGCAGAATTTTGGCATAAATGTTGTGATAAAATTTCATGCAAGACTAGGGCACCTGCAGGTAAAGGTGAATGCCATTTTGGGAACAGGAATGCAATTGGGGCATCAGATCCCTCTTTTATTTTCTTAAGAAATAATTTAAAATATCCTCATCTAGCTGAAGCAGATGGCTACAATCACACCATTTTATCTGAATCCGAATAGGGAAAAATTTGTTTCCTGGCTTCATGACACTCAAGCTGTTTCTCTTAGCCTTTTCCCCAGGAAAAGCCCCAAATACTTCACACCTTTGATATTCTCAGGTTCTTTACCTACTGGTCAGTCTGACTCATGCTAAATTTCCCTAAGCTGTCCGTAACAGTTCAGATATGTCAATATATAACTCTGTGCTATCTCCAATCGTTACCATACTCTGTTTCATAGATGGTATTGTATTAAGTCCCCCTGAAAGAACTAGGTTCAAACAGAGTGTCTAAAGGGTCTAAAGCCCTTCTAGGTAATCATTTGTAGGTTGGTCTGATCATGTCAGGTCCAACTTGTACTCATTCCGCTTTGTTTGCTGAGCAAAGCTGGGCCAGTGATGCGATGCCCAGCGTGCTTGGGCTGGCTCACATTCAGAGAGCCCTGGAGCTCAGGTCTACCTTCTTCCAGACTTCTCTGTTGCCAAAGCGGTTGGTTTGCTGAATGACCCTATGATCCAGGATTAGCAGGGGGAATAACCCCAAACCCCGCTGTTTTGTCTGAGGGAGCATTCACCCTGCAGTCAGGAAGCCGTGAGGTACCTCTGGGTTGTGGTACCTTGGTATCTCCTACTCTTGGCCATGGCACATAGCACTGTTGTCTCCTTTTCAATGAAGAACTGTTTCCAAATCTGCATTGTCAGGCTCCAAAAAGAGTTGGCTCACAGCCTGTTGTATAGAGGAGATAAAGTTAGATGATCCCTTACGTGCCATGAAATGCTCCATGAAACTTTGTAGGGGATAGAATATGAACCTCCTTTAAGTAGACTCCCTGTGACTGCCTGAGGCCTGCATTTCTCATTAAGATTGCTTTTGTTTTCAATGAGCAAAGGATTCTTGGAGAGCATCGCTCCTTTTCTCTTTTGTACTTAAATCCTTCCTTCACTTCTCCACTGCACCATATTTTGGCTGTTATGATGACACTTTTCTGGGTTTCTTGCTAACCACTACCTCAGAGCAGCTGGTTTGGTTCCCAGACCAACTGCACCTTGCTGGGTTCTCCCCTTCGGTGCCCAGGCTCCTCTCCACATTGGCAGGAGATGGTGCCTTTGCACAAATCCACTCTGAGCCAGAGGAATGGCTTGCTGGTTGCAGAGACAGAAGCAGGAAGACTTTTGTAAGGCTTCTTGCAATGGGGAGGGAAATACCCATCAGCTGCTGCCAAAACCGATATAGTGCAGTAGAGAGTGGCTTTGTTTCACTGGTGTTCTCCAGAGGGCAATTAGCAGTTTAAGGAGATGTTAAGTGGGCTTGGGTTGAAAGGGAAAGCCTGATGGATGAAAAGAACAGGGATGAGAAGTGGAAAAGCCCTCCTGGTGGAAGTGGGAAGGGTGCAGGCATCCATCAGACCATTTGTCAGCCTGGGAGCCATGGACTGCTTCCAAGAGGTCCAATAGTGGTAGCTAAGAAATGCACATTAGTAGCCTTTATTTTGCTTTGAGAGAGTCTGCTGCACAGCTGGAAAATATAATTAGGTCCTTGTGCTGTAAAATGGGCTGCACACATGCAGGCTTCTAATCTGGAAGAGGAACCTGGGAACAGGTTAGGTGTAGGCTACGCTGCAATGGGAACACACTTGTTGTCAATCTAAGAGGATAAGATTTGTCTCAGAAGCCACTTTCGCTTGACACCAACCCTTTGCCTGGCATGTACAAGGCAGTCAGAATAGTTCCTTATAAACCTGGAACATCTCATCTACACCCCGCACTTCAGGTAGAGTGCTCAACCATTTCTACAGCCGGAACAAGTTTAAAGGATAAATTGGGAGATCTAAGTGAAGGAGTAGACTTGGAGGCAGAGAATGGGGTAGAGAAAATCCCAAGTAATAGGACCAACTCCACAGGAGATTTCTGCCCTGCTATGGGAGCAAGAAACAGAACTGAAAGTGGACAGTGTGTGAGCAAGGACAGTCTCCTCCTAGTTAGGGAACTAGCTTGGAGACACCACAGGTTTGTGTTTCCTGCATATCTTGTAAGGTTAGTTGCCTCAGCTGGATAATGGTCCTTCACAGGGTCAGGTGGATTCAGAAAATTTGTTTCCAGTGTTCTTCCATCTAGAAAGTAAATAGAGTACACAGGGTATTGTCCTCTGGTGATGTCTCCAAATGGGAAATAATCACGTGCCATTACCGTCAATCATTCCCTCAAGTTGTAAAGATCTTTGCTTGTCTGTCGATTCAGATTTTGCTCTAGATTTAAGTGGGTATAATTGGTATGTTTCTATGTAAAAGAGCTCTTATTCTTACATTATTGTTTGGGGCGGGTGGGTGTTTAGGGTTTTTTTTTTTAGTTTGTGGGGTTTTTTTTTTGTTTGTTTTTAACCTGGAGAAAGTCCAACCAACAACAGTAGTAAGACTCCAAAGGTTGCAAAGTCAAGCACCCTGGTGCTAGAAGGTGCCAGAAATCAGGTTGATTGCTTGAGGTCAGTTTTATCTCCTATTTCAATTTCTTTTTACAAGATCCTGCATATTTCAGCAGAGGGCCCCAACCACATTCAGTGTGCCAGGTGGACAGTGAAACAGGCAGAATCAAACACTTTCTCTTGCGATTAAGGCATGGGGTGGGTATCCAGGAGAGGTAAATTATATTCTTGGCTTTGCTACCACCTTTTGTTTGATGTTGAGTTGAGTGAGATAGTATCATAATGGAACTGTACGAGGTGGTTGAATTATGGTGGTGGCTTGGCAGCATGAATTATGGCCTTCTCCACTGTATCTTTTTTTGTGTGTACTTTGCAACCTTTGTGTTCTTGCAACCAAGCTTTGTCATAGCACACATTGTCCTGAAGGAGTGGGTAGATCCTGGATTTTTTTAGTGTCCTCAAAAGAAAACAGCGCCTCGATGATCAGTGGCTTGTGCAGCTCATTGTGATCCTGCCTTTCTCCACTTGAGGGCAATGTGACCTGATTCAGTCCACGCAAGTGGCAACCCAGTGTGAAATGAAGATCACAAAATTTTGGCATCTAACACTGGGTGTCCAAATCATGTCCAGTCATCTGAGTTCCCACTGACGTTGGTGGAGATTTGGTCAGTACAGACAGTGGAGTCTGAAGGGAAAGTCAGCTTTCTCTAGGTTAGACTGGCATCAGCTGAGCACAGGAAATACTCCTGCACTTGACCGTATTGGGAAGGACCATAACTCCCTTCCCACCTTGCGTCTTTGGGATGGCCTTGGGTCTCCTGTATGGGCTCCAACTGCTGTCTCGGAAGTGTGTCCCAAAGATCCTTGGTTGCATCTGGCAGTTGTGTACAGGTATTTTGACTGTCCTGAGGCATGGCAAGTGGCACTGGATATCAAATTGGGCAACTAAACCAAGGCCCAGATCTCTACTCACAGTTATGGGAACTTGGACTTAGATTGTGTAGACAGAAGCTTTCAGCTGCCTACATTTAAGGGTCTTTTTTTCAAGCTAAGCCCTGCCTAGGGTTATTGATGTCATTGAAGAAGGGAAGATGTCCACCTGGGTGTGGAAATGCAGGACATTTTTGCTGAGGGGACTGCATGCCAACCTCTCAGTCATACTGTAAGGTAGTCATTTTGTGGGTCAAGATCTCAGACGAAGCAGTAGCTGATGAAGCTGACTGAAGATACAGGTGATGCTCCACTGCCAAATTGCATAGTCAAGTTTTACTAGAAAATATGTGGCAACAGGGCTTTTTAAAGACATAAACCCTTGCCTTTTATAGGCCCATGATAATCCTTATGGCAAGAACTATAGTTCAGGTTTCTGCAACCAAGCAATACACTTTCTTTTTATAGTTGAGGAAAGCCACCTTGCACTCCAGGAATATGGGAATATGCAATGACTGTCTGATAAATGTTAGTTATCTAAATGATCCACCTTAGTTATGTTTGTTTTATCTATCAAGCTGATCAGCATTCACCTTTCTTGTTTGCAGTAAGAACAGGACAGAAATATTACAGATGGAAACATTTCAGTCCACTTAAAACTACATGAAACCAGATTAGTGCTATAGTGGCAACTGAAGCAGACATTGCTAATTATCAGCAGCTTAAAATACTCAGGCAGCAATGGTTTGTAATGAAATAAATAGATTGTCATTGTCACCAGCAGTGGGGAAAGTGTTACAGGGCACCAGATATTCATGGTATAAGCCTAGGAGATCATGCTTCTTTCTGGACCTTGGATCCCACGATGACATTCAGAATCTTCACGGGTTCAATTCTCTTCCTAAAGTCAATTTTCATACATGGCATTAGATTATTTTTTCAAACAGAAGAATATCTCTCTGTCTCACTGGGTATACACGTGGCTCTGGTGTGGTGAGAGCTGCACAGAAACTGCCCTTTTTTTGGGTCAGCAGAGACAGGAAAAGATCAAGTCTTGGGGCAGAGCACAGAACTATGCTTAACTCCTTGTAACCAGTTGAAGTTTAGACCTTTAACAAATAGTTGGGTCCAAAAATACCTCTGTTGGTATCCTCTTATCTAGTTCCTTGGGTTTGGTCATTTTCTGATGGTTGATCTAATAACACTTTGGTTGAGTTATAGCCCATGCAGGTCAAGGATTTGGTTTGCTTTGGAAAAAAAAAAAGGGGGAAATTAAATGCTTTCTAGTAACTCATTTATTTGTTGGGGAGTTAAAAAAGTTGTTCTTGGATCATTTGTTTCATGTTAGCCTCTGTCACAGTTCTCAGACAGACAAGGTACTGCTGTTCTCTTAGCCTTTGACATGGGATAAAAAGTAATAACAAAAGGGAATTAGTAAAGGAAAAACAAATTCCAATGTGGAGATTTCACTCTGGCCTGTGGACCTCACTCCCCCAGGATTGCACAGAGGCCAAGAGCTGAGCAGAGCTCATGACAATTGGGAAATGCCTGTCCTTGCCTAGGTAATCATACGGAGCAGGAGAGGCAGCCCTTCCAAATGCATACTGTGGGGGTCCCCGACCTTGGCTGTGGTCTTGGTTTCTTTCCCCAGACACGTGGCAGTAATTCTGCTTACCTGCATCCTAGTGAATCCGTCCAGAAAGCCCTGGCACTGTGGTGGCTGACCCTCCAACCATCTGCCGGCAGCAGCAGGAGCCTTCTGGATGCCTTTTTGTGGGGAAGCACATGGTGACATTCTTGCAAGGGGGACTTCTGCTGAGCAATTGCCCTGCAGAAGGCTGAATTTACTGGCTGTGTCTTAAAAGCTTCCACTGTAGGGCTGAAGGTAAGGGGAATATATGTTCCTGCTGGCCTGCTTGCTGCTGGATTGACATCATGCCATGTGGGGGAGGTGTTGGAAATAGGCAAATACTACTGACTTAAAATAAAAAATAATAATAATAAAAAAGTCACTCTGAGTTGAAAGGGAGGAGAGCCAGGAAAGGAAATACCTCAGGCAGAGAATTACTACTTCTGTATCAAAGCCAGCATCTCCTTACTCTAATATTTAACACCCAGGGGAGCTGAGGGGGAGGATGCTGAGAATGGGTGAAATTTTTCAAATGCACTCAATTTCTAGTGATTTTCCTTGGGTGCATTTTGCTAGTGAATATTCAGTTGGATGAGAAATGTGACATTTGGTCATCAGAAGCACGTTTACTTGTTCAACTGCAAATTGCTGAACAGTTGCATCTGGAAAGCAAACTGTGGAGAGTGGCTGGAAAGGGAGGTGACACCAACCCCTACAACCAAAATCCAGCACTTGTTGCTGCTGCTTTTCTTAGTAGAAGTCAAAGTCAAGTGTTTATTCTGGGTCAAAGGGATTGTTCAAAGTGTCAGGAGAAGAGAAGGCAAGAGGAGGAGGCAGCTTTTTGAGGTGTTTAGCTGCCTAAAAGAGGGCTATTGAGAAGAAGTCCGCAACAAAAGAAGATGAAATGGGCACAAGCTGCAGCAGGAGAAACTGGTTTTGGACATAAAGAAGGGCGTCTTTCTCGTGAGAATAGCGAAGAACTAGAAGAGAAGCCCAGAGAGAGTGAAAAGTTTTCATCTATGGAGATAACCAAAACTGAGTGGAGCAAGGCTCCGAACAGCAAGATATGACCTTGAACATAGACCTGCTTTGATCAGGGCATTGAGCTATAGACCTCCAGAGGTCCCTGACAACCCAAATTCTTCTCCAGTTTTGTGAAGCTGAGACGCAGATTGAATAAAATAAGGAAACAACTTCCCCATTTTCCCCTCATTTCTCTCCCTTCAGCACAGCTGGAGGCTGGTTTCCTCGTGCCTTGCCATGCTTTCGGCTTCTGATGCCTCTGGCCCATACAGGGTACGAATATCCATTTCAGCTGCTTTGCTTAATCAGTAAAGCTAGTTTGAAGTCATTTCAGTCCCCAGTGATGATTCCTGCATCAGTGACAGCGAAATCAATTGCACTGCAACAAGAAGCACTCTTATTGCATGGCCAGCACTTACGGGGATGTCTTTTGGTGCTACAGGGACAAGGAAACAAATAAGACAAGAGCCAGACAAGGCACAAAGTAGGTCTAAAAGTTCACCAAGGGAAAGACAACACGAAAAAGAGAAGTTATTGGGAGGACTGAAGCTGGTTGTCAAAGTGACATGGTACATGCACAGGGATCTGCACCCCCTCTTTGCTCCCTTAACCCACCTTCTTGGTAGGAATGGTATATGCTGAAGTTCCAAGACTGGATCCAGGCTATAGGAGGCCAATACTGTTATCCCAACCAGCAGTATGATGGTTGTCCTGTGTCTGGTTAGGAGCTGCATCCAGGTCTTCTTCTCAGAAAGGAGCAAATTATATTTTTTTTGGCCCATTTGGATGCAGTGTGCAGAAATCCAAGAAGCATATTTTACTTTTGGGGCAGGGAGGTGTGGGGTCTTTCTCTTGCTGCAAAACCTTTAGACGTTTTGGAATTACTCATTTGCATGAGGTTTTGACTCAGCACCAGAGGCAGGAAAGTTAAACAGTCCATCACACCAGGTGTTAACAGGGCAAAGGCATTAATAGTGCTTGTCACACGTTTGGATACTGTGGGGCTTCTGGCCCACTGACCTGTCCAATGGGAAGGTCCATGGACTGGCTTTGTTTGGCCTGAGGTCACCTTCCATCACTGTAAGTACCCGGAGAGTTAGAAAAAGTCCAGGACACAAAGTTAAATGAAACGCTTGCTGGCATGTGTGTCTTTTTTTACACTGGCAAAAGTCCTGTTTGAGTGGATCCAGAAGGCTTTTGTCCCAAATGTTTACAATATGCTGCTAAAAGGAACTGCCGGGTGTGACCTGGGGGCCTTTTCTCCACCTCTTTGCCTGAGGGAGATCCAAAACAATGCAAAGGAGCTGGATTTCCTGCCAGGCTGGTCTCCGCCTGGGGAGGGGATTGAAAGAGAGAGAACCACAGACAGCAGATGTCCCTTGTATTACTTAATACAGCCTGCCGCGGGAGGCAGGAGAAGAACCTGTAGCAGACAGAGCAGCTGAAAGCTCTGCTGGGGAACAGGCTTCCTACAGCTCTTGGAAAGGGCTGGGATGTGGAGCGGCCAGACCCTTGGCCACATGCTGGGTTGCTGCAGCCAACTCAAACCCTGACTTCTTGTGGGTCACCACATCTGCTTTGACTTTGCTGCAACCAGCGAGAAAAGGGGGAAAGCTGGTCCTCTGTCATTTATTGGAGGAGGGTACGTTTCCTCTGGAGTTTTTGAGTCCTCCAGTGAATCACAGAGAAAGCTCTGTTCCTGCCCAGCTGTGCTCTTCTGTGATTTCAGAAGACACTGTGCAAAAGCATTCATTCTTTTATTTGAAGAGTCTGTCCCAGTAGGACTTTATTGTTGTCTCTCCTCTAAAATTCAGAGACTTTTTCCTGGCTTAAAGGTAGCTGGTAATTGACTTACAGCTGCCTCTCCACAGGAAATTGCAGTATCATATTTCCTTTGATGTTGCTGCTGTGTAGAAACATTCCCATGGATTTTGGGGAACAAGAAGAATGAAAAGGTGAGATCAGAACAGAAATCTACCTGTGTCTGGTCCTGAGTCTGCTGCTGCTTTCCCTGAGGATCAGAGGGGCTCAAGCTTTGTCCTGGTAAGAACTGTTATTAATAAGAGCTATGTGGTGATCATCGCCATCACAGCCCACACAGGAGACCTTCATGTGGGTCTAGAGATAATTTTTCCTGAAATTTTCTGGAAAGGTCACTCTTGCTTTCACAAATGGTAGTGATGTCTCCTTGTTTGTTTGTAGAGGATGGTGAGAGAAAGATCCTTGCATTCAGTCCTGGCTATATTCCCATCCCAGCCATGGTGTCACAAGAGCCAATCTTGGTTACCTTGAGTGCCCATGCAGAAAGGTCTGTCTGCGCCTTCTCATGGCTTGCATCTCTCTGTGGATTTACTGATCACTGAACAGTGAAGGAGAAGACAGTTGTAAGGCTCAAAACTCATCTTTCAAGGCAAGAAGCATGGTAACAAACCCAGAGGAGCCAATGCTAACCATATTAGCTACAATTACAAGTGCTGGCCAGCTTCATTCTTCAGGGCAAAACTGGGGATGGTCAGGAAGGCTGCTTCCCCCATGGAATGGGATTATACAAGCAGGTGCACGAAGCAGGTTTTATGAGTGCAGTGCAGTAACAGCCGGAGGCCCCAGCGCTGGATTGGGTTTCTTGGCTTGGCCCAAAATTATACATTACCCCAGGGACTGCCAGAGATGCACGATCTGGGTAAGAACATCTGCCTTCTCCCGCTGCCCTCTTCGGACTATATGTGAGAACTGTCCCTTGGCATAATTCTGCTGGAGCCAAGTGCCATTTTCCTCCGTGGATAATTTGGTCCAACGTGCGGTGAAGCGTCAGAATTGCTGGGGCTTGAGTTCCTGTAGCTGCAGCTGCTCACAGTGGAGCTGGCTGAAAAGATGTTTTCATTATTTGTTGTGTGATCTCACTTTCCCTCCATGGCTCCAGCAAGCGGAGCAGCTTCCACCCGGCTCTAAAAGGCTTTTTCCCTACGTTTGGCTGTGCACAGGTGGAGACTTGCTGTGGTACAGACAAGTATGGACCACATCTCCAGGCTGGCAGCGATGTTTATCCAGATCTGTTCCCTTGAACAACTCTACTGTACCTATTTCTTCTAATATATTGGTGATGGGGAAGTCTGGCCTGATAAATGCTCTTGATAGGAATCTAGACAGAGACTAAGCTGCTTAAGCATCCATAGAGTAAAGCCTTTTCCTCATGGGATTGTAAGCAGGAAGACTGGCGATCTGGGCAAGCAGCCTTTGCATGATGACTGGATGAGCATGCCCCATACTCTACAAGCCTGTGTGACATATCAACAACCAGCATCTGTTGATGGGCCAGTACTGTCGAAGTCCTCCAGACTACTTCTGAGTGGGCACAGAGAGTTCTCCAGCATTTTACAGAAGAACACAAGCATCCCAGAGCTGACACAGGAGACAACAGTGAGTGCCGCCAGGTTGTGATATGAAGAACCCTGTATGTGACATGGCCAATGTTCTGATGCTGTTGTCTAGAGTGCACTGATTTAGCTTTGCATTAAACAGCGCAGACATGGAGAAGTTTCACATCAGCAAAACCTAGCAAAGAGGAAGGACAATTTCTAAGTAACTGAAGTTATTTGAGGTTTCTGGTTAAAGTATCATGGATGCTCAACTAGGAGGCTGGAGAATAAAAGGTTATGGCCATTACACAGTGGTATAACTTAAAGCCGTGACTCCTGGGACTGTAGCTGAATGATCAGGCAGGGGCTGCTGAAGAGCTGTGCTACCAGACGAGCTGACCCAGAGAGCAGCTCCACGGGGAGGCACGTGGCATTGGGCCTGGCAGGGTGGGTGAGCAGTTGGGAAGCTGTAGTTTTATCTCCTCCAAGATGCCTTGGCCCTACGTACAGGACGTGGTGTGCCGCCAGAGTCAGAGGCTTCGCTGCCCTTGGGGGGAGCAAAGCTACGGGGGCTGAGCCGAGGCTTTGGCAGGTCTGTTGCAGCACGGCTGGGTAGGCTGCTCAGGAGCTGTGAGAAACAGGCATGCTACCAGTCTCAGGGGAGACCTTTCATGCTGAGGGCAGCCAGGGAGGGTGCGTGCATCAGCTACATCTCAGCTGGTAAACTACGCAGGTCCTGGGCACGGGTTCCCATGGCAGCACAGGACTGTCCGTGCTGTTAGATGGTGAGCACAGTCCCTGGCACAGCCCTACTGGCATTTCCCACGTGATGCCCAGGCACAATTTGGGGAGACTTGACATCCCCAACATCTGCCCTCCTTGAAGGACAAGATCATCTTAGTGGAGTAGGTGCAAACTGTCCTGCTGTGTTGTATATCCTCAGAGCTGGAAAAGGGGCTTGTGCCCACCTTGTTGGCTGGTGCAGCCAGGATGATGCCAAGGTGCAGAATAAGATCTGGCAGCCAGGGGACTCCTGTATGTCCATCATGTGCATCAAGCCACTTCACATAATGGCCTCCGAGAGATCCCTCTGTTTATAGTCACCTCTGAAATTTACCTGGCTTCTGTCAGGTTAACACACGCGCTCCCCGGCCCTGCAGATGCTTGGGAAAATTCAAGCTTGGTGGGATCTGCCCTGGGAAATGGCGGTTGAGCACTCTGCACTGCTATACTGGTCTCCTGCAAAGCGGGACTTTATGAACTGCTTCTGCTTTATCCTGATTTAAATACCCTGACAGAGTGCTGCAGCCCCTGGGCTCTCAAGAACCGCCATCATTTGAACGGCACTTTGCGAAAATACAAGCTGTGAGATTTCCTAGTGCCACCTGGGGCTGCTTGAGAAAAAGCAGTGAAAAAGTGCTGCGGCTACTGCATTACAGCACAAGGGGGCTGCGGGCTTGCCATACGCTGTGCGATGTTATCGTGGAGTTAAAACTGATGGATAATAGGGCTAACAGAATAAAAGAAGGTTCTTCCTGGCGCTGCCGGGGGAACAGGACACCCTGCACAGACGAGCGCGCGGAGGTGAACAAAGTGTTAAACTCTGGCAGAGCAGCTGCTGCTGACCTTCTGGTCCCAGCACCACTAGACAAAGCTCCTGTTACAGCTGAACTTTAGTATCAACTTCTGCAGCTCCAGGGATCCTCGCAAAAGTACACGCCGAGCTGCGATTAGCACCACGCAAATCAGTGGGGAACGGGGGAGGAAAGAGGAATTTTCAAAAGGGTTGTGAAGCCCATGGAGCCCACCATGTCCTCTCCTTAGGCTCTCCTCAAAGCCTTCCTCTGTGGTCATCAGGAGTTTAGGACTCGTGAAGCTGAAGGGTGCTTCCAGACCAAGGCGCTCAGTAGCTGCTGATTGATATATCTGCCATATTTTTTTTTTTAATTTCCACTTATAATTTTGGCCTTCACAGCATCCTGCAGCAATGAGTTCCATGGGTTGATTATGTGCCTTGGGAAAACATGCTTCCTTTTGTATCTAAAATATGCTTAATTACAAGCTTTCTGCATGCTCCTGGGTCCTCTGGCATGGGAAATTATGAACAATTGTTTAATATTCCTCTTTCCCTCCCTACTCGTGGTTTTACAACCTCTAATATCATATCTTCAGAGAAGTCTTTCTGTTCAGAGGGAGAATCCAAAGCCATTCAATCCCCTTTCACATGGGAACCTTCCACAGCCAATATTTAATGCTAGGCATCCTTCCTGCCCTCCTGCCTTCCTTTCTCAGAAAGCAGAATTTGAGGCACTTCCCACCAAAGGTCCTACAGGTATGGTCCAGGTTCTTCATGTGACATAAAGATAAGTGAGAAACTTTTTTAATCTGATGGCATTTCTCATCCTTCATTGACGATGATGCTGGAATTATACCCCACAGAAAAAAAATGAACTTATTTCTGTGTGGAACTTGATAAGAGGGATGAGGCAGACCAGATATAAGGCATCTGGATTCTCCTTGTCTTTATTCAGGCCCTCAAATTCTGAGGAACAGAAGAATTTGTCCTGTGAAATACTAAAGAAGACTCAGCAGACTTAGATGGACACGAAGACTGTTTGTGGCCCAGAACAAAGCAACAGGATCAAAAAAACCCACAAAACTTTGGGTTGAAATAGTAATAAACATTGTCTTGATTGCTTTCTGCATGCAGCTGAGTTCAGTTGTGGTGCCCAGTTTTGACAGCTTGAAATTTGCCCTTTTCCAGCTCAGTGCTTCATTTGCACATAACTTACAGTGTGGTCATCCCCAGAGCTGTCCACCATGTACTTTTTTCTGCTCAGGTCAAGAGCTCTTATGTACCTTGTCCTTATTGCTCCTGGCCTGTGGCCATTACACTGACAGCAGGGTGAAGGAATTGGGAACTGTGTGGTTGCTGAAGGTTATTGCACCCCAAGTGTGCAAGCACCTGGAGTTTGTATCTTGGGAGGCATCAGAAGTTTATCTAATAATACATGTCAATAGGGATGTGTTTGAGGACAACCTTAAGATCAGCTCATTATTGCTAATATTTTTTCTTGGGCCCCGGGAAAGCAGGGAGTCTAGAAGAACCAGAACTTTATTGCTTAGGAGTTGGGAGACTCTTTGGGCTTTCTTGTTCCCAGTCTAGTGGCAAGAAGTATTCCAAAGTGGTTGAGCACTCAAGTGCATGGCACACAGGCCCTTGGGAATAAAAGAATGTGCAGATTACCATATTGGATCATTCTGGGCATGTAACTCCCCATCTAGTCATGGTTGGCACCTTCAAGAAAGCCATGGGAAACAGATCATGAGTACATTGCTTCTCCTACCAAGAGTGTCTCTGAGCTTTTAGCAAGCAGTGTTTGTGGACTTACCCCTTCTGGGGCAGGAAAACCCCAGACCCCCTCAGCACTCAGCCAGGAGAGGCAGTAAACAGTCTCTTTACTACACCTTTGTTAAAATCTATGTGTTTTGGTTTGGATCAAATCACCTTCTGCAGAAATTTCTAAGCAATATTTATTACTTGGTGTGGCTTTTCACCTTTCAAAGGAAGCCCAAACTCAACTCCAAACTGACATGTGCCTCAGGACGTCCTTAGGATGGAGCCGGACCATAGCTTGGATATTGTCTTGGTAATACTACAGGTGAGAGATGCAGTTTCCACTTTTCAGGCAGAATTTGTGTTTGAGACCACAAAGCCTCATGCGAGGAGATGAGTGTCTTGCAGAGGAGGCAACTTTGGGAACTTGGAGGCTGTGGGGCAGCTCCTTCCCCTGCCAGGACACCCACATACCTCTTCTCCCATCAGAATGGAAGGCAATACTACCTAGTGTTGCCACGGCTCCCGGCGGAGTCACGTCATCCCCAGGGCTTTGCCCCAGTTCCTGGGATTTCATGAATCCTCACCTTCTATTTTGAAAACTTGTGAACCTGATGGTTGCTGGGGAAGACTTGAAAGCATGGTGCAGGCATAATTGAGAAGCTTAAAGCCTCAAAATTCACACTAAAATCTGACACATCTTGGTTTCAGAAACCTGCTATGGGTGGGTGTAAGAGGAGGCAGGCAGTGGCACTGGTACTTTTAGCAGTAACGTTGACAGCATTAATACTAACCATGGTCCAGGTCTTCATTTACATTTGCTCTGTGGTAGAAACTCATCCCAGAGAAGGGTCTCCTGTAGGTGCTGCAGAAGTGTTGCATGAGACCACTCTGCTCCAAGGACCTCCTGGTTCAAGTCCAAGGGCTCTCTCTGACTTGCAGTAGCTGATCCTTCTCCACAACCCTCTGACCCTGTCTCACAAGTTGCAGCTTCACAACCTCTGCCTTTGTCCACCTGGGTTGTCAAAGCTAATGAACATGGGGTCTCACTTATGTGCCTGGGCTGCAATTATCCCAGCATCCCCCAGAGACTTTGGGGACCATGTGGTGGTGCTATCCACTCCCATTCCTTCACTGTGTTTGGAGAAAGTGGTGGTAGAGCAGACATTGAGAGAGGTGCCTGGAGCACGCTGAGCCTGTCAGGTGTGCTGAGCTGTGGGTGCCTGTCACGAGAAATCACTGCAGCTGTCTGGGAGATTTCTTACCTCTCCCTGCTAGATCTGTGTGTAACTGGTGACAGACTGGTACGCGGGGTTCACGTGTACCTGGGGTACAGTGGGAGTTATTCTAGCATGTTTGGAGCTCCTGTACATCAGTCCAGGTCAGGAGGATTTGCAGACTTGGTTGCACCACTGCCAGTATTTGTCAGGAGCTGAAATCATGGTATTGGCGGCAATGGTGGCCAACTTTCCAATCTGGTCGATGCTGCGGAAAGCTGCCAGGACTGAGTCCCCACCCAGGACCTCTGGGAATGTGCCTGGGGACTGGCTCATCCCTGTTTCACACCACCCACGGGCCACCCCACACTCCCAGTGCTCCCCTCCAGCCCTGCCCCTCCACTGGCAGGTGACTCCAGCAGGAGGCTCTGCGCGGTGGTAGGAACAGAAACCCAGGGTCTCCCTGCCTCTGGGCATCCCCCTGTAAAGCTGGCACGAGGACCACTTGCCAGCTTCCCAGGGCCACCATTGCAAATTGAAAACCGTTTTAGGAGGCTGCCAGACGGCTGCTCGTGGTGGCCCTGTGGTGCTCTGTCCTAAGTGCCAGGTTTTAGGTTTTTCTTTTAAAATCTCCTAAATCAAAAGCCTGGTGCACTCTGCAATGCAGCCTGGACAAAAAGAAAACATACCCAAAAGCCAAACCTCCAACCTCCACAGTTGCTTCGGACATCATGAATTATCAGAAGATGCATGACTAGCAGGAGAGAGGATGGGGAAAGCAGAGGTCCATTAGCGATTCCCTACCCCCAGCATATGGCTAATTAAAATTTCTAATTAAGGCACTGTGGGGGTGAAGAAAGGAAGCTTTTGGCCGAAAGTCCCCCTCCTTTTTCTGTATTTCCTTCGATACCTTTATAAATTTCCCCCATAAATTAACTAATTAATATCACCTAATCAGTTAATAGAATTAGCTAATTAGATTGCTTAATGGAATTTCTGAAGAACAGATTTGGAAGCTCTTAAGGAGACTTTAATCACTTTTTATCTGGGAAGCAGGGCACCAGTCCCTGCATTCATTCAGCAACATAGAGCAACTGCCACTATCAGCAGAGCATTTCTGAAGATCACTGACCAGGTTCCATCCTGCTCGGGAGACACAGCTACGGTCACCCAGGCTTGAGAGAGGGATCAGGTCAACCCTCCAAGCTGCTGCCTCCACCCCATCGCATCAAAAAATCCACCGCTCTTAAATGCTGGGAGCAGGGGCTGTTAGAATACTTAAGCACACCGTCAGCAAACAAGCTGAGAAAATGCCACGGGCCAACAAACCGCTCCGGATCCTGCAGGGACAGACGGGGTTACCTTTGCGGTGGTGAGTGATAGCAGAATCGCTCCCTCAGCCACTGCAGCTGTGGTCGTGTTCGCAGGGGTCAAGGTTTTCTGCCAGTCCCCTCCGTGCCAATGTGCAAACACAAAAGGGCACACACACACACACACACACACATACACACACTGCTCCCGACAGCAGGGAGGGAGAAATATATATGCTGAGAAAAAACATGGTACTGAGCGACTTTGTGCCTCCCTGCATGTGCTCTGGACGTGCACCACCAAAGATAAGGCTCTACAGGCAGCACAGGGCAGCTCCAGCAAGAAGCAGTTATTTGTTTGAGGCTGCTGCGTGAAGAGGAATAAGAGGCGAGGCTGGATTTGCAACGGTGTCCAGCAATGGGTAGGCTGGTCTTGCTGGGACATCCAGAGCTTATTCTGGCTTTGGGCACTGGGCCTCACTGTTCTTCAACAGTGCAAAGTGGGAATGAGGACTGGAAGGCTTGTCCCTGCTCTTTGGGGACACCATATGAGAAAGGGAGATCTTTGTGATCCAAGATAAGCCCGGCTCTCCAGGACCCTCACCATGCCCAGTATGAGGAACTGGGAGAAGTCGGGTTGGTCTGGGAGATCCCATTGTGTTCCTGCCTCCAAACCAAGGACCAGATTCTAAGTCACCTGCAGGATAGCTTGCAGTTGCTGGAGTTGGGTTGATGTCCCCTAACAAAGAAGGACATGGACCTGTTGGATCGAGTCCAGCAGAGGGCCACAAAGATGCTCAGAAGGCTGGAGCACCTCTCCTGTCAAGCCTGAGAAAGTTTGGATTGTGCAGCCTGGAGAAGAGAAGGCTTGAGGGAGACCTTATAACCCCTTCCCTTTGAGCAACTTGGTCTAGGGGGAGATGCCCCTGCCCCTGGCATGGGATTTGGAAATAGATGATCTTTAAGGTCCGTTCCAACCTAAACCTTTTCATGATGATGATGATGTCCCCCAGCCCAACATCTGGCTATGTACAGTGGTGAGGAGGCAGGGACCTTTCCTCACACAGCATTGCTAACGTGGTTTTTAAATAATTTCCAAACTCTGTGCAGCTTCCAGCCCCCATGTTAATTGGCTGGGTTGTCAGGGGGGGCTGTCAACAGCCACAGCTGAATGTGGGATACACGCTCCCTGTTGGGTCCAGGAGCACAGTGTCTGTCTCAGGCAGAGGTTCAAACTGGCCATTTGGGAGTCATTCAGTTGCGTTCGCCTTAGGCAAATTATGTCCACCCTGCAGCAAAAATCAGGTTGACACAGCCTGAAGTGCAAACTCTGAATTCAGTTTAATCCATCCCAGGTTATTGACACCATGACCTGAGACGGGTGCAGCACAGGCTGTGCTGTTCCTAGCAGGCGCTGCTATACTGATTGTGTGATCTTCTCTTCTCACCCTGAGTGTCGTGTGGAGTACAAGAAGCACCAGATGTTAGCTTTCACTATGGAGGTAACAGTATGCCTCTCTGTTGGCTGTGCCCACATGATTTAATTAAACAATTACAGTGTGTTACTCTCTTCATACAATGACATGCTCTAGGAACCCCTAAGAGGTCAGCATTTTTCAGTGCTTATGGAGGTGAGCTGCACCTCCAAGGCTGCCTCTGCAGTATTTTAGCCACTAGCTAGTATGGCTGCCCCACTGCAGCTCCCATAGCTGGCAAAGTGGAGCTGACAGATATGACCTGGACCTGTGTGAAGACAGCTGGAGAATGATGATGGGCTCCTGGAGGGAGATCAGCCTGTCTGCATATAAGGACAGCAGGCAACCTTGAGGCTTTCCAAACTTATTTTCCTCCTGCATTGGAAAGAAAATGAAACTTTGAAATATTTCCCTCTGACATGTGACGTTTTCTTGAGCTACAAGGTTCATAAAAGGTCGATAAAACAGTTTCTGCCCCCTCCAAGACTCCACACCCCAACGGTGTCACAGAGGAGGAGATGGAGGCGTTCTTGGCATTAATGTTAGCCTGAAGTTACAGTCATTTCCTGGTGGCAGCACTGGTTCCTGACATGGAAATGGTGTGATGATTGAACAGCATTTATGCTAGTAGAAGCTTGTTGTTGTGGTTCCTGATGGGAAGATAGGTCCAGGTTTGTCCTTGGGCACCTGCAGCAGAAGCAGCTCCATGTGCAGGTGCCCACTGCCCTGGTGTTACCTCTGCTGGCAGCTGCCTTGGTAACAGGAAGATGATGAGGACCATATGGCACCAAAGCAGCTTCATTGCTCTAGTAGCAACTCTTAACCCTTTGGAGGGCATCTTCTTCCAGGCTGAGGAGTACAGCAGGTTTAAATAACTGTATGGGGTGCAACCAGAGCAGCAACTCAGCTTTGATAGTGGACCCCTGCAGATACCCTGGGAAGAGAGGAGAGATAAGGGAAATATGAATTGGTTCTTTCACCTCCCTATCAGCCCAATGTCTGGCAATAGATGGATTGGTACCTCCCTGATCCACAGGGTTGTGCCCACAGTTTTGTGTTCCAGGTCCCTTGGTGGACTTTGAGGACTGTGTCTAGTTTGTAAAATGTCTCCAGCCTTTTGCAGCAGTTTGTACCCCCTGGCATATGAGTTCATGAAAACAATAGAAATATCATTTCTTCTGGCTCTCCATGGAGACTTGTTAGCCTGCCAGGTGGATTGCTGTTGTACTCTCTTGGAAATGCCAAAATTTGTTTCACTAAGAGTACTGCTGGGATATTAAACTTCAAACTAAAATAGGCAGAAAATGCTTAAGAACTGCTGGATTAGCCCATCCCTACCAGTGATTAGATGCATAAAGAAAAGCTGAAAAGCAGGAAAAAGATATATAACATTTCCATAGGACAGTTCAAGTCTTAAGTAATATGTTTTTAAGAAGCCCTTCTGAGGCAGTGTCTTTAGTTCTAATAACCCAAATGGATTTTTTTTTTTTTTTGGGTGGGAACTTGCCTAATTCCTTTATGAGCCCTTGTGCATTTCTAGCATCCACAACAACCTGCAGGAAGGAGCTCCACAGCTGAACTGCACACTGGTTAATGAACCACATCCTTTTGTTTGTTTAAGCCATCTGCCTGCTAGTTTTACTTGTTGGTCTCTAATTCCTGTGCTGGTGGAGGCCACGGACACCTGGTCCTTGTTTATCTTCTTCGAGCCACTGATGATCTTCCAGACTTCACATCCTTACTCCTTCCCCAATGACTTTCAAAGACAGACAAGTCATAGCTTATTTAATCATTGTACAGTGTGTTATAAAAAGGGCATTCTATAACTGTGCTATATTTGTCCATTCCAGATTTTTCATCTTCAACAAAACATTTCTGATAGCAAACATCATGTAAACTTCTGAAAAATATGACAGTATGTGATGTAGAGAGATGTAGAGATGGAGAATGATGAGAGCATATAGGTACAGCAAACAGTAGGAGTATGGATATTTTAGAGATAGTTACTAAAATGCTAATCTCTGAATAATGTCTCCTATTTGTACAGGTTTTATGAGAATAAAAAAAAAAAAGGAAGACTATTTTTCTTATTCAAAACTCCCCTGAAATGGAATACCTCAAACAGACTCGGATTTATTGATGAAGTCTTGCTCAGGGACTGTATTCAGACCCAGCATAATATGGCTAATGTTGAAAAGCTAAAATATCCCTCTCCTGGACGTTCCTCTGGTGTGTCCGTTTTCACAAGCTCTGACTCCTGCACTCCTTGAACACGTGAACATTTTCTGGTTTCCAAAACTGCAAGCTTATATTAACTTTCCCCTGGTCAGGTCACCAGCAAAGCTGTGTAAACAAATGACCTGTAGCCATAATCTTCTTCAGTTCCCCCTATTGATTTCACTCTGCTGTTTGCCTGCCAAATATTAGCAAACCTTCCTTCAGAAATGGAGAAAACTTTTGAAGGCCTCTTAGATGGGGTGAGTCAGGGGAGACCGAAAACAGCCCACTAGTATCTTATGATGATAGGCTGGGGTTGAGGAAGTGGACTGGTTTTGGCTGGGGTGGAGTTGGAGTTTGTTATAGTAGTTTGTGTGGTGCTATGTTTCGGATTTGTGATGAAAACAGTGCTGATAACACAGGGACGTTTTAGACACTGCTGAGCAGGGCTTGCACAGAGTCAAGGCCTTTTCTGCTCCTCAGACCACCCACCAGCGAGCAGGCTGGGGGTAAGCAAGAACCTGGGAGGGCGACACAGCCAGGACATCTGACCCCAACTGACCAAAGGGATGTCTCACACCATATGTCACGCTCAGCAATAAAAGCTGGGGAAGGAGGAGAAAGGAGGGACGTTTGGAGTTATGGCATTTGCCCTTCCAAGTCATGTGATGGAGCCCTGCTGTCCTGGGGATAGTTGAGCACCTGCCGACCAGGGGGAAGTAGTGGATGAATTCCTCATTTTTCTTTACCTGCTAAACTGTCTTTATCTCAACCCATGACTTTTCTCACTTTTACCCTTCCTATCTCTCCCTCATCCCATCAGGTGAGAGAGAGTGAGTGGCTGTGTGGAGCTGAGCTGCTGGTCAGGGTTAAACCACGACAGGAAGGCAACCAGGTTGATATAGTTAATAAAACTTCTTCAAGGAATATCATCCATGGTAGGTCGATGATATTTTGATTTTGAAAGCGTACATTTTGCAGTACCAAGGGGACAACAATTAGGTGTACCAGTTCACTGCTGTGTCTTGAAAGCCATTCATGCTATGACTCCAGTGAGTAGAGTTATTTTGAAGTGGCTTCCCCAGAGACTGGTCTTGCTCTGCCACAACTTCAAGTTTTGTTTAAGTCATTTTGCAGTGATATAGAACACATAGGGGTAAGAAACCTTTTATGGCATTACAGATGACGCAGAAATTTGCAGGCTAGAAAATAAGGAAGATATGGGTTACTCATACTGAGAAATATGGATCGTGTACTTAACTGGTCATGGTTCAGCAGGATGCTTTTAGTCCAGCTAAATTGAAGGGAATCCCTCTGGGACTGAAGAATGCAAGGCTGTGCTTTCAGAAATGTTTGAAAGCAGTGTCATAAGGAACGGCTTCAGGGTCATTTGTGGTAACCTCTCAAGATGAGCTCTCACTGCAATGTCATGAGGGTTTAAAAAAATAGAAGAGGTAATCATCAGATCAGTTAAAAAGGTAGGTAATGTCAGCTGGGACAGGGAAAACACAGTCTTGGGAGGAGAGCTGTGTTGAGTCCAGATATGCTGGGAGAGCCAACATGAAGAAAGGTTCAGAGAGACATCCAGAGCTGGACAATAGTATCTGGAAATCAAAGAAATTCAACCTCAAACTTGACCTCAGCTTCCTAAGACTGGACATAACTGAACATTGGGCTGTCTGGAGAGAGAGGGTAGACTGGGCTCTCTCCAGACAAGCTGCTGAGCTATGCTGTAGCTCATATTTGAGGAGACTTTATTTAAGTGTGGAGTTGGAGGAGCGGTGGCCTCCTGGACCGTTGAGGGTCTGGCTGTGATCCACCTTTTTCCCCACTTCTTCTCAAGTCTAGCAGGTGTTGCTGGTACACAGTGAGATAAAACCTGACCAGCTTCAGGCCATCCTGGAGTGTGCCAGGAAGAACTCCAGTACAGGAGTCTTTGGAACCTAAGGAGAAACCAGTTCGTGGATTGCTGCCCTGGGATGCAGAAGGCCACTTAGATGAGCCAATGCTCCCTTACGCCAGAGATTCCTGTTGCCCATGTGTGGGTGCAGAGATATGCATACTCATGAGCATATGAATGTGCAGCTACGTGTTCCTGGGATGCTCAGCCCCGCTGGTGACATCCAGGACAGCACTGTGACTCCTCTGTTCACTCAGCCAGACTGATTTCTTTTCCCTCCTGTTCATTTGCCCTTCAAAATTCTTTGAAGCACACAATTTATACAAGCGGGATATACAAGCAAAACAAAAGGAGAGACAGAAGAGAGGGTTGTGTATATAAAGAAAAAGCTCCAGAAGAACAACCGTACAGCTGACAGCTCAGACAGGGTCTCCCCTGGGGAAAGGAACACATAATATTAACCATGATACACTAAGGAGCCTTGCGCACACATCACTTTCCAAAATGTTTTTAAAAGTTCATTAACTTCCAGTGGAAAGTTGTGGCTGCATCAGTTGCCTCCGAGCCATTTTCGCCGACTCTTGGCCCTGGCTGGGGAATACTTTGTTGATTTAGACGGGTCTATTAGAAAGTGGAATTCTGCTGGGATATATAAAAGGCAAAGCTTCACTCTCCTGAACATTTCCTTAGTGCAGCACTTTAAAAATTGCACGGGAAGCAGGCTTTGAATGCCTTGCTGCTTTTTAACTGCTGGACTTTCAGTTTGAATGTTTCAACTTGGTTAGTAACCTGTAAATGACACCAATAAAAGGGAATCCGAATGGGGAGGGAGGAGAGAAAGAAAAAGATGAGATCCATCCTGCATTTCTACTGCTTCTGGGAATTTGTTTCTAACTGGTAATAAAAACACCTGGCACCTAGTGAGGACCATGTGCTGGAAAATTGGATGTGACACACTTGTCCAAGGGAAAAGTCTTTTTTTGGGGGGAGTAGGAAGGGGGAGGAAGGAATATGTCTATAATATCAGAGCAGGGAGAACAGTGGCGTGAAATATTGTCAGGGTTGTCTCTATTGCTTTTCGGAGGTGCTCTCCCAAACCAGCACTCCTGGAGCTTCAGATGGGGATGAAGCATCTTCTCCTCCTCCTCCCAGTGTCTCCTGGAGCTGCCCGTGGAGGTGCTGGGGATGCAGCCACAGCAGGGTACCGGCTGGGTGCTCAGGACCTGCCCTCCTGCACCCTGAGCTCCGCTCCTGCCGCCATCCCGACTGCTTTTGTTCATGTTGCTTCTGAGGCTGATGGAGGAGAAGGTCCTGGGCAATGAGGCAAGGCCTGTCCTGAGCACATGCCCTTGTGCAACTGTTAATTAGGGCTGGCTGCAGCTTTTAGGGAGATAAAAATTGACTCCTCTACCTCCCCCAACAAATAATTACACTTTCTATTCTTATTCCTATTTCTTTCATGACCCCAGCTGCCAAAATTTCCTCAGATACTGTATTTTTCCTTGCTTTTTATTGTCTTTTCCTCTGGTCTGACCATTAGGAAAAAAAGAGGAATAAAAAAAATGAAGCACACAATCAAGCTTTTATCTTCATTTGAAAGGAAGAGCAATACAAACTGTTTGCTAAATGTATTTAATGTATATATCCTTTTTTTTTTCCTTCTTCTAAATAAGACAAAATATTTCTTGGTGGCCAAAGGGAAACTGCTGTATTTTTCTGGCTCTGACATACGTTCTATGCCGCTAAGCCTAATACATATTTATTTAAAATATTAATGCAGATGACTGAGCGCTGCCTGGCTGATAAGCATGTTCATCGGAGACTTCTGTGCACATTGTCTTCTGTTGCTCTCCAAGCCTCGTTCAGGAGTCTTGTTAGAAGGAGAAATATAGTGGAGAGTAAAGGTTTGCTTCCTGCCCTATAGGAATTTTTTAATTACCATTTTGACAGAGAACAAGTTTAACTGGCTCTTCAACCACAGACTATAAGGTCATTGCTATCACACACCATAAAGAAGATACAAAAATGAGGTAATAAAGTATATGGGCTATGTATGTCTGGTAATTTAACATTATTCTTGTAACCCTGTGAGTCACCTGTGACTAATTTAAAAATGCTGATGCACTTAGATGAAAGCCCCAGTAAACCACCTAAATCAGAGTCTGAGAGCAGTAAACACTGGGGGCAGGGAGGAGGACAGAGACGAGGAGTGGATCCAAGCTTTTATCTGAAAAGATGCAATCAAGATGTGCCTTCAGCCTTCACAGATCCCAGGGAGCTGCCTGCTTTGCACAAGCATCCCAATGTGCTCTTCACCCATCGCACGCCCGCACAGTGCTCAAGTGCTCTCCCGCCAGGGCAGGAGCTGAACTAGGTGAAATTCAGAGGGTTTTGGGTAGACACTGGCTCCCAGGGGTGACAACGTGTCCTGGGGGGTGCAAGTCCTTGGGTCCTGCTGAATGGGCTGTGGGGGTTACTGGGTAACTGGTCCCAGGGCAGCACCCTTTCAGCTGCTTCCTAAAGCTGTTTTATCCCAAATAAAGGGAAGGACAGAGACATGAGCTGCTGCTTCTGCTGTTCTGGTGTCTGAGAGATGCTTCCTACTTTGAATTTAGAGTATAGTTCTTTTGGTTTCTTTTTTCCTTCTGTCCCTCTCTGGCTTGTTTGTTTTTCAGCAGGCAGTGCCATGGGGCTGGAGCTGGAGGAAGCTTTTCTTGTGGGTAGACATTATATTCAAGGCAGGTTCCCCAGGCAGGCAGGTGTCAGGGCTGGGGTGCACAGCCAGGGCAAGGATGCTGGCTGCGAGGATGTCCTTGTGTGCTCTGTGCCCCTTCGCCACCAGGACTGAGCTCTCAGCCAGCTTGCAGAGTCATTTTGTCCTGGTGAAACAGATGTAAAACACCTCAGCTCCCAAAAATCCTGTTTGTCCCTGTCCCATTCCATCCCCAGCCCTGCATTCCCACTCCTTGCCTGGCAGGGACTGATGCACAGCTCTCCCCGGGGTGAGCCGGTTCGGGGAAATGAACCAGCAGGAAATTATTTGCTTGTTTGGGATGTTTTCTGCTGGCTTAGCCCTCCAAACCAGCTGCCTGCAGAGGGAGGGCAGGTACCTCCGGGAGGGAGGATGGGGATGTCCAGGCAGGAATGGGACAGAGGTTGGGATTCCCAGCAGTGCCAGACCCAGTGGGTTAAAGATTCAGGGAATGGCCCATGCCTAGAAAGACACCCTCCTTCTCCATCCTCCCATGCAGGGAGGCAGTGACACTGTCACGGTTTAGGCTGGGGTGGCCACTAAACAAATGTCAGATGCTCTCTTTAACCTCAAACCAGGACAGAGACCTTTCCCATCCTGGTGCTGTGCATTTTGTTTCCATGCAGAACAGGCACCAAAGGGGAATTTTGGGTGCAATACATTGTTTATTTTCCTCCCACAAAACAAAAATTACCTGAGTAGCTCTAATCCAAAGACAAACATTACCCCCCTAATGTCATCATTCGGGGTTGTGGATTAGTACTGGCTCCGAGGAACCCAATTCTGAAGCTCTCTTTGTGGGAGAATGAGGTGAATTCCTGCTGTGGAAAGCAGGCCAGAAAAGGAGAGCAGATACATAATCAAGGGAGCTGGGGACGCTTGAGGGAAACAGCAATGGTCAATAGATATTGATTCTCCTCTTCAGTGTGCTCAGCTGCTGCAGGCTGGAGAAGAAAAGCCTTTTGTTCCTCCTGGGAAGATGCGGGAGGTGGGTTGTGCTCAGTGGCCTCAAGAGCAGATGGGCCAGAGCTTTTTTTTTTTTTGTGCTCTTTGGTCCGTGGTGTGGAGGAAGGGATGCTCCCATGCTGCACAGCCCCAAACCCATGGTCTCAGCAGAATAACCCAACACAGCATTACCCAGACCTTCTGTGGGATTGCCCAGCCCCATGAGGCACGTGCCACTTGATTTTGGAAGCCAAGCCATTCTTGTCGGTGGAAATGGAGAAGGTCAGCCGTGATCTGCTTTGCCCTGCAGGTAAATCTGCCCCAGGCTTAAGTGGTTCTGCCCTACCTACTGTGGGACCCACAACTTTGAGGGTTTCCTGCAGAAGGTAGGTGCAAGAAGAGAGAGAGGAATGATGGACTGAAGGGTGACATAGACACAGAGTTCTTCAGAGAAGGTGCTGGAAGATGAGCCTCAGGGCTTATCTGAAAGAACTCTCATAGAAAGTAGGAGAGGATTGGACCTCTGTTGGAGGCCAGGTTGGTCCTCCTGGTCTTAGGAGAGAAGGTGATCACCTGAGTAAAACATCTTTCCTTATTCACTCATTCCTTGAAGCAGACGTCAGACCCATCCTGCCGTCTCTGGACTGGGAATCTGGAAACACCGGTTTCCCTCCCATCTCTGACCAGGTCCGTGGTATGATCTGGGTTGAGTGACTCCACCTCTCCCTGTTTCTCTTTCCCCTCGGTGTCTTGTCGGATGAGCCCACAAGCTCTTTGCTGGTAGTGCTGCCTCTTGCCTGCTTGTTCCACAAGTAGCACAACGAGCCAGAAAAACATACCGTGACCTCCAGCCCTCACTGCAATGCAGATAATGAAGATTTATTTCAGGTAGTCTTCACAAGAATGGCTTTGGTATCGAGCACTCAAATTTCTTAATTCCCTGGGAATGCAATTTCTGTCCCCCAAAAGTTGCAGCAGCTCAACATGTGGCTTCATAATGACAGAGTGTGAAAAAGGTGACTTGGGAACAAGCCTACCTGAGTGTCTTCACAGAATAACGAAGTCTGACATAAGGCGACAGGTCTCAGGGAAAGATTTCAACATTTTTGACATAAATGATAACATTTTTCAGCTAAACCCTCAACGTTTACAAATGATGATTTGAAAAGGAGAGGGGGAAAAAAGAACAAGCTATTTGCTTAGGCTTGATGAAAAATAAGAGAATGCCATTGAAAGTCATGTTTTTGAGCCAAAAGTTATGTTTTGACAGAATCCCATATTTCATTAAGAAATATCTATCAGTTGGAAGACATTGGTCGACCAGCTCTGTTCCTCCCTGAATCTCAACAAGATACTTAGTGCTGTGCAAAAGCAGAGAGAGAGAAACTGAGCCCATTCCAAGCGGTTTCCTACCACACAGACTAACTCTTATCTCTCGCTTTTGATTTTTTTTTTTTTTGCTTTGTAATGTATATTTTGAAAAATGGAGGTAAAGCCTAGGAGCAAAATTGCCCAGTGTGTGACTTTCTGACATATAATCAATTGTCTGCTCACTGACTACAGACTAGCTGTGTTAATATGTCCGTGAAGTCCTCCAATTTATCAGGCAGGGCAGCAGCATCTCTGAACCTAGAGCTGGCTGGCGATAATAGAGGGGAGCAAAGTAGCTGAATATAGCCACTCTTCCCTGAAGTAACTTATCATTCAGTCTATATTCATGGATTAGCCTGTGCTGAGTTTTTCAGCCTCTGGCACAGTACAAATTGTGCACTGGTTTTTACTCAGGATATGTGGAAAGCAGAGTTTGGGTAGGGAAGATGTTAAGCAGCTTGTAATAACGAGGTGCTGCCAGATAATATTTTTTGGTGCAAATTTTGGAAGAAAAAGATTTTTTCTTTTCGTTTTTGGTGGACTGGTGATGGCCTGAATCATGTGAAAACATTAAATTGTCTTATCCTGTGGGTAGTTGTGACACAGGTGCCACCTGTTTTAAAGGAAGATCACATGGGAATCCTCTTTTTTATATGATTAAACCACATCTGAGATTTCTTGTAGACCTGTCAGAAAGACTCAGCTCAGGGCACAATTGTGCACGTGGTTGTGCCTTGGAGTTTTAAAAATATTTGCCTTTGGGATGCTCAGCACCCGTATAGGAAGTTGGTGAGTAGCTGGAATCAGTCGGCTCACCAGGCTGAGACACCATGTAGCCATGGCAAGAGGATGGCAGTAGGTGAGGTTGCCCAAGACACAAACTTCTCTGGTTTCTTCTTATCTTTCTTCCAAACCCGCAGCAGACCATGGGAAGAATGAGCTTGCACTTTGCACTCAGCCTAGCTTTCCCCCCTGTTCTGCCCTTTAGCAATACCAATCAGAGCATTTCTCTGCCGAGAATTTTCTTCTTTGTTCCTCTGTTTTTTCCCCTGCTCCCTCTTTGTTTGCGTGCTGCAAGGTGTTTAACTGGAGAGGGAGTCTCACCAAAGGAGGTGAGCTGAGCAGCCCTCATCTGTGCAAACTTTCCCAGGCAACAGCCCCCCAGTGCAGCTGGAGCTTGGACTAGATTAAAGAAAAATATTTTGGGTATTTTTAATTTCCCTGTGTGGAGCTGGGAGATGAAGAGCCACCATGAGAGAAGTTTGCCAGGGGCAGCAAGTAGATGAGAATGTCAAGCCCAGTGAGAAACTACTGAGAAGTACTGGAGCAGCATTTTTATTCGAAAGGAGTTCTCATCTCCAGCATTCACTGCTCCGACCGCTGAGCTGGAGTACAAAATGAGATCCCCAGGGTCCTACCAACAGGACAACATCTAAAGAGCCCTGCTCAATTACAATCGTATGGCTGTTGTCACTCCCAATCTCCCTGTGTTCTCCGCATGATGGGAATGAGACATGAGGATGGGGGCTCTGCTGCTGGCTGCCCCACACAGGCTGCAAGGTGGGGAGGAATGCTTTGTGGAATGATGTCAGGTCTTCCTTAAAGATGTTGCAACCCTCTTCCTGCTCAGTCTGCTGCATGATCCACCATCTTTTGGTTTTATCTCATTGGCCCTGAGTTTGTATTGCTTGGCTTTTCACACCTCCTCTAGTCTTGATGACAAATAATTTCCAAAAGCACTGAAATAACTCAGATCCTAAATACCACCTCCCAGCAGGACTTAAGACCCTGTATACCATTTCAGGTAGAATTCAAAGGGAATTAGTTAAGTCAGATATATGCATGGGAAGGCTGGACATTCCCTTAGTGCCCCCTTGAAGGGATTCCCATGTCTAATCTAGACCTTCACAGTGAAAGACCCAACTGGAGCCAGACAGTGCAGGTAGCACAAGAATCAATGGTTTAAGTTTTATGAGAGGAAGGAAGCCCATGTGACACATTCCCATTATATGTTATGTATTACATATATATATATTCCCATTTTCTCCACTATGAGCATCTTCTTGGCCAAGGTGCTGGAGTTTCACTTCCTAAGCATACATCCCAGAAGCATCCCTAGCTAACCAAGCTCAAAGTAGAACACAACAAAAATGCAGACAGTTTTGACGTGACTTTTTAACTCATAGCTTCTTCTAATTGTTCAGTGAAGAAAAAAAAATTCAGGACTTAAAAAAAAGGATGCATTTTTAGTGTTCTCTGCTATATATATATGAACATATGTGTTTGCTGACTTCAACCAAATTTGGCAGGAGTAGAGGTGTCCCAGAGTCTTCCAAATGTTCTGAGGAAAGAGAAGGATGAACTAAGGAATGCACATGGGGGAGACTCCTAATACATGCCCCAAATTGGGAACAAGGCTCACCTTTTCAAATGTCCATCTTTCAAGCTTGCATCCCTCTCCCACGCCGAAATCCTGGGACACAGATACAAAGGAAGCCAGGTTTCCTCAATCTCTGCTTCCTGCCAAACATTCAGGGAGTGTCTGGCTAACACTTGGGATTTTCAAAACTAAAAACGAGCTGAAGGCTCAACCCCATGTTGCACATCAAAATGCCAGAGTGTTTTGGTGCTGCTCAGTCCTTCTCATTGCACTGGTTAACTTGAATTAGCTTGTTCGAGAATGATGCCTTTTATCTGGTTGTCACATGCATGCTTAACGTGAACAACAGCAAGAAGAATAGCAGAAGAATAAAGGTCTTTCATGGGGATTTATGAAGGTCACGTGTCTTAATTTTTCTGGGGTGGAAGTGCACGCTCAGATGGCCCATGGGAAAGTGTGGTTGGCCGGCACCCCTAGGTGCAGAGACCTGGAGGAAACAGAGCAACTAAGGGGAGAAAAGGCACTTCCTGGGGGTAGACAAAAAGAAGCCAGATGCACCTTCATTGAGTGGTCTCTCCCCTTCGGGAACTGTGGAACTAAAGTCTCTCCCTAATGCAGCAAAGATGCTGAGAGCTGGAAGTGCACAGATAAGCCATGGTCAAATTGTCAGGTTGCTGCCAAGTGCTGTCAAGTGTCTTGAGGAGCCATTTCAGATGTTCCATCACTGACTGGTTATTGAGTGCTAGGTTGTCACAAAAATTTGGATGGCTTTTGGAAGAGGTGGGACCATCTCCATCAGCACTGTGGGGTTCCCAATGGGCAGAGTGACCCCAGACAGCACAAACATGTTGCATCCATTACACCCATCAGGAGAAACCTCAAACACAAACAAGATCAGCCTTTCCCTGCACAACTCAGTCTTGTGGGGTCTCTTCAGTGGAGACGGTGCAACTGTGAGACCGCAGCAGCTGATTGTGGGGAAGAGTAACCCTTAGGCCTCCTTGTTAAATAAATCTGGTATCTGTTCCTCGAGATGTTGGGACTAGAGGTGGGCCCATTCAACACTTCTTCAAGGCATGGAAACAGGGTGGCCAAAGTGTACCTTGGGACTTGTAGAAAGGCAGCAGGTGGGTGCAGTGAGTGGAGGGAGATGTTCAGTGCAGAATACATCCAGGTTGTCTATTCCTGCAGGGGAGAAGGTGCCACGGCCAAAGGTACTGTGGGTCCCCTTTGGTCCTATCAGTAGGTTTTTGCTGTGCTGGCCTCTGTGTTCCCTCAAGAAAGCTCCAGCCCTAGTACTCAGAAGGAAAAGAGTACATCACCAAGGGGGACGGTAAATTGCTTAGGACAGGGGGTGGAAATGACCATGCCTGCTGCTTTAAGGAGAGAGAGTAATTACCCTGCAGGTAACAAGTAGTTGCATATCCCAAACTCCTTTGGTTCACAGCAGGCAGCTGCTTTCTGGCTGCATAAGCTCCATTGTACCATCTGATGTGCAATGACCTCCCTTCCTCTCCTTCCCTCACTCTCATCCTTGGCCCTGCTGCTCTCTTTCCCCCTTGCCAAGGTCACAAAGACATTTCCTGCAGGTCAGTCTCCCATCGGACCCTCGCCAGGTCGCAGGAGGAAAGTGTCAGTGATGAGTGATGGAGTATGTGTGTGAAAGACCATGGGGCAGACACTGTGTAACAGAGGCATTCTGGGACTCTTTTCTTGGATGTTCTCTTTCCCACCCCTGTATCTTGTTCCCTTTATCTCCACAGTAAGTTGAGCTCCTTCCCGGCACTGCAGGATGCTCAAAACAAAATTATGGTTTTCCTGTTCTCTCACAGTTGAAGGACTGCAGCGCATGCACGTCCTTACAGCAAAGAGTGCCCTATTGAAGGCTGTTTGGCTCCAGCCTTAAAGCAATTTAGCAATCTGCCATCTTAAACTGTCTAATGACAACTCTTCAAGCAATTGGAAAATTGCGGTCTTCAGTAAACTCTCCAGCTGAGTGAAGGTTGGTTTGTGTCTCCTCTGCTCTGTTGTCAGGGCTTGGCACTAGCAACTGAAGTCAAGCTGCTCTCCCTGCACTTGGCACGGCATTAACACAAAGGCAGGATGCAAAAGGTGGGTTGAAGACTGTCCAAGTCTATCTCTATATTATTTAATAAAATGGGCCAGGGCAGTAGCAGGCAGAGCTTACGTGACCGTGCATAGGTCTTTTCCTGTTCAGGACATGGTGGCTGCATTTGAACCACTCACCGAGGATGCATCCTTGGCTCAAGCATCAGCCTGAACTTGGGCTTGTGGCAAGAGTTCACTGGCCAGAGCTTGGCCAGGGACTGTGTTCCCAGTGGCCTGGCCTGGCTGGTCACAGGACATGTTTGGGACATGCCTCAATTTACCAAGTTTGATGATATTTAGGTATCCTGATGCTGGCTATTACATTTGTAGCCTCGGCTCCCCACTCCTTTGCTGGAGGAGTGGACAAAGCACCTACTAATGTTTTCTGTGCAGCATGTTTAGGGGCTCCAGTTACAATGCTGGGGACATACAAATGCGTAGGAGAGATCTATCAATCCCCATAATTGCTTTGCCATCAAATTGGGTAGAAATGATAAAAAAAAAATAAAATGCAAGGTACTCCATGATTGAGATCTGGAGGGACCCAGCAACTACTGAAATGCTGGAGGAGAGAGGTTGTGGGGTCTCTTTCTCTGGAGATATTGAAGATCACCTGGATGCATACCTGTCCGACCTGCTCTGGGTGAACCTGTTTTGGCAGGAGAGTTGGACTAGTTGATTTCTGAAGGGCCTTTCCTACCCTGACCATGCTGTGATAAGGAGCTTTGCTGTTATGTTTTGCTAAGAGCTGGATGCTGGCTGAGGTGAAACGAGGCAGGCAAGACTGCCTGCTTCATCTCTAATGAAGCTGTCAGTGAAGCAGCAATCAGAGTACACTCACTTCCCAAAAGTAGGCTAAATCTGGCTGAAGAGACTACATTTTTTGACACTTTCAAACCTGCCTGGGAATCTGACAGCATTCTTGCCCGAGGAACAAAGTAATGGGCAGAAGACACAGTATATTATGTGTAAGGCCAAGGCAGTATGAAGGTTATGGGAAGAGAGGTAGTGTCATGGTGAGGTTTCACCCCACAACCACGAGGAAGGTGCCTGCTCTGGCTCAGCTTGCCCACCCCACTCTGCCTCATTGCACGCTTGGGCTGATCCCAATGGACTCCCTTTCTACATCACCTTGGTCATACAGAAATTCATCCTCACTGTGGGCACTGCATGCAAATTTCCACGGTCCCATGGTTGTCCCGTCCTTCCCACAGCTGGCTGGGGCTGGCACTGGAGAAGGGGAACTGGAAGGGTGGGAAGTCTCATACCCTGACACAGGGAGACTGGGGTGCAGAGCTAAGATGTGAGAGGATGGGTGGTGTGAGCAGGGTGCAGTTTGTCTGTGCTGGCAGCTGGATTGGGTAGAGACAGTGATGGTAAGCTCTGCTGAGCTCCATGCAAGGAGAGAGGAGAGGGAAGAGCACCAGGGATGTTGATTGATAATGGCTTGGCATGCCTACAGAATCCAGCCAAAGTACTTTGGCCAAAGCACTCAACTGGTGTACATCAGGATGGATTTCTTGTTCCTGGGTCAAACAAGGGCAGAGGAAACTTACAGACCAACGTGCACCTCGGGTTCTTCAACATCAACCCAGCCCTGGTATGAACTGTAGGAGTCTTGCTCTGCCCAAGCACATGAGAGCAGCGCTCCCTGTATCTCAGAGCTGTGATGGGGGTGAGGTGGAGTGGGGGCCATTCAGGAGATAAAGCCAGAGTGTGGGGTTCTCTGCCAGCAATCGCACTGCCGGAGGGATGTTGTCCTGGGGGATGGCTGCAGCACAAGATGCACCAGGGCAGATGTGCTCAGCCAGCTGTGGGAACCTCACCAGCTGCCACCTCACCCCCCCTCTGCATGAGGCACAGCAGCCAGCGTCAAAGCCTGAACCCAAGGAGGGTTTTGGCTCCAGCTCTGCCCACTGTGGCTTGGACTCCGCCAGGCAAACTGATGAATTCCCAACCTGATGCTGGAGCCAAACAATCCCGCAATTTGGGAAGCAGTTTGCACAGCCCAACTCGAGTGTTATCACCCCAGCCAGCTCCAGCGATGAGCAGAAACTGGAGCTGGGCTGAGGCCAGCAAGACCAGCGTTGGGCTGAATGTGCATCTCTGTAACACTTGGAACTCTGGCTTTTATCTGTATTTCTTTACAGCTTATCGTGTTTGCACTAGGGCTCCGCAGATAACAATCTATTAACAGTAAAGTGAATTAGATCACTGCCTGGTTATTTCACTCAGCTGAGGCCAAACTGCTCTAGTCCATTCAGGAAATTTGTGTTACTTTATTCTCTCTGTGCACGAAAGCATGTCACTCTAATTACCTCCCGTCTCATTCAGCCCAAGCAACTGAAACGTTTGCGAGGCAGGAGGAGAGCTATAACCTCATTAGAGCATGTTATCGTAAGAAATCAGACACTGGCAGGGGTTTGTTGTGACGAGCCGCTTGCAGATGTTTGCTTTTGAAACTACAAAAGGGGAAGAGGACTTTGAAGGCAGCGATGGGGATGCTTGGAATAACCCCCTCCAGTAGCAAGTGCAGGGGGTCGCACCCTGCTCTTTGCTCACTCTGCAAGGGAAACCCGGAGGGAGGCTGTGGGGATGCAGCATGCAGCTTGACACCCTAAAACGGCCCATTTCTCGCCAAATCTCAGCACTGGGAGAACATTTTTCAAATGTGTAGGTGAAAGTGTGCCAAAGCAAACGGATCTTTCGGGTGGCAGATAAGCCATCAGAGCAGGGTGAACAGAGCAGGATGGGTTGGGTTGGGGGTGTGATGGAACCTGGCTTTGCTGCTGCACAGTCTCTTTCCCAAACCCTCTGGGTTGTCTAATCCAGAGATGTTTAAAAAATGCTTTTGGGGTTTTTCTCCCCCCATATGAAAATTTCTGATGGAAGCAAAAACTTTTTCTTCCCCTCTAGACACGGCAAAATAAAATGTCAAGGAAGCCAACCTGTTCTTGCAAGCCATTAACCAAAGTAACAAAAAATAATCTATTTTTGGTTGCATGTGGACTTTTTTCATTAATAAGTCCATTTTGTTCTGGGTTAGGAGAGGGGGGCGTTGAAGAAGTCACAGGCTTGCTGGGAGGAGTGACCATGTGTGGGAGCAGAGCAAGATGGTTGTGATGGGAGGGCTGTCCCCAAACCCAGTGCCCACACCTTAGAGAAGGAGCCTGGTCAGGGCCAGCTTTGCTGGTGAGGAGTTATGACCAGCTGGTCGTGGCAAGTGAGCCCTACGCCCACCACACCAGCACTTTAAAGTTATAAGCAGTGCCTCTTCTTGCTGGTAAACAGGCCCTAAGAATATAAAAAACACCACTAAGCAGCTTCCCAATGAATCTAAATATCTTCATTTGTGTCAGAATAAACTTAAACGATCCTTTTTATTATTAGCTGTTGGAGAGAAGCTGAAGCCATAAATGTTTAATAAAGCCAGTGCCCATGAGCAGCTCGTTGTTGTTGCGTGTGCCAGGCCCATCTGGCAAAGGTACAAATCCCACCTTGGCAAGGGTGCCCAGCAGATTCTGGCAATTTGTTGATGAAAGCAATTTACTGGGACATTAATTTAAGTCATCAGGACAGAAATGTGGCCAGACAAGACAAGGAGCGAAGGGGTTAATGCACAGCCACTGACATCCCGGTCCTTTTCCCATGGGGTGCGTCCGTTGGAGCAGGTGAGGTTGCAGGATGGGGGTCTGAGACTTGCTGCTCGGAGACATTTTGTTTGGTGGGATCATCCCAGCAAGAGCTGCTGCAAGTAGAAACGTGACCTACTCACTGCTTCAGCAGCTTCTTAACATAATGTTCACTTTGAGCCCTGCTCTCTGGGAACGTGGCTGCCTCTCGGGGAAGCAGAGCCAGGACAGCCTCACACACAACACCCACTGCCTTCCCCACGCCTGTTTGGGTTTGTGGGATGTGGTTTCACCCCCAGTGAATGCTGAAGTGAGACAATGAAGGCCCTGATCCAAAGCCCTCTTAAATCAAAGGCAGGTTTGGGTTGGTTTTTTTTCTGCCTTTGACTTCTACTACTTTGGGTTACACCGATATCCAGCAATTTCCAGCAGGTGAGAGCTGATCGGCTTTGGGCAGTAGCCAGACAGTCTAGCTGAGAATCTATACGCACAGAAATGCTTTAACAAAGCTTTCCAACAGTTTTGGCTTCAAATTGAAGGTCTCATTCATTTCTTGACCATGGTCCAAACTGAGGTCCTTACCCTAAACACCACTAAAAATTGGGGAATTAAGCATAGACCAGGATAAAGCCCACCCAGCAACTGTGCACACACTGCCTGAACAGCAGTGCATATTGGGGAAGTCACTGTCCTCTTCCACCTCCAGTTTTCTCCCTTAAAGACACCTGGGCTAACTCTGACTTTCAGATGCTGCAGTTGCAATTTGGAGCCAGCCACACAACTGGCTTAATACCAAGGCAATAACCTTGAATATCACTCTAAGAGGGTTCCCTACCTGTTGGGTGCAGGGAGCCGTAGATTTCAGCTCTCCCATGAGGCCATGAGGGGCAGGAAAGCATATCTCTGGCTTTTCTTTTCCACTCAGTTTCCTTTTTCTGAGTTTTCTGTTGGAAACTTTTCTTGTAAGTACCTCGGAGACAGCCCATGTAGTAAACCCTGGCATAGTGGTGGTCAGACTTCAGCTGGGCCAAACACACAAGCAGTGACCCCTGAGCAGGAATGGTTCAACTGCTCCCTGCTGTGGCATAGGGAAAGCTGAGGAGCTCATTTTTCTCCAGGACAGAAGCTGAGACTGCTCACATGTTGGTACCTACAATAAGCCCAGGGGACTCCCATGCACCCCTGACCTCTGCAGGCAAGTGGTACTTGGAGCAGAAGGGAAGAGGTTGCACACATGCACGCAGGCAGACACTGACTGTGAGAAGCGAGCGGCTTGAAGATGGGCAAAGGGAAAAGTCTGCTCTGATGGACACATCAAAGCCCAGAAATGGGCGAGGGAGCATTCCCAGGGGCAGGACAAAAGGTGACTTTTGCAGCAGTGGAGTCGCTGAGTCTGTCCCATTGCCCTCAGTCTCCACTCGGGCTGGTGAAGCTGTTGCAAAACCATCTTCCCGTCTAAGGCTCTGGCTTCGGGTCAGCCCAGCACATGTACAGGATGCCTTCCAGAAACACAAAGCCCTGGCTGAGTCTGCAAACACAATGAGAGAAGCTGGTCTGCTGGCTATTTGGGGTGGAGAGGCTGCAGGGTGATGGAGGGTAGAGGATAGATGGCAAAGGGGGCAGAAGGCTGCCTAGCCCAGGGGGGCCAAGCAAAACACAGGGGCATGTACCTCTTACAGTTGTGGAGTGATTTATTGAAAGCTGAAAGAAGGAATTGCCAGGCGCTCTTTGTTTCCATGGTACCATAAAAAATGGATGGGAAGTGACTGGGCTGCCTTGTAGTTTGAATGTTTCATTGGCATGTCGCGGAAACCTCCAGAGGATGCCTCCAGGGCATGAGAATCGGCTGATGGAATGTGCTAGTTTGTTAATTTAATAGGATACAGCGTTTTCCCTTAACACTGCACATGCAAATCAGGGTGGTGAATCAGGTCAGCACATCTCCCCCATGGTCTCTCACTCATGTGGCATCTCCTGCATCAGTATGCTGAGGTGCCCCGGCCCCCCTGATCCTGCAGCACCCGGCAGGATCAGGCTGTGGGAGAGATTTTTGGAGCTCCGAAGTGTCTAGTGGGAAATGAGAAACAGTGTTTCTACGGCGTGGAAGCCAGTCTGAACAACGTGGTGGTATGTGAGGCAAAACCAGCTCTTCTGGCTGGAAGAGAACAGATCGATGTGCACGTTGATAGGAATATTAATAAGTGTGGGTTGTATGTGGTTCATTGGGGACTTTATCAATGAATTCTCCTAGGTAATGAAGGAAAAGATGTACCAGATCTATTTGGGATTAGTAAACTTACTGTGGCATTTTCAAACCAAGCTACAGAATGCCACTGTCAGGACATGACTCTCTTAGGAGCATAAGGTGCTCCTTCAAATCCCACAGAAAGGATATCAACCTCTAAAAAATTGTCTACACAATTTTAGAGTCTTTTCTATAAAATGTAGCATTTTGATCCCCATCAAATTCCCTCAATGTTTCCAAAGGAGTTTGGTGAATCTTATGTAAATAATGTGTGTGGAAACCTGGATACGTCGGTGCATCTGCATCCTAAAGCCCAACGCACAGCTCTTTGCCTCATCCTTTGCCTCATTAGAGGCGAGTCCAATCCTTCTACTGAGCTGAATGACTGAAGTCCCATTTTGGGAAAGGTTCAGTCCTGTCACAGACACAGGCTCTTCAGGGGATAGACATAATCCAGAATTAATTGAATTCAGTGGAGCTCTGCTCATTTAAACCAGCCAAGGACATTTGAACTCAATAACTTGCCCCGTCCCTTCTCCTCACTGCAGCCAGGAGAGGATCCCAGCTGTGGCTTTGCTCTGAGATACCTGGGACAACCACAATTGGTACCCTCGAGCAAATATCATTTCATACTTCCTGAAGCTTACACAACTGTCCTGCAAGACTGCAGCGTGACACTGGGCATGGGCTTCATCTCAGCAACCTTCCTGCATGGTGGCGGAGCACCCCGATGCTGGCACTGATGTGCTATGAGGGCTCTTTGGGGAAACGATATGGAGGATCCAAGTTCAGCCCATCCTTCACCTTGCTGCAGTCTCCACCACATACGAACAAACGCTTCTTGTGCGAGGGTGGCTGGGCTGGCGCTGATCCAGCTACGGTTCATTTTCTGTTGCCTGATGGCTTTGTGCTCGTCTTCCTCTCTCTGTGTCTTCTGCATTCCCAGGGCACATGGCTGGGTTTCAGGCTCTTTACCCTACACTGGAGCTCTATTTGAACTTGAGAGTTTTGTTCTCAACCATACAGACCTTGAGGATTCTGGAAGAGAGGTTTCATGCTTCAAGAGCAACTCCAACAACTTTCCCCATGTCACCCCAGCTGCTCCCAGTATGAGCCAGGAGGATAAACATGAAGTGGGAACCTTTTCTAGAGTAAAAAAAAAAAAAAAAAAAAGGGAACAACTGTCACAAAAATCTGACTGAAGCTCATTCCCAAACAATTCAGTGCCAGCTGCACAGCAGGAAAGTGGATCCAAGTGGACAGTTGCAGCAGTCGTGTTTGATCTCTCACACAGAGGAGGCCAGAGGCTGCATCAGTGCCAAGTCCTGCATCGCCACCAATAGCTCCGGGCTGAATGGGACTCTGCTCCTGGCAGGACGACGGATCTTAATTTAATGACTAGGTGGTGAAGAACGTGCCACGCCTCTTTCTAATCAGCAATTAAGTCCTTTTGGTGTTGCATTTGCTTCATCTGGCTTCCACCGTGTGCTTCCCTCTGGCTACATCTATATTATGGCGGGTGGCTATGGGCTTGAGTTAGCAGAGCTGAGTGTCTCTGTCATTTCTGGGGCATTTCCAAGCCAGCTAAAACCAGGACACGTAAAAGCCCAGGCTAGCTGCAAGTGCACATCCAGACCACACAGCACCCACTCAGGCTTGAACCAACTGCCTGAACCTTTTGGAGTTACTCCAACAGTTGTCCTGCTGAGGGATGGCATTTTAAATTGGCAATCTGCTTAGGGAGGTGAGTTTCAGATGTTCACAGGCTGCCCACCCTGGAACAGAGTGTGCATATAACCAAACAAATTTCGAAGCATCTCTTAGCCACCTTTCCCTGACACCAGGATGTACCAGATAGATTGTAAAATCTGCCTCGGAAACAAGAGAAACTTTGTTTCAGCTGCTGTTCCCTTGTGTGGAGCACTTTTTTTGGGTCTGTTTGCACCGTGTGCTCATGCACGAAGTGGAGAGGGAAGTGCCAATCTATCACAGGAGATGCTATGAGAGGTTTTTCAGCAGCGTGACTGCAACAGGATTGCACTGTGGCTCTGTGGCACACACTTTCTGTAGGATGCTTCAGTACAGCCGTGGAGACAGATGGCTAGTGCAAAGTGAAAAATCTAGTTGTATCAAACACACCATCCAGCAATATTCGTCAGGGTCCTATGCTAAGCTTGGCTAATCTGCACCTGCAAGTCCATATGTACGTGTCCCATGAATCATTCTCAACCATGTCCCTGGAATGACAGCAAATCTGGACTTTTTTTCTACATCCACTTCCACTCCAGAGGTTTTGAGAGGATGTAGAGCATCCTGTAGCTGCCAATTCCCATCATGTGTCCAGTTCAGCCCCCTCTCCAATATGCGGCACTGACCTCTGCTGCCTGATGGATACCAGACGAAGAGAATTAACCATTCCTCTGTTCTTATTTAGTTAGGAAGCAGTAACCTTTCAGTGCTCCCTGATGTACCAGATATGTCAGAGCATCCTATTCTGACTTCAAAGGAATGTCACAGGAATAGGAACCACAGAACCAGCAGCAAAGCAATTAGTGATACGATCTGCTAGGGCAGTTCCCCTGCTCTGCTTCCTAATGCCACTTAGTGTGCTTCCGTTAATGCCAAAACATGTGTTAAAAGAGATTGGACACTGAGAAATTAAGTTCTCCCTAGAAAAAAACTGGACACCGCTTTGCTGTGGATTCACAGTGAAAAAATCTGAAAATCCACAGCTGTGGATTCACAGCAAAGTGAGGCAGAAGAAAAGAAAACAGAACAGAACAGAGAATGGATTTAAAGCCTGTACTGGGGAACATTTTTCTCTTACATGGGCATTTCCCACGCAAAGTCAGTTTATCTGAGTTTAAATACAGGAGTTAGATTCTCTGTGCCTGAAATCTTACTCTCCCTCTACAGCAGGACACAGGCAATTGGCAATATAAATGTAAGTGGTCCCAGAGCAGTGGGAAAAGTATTGTCTGTCTTCCTTGAACTATATCCTACTACAATAACCATAGTTCCTCTATAGCAAGAGGTAATCTCTGTACTGATTAATCATTCATGGTGATTGGTTAGCCAGTTCTGCATGCTAAATGGCCAGCTGGTCACTGCCAAACATTTCTGTTTGTTCTTCCCTTGTTGCTAATAATCCACTGCTCTCTACTAGCCCATGATCTATGCAGCCAACACCTGAATATGACACTCTGCTCATAGGAAAAATACAGACAGGATTTCTGCTGCACAAATTCTGTTTCTAAGCCCTCCTTATATCCCAACCCTGTCCCTGCAAATCTGGGTTCCTGCTTTACACCAAGTGTACATTCAGCTTTCACCATGTGTAGGGGCATCTCAGGGCACCTTTCTGTAAGAGGACATTTCACCTGACACCTCCACAAGCTAAAGAGGGACAAGGGAGAGGACAGGCACCCAGCTCAGCTCTCTTGATGTTATCCCATTGGTTTGGCATTGCAGAGATCCAAGTGAATGACAAGAACATCAAGAGCGCAGGAACTCCCAAGTGGTGTTGCTCCTGCCTGGGCCTTGAAACCTGGCCTTTTCTCTTGATTTTGGGAATTATTTTGATATCGATGCACTGGGGAAACATTGGTCCCCCTAATACGTGAGGAAGAAGGAATGATGGGTGGTGGGTTTGGTGGGGGCAGCAGGTTCACCCTGGTGTGTCTGCATCTGCCTGAGCAGAGGATGTTCTCCTGCTGCCTGTGAGGAGTGAGACCTACTTACAACATCCACATTCAAGCAGCTTTAGTCCATTTATATTACATGAGGATCTGAACTCACATCTGCGTTAACAGTATGTAAAATCTGGAAGCCTACTTGCACTGTCCACTGCTCTCTGTTATCTACCGCTGTGGTGTTTAAAGGCTCTACAAGCTTAAGGAAGACAAGGAAAAAGAAATTATCCACCAAACTATGGCACAGGTTAATGTAATTAGCCCAATCAACAACATTCATGCCACCTGTGGGCAGAGGGCTGGATGCTGATCCCCTCTACGGGTGCCCACAGGTTTCTGTGCAGCAAAGCTGCCTGAAGCCTCTGGAGAAAAAGGGGGAAAAGGGTTATCTCTCTCCCTCCTTCAGCTTTTCAGACTGTGAGTGCTCCAGGGCAGGACATGCTTGGTTGGTTGTACTGCAGCTCAAAGGGTGCTGGAGCTTTGCTGCTCCTCGCAGGGGGAACACCATGGCTGCTAGGTTAGCATGGGCTGGTTTCTGTTCTAATCTGTCCTTTCCGTGCCCCGATTTCAACATCGAACAGGGATCAATCCCGTAAGAGAGATGTTTTCTTACTCTCTCCCTACATGATCCAGCAGCCAGCAGGGCATCGTGACTCACCCTGCCCTTGGAGGGTGTGGAGGATGCCCACCATCGTGCCAGGATCAGGCCTGGCCCCAGCATGAGGTCAGCCTGACCTGATTCACCCCCCTGCTCCGGTGAGGAAGGTATTGCTGGCGCTGGGGGGGAGCAGGGGCAGCAGGGAGGAGGGGGAGATGGAAGGAAAACATGCACACCGGCATCTGCAAACGGGAGCAGCCAGGGACAGTGCCTGCCTGTAGGCAGTAACAAAGATGGAAAATGGAGCAAGGGGAGAAATGGAGGAAGATTTCTTCCAAGAACAAAATCTGTAAATGAGAACGGTGCATTTCCCCCTAAGCATTTTTTTTTTTTTTTTGTCAGCATGCAGGAGGCATGAACTTCTCCTTCTCGTGCAGGTGTTCAGTGAGTCTCATGGCTCACACAACACATTTGGGCTTGTGGCTCTTCCAGCTCCCCTCCATTTTCTCCCTGAAGTGCCCTCGATGCTCAGCTTTTCATTCTTTGCATCTCTGACTCTAATTATCTTTTCTCTCCTGCTGCTTCTGATGAATTGCTCCGTTTTTTTGGTATCTTTGGGGCCCCACTGCTTGTTGGGGAGCTAGCCTAGAGAGTTCTATTTCTCATCTTTCTCAGTCATTACAAAAACCAATTCTCTCAGATGAGGACATTCATTAATCTGATTTGGGATGCTTGGTCTATCTTCACTGTATGTGTTTGCATTAGTGTGAAGAAAAGAATTAAAATGCACGGGAAGTGTAGGCTGGAATAATAAGACAGACCGGCTCTAACCTTAAGAAATTTGGGGGCAGGGTACCCATTTACTTTTTAATAAGTGTCCCCATCACTGCAATTGTGAAATATATTTGAGAGTTTTCTTCTTCTTTACACTAGTGTCTTCGTATGTTGGGGTGTGTGGAAGACACAGATGATGAGACCCTGCATTCAGAACTGCATCATCCAAAGCCCTGAGGTCACTGTGAGACCCTGACATTTAACAAATCATTAATGCATACATGGGGAAGGAAGGATGCTTTAGTTGCCCTATGAATTTGGAGCTCTTTAAGGCTTCCAGATCCCACCTTCTCTCCACGGACAGCCAAACTCAGAAATTATTTCTAACATAAAAGCTGAGATGAACCTGCTTCCAGAAGATGGGGGTTTAAGGGAGAAAAATACGGAGAATATGAAACACACAGGAACAACAGTGCCAGGAGTAGCTTTTTATTCTGCTGGTGAAGTAGGCAAGCAATCCCAGAGATACACCCTGCAGTGAGTGCGCACAAGGATAAGGTGGTTTCAGTGGGGAGGTCAGGATGGTTGTGGGGGACCATGAGATCTCAGTTCTACCACAACCTCTCCAATTTGGGATCAAGCCACCTTCTCTCTCTATTCTTTATCCCCAGTGAAAGTCTATTAACACCTGGTGCATTGGTCTCGAAATGCCTCAGAGCAGGGATGGCTTTTGCAGAACGCGGCACCTGATGCACAGCAGCCCCAGATGAGGTTTGGATGGTGCCGATGCAGCTACCAGGCAATGGGAAAGCTTGGTTTTAGCAGATGCCACTGAGTTCTCACCCCTGGAGGTGAAATGGCCACAGCTTGCACAAGTTAACGGGAGGCTCACAGGGCCCAGGAGAAGGAGGGCACAATTAGTCTGGCCTGATACTACACTAATGTGCCTCTGTGCTCATGTCCACAGGTGAGCAACCCTTTGGGCCTGTGTCTGACAGAAAAACCAGGTTCACTTCAAGGCTTGGTAAATAAATGGGCTGCCTTGGGCTGAGTTACACTGAGACACAGGAGACAGGACAATCTGAGATATGGTTTAGAGACTCACAACTGGCTGAAGCCCAACCAGGGCTAGGACCTCACCTCCTACAGCCTCCCTCCTGCTGTCATCTCTGGAGGGCTTTTCCATCAGGCCAGCATTGCTGGTTCTCTCCCTTTGCACAATCCTTGTGTCAGGTCCCAGATGGGGCCAGGGGGCAAAATCTCATAGCAGAGTAGAGGCACATGCAGGTACCATGGCAGGGTGGTGTGAGACGGGTCGGAAAGGGTAAGTAAGCTTCTTTTCATGCTCTGCGTGACCAGGTGCATGTTGTGTCAAGTCTCTGGCTGGGTCACCCTCACTGAGAACATCACAGAGACGTGATGTCCCTGCATGCATGTGCTCCACATGCTTCAAATGACAGCAATGGATTTTATGAGTGCCTTTAGGCAGATGTTTGTATCTCAGGCTTCTGTCCTTGCTCCTCAGAGTCTCCTCAGTGGTGTCCAAGCTTCAGCTCTTCCTAAAGGAGATATCTCCAGTGGGGCAAATGGGTAATGCACCATAAATGCTTCTCTCTCTGCATTGCCTATCAAGGGAGCAGGAGTGGCTGACTCAGATGGAGACACCCAAGCCACAGGTATCTAAACTTAAGCTACTTAACATGACAGGCAGGTTACTGGGGTCTGGGATGGCAAGGCAGAGCATCTGGTTTGGGATACTTTGGTAAGAGGAACCCATCAGCAGGAAGACAGGAGGGTTTCTGTTTGAGAACAGTGCAACAAGCACAAATGCTCCTGTTCCAGCTCCCTGCACTGAGAGAGGAAATGTGTGTGTGTGTGTGTGTGTACATGCCAGTGTGGGTGTGAGAGAAACTCAGATATCCAGGGAGAGGGAAGCAGGAAGAGATGATTTAGTGCCGCTCGCAAGGTATGTCCTGTACTTGCCTCCTCTCCAAGGTCTTGGCACCAGCACATTTCTCTGCAGACAAGCCAGAGGTGCGTTCCTCCAAAGTGATACTCTATCAAACAGGAAAGCCATTTACTTTCTGCTGGCTCTGCAGATTTTCAGTGCCTGCAACTGCAGACCTAAAGTTTATCTTACCGGAGGAATTTATATGGGGCTGTGAGATGGGCTGGTGTTATATGGCTCTAAGTAGTTACATGAAGCCTCTGTCGGATAATAAAATAGTATTAATTGTATTGCTAAGGTTGCATTTTAAACATTAAATTATGGATGGCTTGATAGCATCGTGAAAGCCAGCATCTTGACGTGACCTAACTGTTATCTATGGAAATGGCTAAAATGCCTTTTTACAATGTACTCTGGTTGATTTAACTCTTTGAGGTGACTCTTCACATTAAATTATTTCCTCAGGCAGGGGGAGAGCCTTCCCTTCCTCCAGCATCTCTTTTCCCTTCCCATGTTTTTTGAGCTGCTCTTAAAATCCCCAGTTTACTTTAGCCCAGAAATAGCAAATGGTGGGGACGAACCCAGATGATACACCGTTTCCCACTTTGTCCCGTGCATCTCTGGTGGTGCAAAGGAGGGGACTGCACAGGCAGCAGGAGGTGTGGGATTGTACTGAGAAGGTCCAAGGAAGCCCCCGTGCAATGGGAGTGGACACCATGACCCAGAGTGGTGCCTGCCCAGCTCTGCCCTCAGCCCAAGGAAGAAATCAGAGAGTGAACGCACCGGTGCCTGTTAATCTAATTAAAGAAGTCAGCCCTAAAGGCCAATTACAACACAGCCAGTGTCAACAGCAATTCTTCCCTCGCTGGCAGTTTTAGGGGCAGGGGCAGAGCTGGCAGTGGAGCCTTTCGGGGCTGGGAACGGCATGTGCTGCCAAGGAGGAAGTAGAGACAAACAAGAATTTAGTGGGTTTGCTCTATTTATTTTTTAAAGGGATTGATGGATTTGTCAGTGGAGGTGACTAGCTGAAGAGCTGATAGATGTCCCTGCTGTGTTGGGCGAGTCCCAATCCAGTGCGCCCCCTCCCCCCCCCCCTCCCCTGTGCTACCCACCCTGGTGTTTTCCTGTGTGCCTCCTGCAGCAGATGAGGCACACAGTGTCCCCGCGGGCTCTGTGGTGGGAGCTTGGCTAGTGGCACTCTCCCACCACTGCGCTGAGGGCCCCCCGACTTGCACCCCCAGCTGGGCAAGGTACAGCTGGCCGGTGGGGTGGCCGCCTGGGACCCCGCCGTGCCCGGCATCCCACGGTTGATGCATGAGACTTGGCAGCTCGGTGTTTTCAAAGCTGCAGGGTTGACGTGTCCCTGCTGACCCCGGGGGAGCAGCCGGCATGCTGACCCCGCTGCTGGCTCCTGAGCTGCTCACAGCCCCAGCGGGACACCAGACCCCTCCGGGATTTTAGGAGAAGGACCCCCTTGGCTCACCCTGGGACTGATGCCCTGAAGCTGAGGGAGGCATTAAACATAGAAAAAACAATACAAAAAAAAAGAGAATTATCCCGTTATCCCTTCTGCCACCATCCCCCTGGGTGCAAGTGGGGTCTCTGCTAGGATGAAGGGCCCCCTGCTCGTTTGTTTTCATCCCACAAGCCACGGGACCTACCTCCTGCCCTGTCACCTCTCCACTCAGAAAGACATCCATGCACTGGAAGACATGGAAATGAAATGCAAATCTCTGCTGCCCACAGCTCCCGTAGTGCACCTGTCCTCTGCTCACCGCAGCCGCATGAAAACCCCGGTCGTGGCCTCTGGGAATCCAACAAAATAGGTAAAGGGCTAATGCCTGCGGTCGGGTGACCTTGAATTTTTATACTAATAAGGCTACTTGATGGGGTTTTTATCAAAAGAAAAAAAAAAATCCTTTCCTAGGTTGCGGTCCCCTGAGAGCGTTTTGATGTTAGAGACCCCCCCTGCCTCTCGGATCATGGAGTGCTAATTTATCTTAGGAGCCAGTAGCAGCTGCTCACGTTACAAGTGGGAATTTCTTCCCTTTGTTTTCCTTGAGGTTGCTCTCCTGAACTTCGGTTCAAGGGTTGATTTAGGTGGATCTGTGTTACAGGCTGAGGAGATATTTTCAGTGTTCGGTGTCTGAGGTGGATCGAGCTCAGCACTCATTTCTGGCTACTTTAATAAGCCCCACTTTGTAGGGTTTACAGCCTCAGGGCTGGGTTTATGTGGTATAAAGTGTACCCAAGGGAGTCACACTGATGCAAAATATATATATATAAGAAGGTCATCGTGTTTATGCTCCCCGCAGCCCCCAAAGACCCCTGTTACAAAGCAGCTGCCCAGAAGAGAAGAGCCCAGGACCGGAGCCCAAGTGCCCAGCAAAGCCAGTAATAACTTCAACACAAAGAGCAAAAAAGGAAGCCCTGCCCAGAGATTTGATTTATGGGAAGTGTTTGGTAATAATGTTTAAAGTGGATTTAAAAGTCTGAGGGCTGAGACTTCCTGGCAAACGTCTGTTCTTAGGGCACAGAGGAGCCGTCCAGATGCCGGTGAGATGGGAGGTGAATGCATGTACAGAAAAATCAACTGTGTCCTTAAGGCGGCTTGGCTCTCCTACATGACTTACAAAATAGTTCCTTAAGCTCCAAGCTGCTCTCCTTCCTCAAGAAAAACACAGATTCTTCTTTCTACTCAAAATCCTCTGTTGGTTGTCCGGGACAGGTCCAAGAGCTGTGGGTCTGGGGGTCTGGATGCCTGGTTTGACTCAGGGAGGATGTCCTCTCTGGGATGGTGCTCCTGAGGGAAGAGAGCAGATGACAGTAGTGCCGTGCTAGTCATCCCGTCATCCATGTGGTCTACATGGCTGGTCTGGGACGAGCCAGCTGGCCCTCCTGTTTGGGCAAGTGGTGCATGACTGAAGTCTTGTCCATGCCCAGGTTCTGCTGGTCCATGCAATCTCGATATGCAGAAACAGGCCAGCTGGCTCCAGGAGCACCACCGCAGGCTGAAGCAGAGCTCCTAACAGCAGAGAAATGCAACCCAAAGAGGCTGAATCCCTCCTTGACTTACATCTTGCTGGAGAGCAAGGGTCAATTGCTCCAGAGGTAACAGGAGCTTCCCGCTGCCACATCCCAAAGAGATGAAAGGCAAACTTCTGGCAAAAATTATGGCGGAGCGTGGCCTGAGCTTTCC
>JAOQGH010000012.1:5106016-5119742 GCA_025769975.1 Gallinago jamesoni
AAGCACTATTCCATTATACTACAGACTTTAAGTCAGAAGAGAGCGTCACGGTCTTCTCTTTTGTGCTGCTGTAATTTCTTGCCAAACTAGTGGTTTTCCACTTGTGGTCTGTGAGTAATGGTGAGTGTAAAGGCTATTTCAGAAGGGTCTGTAAAGGTGACTAAAAACAGTAAAGGGAATTTTTTTTCAGAGGTCTCAACAAGCTACTGGCTTGGACAATATCTCGGAAAATACTGAAACCCATTTTGAAGATGCCAGGGAGCAGGGCCCTCCTTGGGTTCAATGCCACCATCTCTTTGAATCTTACTTTCCATTTGCATCTCTCTCTGTCCAGACCTCTGTATTCTATTTTGGCTTTGTCAGTCCAACAGGAGAGCACCGTGCTGTGAGAGATGTGCTGCTCTAGTGAGATGGTTTGCAGCCTACGGCCATGGGATGCCTCGCACAACAGTGATAACTCCTGAGGCTTTCATGGAAGAGGCTGGAAAAAGGGCACCAGCTGCCAACAGGATGGAATTTGCCAGTGTCCACATTTTTAGGGAAAAGCTACAAGGGTCACAAGTTGAGAAAGGTGGAAAACCTCTGTCTTTGGTAAACAAAAGATCTGAGCTTCTTCATAGTCGCACTGTGTGGCAGATTTAGCGCTTCTCAGTGAATTGTTTTTCTGTACTCTTTCCTGATTTGAAAAATTCATTTAAAAGTCCAGACACCACAGCTGAGTGTATAACTTCAGTCACGCCTCGCTAATGCTGCCTACAGAGGTAGTCAGATCTTGCCTCCTCCCACTGACTAGGTCCACTCCTACATTGAGACATCACACAAGCCCTCATCACCACTATAAACTCATGCCCTGTGGACCAGTAACAGGACTTCATCAGCTTTCACGGAGCTGCCGACCTGCAGTGGATGAAGAGCAGATGCATTCTGACTTGCCTTTGGTTTTGCTAAAGTACATATTACTTGAAAGAACGCTGTAGAGAGGTTGGTGCTGGTCTTTTCTCACAGGTAATTAGTGACAGAATGAGAGGGAATGGTTTCAAGCTCTAACAGGGCAGGTTTAGACTGAATATTAGGAAAGAATTTTTCACAGAAAGAGTAGTTGGGCATTGGAATAGGCTGCCCAGGGAGGTGGTTGAGTCACCATCCCTGGACATGTTTAAGAGTTGTTTAGATGTGGTGTTGGGGGATATGGTGTAGGGGAGAACTTTGTAGAGTAGGGTTGGTGCTTGGACTCAATGATCCCAAGGGTGTTTTCCAACCTAAATGATTCTAGGATTCTATTCTATGATTGTCCAATGAGTCAACATCAGAGTTAGTCCAGTTTAAATTTTTCTGCCCTTATTCTTCACCCTTGCACCAATCAATGTAGTATTATCTGACAGAAGTGGTCTAGAACCTAGGGTCATCCCACATTTGCAGTGAGTACTGTAGACCACACCACCCACTAAACAGCTGTGGCAGGTCCTCTGTGCAATACTGGCTCTACTTGCCTCCTACCATCTGTATTAGACTCTAGACTGGGAAAAAAATATGAAAATTCATATTTATAATGTGTTAAATAAAGAGAGTAATAAAAGAGCCCAGGTGTTGGCACTGTCCTACGATCTTCCATGAAGAGGGAAGTTAAAGGAAATTCTTTGGAGATCTTGGGTTGAAGACCATGAAGGAGGCTTAAAAGCCCAACAGTCTCTGCCAATGTGATCCCTCTTCCTGTCCTCATGTCTGATGACATATTTTATAGAATCATAGTTACTTTGGGTTGGATCATCTAGTCCAACCTCGCCCTGCAATGAATAGGGACATTGTCAACCAGGTCAGGTTGCTCAGAGCCCTGTCCACCCTGACCTGAAATGTTGCCAGAGATGGGGCATCTAGAACATATCTGAGCAACCTGGGCTAGCGTTCCACCAACCTCATTGTAAAAAATTTCTTCCTTTTATCTAGTCTAAGTCTACCCTCCTTTAGTTTAAAACCATTACCCCTTGTTGTATCACAACAGGCCCTGCTAAAATGTTTTTTCCCATCTTTCTTATAAGCCCTCATTAAGTACTGAAAGGCCACAATAAGTTATCCCTGGAGCCTTCCCTTCTCCAGAGGCTATGAGCAAGGAAGGCATGCTGACCCCGTGTCTGAGATACTGTAATATCATTGCAATCAGCGGCACTTCTGGTCACTCCTATCTTTTTAGTGGTTCAACTTTATTCGATACAGCTCTGCAGTAGATCTGAAGATGTAGCACTTTGTCGGCATAAAGACCACAGCTGGGCTGTCACAGTGGAATAGAGCAGATGGGCGAGGAGGCAGATCGAAAGGCTGCCCGCACCACTGGGTACTCATTTAGACAGCAGTAGCAGTAAGCTTGGTACCCTCTGCTCAGGTTGCTGTTAGTGGACATCTAATCAATACAGTCAATGGGCTGTAGGGAGTAATTCATCATGGCCTAAAGAAGACATCTGCAACAGGTAAGATGAATCATGCCCAGCACCTGTCTCTTTCTGCCCATTGACTATGAAGGGGACCTTGAGAGACTAACTCAGCTGAGGACATGTTTGAAGTCAAAAGGGATGAATATCATCCTCACTGATTCTTACCAAGCTTCATTGTCTAACTTCAGGTTCATCCCTGTCCTACCAGCTGGTCCTTTGCAAAAACTCCATCCTGAGACCCTGAAGGTCTCTTGCCTCCACTCCTTCACTTGAAAGGCTCCAAGAGCCAGCCAAAACTTCATTCCTGAGAACAATTAGAAAAAAGATTCTTATTTCCACTTATATCTCACTTTTGTTTTGCTAGGCAAAGCAAACCAAACAACTTCAGTCTCCTGTCACCAGACACTGCAGCCAGCTTTCCACTGCACCTGCTCCAGTATAAAGTTGCATAGTGACAGTTCCCCATCAACAGTGATGTTTGGAGATCTCTATCAAGGCAGGTGTTCAGCAAATGGTCTCTTTGTAAGGGAAGTGCACCACTCTGCTAATTGGCAGCACAAGAGCTGTACAACGCAGTGACACAAGGCTTTGTAACTTAAGGTTCTGCTTGGGGTGAATATAATCTTCTCTTGCACCTGAAAGCCTGTTTTTTAAATGTTATCAGCCATGTCCAGAGACTGGTGTGTGGAAACAGGTTGCAATGCAAAATATTCCTGCTCACCCAATGAAGTTGGGCGGGGGCCACCTTGGATTGCCTTTTCAGTGGTATGGGTAAGCAACACCATCACAAGCATGACGGCAAACACTAGATAGACCAGTGCTCCTGAAAAACGCTGTATCAGCAAAGGTGGAGGTGGAAACCAGATCTGGGCAACAGGCAGAGACTGTGTTTGCAAAGGAGATGGAGGTTTGATGTGTTTGGTGTTGTGGGTGTACCACCTTTTAGACGGAGAAGATACTTCTTGTACGTCTTTCCTGGCATGCCTCTGAGACTCCATTTGGCTAAAGTTTGCCTTTACCACGTGAGCTAGAGTGCTGTGCAAGTGTCAGGTCACAAAGACGATGAAACGTCTCCCAGAAATCAGTTTGATCCTGTCTTTACTTAGCTATTTAGCCATATACTTAGCTCTACTTTAGCTGTTAGAAAGGGTCATTGTAACAGGCATTAGCAAAATGACAGACAGGCAACCTGCTCCAGTGGGCGGTGTCCCTGACCATGGCAGGGGGTTGGAACATGATGGCCTTTAAGGTCCCTTCCAACTCTAACCATTCTATGATTCTATGAAATCTCCATCCTTAGCTAGAATGACTTTCCTCTACCCACCTCCTCTCCCAGACTACTGAGCTACATTAAAAAACCTAGATCTGAGCTTTTCAGCTCAACTTTCCTGTTTGCTCACAGCTAAAGAGCTGAAAGGCCTCGGTTTTGAGAAAGCCAGTGTGATAAAGCACCTCCTTGGGCAAGAGGAGATTTGCAGTCTTTGGCGTCTCACGGGCCATGTTTATTTGTTGCTGATGGGAAAAAAAGCAGGTATTTTGTTCACCCTCTGGTTGACTGTGGCATGGAGACAGATTATCCCCAGCCAGCTTTCGCTTGATTGCTCCTGCCATGCAGCATCTCCTCCAGATGCAGGGGATGGTTTTTTTGTTGGAAGCCAAATGGGTGCCAAAGATAAGCTTTCTCAAAGGAATGTCCCTCTCTGATCCCGCTCTTCCACCGGTGGCATGCTAATTAAATGAACTCGGCTGTGCACGGAGCCCGGCTCCCGGACGAGGAATTCCTGGTCCTCGCCAACTTTCCCCTAAAGCTGCGATATTCCAATAAATCACGGGGCTGAGTTATGGGGCTCTGTTTGGTGGGGGCTGCTTTTAATTGCAGTTTTAGGAACTGTGGGAAAGGAGAATTAATGCCATATGTTTTTTAGGCTTATGGACCAGTCGCGGGGTCTCGCTTTCAGTTTTGGCTGGGATTCAAACATCACAGCGAATTTTAAGGTTCCTCTGTGTCAAAGCCACAGCAAAAGGGGGGAAGGGGAGGAGAAGAGATGGCGGTGGGGTGAGGGAGGGTGCTGCAGTGTGGTGCTGTGTTGCTGGGGTGGAGAGGCAGAGAGAAATGAAAGGCTCCTTCCAAAGGGGAGGAGAAGCTCTCCAGGTAAAGTCCATCTGCTCTCTGGCCCTCAGCAGGGGCAAAGGAGCCTGAAACTTGTGAAAAAGAGGAACATACTGAGAAGGGGAATGGAGCATGCAGGTTTTTTTCCTGGACACTGTTTTCTCTCATACTACTCCTCCAGTGGTTTGCCTTCCTGTGGTACTCTCAGGGCTGAGTGATGTGGTGCCTTCTCCACTCCTCTCCCTGCTGCTTTTGGGCTCTGCCATGGGCGTTCATTTATAAAGGTGAGCTTGGAGGAAGTTCAAGGCTGGGCTTACATACCATAGGACTGACTTTTGCGAGCACAGTTCAGCCCCTAATATAATAGGACAAATGTCAGGAGAACCTTCTCAGACTTCTGGTCATAGCCACCACAACATTGGGGACTGTATTACTAGGTGGCACCAGGCTGGTTCCTTTTGGAACACAAGAACCAAGAACTTAAGGCTGCTCTAAGAGGACAGCTTTCCTCCAAATCCAACCCTGCCTTGTGACCTGCAAAGGAATGGGGGACTCTACCTAGTCCTCACTGCACCAGGACATATTAGCAGTGCCAGTCCTGGATGGTGATGTGTGTCAATCCAGAACATCCAATCACCTGTCCAGCCCACACTTTTTGTGGGAAAGAGCAGTGCTCAGGGTGTGAAAAACACAAACCAGAGGGAGGAGCAGGCACAGTACAACATGGACCACAGCGTCTGTACCTGCTCTGTCTGAGTACCTGCTCATAGTAGATATTGTGTGAGTCTAATCCCTCTTTTGAGTGGTGGGCATGGTCAAAGGACTTGGCCGTGCCCACCACTGCAGGTGAGCACAAGCCACCTTGCAACTCCTCACAGCCTCCATCTGATGGTTATTATCTGCAGGATCATTACACTCAGCCATAGGCTGTCATTTGCAGATCCCCATGACACACTTGCTGAAGCTGAAAAGGCACCATTTTGCCTTTTCCAATGCCAAACCAGGACTCAGTTGTTCCTCTTACAGGAAGTGAGGAAGTGAGGAAGCCTTCTTTGTCTGAAAGCCTGGCCCATGAGTGAGTTGAAATGCCTTTCCCCCCCAAATCTCACCCATGTTCTACACAGCAGCTTCTTCACCTAACACAGAAATAAGTCCACCCCTGAAAAAGAAAAAATGGCTTTTTGTAAATTCTGGGTGTCATGGAAAATGAAGCAAGTGAGAGACTGAATGGTGGGCAAAATCCCAGCTGAGCATGGAAATCCAACGCACAGACCCAAGCTCTCTGTTTTCTCCCAGTTGCAAAAAGACTGTGACTTTGTGATGTTGAGACACCGTCATGAACACAGATTTTCCTCCTCTCTTCTATTCTGAGCTGCTTTTAGGATGGGTTTAAAATAACCTGAAAGCAATGTGGGATGTCAGCGGTAGTGACCCAGGTGGGGACCCATCCAACACACGTGGTCATGCAATGTTGTTTGGAGCATGACTAATTGTGACAATTAGTCACTAATGCTAAATAACAAAAGGATGAGTCCAGCCAAGACAGAGGTAATAATTAGTTACTCTATTTGTTAACATGGTATGAGGAGGGAAGGATCTGGCAGATGACTCAGCTCTGATGAGGAAAAAACATGCATAACACGTCACACAGATTTTCCAGGTCTAAGGATGATATTGCCCATTCTAGATGTTGCCACCAGAGCTACCAAAACAGCTCACTCTGAGATTTATCCAGCAACCAAAAAGCAGCTGTATGCAATAAGAGAAGGGTTGTGATGTACATTAAAAAGGGGTCTAAGGAATTGTTTCTATCAGCTCTGAGAAGGTGTAAATACCTCATGACTTCTAGATCTTGCCCATTTTTGGAAACGACTTTATTTCTCAGAAAAATAAAAACCACGTATCTCAGAGCTGTTCCACATTTCTAAGAAAATTACTCTCCATCTTAAAATGCATTCACAAGAAAAAGTAAATTTTCATGAAAAGCTTTCAATGAAACATTTTAACAGATTGCATTTCCTCAGTTTCACTTCAAGGACGTTAAAGTGTTTTGGTGACATAGAGGGATATTGCTTAAACTTGTTTTGATTAATTTTGTATTATATTGCAATATTAATTGAAACATTTTCAATGTGTGTTATATTTTATTGTGCTGGGATTTATGTTGCATGTGCCTTTGTTATGTTCAGTTTTGACATTATCAAAGAGAAATGTTTCAGTGGTATCAGACTGAATGGCTTTTACATTCTTGTTCCATCAAACATTTTAAAATTTTATGGGTTTGTTCAGATTCAGAATGATAAATAGGAAGCAAATGTGGACATTTCCCAGAGGACAAAGATTCTAAATTCCACCCAACACTGCCTCTGTGTTTAGAAGGAAACCATGTTTTCTGGGCATTAAATCTGCAACTTTGGAGAGCTGGTTTGTCTCCCAGCTCCACCACTGCCCTGGGCAAGTCACTTAGGACTTGACTACAGGAGGAAGGAAACTGGAACAATCACCCAGGGTACATTAATTTGCTTCCTATGAAGGGTGAATTCATGTCTATATCAGGTTTCCAACCTGGGCCAGTCACCCTGGGGCCACTCACTTGGTTTAAAAGAGATTCATCTCCTCCTAAACGAAATGTCAGCTGAAGTCAGATGAACCTTTGCCAATGGCAAAAGGAGACCAAGGTGAGCACCTCACCTGAAGATGTCCAACATTCCTGTGATGAATCTCCCTTCTGGTTTCTGGTGCAATGAAATTTGGCCCAGCCTGAGAACAGCTTACACCCGTGCACAAAGGCCATGGCTACACTGCTGCCCTCCTTGTCTCCAGGCTGCCAGCCTCTGTGGGGCAAAAAGGGGCTCCAGCCTGGCCCCACACCCTGATCCTTGGACAATCAGGACTCAAAGCAAAGCATCACATCCATCGTTTGGTGTGGATGTGGTCTCAAGCTCTACAAGTGGCTGGCATTTTAAATTCACACCAAAAGTTTAGTCCCCAGTCACTTCTCTACATGAAAACCCCTTCATCTAACTACCCATCCAATTCATTACCTGTAAAAGGAGCATTATGCTAATGCTTCTTGCCTCAGCTTGGTCTCTCTGGATGTATCAGGATCATCTCTTTCTTAGTTATGTTCTGGGATGAATACAAGGGATCTTTGATCTTGTTCAGACCTCATCACAACCCAGAATAGTTGCCCTTTGACTTTTCTGCATCATGGAAACATTTCCTTTCTCTGTGATCAAACATAGCCCCATTTAAATACTTACAAACATCTCCCTGGCAAAAAAAGATTACTTTCTCCCTACCGATTTGCCCAATTCCCCTGTGCATCCAATTTGTAGATCTGCACTGACAGCAGCAAGCTTCTCGGTCTTTTAGGACAGTATTGGACACAACTCCTGAAGACCTCGTCCCATCGACACCTAGGACAAAACTCCCATTCATCTCGCTGGGATCAAGGTCCTCACCAGTTGACAAGCAAATCCTCATCATGTCTCCTGGAGTGTGTCCTGTCCCTCATTTAGCTGGCTGGGAAGCTGAGGATGAGGGGTTAGGGCAAGAAGGGACAGCCAGGACCACAGCTGATGGTTTCTCATCCAAACCACCTGGTCTGTGCAGCAGCCCCAGCTGTGTCTCTGGAGATGGTGGAGAGACAAGATATGAGGAAGAGCTGTCAAAGACAGACAACACAGCAGTTTCAGTTGTGTATTTTAGTTCACCTCAAAGACCTCACTGCTTCATTTTTGCAGTGCCTTTGTCTTATTTTCCTTCACATGCAAGTTTTCTGAAGCCCCTTCTCATTTGGGAGCCCCTCGGAAGGTCTGTGGAGGTGAAGATCAACTCCTTCCCCCTCTCCATGTCTGAGATGGGTTTGTAAATCACTTTACTGGGACAAGTATGATGGGCTATCTGCATTCCCCTTTCTAATTGCCCATCTTGGTACAAGATAGTCAAACCGGGGCAATACTGACAAGTCTGGGAGCTGAACTCCTCTAGATCTTCAGACTTGTTTTTGAAGTCTGTGCAATTCTTTACATTTTTTTTTCCTGGCTTCTTGGGCTTGTTAAATAACAAAACAAAGGATAAAAGCTCACATAAAGTTGCAGCTGCTCAGCACTGACCCAGCTCTTTAACACCAAAGGGGTGTGCAGCCGAGAGGGGCAGCACGTGAGTTCTCTTTTCTGACTCAACGGGGGAGTAAAAGCATCAGAAGGGGCTGATTTTGCAATTGGCACAAAAAGCTGTTGGACACCTTGCAGTCCTTGTCTTTCAAAGTGATCTGGGCAGCTTCACTGCCCTTCTGCTTTGGGAAGCAGCTCTGACACGGGAGGTGTTTTCTGCTGCTTGCAGGAATACCTGCTTCACTGCTGGCTTCGTTCCTCTTCATACAGCTCCTTTCATAGGGGCAGCAACAGGACATTGGAGCAGTGGTCCTGGGTCAGACCAAAGGCAGAAAAGAGAATTAAATAGTATTTCCCATCAGCCTGCTCCCACCAGGCTCACTCCCTCCCACCTGCTGGATACTGGGTGAGGCTTCAGCCATATCAACAACCCAACGGAGGTTTAAGTTCCCCATGCAAGTCACGGAAACAGATTTCATGGAGAAATTTGAGCATGAACATGCTTGTACACACTGGTGTTTGATGGATTTGGACTGCATCTCTTGACATCTGGGCCCCACAGGTAAAAAGAAAGCGGGAAGTCATGCAAAGTCTATAGTCCGGCAAGGGCTGTGGTTGCATGAGAGAGTGGCAAATTTAGGCAGGTTTTTGGCCTCTTTTTAAACCAAGCCTAAGTGCTGACCATGTAGAGCAAAAGGTCACAACCAAAGCTGTCTTTAGGCTGATCAGACCCACAACATCATGATGCTAAGCAACATAAAGGGCAGATCTTATCTTCCCTTGTCACTCAGGGCCAGAGATAGTCCTCTTATGAAATGAGTAAAATAGGAGATAAGATGGGGATAACCCCTCTTTGGACAAAATTTTGACAGCAGCCAGTCTTTCCAAGAAGAAAATGAGAAATCTGTCACCAAATCACCTCTGAACCCCTCCCATTCCCTGATGTTTAGCACATGTGTTTTAGTCCAAGTGCTCTTGGCCTCACACTCCAGCCTCCTAGAGAAAGCCTATTAACAGCCTAAGGGACATTAACATTAAGTACCTTAATTATCTGTGAAGGATTTCATATGGACAACCCACGAAGAATTTAGCTCCCATTGCTGAAGAATGAGCTATGTCCAACTTTGCTCGAAAACGAACCCACATGTTTGAGCCCAAATCTGTGTAGGAACACTCATTTTGAAATAAAAATGACTGAGTTTTGTCAAAGACTGACTTTCACCAGCAAGACAAAACTCTGCTTTTCAGACCAATATGTGCAACACTTGCACTGATGGGACAAACGGTGCAAAAACCAAACGTGTTTATTTTGGTGCAAAATTTACATACGGAAAGGTCCCCAGAGCATTTACTGTATGACTTAGAGCAAACAGCTTAACTTCTGAGGTCCCATTTCCTCTTCTTTAAAATGAGGGTGATGCTATTTGTGCATTTTTCAGTTTAGGTACCACTTAGCAGGTGCACCAAGCCTGCACCCACTGCAGTCCTTTACTCGATGGGCATTGGTGGGAAGGGGACCAATACCTTTGGAGGGGACATCAAGCTCTCCCTCACTTTGGATGGCTGTCTATGGACACAGTAGCTTCTAATTTAAAATAATACTAACAGACTGTGGAAAGAAACAGGCACCCACCGAGACCACTTTATTTTCAACGTCTGTCTTAGAACAAAATTAATCAGGCCCTGTTTAATACCTGCTGCTCACCCTCATATTTAACATGTGTGGGACTTAAACATGATTAAACTCCTGACATTGGTCCGTTAGCCATGAGTCCCAGAATAGGGACTATTTAGCATAGGCTAAATTTTTAACAGTAAATGTGGAGTTAAGGGCATCATGGACAGTGGCTGCTTTTTGCATCCCCCTTGTTATGAGGAGAGAGGTAATTTCAGAGGGGAAAGCTAAAATAACACAGCATGAACTAAGAGGAAACTACCTTCCCTGACTATCAGGAAACTCAAACCAAACAAGGGTTAACTGTGCAGAGCCAGAACTGACTGTAAGTGGGAGGTTTGGGCTTTATTTTATTGTTGTCATTAATTTCCTTCCTTTTACTTTCAGTAGATGAGCACAGAGTTATTTACATTAGACACAGCTGTGCCCCACTGAGGTATACCTTAAGAAACATTAAAAGTAATAGAAAAAAAGCAGCTGAAGGCACATGGATGATTTTTGGTACTAGCAGCACCAAGGGCTTGTGCTTTTGCTTTGGAGCACACAGTGATAGTGTCAACTCCCCAGATCTTTGCTGGTCCATCTGTAGGGTGTCAGAAGGAGAGATGAGTCACTCTCACTTTAGAGGACATGAGATGTTAATGATATGCCAGCTTATCTTTTTTTACTCATGCTTTTATTGCAGAAATAACTAAGAAAGTCTTGATTTGACCTGTTATCAGTAGGTTCCAGAGTTAATAAATTGGAGAAGATCATGTGTCTTTCTGCATGTCTCTGTTCAGAAGAAGGCTTCATGCCCATTCTCATTTTTGCATTTGGAAGTGGGTTTTTTTCCCCACTCAGATAAGGGCTAGAGCTCTGCAGAAACAGGGGCATGCAGTAGAGCCTGTGTGACTCTGCCTGAACCACTCCCTTTCTTTATACATTTCCTTTCCTCCTACTATTTGTCTGCCTCGGCTAATTAGATTATTAAAACATGTGCCTTTTGTACAGCTCCAGCACAAACAGTTGTTCAGGAGGAAGGGACGAGCTCCCCACATCCACCTCCTCCCCACTCCATTCTCTGCTCCCTGGGACCTTGTTTATCTTCACGCCAGCTGAGTTTTCCAGTGAAACCCAATGCAAGGCATTCACCAGAAATTCATTAGCAGAATTGAATGTATCACTGCCGGCCCATTTTTACAGAAACACCAGTAAATTCATCAGGGCTCATGGTTACCCTCTCTCAGCTGCTCCTCCAGGGCAGCGGAACATCAATGTCCTGGTGTTGGTGGAAACAGGCATGCAGAAAGGCTGGGAGCCTCATCAGGAGCCAAAGTGTTTCAGACTCCTGGAGTATCCAAAAGTCAATGCCTCATTGCTACACAGCTTCCCTCCCACCCAGGTTTCTGCACAGCCGGCCAGAGGCTTTATTTATGGGCTGGGATGCTCAGCAGCAAAACGGTTAGAGCACTTGGCATCAGGGGGTCATAATTACCCTTCCAAGTTAACACCCATTGAGATGAATGGGAGCACACCCTTTTTCTGTGGGTGTTATTGTTGCAGTCTGCCTGGCTGCAGACTCAAAGGCAAGAGTTTACTTTGGTTTGCAACCAGAAAGGCTAGGAACCGCCTCTCTTTTATTTTTTCTTCCCAATAAAAGGAAAGGAAAAGGTTTGCTTTTGCAGATATGTAGGGTGGGGAATGAGGGGTTATGGTGAAGCAATATCATTTGGGTCTGGTGGTGCTGAGCACCTATAAACTCTTCTGGCTTTGGAGAGGCTGAAGTGCTCTGGGAAGTGAGCTCCTGGGTTCAGCCCAGTTCCCGTTGGTGGCCAGGGAAAGTTCCTGTGTTATCTTTTCTTTGTATCTGAGAAAAGGCTGAACCTAATAAGCAGCTGGAGCTGCTAATCCCCCAAAACTGCTGGGGTTTCCCACACTCAGCTGCTGCAGGTGCATCACCGGGGTGCAGCCACCATCCTGACAGCAGCACCGTGGTCACGTCCATCTGAGAGATGGAGCTGGGCTATGGCCGGGGTTGCAGCATGGTTTGGACATCCCTCTAAGGGCCTTTCAGCCCACTCCCTACCTTTTGCCCAAAACAGCTCTGGCAGGTGCAAACCATGAGGGAGGGCATAGAAAAGGGCTTAGCCCTGACCTGGACAAGGGGACCTCCAGCCCGTGGGTGCTTCAGCCATTGGGTGTTCATATGGGTACAGCAGAGAAGATGCCAATCCCTCTGCAGAGGATATGCTAACCCTGCCTGTGTGCCAGAAGTTACTTTCCCCTCCCCAAGCAGAAGGAGTTGGCAGAGGAAAGCAACATGTCTGCTCTTTAATCTCCCGTTCCCATCCTAGCATGCCTTACCCTTTTGCCCCCCCCCCTATTTTTCCCCTCTCTGACCTGGGAATCCGCAATCAGGGCAGCGAAAACCAGTGGGGACTGCAAACTGGTGCCTGGAGGCCACGCTTGCAGGATGAGATGTTTGCCAAGCAGCCCAGGGGGACACCGCTCCACTGGGGTGGTGTTTTGTGTCGGGATAACAAACTCACCTCTGGGGCTCATGTGCACTTGAAAGGGTTTGGTGGGAGAAGCAGCACAAAACCTGTCCTCCAGGGAAGATGCAGACTTTGGCATCAGAGGAGAGCTCTGGCTGGGATAGTCTGGAGCAGTTAGAATAAAAAATAAACTAACCTGGCACAAAGGTTTCGTTTCCTGATTAAGTTGTACATTTAGCAGGATGATTAAGGACCTGTAACACTGCCCACCCTGCTCACAGCATCCCTTGCGTGTGTGGAACCCAGGGTACATAACTAAAAGGAAGAAAAAAATATCTTTACCACCCCACACTACTCCCTTGCAGCCGCTTTCCCTCTAGGGTACAAATAAGAGTTGCAAATGCCCATGAGCCAGTGATTATTTGCAGGAAAAAATCACGCTGGCCAAGGGCTTGAGGGTGTTTCAGCCATGCTTTTCCGTGTAGTAAAACAAGGTTCAGGCACAGGCTGCAGGGTGTGCAGCAGGAGCAGCCCCAAGGCCTCAAGAGCCTGGGATTTTCATCCCCTCTGAGGTCCCCTGTGTTTGTTTGTGCAGCCAAGGCCCCATGGGGACACTGGTAGGATGCTCTGCGTGCACAATGCAGAGACACACACATGTATGTACAAACACAACTGCGGCTGGATGGGTAACCCCAAGGCAAACCATCTCCCATAACCCTAAAACAGAGGGACCGTTTACGAGGAAGTGTAGTGACAGGACAAGGGGCAACGGGTTTACATTGGAAGAGGGGAGATTTAGATTAGACACCAGAAGTTGCCCAAGGAAGCTGTGAATGCCCCGTACCTGGAAGTGTTCAAGGCCAGGCTGGATGGGGCTTTGAGCAACCTGGTCTGGTGGGAGGTGTCCCTGCCCATGGCAG
>JAOQGH010000012.1:5125704-5206903 GCA_025769975.1 Gallinago jamesoni
TTCTTTTCCCTGTTCAGGTTCTCCAATTTAACGGATTTCTGCTACCAAAAAAAAAAAAAAAAAAAAAGGAAAAAAAATCCTACCTCTTTGTTCTTTCTTCTACACAAGTTTCCTTTTAAGTGGCTGGAGAGACCTTGATTTCTGTAAGTACCAGAACCCTTTGTCAGGTTGGCTCTCTGATCAGGCTCCTCGGGTGAGCTAAACCCCTTGCCAAGCTTCCCCACGTTTTGCCAGCAGCCCCTTTGAGCCGAGTCCTGAAAAACTGGCTTGTCCTCAGCGGCAGCTATCTCTTTGTCCAACAGAGCACCATTTGAATGGGTAATCATCAAAGTCTAACGAGCCTCTTTTGTGAGCCTTATTCCAGGTGGAAGGACTTTCAGATTTTTTTTTCTTGTGGGTTTTGGCTTAAAAATACATAGGGGAGAAGGGAAAGCAAAGAGCTTTGTACCCAAAGCAGTTTGCTGCTTGTTACCTGCTTAAGCCTTTCCAGTAAAATTGCACCAATAATTCAGAAAAGGTTCCAGGAAAGAAAAGGAGAACAGGTTAGCATCCCTCCCTCTGTTAGCTACTTGGTGCTTGCACAGGACACGGAGGGAGAAGGCAAAAAACAATTGAAGTAAGGATTGAGAAAGTCCTTGGCTTGATTAGAGCCTGAAAGTTTCCAGCTACAACTTCACCTTAACCTGCTTTGCCTCCAGCCTGGCTCTCAGGTGCTGCGTTTGTGCCTGATTTCTGACCCAGGAGCAGAAGAGTCTTAATGATGAGCCTGTGACCAGAGAGAAGGAGCACTTCAACTCACTGTTTACCTACCTTGGAATAAACTCAACCAACCCTCTCCTGACGGTCCACAAATGTGAGAAAAGATAATGTCAATCAAACACTACCTGCCTTTTTGGGCTAACTGGTGGCTCTGGGATATCTGCAGGAAAGAAGCTGGCTCTGATAATTAGAGGAGGAGAAGAAAAAAGGACAGTTAGAGAAGGAGAAGCCAACTACATTTCCCATCCCTGGCTACACAAATTCTCAATTACTTCAGGGTTGACCTCTTCGGGTGGAGCCCAGGTGGCTTCTCCAGTTGAGCCTCCAGCCCAAGCACTGGGGAGGGGGTTGGAGGTTGATAGCTGTGCTGTCAAGATAAGTTATTTGCCAGAAAATCAGATCAGCTTTTGTGGTTGTTGTTTCTTTCTTTCTGGGATAAGAAATGCTGCTAAATCAGCTAAAGTAAATCACTGACAGAGGCCACAGAAGATCCAAAGCTGCGGGCGTGTTACTGCCCAGCTGTAAATCTCTGACAGGCATGTAGAAGAGGAGGTCACTACATGGGCAATTAAATTAAAGATTAATAAATGGCCAAGGGACTGCATTGTCAGTGTAAAATAGTTGCTAATGACCGCAGTGAGGTCACAGGGTCTTCTGAGACCTATCTGAAGGGCTTATAAGAGTCTATATGGCCTACCTTGGTCAAAGCCTAGTGACAGCTTTAGGCAGCAGGGGAAAGAGTCCACCTGGTATTTAAATGCCCAATTGAAATAGAAGTGAGGCACCTAAATGTTCTAAGGGATCTGCAAACCACAAACCATGGACTCAGCAGACCTCAGAAAAGGTGAACTCTGGGCTGGCACGTGGTTTGGGGATGCATTTCTTCTGGGAAAGTGGTTTTCCTGCAGATTTTTTAAGATTTCTCCATCTGCATCTCCTCTTGACTTCACCAGCTCCTAAAGTGGAGCCCACAGCTTTCTGGTGGCTTGAGCCTCCCAAATGGACCCACTTTCACCATGGGTCCCAAAGGCACGGTGAAGCATCCAAGAAGGGCTCAGTCTGAGGTGGATCTCAAGCAGTTGAGTTGTTGGGGTTGCAGAAAGAGCAGGCTAGCTGTGTTACTGTCTTGCAGGACACCACGTATGGTACAGGACCCAAAGGGACATCTAGGCTTTAATTCAGCTCAATGTCCTGAAGACTGGGGAAGAGTGGGAGGCAAATTAACCAGAAATGAGACAGCAAAGCCACAACAGGACATGCTGAATTCTTGGAAATCAGGCCTTAAAAACAGGTCCCTCCCTTGTTTCATTTTTTTTAATGAGAATTGAAAAGAAAATAACAAAACCAGGTCCTCTTTTAGTAAATTGTTTGGACTGATTTGCCAGCTGGGAAAGGATGTCTTCAGCAGAGCTGAAGCAGCCTGTGGCTTTGGTCTAACAAATGGCCTCCCAGAGTATGTCTGGAGGAAAAAAAAAAAAAAAAAAAAAAAAAATATATATAATCTGGCAGCATTTGCACAGCCTGTTTACATTTGTCTGGTGAAAATGCTCTGACAAATCAGTTTGCTTGGAGGAATGGTTGCGGAGGCCGACTCCTCCACCTAAAGACTCTGGTGCTTGTGGCTTTCAGATGTTCAGTTTCCAGGTGATGAGGTCTGGTGCTCAGGTTGTCCCTTGGGTAGGACCATAAGCCATTTTCGTGCTCTTGGTGAGGACACCTTGAGTGGGGTTGATGTCTGACAGTTGCCAAGAACATAAGCATGAGTCAGAGATGCCTACACTGCCTTCCCACACATCCATCCACTGTGTCACTTCAGTGCAGCCAGACTTTTATTGCTCTTACTGCACTTCTCTGCCTGGGCTTCTCAGCTGCTTTAGGAGTCCCCATGCAATAAGACATAAAGCAGGGTCTTCATACAAGCCTGTCATATAGCCACATGTAAGGCTGCTAGGAGAGCTTCTCAAATCCAGAAATGTTGTCTTGATGCTCATTCTCTGACCTGAGATGCCAGCTTTACCCCTACAGTAACTCTCTCCATGTCCTCTAGTTGAATGGATGCTCGTCTAAATTTAACAAAGTCTCTTTGTGAGCCTTATGCCGGGCAGAAGGATCACTCTGTCTTTCCCTTAGGGATGGAGGCAGGAATCAGATAAGAAAGTGGCCAAAACTCTTTGATACCAATATTACAACACCCCACCGCTGTGACATTGTGGGACAAGTTACCATCTTACTCCCCCCAGGAAGACGGTACCTATAGATTAGAGTCACCATCTCACCACTATACCATGCTCCACAGGTCACTTTCAGTCACGTTTGATCAATTCAATGGGACCTCTGTGCAGCTTTTGGATGTGTCAGGAGGAAAAAGCTGGATGCTATTTTTATCTGGTTATCGTCCAAACAAAGCCAACGTGACAGGCTTCAGAATGAAACGGGACATTAAAACCAGTTTGGCTGCTTTATTGCCACCACCTGAATGAACGAACACCTGGATGGAGAAGGAGGCAGGTCCCAACAGACCAGGGATTGGCAGCGGTACCAGGGGCATCTCTCAGCAGTGGAGTGGTTCAGGCTCACAGGCCTCTCCAGGCACAGCGTTTTTAATTGCGGAAACCAGCCAGCGTCGCCCGCTTCCATGAATGCACCCACGTCTCTGCTCACTCTCGGCGCTGCTATTTCCAGCTTCCCAGGCAAACAGCACTTCGCATTTAGCTAATTACTCTGGGAGAGCAGCAGGGTATCTGGAGCTGCAGATTTCGCACAGCTTCTATTAATATCCCCCGGGGCTTGCAGGTTTGTGTTTCCTTGGGATAATACCGATCTCCCCCTTTGCCTCCACACAGGAGAAGAGGAACAGACGCTTCGGGCTGGAGCCATGGTGAGCTCGGTGCCGTCTCACTCCTCGTTGTCACTCTCGTCTTGCTGTCCCCAAGAACTCGCTGCCTGGAGCTAAACACCACAGCTCTAGAGGGCAGGAGGAGGGGCAGGTGCCAAAAAAAACCCCAAACAAACAGCTCCCACAAAAGCCAGCAATCTCAAGGGGGGCACAGGAAACATGGCTGAGAGGAGATGCTGAGGAGAAGGATGCAGCATCCGCATCTCCAGGACTCAGCATCTCACCCTGGGCTGCAGGATCCTCCCCCATCGTAGGAGCCCAGCCAGCCTTTCCAGTGGGAGAGGCAGGAAGAAGAGGAGCCTCCTTTCCCCCCAGGAATGGAGAGATACGAGCACTGACATAGCAGAGCTCACGAAATAATGCTTGGGAAACCAAAGGCAGCTTTAAAACCCTCCGTGCATTTGCACTTGCCTCACACAGCCTTGACTGGAGGTGAGGATTCAGAGGGGGCACATGCCTCCTGGTTTAAATACCTCAGCTGGCTTTGCCTTAAATTTACGGGGATTATAGTGAATCAAAGAGTGCACGGCTGGGAGTTCAAGAAGTTTTTTGTTCCTCCGAATTACATGAATCCTAAAAGATCTCTGGCATCAAAAACACACATTAACCCCAGGAACTTTGTTATTGTCATAAGGGACTTGTTTTTACTCTCTGTTGCACAATCCAAAGCTTAAAGTCAACAGAGGCAGGTCTGTTGACTCCACTGCACTTTATTAGCCTGATAGCAGAGCTCATAACCACCCGCTTTAGAGTGATTATAGAAAACTTGAGATAGAGGTAGAAAATTTTAAAAAAAGCAAGCACAACTAAGTACATGTAAAAATGTGAAAAAATATGTATTTGTTCATTAATCCTCCTGGTAGTCCTTGGGCTCTTGAGTCACAGTTTCTTTTTTATTAAAGATATTTTCTTTCCCACTTCTTTTTGAATGATTAACAGGAATAACTCACTAATGAGAGCTGGGGAAACAGGGTACTAGTTGCATTAGAAAAAAAAGTGCTATCCTATCCTATGCAAAAAGAGAAAGGAAAAAGGAATAACAATAATCCCCTAATTACTTATAGCCACAGTCACTGGCTGTCCAGCATCTTCTTTAAACCAGTGACAATCCTGAAACTCAGAGCAAGACTTCATTGTTCCTCAACAAAAAAAAATCCAACATTGTGCTAGTGTAAACTAAAGAGTTTCAGGCAATAAAAGGCTGTTTTGGGGATGGTTGGCGTGGAGGTTACAGGCAACAGCTGGTGGGTGTCTGATGGGGCTGCCCTTTCTAGCTACCATCTGGACTTTGCATAGGACGTGCAAGAATAAGCTACTTATACCTTAATAAGGAATAAGCCTGTAAAAATGGAATGGGGGTGGGTGGGGTGGTGGGTGGTTTGGCTACAGGACCACTTCACAAATAAACAGGAACGTGAGCCCAGGCTTTCCTGTTCCACTCGGGCTAAGACAGGGACTCCAGCTGGAGACTGAAAGCACCTAGAAGTTGCGGGGATATTGAAACATTTTGTCCCTGATTCACTAGCTTTTAATTTTTTAAAAACTTTAAAAAAAAATTAATTTAGCTGTTGTCATTATTATTTAATCACAGCAGAGTCAGGAGCAGCAGTACACCAGTGAGCCTGATTCTTCCACCCAGGCAAACCAAAAGGCAAAAGCTGTCGTGGCAGAACATGGGGAAAGGGATGGATGGGGTCAGGGCTGCGAAGTGAGAAGGAAATAAGGCAGGAGAGAAACACAGGATGAACGCATTCTCGGCACCGTTATGAGGGTGGTCTGCCATCAGCACACATTTACGCTCCCTTCAGCAGGAGGTCTGCATTTGGGTTGGCCAGATTTATCGCCTCTCTTCAGAAAGAGTAATTTCATTGGGCTTGGGTTTTCCCAAAGCCACTTGACATTGCATAAATAATGTAAAGTTGGCATAAATAGGCATTAAACTCACTTAAATACCAGTTCCCCTGCAGGAGTGGTGCAAAAGGCCTTTAGAGCCTATTGACCAACTCTTGGTTCACCTTGCCTTAAAGATGACCAGAGTGGAGTTACCACAGCAGCAATGCTGAGAGCTGTCAGCCTAAAACAAAAGATTTTGGCAGACCAGCCCTACCCAATCTGCCTGCAGGTGTTTTGTGTTGCCCCTCTGTCCCACCTGTCCAGGCGTGGTTGGACAACCCGGTCCTGTCGGAACTGGTGGTGGCTTGGGATCAACCCCAATCAGCCAAGCAGCAGGGGGAATCTCTTTTCTGCAGCAGAGATGGAGGCTGCCGTGGCTGTTCCTGCCAAAGCTCATCTGTCATAGCCTTAATTTGTTCCTCTGGATCCCAGCTCTGGTCCCTTCCTTTCCTTGCAGCTGGCCAAGAGGAGGCAAGACTCATTGACGAGCCCCATTGGAGCAGCCCCTGCCTGCAGCAACCCCTTCCCGCAAGAATTCCTGGCTGAGGAATTGCAGGTGGTTTCCAGTCCTTGGAGCATGGCCTCACTGAGAGCCTGGAGGCACATGATGCCTCTCCTTCCGGCTTCTTCACCCCATCCTACCCCATCCCATCCCATTTGCCTTGCGGAGCGACATCACGTGGGAGGCTGTTCGCCAATTTTACACTGGTGCAACCCTCTGTCATCTCCATTTCTAGCATTTTTGCCCCCAAAACTCTTCCCCACATTAGCACGCATGTGCTGTCCTGTTGCAAATAACTCACAGCATCACTGAGATGCGGAGAAAGCAAGACCAGCAAGCATTTTGCTCCCTACGGTAGGACTTAAGCCACGTTTCAACCCCTGTCTCAAGCAACCTGCCTTCATATTAGCATCTAATGTTACCCCTTCTCTAAATGCACTGGGCCATAAACCCGCAGAGAGGCAAGCAGACAACCAGCAATATCAGATGCTTAGAAAGTGGTTTGTTCCCGATTAAAGCCAAAACACGCGCTAAGAGCTATTGAGGGAAAGTGCAAAGCATTTGATTTCCCTCTTTTGCGAACACACTCAGAGGAAGAGGTGACGAGTTTATGGAAATGGCTGCAATTTGCAGTCAAACGTGGTGCATACATGAATAGGAATTGGAAGCGAGGAGCCAAACAAGCAATATACTGCATAGACTTCCTCCAGCGATGCTGATGGAGCTTATACAAACCAATTGGCCCCTCTTTGAAGAGGAACCCTATGCCTATCACCATACCTTTTAATTTCTAAGAGAGAGGTGGTTATTTTTTCACTAATTCCTTTCTTTTTTAATCTTCTCTTCAACTTTCCTGCAGAAAAACATACCTGAAGATCCAGGGAATCGCTTCCCCATGCTCTCACATGGATTTACCATGAGGTAAATTTATGGGTGTCAAATAACTTGCTCCTTATGCCAATGTCACAGAAATAGGAGTGTGTGGGAGGGCTGGTGGCTTCTGCTTAGTGGAGTTGCCAAAGATTGTGCTAATTAGCAATTGGAAAGACTTGTATTTTGGAGATGTGAGTAGTCCAGGGAGTCAAGTCGAAGCTTGTCTAGGCTCTAGTAAAGGCTGTTGTCCATGGACCAGCTGCAAAAGGAAATTTGGGCTGGGGAATCAAAGCATGTGGCTAAGGTAGGCTTTTTGAGGGACCTCCAAATATTGTGTCTGGCTTAGGTTCAGGGATGTGCATCACTCAGCCTTGCCACAAGTGAACCAAGCTTCTATGGGCTCTGACCAGCATCTCCAACTGCTACCTGAGCTCAGGAACTTTGGTGGAAGTTGATGGAAGCTGCTTTATCTTGCACTACCTTAATAGCTCCAGGCTGCTTCTTAACAGCAGTGGCTGGTGGCCACCTCCCCATGGATTGTTGCCCATCATTTCACCTCTTGCGGTTATTTACACTGATGAAAAGTGGAAGCTAATCTCCATTGGTGGGAGAAAAGTTTTGCAGCAGCCCACCTGCTGTGTGTCTGTGGCAGCGGTCAGTTGAAGGGAATATGGCATACAATCTGTGTATCAGCTGGAGCTTTACGTGCAGCGTGAGCTGCCTTGTCCTCTACTGCTCCTCAGACTTAACCACGAAGGAACTGTTTTGTCTTGCTGTAGCCCCAACAACACCCCATGGGAGTCTGTCAGGCAACCTTCTGCTTTCCAAAAATTGGAGGTGCCAAAAGGAGATGGTCATTCCCCTGCAGCACCATGGCTTTGCTCTCCACGGTGGCCAGATGTCCAGGGCTGGCATTGCTGAGCTGCAGTGACTCCATGCCTGCTTTACAGCTAAACCAACCCATCTCAAGACCCTCAGCATCACACACACTGGATAAGTTTTTTCTCTTTAGGGAGACCAGCTAATCCAGTTTCCAGCAGCTCAAGCAGGGGGGAAGCCTCCAGCCATCTGCATCATCTGATGTGCACTGCCTCGTGTTGGACAGAAAGCTGGAGACCAGCTGAAACGACAACATCTGAAGGAACTCAGTCTATCTTTCAGCACGCACCCAGCTGCCAAAGCTATGGAAAAGGCCTTTTTCAAGAGGACCAGCATGTTGAACTTAACTCAAGTAGCTCTTTTGAGCTGGAATGGGTTAGGGACCTGTCTCCGGAGCAAACCAGCAGCAGATTTGAGGTGAGAGGGTTTGGACGGAGGGTGATGCGGGCAGAAAGAGCAGGTTGGGAACTTCTCCATCAGCACAACTGAATCCAGAAGGAGATGCATGTTGACAGCCTCAGTGTCTAGCTTTCGACAACTGATTTGGCAAATTTGGGCCTGTGCAAGTAACTAAGAGCAGATGTGTCAAATGGTTTTTATTTCCTAGAATTAACACTAGACACAAGGATACTAAAGGAAGTTGCCTGGATAGCCCCGCCGTGGGAGTCTCCCTGACCCGCTCATCCTTTCTCTTTACCATTTCCAGGCCAGACACTGCTTTCCCTTGTACTAGAATAAACTACTTTGACTGGAGCCACGGAAGATATTAAACCAGGGCATATGAGAGCTGAGGAGGACCAGCTCTTTTCACACCATTTGCTGTGTACACGCAGATAACGAGCTTGTCTGTTACTTGTTTTTAGTCTCCCATTGCAAGTCATGTCGCCGCCGGGGGCTCACTGTACGACATAACATCGCTCCCGATTTCAAGCTCCCGTTCATAACTCCGTTCACACAAAATGTGACAGTTTTAGCTGTATCAGAAGACCAGCCTGACCCTGGCAGCCGTGATCAGAATAGTTATCAGACAAACCCCGGTATGTGATGTCTGCTTGCAATGGGGTGGCAACGGAGGGGTATATATCTGTTCCAGCAATAACGCGACCCACGCAGCACCGGCAGCGATACTCAGTAAAGCACAGCCCCGCAGAAGCAGACAGGTGGAATAGGATTCATCTGAAAGTCGGGCACACAAGTCTGAGCTAGCCATCCTGGACTCCCCATACAGTCCATGGGGAAAAACAGGTTCTTTCAGGGAGTGACTCATCTCATCCTAAAATAGGTCAGGGGAACTGCTCTCCAGCAGCATCTGACTCTTCTCCTCAGGCTATAAAGGGAAGCCGAGGGACACCAGTTCAGATTTAAGCAACTTATTTTCACTTGTCTAATGTTCATTGATAGGAGTCTCAGCCAGGCTGTATAAGGTTTTCTGGAGGCAGTGGGAGCCATGTCAACAGGCTTTGGACCTGACAAATCATGATTTGAGTCAGATTCTGCAATTCTTAGAAAATCCCCAAGTGTGAAGAGCCAGGCAGGGTTGAGCCAGAGGGAAAAATGTGTACCTTAACCCTGTCTTCTGGAAAATAGCAACAGACAGGTAACCCATCCAAACAAGAGAATTCTGTCTTTTATTTAATAGGTATAGGATGCTGCAGAGTTTGGTGGGGCATCTTTTTTCCTGGTTATCCTTCTAGTGAAAATGAGGTCACACTTCTCACTGTTCTAATTCCTGGGACTCTCATCATCTTTCTCCCCAGTGTGTTCTCCTCCCTCTGGATTTTCCCCTTGATCTAAAATATGTTGAAGTCAATAAAAATCCACAATGCTCGGTAAGCAGCACCAACACTTCACAAGAATCCCTCACTGGGAGAAGGGCAACAGATTTCTTGCTAACTCTTCCCTTCACCCTCTCTCAGCAGAAGCTGATAACAGGATTATTTTTTATCAAGATGCAGATACTACACGCAACCAGCACAAAAGATCAGTGATTAGCCTTTGGATAAGCAGTCAAGATTGCTTTTTCCTGACCTTATCAATCTGGTATTTGAATTTCTAGGGAGCTTTAGTGAGTGGGTTTTCTCGGGAAGCTGAAATCCTTCTTTTTAATTCTCACACAAAGTTTCTACTAACTTCACTGGAATTAGTTTCTGATTCAGGATAAAACCAGAAAGCTGTCCCCGAACTGTCTGAGATCAGGAAGGTCTTATGTTGCCAGGGATTTCCTTTTCCTTCCTTCGCCCCACATTTCGACACAGCCCATAAAATGAGAATGAGTTGTTTCCTGTGGAGTAGAACAGGGATGAAAATACCCAAATGCACGTGGAGACCTACCTGCAAGCTACACCTCTGAGCTTCCACTGGAGATCCAGGGAGCAATTCTGCTGCTTAAAGGCAGACATCTCTTTTTGCCTGAGATGCCTTCAGGCATCTGAGATGTCTGCACAGGGCTGGACGGTATGACACAGGAGCTGCAGGAAACTTCTTGAAATCCCCACTGTTTGGTAATCAAGTTCCAAAGACCAAATAACCCATTTTCTATTCAGCCCCAGCTAATGATGAATCATTTAGGCATTCAAAGATGCAGTTTGGCTGGGCATCTTCTGATAGACACCAAGTACTGGTGTTCCTGTAAAACTAGAGACCTGTGCAAGGAGTGAGAGACCTTGCTCATTTTTAGAATCTCCTGAAAAGAAATTTTCAAATTCAGCACTGGTTGTTTATATCTGCAGGGGAAGGGGTGATTTTTTTTCCTCTCCCTGTGGCCCTCTGGTACTGTTTCATTGGCTGAACAGGACACTTTTTAAAACAACATCTCCTGTGGGCTGAGGAGACAGATGCCCACAGCCTGCTTTGGGTCCACATGCCTCGGTCCCTCCTTGCACTTTCTCTGGCCTTTTGAACATCAAAATTCCATCAAGCCTACACATTTCAATCTTCAGGGGTTTGGAGGAAGGGAACAGGGCAGTTTGGAAAGGCAGATCCATGTAACATGTCACGTTCCATGCAAAACTCCCTGTCCTTGTGATGGAACCAGTGCTGAAGGACTGAGCCAAGGGGCCATTGTAAACAGGAGCAACGAAGCTCCTGAAAATTGGCCAGGTGGCTTTGCACTGCTGTGTGGACCTCAGAGTGAGACATTTTGGCACAGAGAACAACCCTCCACATGTTCAGCACTCTGCTTTCCACCTTCCAACCTGCCACACTCCTGGAAGGATCATCCTTGAAGCAGTCACTGATGCAAGCCTGCAGATCCTTCCTCTGGCAGAAGCAGATGCAGGAATTTTTGTTAAGATGAGCATTTTTAACAGCATTTGGTGGTTTTCTCATGTTCTTTAGCCCCAGCTCTGGGAGGTGACGTGAACACCAAGTTAATTCTGGCCAAGGTTTGCAACAGGATGCTGGCTTCACATGCTTTGTAAAAGACAGTGCAAGTTTTGTGGCACCCCCAGGGAGGAAATCCCACCAGGTCTTGGTGGAACATGTTGACCTCAACCCTGTTTGCAGGCAGAGGTTAAGCTGATCAGGCAGCTCTCAAGTCTTCTTGAGTGAGAAGCACAGAAGCAGATGTAGGAGGGTAGTAAAGGGGGTCCTGGCACATAGTACAAAGGAGAATAGGCTGCGTAAGGATGAAGAAGTCATGTTTTGGACATTATAGGAAAAAATTCAGCCAGGAGAGGGTTTGCTTTGACAGTCAACAGGTCTTAACTGCACGCTCTCTGCTTCACATTGATGTGGAGGAGCCCTCAAAGGCAACGCTTCCCAGCAAGACCCTGCTGCCTGTCTCCTGTGCACGGGCAGTTCAGTGGAAAGCAGTGCATTTATTTTCAGCTTTGTGCAGCAATTAGGCAATTTCAGGGGGATGTCCTCAGGAAGCAAATTTTTGACAGCTTCCTTAAAAAGATAAGTCCTATCCCATTTCAGTAGGGGAAAATAGCACAGAAAACCACCAGGAGCTTTCTGTAACGTGCCTTGTTCTTGTGAAAGTCACCTACTGACACCCTTTCATTTAAGCCAAATGTCTATCTGAACAACAGGAACCTTCTTCCAAACTGCTTATCCGCCCCAGCCAGGAATGTTCCCTCCAATCCCTGGGGACATTGCAGGCAGGTATTTCCTGGGCCTGGCTGTGATTCCCCTGGTTTCTCTCCATCACCTGCCACCTGGGATTCACCACCCCACTGCCCCGTCTGCTGATGGGATCCCGTGGCCTCCTTGAGCAGCTTCAGACAAAACCAGAGCCCTTGTCACGGCTGGGAGGTTTTGCACAAAGCAGACCCATCTACTTGTGTGACCTTAGGGAGGGAGTGGTAACACCAGGGAAGGGAGGAAGGCAATTGTCTTGCACTGGCACAGCTGCTTACCCAGGGAATATCTATTCAGGCTTAGGAGAAAACAGATGGTTTTCTCCCACTGGCCAATCCATTCTTGCTTTTTCCTTCCTGACACTGCCAAAAAGGGTCACAGCAAGAACGGTGATTCACTTCTGCATCCCAAATGGACATGCATTGCCCTCTCTGTCCCAGGTGGAGATGATGCACAAGTGTCCAACCTCAGGTTGCCAAAAAAAAAAAAAGAAAAAAGTGGATGATGAAGTTTCTTGACCTGTTGGCTTGAGTAAAAAGTGCAGCTCTCCCTGCCCAGCCTCAGGTCTGCTCGTGCCACCACCACGCACAGCTGCTCCCCAACAACCCTGCCGGCCATTCACAGGGGGAAGCAGGAGAGAGACGGGGACTGAATCGTATTTCAGCAGCCTGGCCCCATCCGTGTGCTCTCAGCCAAGAGGCATGGAAACTGCTCAGCAACGGGCAACTGCTCCAGCAGCCCCCAGCCAGAAGGAAGCACACTCGGGCACGTCGGAGGCCGACCCAGCCCACCATGGAGGTAACTGTAAGATTGTGTTATGGCAGGGTCAAAGCTGCATCTTCCTCTTGGGAAATAAATGTTGCTGCTTTGTTGTAGTAGTTATAAAGAGGCAAAAGACCATTATCCAGCAATTATGCTCTATCTCACTGACGTTATCTCTTAATTGCACGTTTGTGAGTGCTTCTACTTGCAGGGTGGGTACAAGGAGGAAGGTGAAGTGGGGTTGTCTGGCTGGAAGATATGGAGTTCCCAAGGGACTGGCAGCATTGTTAATTCTTAGAATATAGCAGTACAACGGTACTTTCGCACCAGAAAGGGCCTTATCCCTGACTTGGCTCAGGAATTAACTTCAAATAGTGCAAATGGTGCAAGTGGTGCAGACCTGCACATCCTGCACATCAGCCCAAGCAAAACTGAAGACACTCTTAAACTGCCAAGGATGCTCAGAGGTATCCTGAAAAACTGACTTTTTATGGAACTAGCGCAAGAACAATCATTCAACACACAGACGTTTTCTATCTCCTTCCTTTTCTTTAGAATTTTACTCAAATCCATGGCCATCCAGGAACATCTGGTCCATCATTACATTGCACAACATGACTGCTTGCAGCTTGACGTCGCCTGCAGAAACACAACTCGGAACCACCCGTCCTAAAAAGAATCTAACACTCCAGCAAAAAGAATTGTTGCTGGTGGCTGCCAGAACCCGGCATATGACACGTATTTGCTGGGCTGCTCCTTTCCAACGTACGGCAGCAACACACATAAACATCTGCATGTGCATTGCGGCGTGGCTGGTTTTTAAGGATGGGGCCTTGGATCTTGAAAGGCAGTTTGGTGCACAAATGTGAGGAAAACAACCAGGAATTGGGTTTCTAAATGCTTCAGCTGACGTGTGTGTCTGCCCCTTCGTTCCAAGATGTGTGTTCTCTCTACTAGACTTTGTTACCTAGTCTAGGCAACATCCAGTCCTCTGGATGTTACATTTGGGACCTGGAGTAACAATTCCCTTTTTAGGACATTGTGACTGCCTCCAAATTAATTAATTTTAATATGTCCAAGTATTCCAATTAGCTGAGTGCATTCAACTTTGGTTACCTCCAAACTCTGATGATACCTGCTGTTGTACATTGAGTTTTCTGTCACTGGCATAGTCACATTGGTACAAGCCATAATGTAGATGTCTGGCTGAAAATGGATGTCATTCACATGGGTAAAGCTTTTCAACCATCCCAATCTTGAGGCCAGACCTCATATAGAAATGTTGTTGGAATGATAGAGGAAAAACCCAGAAATACCAGTCCCCTAAAGATGCCTTTCGGGAACCAACCACAAAACTGAGCAGATGTGTTTGACTGTCCTTCGTTTTCATGAGACTGAGCAATGAGATTACCTTGGCTTTGGGACCTGAGATACCTCTGTATGGAGACTCTTCTGGTACTAGAGCCATCAAGAGATAGGGACACCTCACACCACAGGAATGAGCTTGATTGAAATTGCCACCAGTGTGGCAGAAACTAAGGACTACAAAATGAGTTGCCACCCACCAATGTTACTTGCTTTTTATGGTACCGGTGTTATTTTAATTATACTTTTTGTGGCTCAGCAGGTTCATGACCTTTTCATTTGCTTTTTGAACTGAAAACTCAACTGAGAGCTACACACAGGCTCAGAGGGAATGATTTGCCTTTAGTTTCCTGGTGGGACATGGCCTTATGCTTCTGACCTGGTCAATAACTGGTGTGACCACATGCCTTCCCATATTTCACTGCTGCTTAAAATCTGAGATACTAAGTCTTTTTAGCATGACTCTTTTTTTTTTTTTTTTTTTTTTTCACATTTGAAAAGTAATCATGCTCAGCATTTTTTCCACTGTGATGATACTGGAAATTTGGTCACTTCAGAGTCCCTGCACACACATCAGCAGCTTGTCACAAGCTGGAATGTTCTCTGCCAGGAATGATGAGATGTGACGGATCCCATTGAAGGATTTTCCTCCCAGATAATTCCAGTTTCCAAGGTCCCAGGCTTTGCAGATAAACTGGTTGCTTGTTTAGTATCCTAGCAACTTCTGCTCCATGACAGAAATGCATTCCTGGGACCTCACTCTCGCTGATGCTTGGGGCTGAGATGTGAAAGCAACTGCCTGAAAACACAGGAGTGCAGCCACTGCAAGAAAGCTAGAGCTGGATCGAAACCTCTGATTAGATCCACCATCAGCCTCAGACTTTGTCCTTAAAGACAAATCTCTTTTCAAGTTAAAACAACACATCCAGCCAGCCCTGAAGGTGGATGTAGCTCAGGTTTGGCTGGTTGTCCAGCTTCTTGCTGGGGAATTTGACACTGATCCCAGAACACATCTAAACTGATAATCCTGGGTCAAACATCCTGGCCTTCACTGGAGCTTCAGTCCAGGCCCAGCTCAGATGAGAAACCCAAGGATCCAGCTTGCCATGAAACATGATGGGGCAAATCATCACCATCAGTGAGACGGCTCAGGTGTAAATCTAGAAAAAAGAGCAGATTTGGCCACCTGGAAGACATTTGAGTCTCAGCCTTGGTAGTTTTAGGAAGCTATTCAAAAGAACAAGGAGCAAACCCACCTTAGTCTGTTGCTTGCCTGGGTATAGATATGTATTTTGTGATTTTTCTGGTTATTAGGAGCTCACCCCAATTCAACTTTTAATTAGGTGCTTCAGCTCCAATGTCCCAAGGGAGCTCTGTGAGCTCAGATTCAGTTTCACAGCCAAAGGGAGTGAAGGGCAGCCCTAGAAGATATTGAATCTGATTCTGCTTTGTATCTGGATCTATCATCTCACTTGTTCTAAGGCTTTTGGAGGCATTGCTCATTGGGTGCCAGTGCTGTGGGAAAAGATCTCTCTTCTATTTGTGTCCTAGTTGAGAAAGTAAAATCTGACCAGTTCTCCAGCGCAGTGGAATAACAGCAAAAAAGAACAACATGTTGATATCAAAGAAACTTCTAAAGATACCCTGAAAGTCTTAGGGTTTCAATGTGTGAGATGCTGCATCAAGAAATAGCAACAGGAAAATCCTGTGCTAAAGCAACAGCCACCTAAGAAGCTGCAGCACAGAAGAAAGAAAAACCTTGATTTTCAGGTGTACAAGGCACGGCTAAAGGGTTTACAGTCACAAGAAGCAATGTGTTCTTGATCTTAGGGCTAATCAGGGGTCTTCTGAATCCCAGTATTTCACAGAAACTTATTCTGAATTTGTCTAATAAATTTAATCCGACCTGTCAATGATGATGTGAAGATTTTTGTTCTATTTCAGTTAACTCAGGGCATTCTTTCCTGAGGATAATCTTTAGTGAATATAGCACTGCATTGTTACAGCACTGTATTATGGCTCAGGGAACAAACTGAACGTATTGTTCAGTCTGAATTATATCATATTACTGTCAAGGATATTCCTTCTAAAAGCTGACACCTTTTAATTACCTCTGTGAGACTCTGGGAAAATGGTATCCTGGGGAAAAAAAAAATGCTTGGCACCCACTTTGTTAGTTTTAACTGGATGTTCATTTCTAGCCATTCACATAGGGCTGAGTCATAGAGGAGAAGCCCATAGAGAATCAGGAACAAGCTGTCTGGCTTGAGAAAATTGGGAGCCTTTTAAGGTGTGCATTGCCTCATCTCATAGTTAGTGGCAGCAGTTATTAGAGACTCTGGAGAGTCTGAAACTAGAGAGGGCATTTTTCTACCTGAATAGTTCTGCAGATAGACTGAAGATGGGACAAAAACAAGCTTCAGGAGAGAAAGAGACCTTCCCAGGCAGCATTAGAATCAGATGTACCATCGGAATCGGATGCAATCATCCCTCGCCTGCCCAATCTCACTTGACAATCTTTTCCTTCTGTCTTTAGGCAACATTTTTCACCTCCGCTGAGCTAGTTTGAAACCTTTAATTCCATTCTGCCTGTTCTTCCAAGAATGTGGTGCGGCAAGTGGAAACTCATCTCCACGCGGGAGAAGACGGTGGTGAAGGTTGGGGGGTGGGGTGTGCATGAATATTAAAGCATTAGCAGTTGTAAATTGTTGGGTCATGAACAAAACCATGACACCTCAGGCAAGTAGCATGGTGCCAGAGCCGCTCTGGTGTGTGGGGTGTCCCAGGAGGGTTGGCAGCCATGCTTTGGGGGGATGTATGCAGTTCCACGGAGATGGACTTGCCAGGTTAAGGCTCTGGGCTTAGGACATGCTCCAGGATTGAGATGCTTTGGAGGAAGACACACAAAACCCCTGAGTGGTGTAAACCTGCCGGTGCAGGAAGCTGGTTCTCCCCTTGCCAGTGAGGCTGGCGTACGCCTGGGGGCAACATTCAAATATTCATCCTCTCCATGTTCATGCTCCGATTTACCCGTGTTTGGTAAGGGATGCTCTTCCTCCCTGGACCAAACCACTTGCCCACGGTGTGATGGAGAAAAGGCTTTTTTCCACCGATGCCATTTGACAGGGGAGGCTGTAGGGCTTTGGTCCTGCTCTGGCTGCAGATGGTGACCCGGGAGTCTTGTCCCCCTCAGCAGAAAAGTGAAAAGGAAGAGGTCAGGTCTGAGCAAAGCACCTCGTTCCTGCTCTGCGCGCTGATAAGGTACCAGAAAGGTTTTGCAAGCACTATCAGAAGATGAGAATGTGCCTGAGGCCATAGGCTTAGTAAGCTCAGTGTAAAATGGATACTCTCTGATGAGTAGTACATGGGGTAGTTTAAGCCTTAAAGGTTTCTAAAGTATCTGAAGCCACCAGAACTTGAAGGGGGATGAAATGCAGTTAGATGTCTAAGGCAGGGATGATCAACGCTGAGCCATTGTCAGGTGAAAATAGGAAGCAGAATGTCTCCAGGGAACAGGAACCAAGAAAAGTGACCCCGGCAGTGCTGTCATTTCAAGGAAACAGGGTCTCTGATTCCCACAGTGGGGCACATCAGAAGGTCTTTGGAAAATACGTAGGACCAGCCAGGAGGGTGGCTTGCTCCAAGGTCTGGAGCATTTCACTAGGAATCCTGTTTTTGGAGACCTTGCAACTCTAACCCCAAATCTGTTACCCTAAGCCTAGAGAAGGGAGGCTGTGATTTGCATTATCAGAAAGCTGTGGGGGTTCAAGATAAATCCAGTGAAACTGGCAAATTTAGGAAGCTCAGCTTTGGAGGAGTTATAAAGGGGAATGGGAAAGCTGGGGACGTGCTCAGAGAGCTGAAGACAGGAGAGAGGCCACCACTGAGGCAAAGCATCTGCCTCAGAAACTTCTCTGTCAACTGAGAGATTTTGGGAAGGAGCTGCTGGTGACTCAGAAAAGCACATTTCCTACGGCATGCAGGCAGCACCAGCATGTCTCCCCGCCCAGCTGTTCTTCCAGCATCATTGCAAATTCCTGCTGAGGGATATCTAAAGGGACAACCAGATCAAGGTGCCTCAGTTTCCCAACTGGAAACATGGGATAATGCTGCTCAGGACTTTTACAAGGGGTTTGATCCCCTCTCACAGGCTGTGCCAGGTCAGAGCAGACAACAGCTCTGGTTCCATTGATGGATTTGCTGTGTTTTTTCACTTCCTGGCCCAATCTCTTGTGCAGCATGTCTGGCTGAGAACATACAACATCCCTGGAGAGTGCAGTGGCTGGGAATCGGGTTTCAGCTTCCCCTTGGCACAGCAGTCCTTTACTGATGGTTGTATTGGTCCTGCCTTACCATGGAGACATGTTTCTCCTGAATGACACTATCATGGATGAAGGTGAAAGCTGTCTGGTTTTTGAACGTAAGGGGACAGTTCAGTCCTTTTGTGAGAGCTGATCAACTGCAGTAAATAAACTTGCAGCTTGTGGGAGTAACAATTAAAGCCCATTATAACCTGCTTAACTAGTCAAGGACTAAAGTGTCTGGAAGAACTTGCTCTGTCCTTTCCGAGTGCTGTTTTGCTTCACCCATTTGCCTGATTTGGGAAAAAGATTGTATTCTGGGGAGGTTAGCTGGCAAATCCTGCCCTCATAACTGGGGCAGTGGCTCCCAGTTCCTAAAGAGGACTGATATCAGAGGGAAAAAACAGTATTTTGATTTATGGGACATGAAACATTTCATGTGTTCAGGACAGACAACACATCATTAAACCAGACTGTAGTTCAGGCCAATCTCTGAATGGACCAAAACTGCGACTCTAATGCTTTCAGTAGACACACCGGGAAGAGGGACGAGTTGGTGTGACATCGTGCGTGGACCTGCCTTGAGATGCTTGGTGGAGGTAACAGCATAGGACTCTTGCCAGCTCATGCCGAGAGGTTTGGAGAAGGGAAAATGGGGGCAGTGAGCCCATGTCTATGTGGAAAATGCAGAATCTGAGCTGCTGGGGCCTGTGAGCTGATGACTCATGGGCGGGATTTATGAGTGCTGAGCCATGGAAACTGCCTAGGTGTCTGATTGCCCCCGCTGCAAGGCAGGAACACTCCAGAGCCACCTCAGGCTTTTTTTTCTCCTTTTTTTTTTTTTTTTTTCCTAGAAGAATACACAGTTTATCTCCACTGATTATTGTTTTATTTTCAAGAACTAGATGGGAAAAAAACCCATGCCTTTTTTCCTCCCTCTCCTTTTAGGAGTGTTGCTCATGGTCCCTTTTTTTGCATGCCTTCCAGATACGATCAGAAAGGAACAGCAGCTTTTCCCAGGTCTTTAGTGCAGCTCAAGGCATTTGTTTATTTGGCTTGGGTGGCTTTCTTTGTACCTTGCAGTGTTTTTATTTGGGGCAGTGTGAGTACAGATGGTGTGTCAGTCATGGTCTGCAAAAGCCAATGGGGCCCATTGGGCTCATGTGTTTATGGCATGGCCACAGCATACAAATAGGAGCTGGGATTTGCTGTGCCAAAGTACATGTCCATGGGCTGCAGGGTTACCACACCCCATGGCTACTTGTCTGGAATTTTGGGATGCTTAGAAATCTTGGCCAAATGGGCAAAGTCCTCAGATGCCACAAGGATGGGAGGTCTGGGAGGAGAAAGGCGACAAGTCATGGGGAACTTCTCTACCAAGGACATTGTTGTCCTTGATGTCCTGGTTACACCACCCTGTTTGCAAGAGCAAGACTGGCAGCTATTTTCTCTCTGCTCCTGGGGGAGGGCAGCAGCTTTCAGGATTGCCATCAAACCAAACCTGAAATATGTGTGTTGGAGATATAATATCTATTAAAAAATGGATGTTCTTGGCTGAGATATCATTGTTTATTTTGCTGTGGGAGATGTTCACTAGAGGTCTGGTTTGTAGACAATTTCCCTTACCTCTATGTGGACACAAAAACATCTGTAACCTACTCCAAATGGCAAAGCTGTTGTCCTCCCTCTCCATCACATAAGATGTCTGCCTGCAAGAAGGACAGGTTGCAGGACTCAAGCCAAGGAGTGGGTCTTGCAGCTGGCCCCTTGGCCTCCCTAGCCAAAACAGTGCTGGCAGCGAAGCAGAGAAGCACAGTGAGAAGATGGAGAGAGGAGAAGTTCGTGTTGCTGTGCAATGTGACAGTGGCATCGTGATGTTTCTGGCTGGTGCCCAACATCATGACCGATGACCAGTGTCCTGCAGACAAGACCACGCGTCCTGTTAGTGGGGGAAACTATGGAAGAGGTGACGGGATCAGCCCTTGCTGTCCCCACACTGATCCAGGAGCTCACCCACGCTAACCCAGTCCCTTCCTTCCTCGGTTTTAGTTCTGAGCTCACAAACCCTGAGGCCTCTGTGCCTCCAACAAAGAAGATGCTCAGATTTTTACCAGCTTGGACCCAGCAGCCTCATGGCATGAGGGGTGAACCAGGGACATCCCCGCAGGGCTAGCTTACTCACAGAGCAAAGCTTCATTCAAGTGGCTTTGATTTTCAGCCGATTGCACCATGTGAGTCTCCTGCTAAGTATTATGATGGAGGGAGCCAGCCTTAGGTTAAAAACAAATATCTTCAATAATTAACAGACATGGATGGGAAAATTCTGAGCACCATTCACTTCTCAGAGGCTTCAAAGCTTGAATTCCCAAACCCAGGCAGCTTTCTCTAACCTGCTTTTAGTTACATGTCCACTTTTCTTCTCCAGGGGGATTTGCTGCTGTTTGTGTTGCAGTGAGGTGGAGGTATTTATGGTCTTAGACTTCTGCTTATCTGATCCACTCCTGCCCTCCACACTGCTGGTACGGTGCCAGTCCTGAACCCTTTTTCCTCCCTCTGCTTGTGCCCCTCCAGAGGAGGTAATATCCAAACACAACAAAACCCAGGTAGCTTTCCAAAGAGCTTGAGGAGATGGATTTCTCATTTTCATTGGGCTGCAGCAGAGGCACTGTGCTGATTTATTTTCTTTTGGACAGGGCTTTCAAGAATAAAAATCCTTCTGGTGTTTATTACAGTGGAATAAAACATCACGGTGACCATATCGCCACCGTTAAGAAAATTTCAAGTGGGACTCCGGCTGTTCTCCAAACGGCAGCCAGTATCTGAGTTACTATCCCTCAGAGGTTTGTTGTTGGAAAATAATGTAATTGACTTTGTCCCGTTTCCAATTTCACAGAGAAACGAGTTGTAAGAGCACGCAGGGTACAGGGGCTGGCTGCTCCCGGAGTTTATTGAAAATGATAAATGTCGTAATCAGCGCGAGACCGTACAGTACGTCTCTTTGTACTTTCTTCCCCCCCTCCCAGCGGGATGGCATCGTCACGGGCTGCTGCTGGCTGGTCCCACCGGGGAGCTGTGGCCACAACAATGGAGGCACCGCTCCAAAAGCACCGCTGCCCTGGAAAACCACCGGCTCCCTCCCCCCTCCCAGGATCCCAGCCTGGCTTTTAGCCCAAATAGCTGACCTTTCATTAAAGATTACCTATTTTTACGGCTCCTCAGGATGGGAGGAAGAAAAGATTGAGAGCGGCGCGGAGGCAAGCCAAGCCAAGGTGGTGTTTAGAGTGGGGACAGGGAAATTACTTAGGGCAAGTTTAAAAATTGGATCTTTTTTATGAAATTAGGGAAGTGCCCGGTTAAGCTTGGACCTTAGTCTGTTTGATGTGGTACTAACAGAGCAGCACAGACCCTGCAGCATCTGGGCTAGTGAATTAAAAGTGGCTGGGACCATTTCTGGGCTCTGAGACCACAAACACAGAAGGTCCTGTGTCCATTAACCCCTTTCAGGCTCTGAAATCTGGCAGCCATGTGCAGACTTTGTGGTGGGAACAGCCCCTGGCCTGTGCTAATGTGTGAACCATCCCAGGAAGCAGTTTGGGACACTTCTGCCTGGCAAGGGGCAGAAGTGCTGGAAGTCATGCTGGTGATCCTGCTGGCAGGTCCTGTCCCCGGGAACATACCCTGGCACTGAGTTACTTGGAGCAAAATCACCCCAGCAGATGAGCCAGACTAATATCCCATCCCTTGGCACAGGGGGGACATGAAGCACAGAGAGACAGGGTGACTTGATGGAGATCCTAAAGAAAGTCTGTATCAGAGCAAGGACTGATACTTCTTCCCTCTTAGACCTCCAGGTGGAGGACAGTCTTTGAAAGTTCCTTTTCTCCCCTCCAGATTTTCTTTTTAGGCCTCAGGGAGGCACTGGACATGCTTCCAGTTTGGGGGTGCTCATCTGGACATTTGGGCAGCCTGAAGTCCCCACCTCAGTAGGTGCTGGCACAGCACAGAGAAGAGCCAAGCACTGAATCTCTGCTTTGCACCCACCCCACATCGCAAGCATCACCTTTTTCAGAGCAATCTGCAGGCATTTGGGGCCAACTTGGGAAGAAACACCATTCTCAAGCCAACACCCAGGACACTGTAGCTTGATCATAACTTTCCTATCTATCTCCTCGGACCGCCTCATATCTCCATTTGCAAAACAGAGGCTGTCATCTTGCCTTGTGTGTGCGGCTGCAAGGAGCCAGATACGGCAGCGATATGCATCACACAGGCCATATCTAGATTAACAAGTAATTGCGACACCTAGATTAGCAAGAGAGCAATAGGAGAGTATCAGCAGATCAAACATACTGGTGCTGAGGGCTCAACATCTACACTGTGTGCAGCTTGCAGTGGTTACTCCAGGTTAGATTTATTCCAGTCACCTACATTAAAAATTCCCACCCTACACGCTGTCTGAGGCTGGCTGAAGGACCAGCTACTAATTTATTACCTTATATCCTTATGAGGGCATGTGGCAGAGCTCCTGGTTTCATTTCCACTGGGAAAAAAAACCCAAACAAAACAAAACAAAAAAAGGAAATAATTGGATTTGTGCACATCATGGTTGTTCTGCAAACTGGACCACTATGGGGTGAGGGAGGCCAATCCCAAGAGCTGCTGTGGAACAGCATTACTGCTCTAAACCAAAATGCTAAGGCAGAGGCAGCCAGAAGCACCTTGGGCTTGATCCAAGGTTGAGCAGAAACATTCTCATTTACTGCAGAGCTCCCTGAGTCGAGCCCTTAGGGCTTGTCTGTACGCAAAAATTAATCTGGATTAAGATGGGGCAGGAATTTAAGGTAAAGTAACTTTTCTGGAAGAACTTCACTTTGTAACAGGCAAGCCTCTGGACGGTTTGGTTAGGAAGCGTTGTCATAGTTATGATGATGAAATGCATTTTCAAGAGAATGCCCTTGCAGTATTTGGTCACAATTACGCAGCAAACACTTGAAAACACATCCATTCCCTGCAGGAGGAGAAACAGAGCTCCCTGCAGACTTGGACTGCTTTCTGGGGCTTATTTGCCAGAGCAGCTCAAGGGGTTTCACCATTCCTCTCTTTTCCTTCACACTGAAAAAGTGCAGATGATCCCACCTGTCCCCCATGCCAGCTCCCCCGCCAGCAGCATGCAATGGCTGGTGGAACATCAGGCCAAAAACCTTTACATGGTCATGGCTCAAAACCTGTCGCACACATGCTCTCTCCAGTCCAGAAGTGCTTCACAGCTGTGTCCATAACAGTAAGTCCTAACTAAGCATGGCTCTGCATGGATCCAAATGCTCTCCCTGAGTGACACCCTCCTAGAGCACAGGTGGGTCCCCCTTTTTGGTACCCACACCTCTACTTGCTCTGAGAATCACACATTTACGTACAAAAAAGACCAAATGACCTTGTTTACTTGGACATTATTGAGGAGAATGATAAAAGTAGAAGACCTGGAAGAACCACAAAATCTCCTTATCTCACTGTTCAGAGGACCAGACAGGAGATGGAGAAGTCTAGATAACTGTGAGGCTTCCTCTTCCACAGAAGCAAGTGTGAGCAGGAGCATTGCATTTAGGATTTTTTTTCTCCTACCAGAGTGATTCTCCAAGCCTTTATTTCTAAATGACCTGTTAAATATTTCTACCAATACACACCCTCTCCAACAGAGCCTGTTTGCATTCAGCTCAAATTAATTGTTCATAAGCAGCAGTCCATAAACCTAAGAGTTTCCACAGATTATTTTTTTCAGCTCTCTTACTATTTATTCTGTCAGGTGATAACACTGATTTCAGCTCACTCTCTGCTTTTATCAGTCTTGCACAAGGACAAACGAGGAGGGAAAAAGGAACCTCCCTTCTCTCCCTTGAAATGGAGTCTACTATCAACCACCCACAGCAGAGGAACAAGCCCTTCATCATGCTATATATATATATAGCCTGGTTGGCAGAGTACATTTTCCTTAACATGCCTAATCCCACAAGTATGTGGTGGCTTGCTCTGTAGAAACCTCAGCTTTTCAGGTGCTAGAAAATATGCATGTTCCACGTTACTTGATAGTTTGTTCACATCCCTATCTCCTGGAGGCAAGCAATTGCAAAGCCTCTGAGCTTTCTTTAAAACTTACTTGTTTTTCTGCCTCTCCTGGAAAGACTGAAACCTGCTCTGAATATAGGCCCCGTGCGGCACCGCAAGGAACAATAATGTACTCGTGATTTCTCAGTTTACATTTTTCTGCTGTAAATCCAGAAAACGAGACCTGAAATATTCTTTTCCATTTGCTTTCTCAGAAATGGAGTCCTAGTTTCTCAGCCGGGTGGCTTCTGTACCCTGAGCTTTCCCACAGCTTCCTTAGAAGAATAGGAAGAGCTGGTGAAGTTGAGTTTGATAATGGAGCTTATCAATCACAGCCACACATTGCTTCCCTGGCACAACCGCCCTCGGATGCAGAGGTACACCAGTTGGCCTACTGGGCAGTGATGGGAATTGAATGAGGGACCTCCAAGTAGGTGGGAAGGATTCTTCTCCCATCCTAGAAGACTTTCTGGGGTTTAAAAAATGTGTTTATTCTGGGATGAAGTGGAAGAACCAAATTACCACATTTTTGTAACCTACATGAGAGGGCTCACACAACTGCATCCCACTTAGCAAAGCAATTACCTGCCCTGTGCCAGACCAGCTTCAAGCACTGTCATTATCTCCCATGTCTCCAACCACCAGGCTGTAGGGTAATCTTGCAGCCTCTCCCATCCTTTTCTTCTGGAGTTGTTCCACTCTGTATAAACACTACTCATTGATGCAGCTGTTGGGGGACTTCCCACATCCCAGGGGAGTGCTCTAACCACAAAATTATTGTCACCCTTGCTCTAGTCCAGTGGGTATTTAATTATTCTTACAAAGTGAGGTAATTTCAACTGAAGAAAACAAGAGGCACCCCGGTCAGAGTACCCCATAATTATCACAGTAGGGAGCACTCTCCTAGGACCTGAGATTTCCCAATCGGACACTTGAAAACACCAGGCTGTGGGGGTAGCTGGGGAGAGAAATGTTATTGTCTTCTTCTCCATTTTGTGAATGGTTCTTTAGATTCATGACTGTAATAGAGTTTGAGATATATCTGTATCTATGTGTGCATGTTTCTGGAAATGCTGAAATGAAATGCTTCAACATTTCCAAATTTTTTCATTTAATCCAAAAGCATTTGAGAATATGCATCATATTTGGCAAATAACTGTGGCCACCCTGAAACCACATTTTTAGCAAATAAATGATTCACTGGGTAAATTTAGCTCATCTTAAACGTCTATTTATATCACGGGAACACACCCTGTCACTGTTGGGGCTTCACCATGTTGAGTACTATCCAGAGCTTACAGCCAGACGTGCTCTACCACAAACAGAGCCTGAGAGGGAAAAATAAAGCCCAGCCTATTTCACAGGCAACTTTTTGGAACAGCACAGATGTCAGACTCGCTGCCTCAGAAAATCTGTGCCCTACCCTACAAAAGTATCTCAGATATCTCACATCATTTGGGGACTGGGAAACAGAGCATCGCCTTGCCAATCTCCTCTCTGCCACCAAGGCAGCAAAGCCATCCATCCTTTTTTTAGTTCCCTTTCTCAGAAAAGAGTAATGTCTGAGAAATCTCACACCAGTAACACCCAGCGGACTCTGAATGGGTTAATCCCCTTTAGCCAGCATCCCAGTAATGAAAGGTTTCACTCTCTGTCACCTAATGGTCTTGTGTCTAAAATACAAGCCTAGCTGCCTTCAACTTGAAATGTTTTTAATCATCGTGGAATAAAGACCTAGCCTGGCTAGTGCCAACCAAAGAGATGTTTGTCTGCTCAGCAGATTTTATCAAAGCTTCCTTGATGTCTTTGCCTTTGTAATGCTAAGCACTTCACTGTTTGGCATATTTAAAGTAGGATGCGGTACATGTGAAGCATTTCACAGAGCAATGATGTATGGAGTGTGCTTTAGGAAGTAATGAAAGCAACAGACTCATGATTTTTGAGCTTTTAATTACTTATTAAGTGGCATGACATAAAGGCTACGGGGGAGATTTTTTTTTCAGCATCCAACTTATTGACTTCTTTGAAGTCGGTGCCTAAATACCCTTTGTGCCTTTCAAACTTTCCGTCTGCTCACAGGGGAACGTGCTGCTGCTCTGGGTTTTGTTTCACGCTGTCCACATTTGTTCGGAGGAGAGAAGCGGAGGGATGGGAGCCTGCTCAGACACAGGTCTCTGCCTTCGACATGGTGGATAAAGATGAGGGACAGGCTAAATATGTGTCCTTTGACAAAGGGTATAGAGAGGGCCTTTAGCACAGAGCCTGGAGCAATGAGTTCTGACCTGGCCTTGAAAATGCCAGCACTACGGGGGGCAAATAACCATAGCAGCCCCCGGGGTGCTTTTAATGAGCTGAATCGAAGTCCGAGTCCAGCTCTCCATCACTCACAAGCCACTGCCACAGCTGGTTTGAGCAGATATCCCCTCCAACAGAAAGGAGGCCCAGCAAAGCACAGTGGTTGGCCTCCCCACCATCTCCTTCAGGTCTGGTGTGCTTGCTGTGACAAGAATGCCATCCAAAGCTTCAGAAGCAATAAAGTCAGGAAAGGCCAAAAAAGAGGAAAAGACCCTCACATTTGGGTTTGGATTTCTGGGGGTAGTCTGGGTCATATTTTTTTTTTTTTTTAGTATATTTTGAAGGGAAAGACTTTCCTCCCACTTATTCTCATGATAAACCAGGAGAACGTGGCCTCCAAGAAGGGTTTCTCTGTGATGGTGAGGATGGAGCCAGATAAGGTTTTCTCCACGATGGTGTGGATGAAGCCAGATCCTTCCTTCTCCACCATCTGGACCAACACTCACTGTGTTGCAGTTGGGATGTCCTTGTGAGCAGACATCTCTTTGCTCAGTTGGTAGCTGGCCTGGCAGCCAGTACTCCTCTTTTTCACAAGTCTGAGTGATTCCAAGAAACCTTTGTGGACCATGAACGCAAGATGCTCCACAGGCTGCAAAATTTCTGGGGGGTCATATCAAAGCAAGAGCTGCCCAAGACACCCTCTCATCCTCTGGTCCCTGAAAAAGAGGTGTCGTTCTGGCATCTTCAATCAGTATCAAATGTTCTTTTCAATTAAAAAGAGGGGAAAAAAAAAAGAAGAAAAAGAAGGAATGGCTGCCTGATAAAAAATTGCCCTCCCCACTGACGGAGAAATGAAATGTCAAATGTGCAGAATGTGTATTTTTATCCTCACTGAAGGAAAAAAACAAAGCCACAGCTTCCCATGTTCAGCAAGTGACCAACACAAACATGCAAGGACTCAAGTGCATTTCTACCCCCTGGAAAAGTTTTCTTTAATTAGGACAGACACACTGCTCAGTCAAAGCAGCATCAATGTCCAGGCACACAATTTGATTAACCCATTTCTTCTAATCTTTGCTGCTTGTTCAGATCTTCCGAAAAAAAAAAAAAAAAAAAAAAAAGAGTGGGAAAGACTAAAATTCACTATCTTTAGAACAGATTTTTTTTTCTTTCTATCATTTTTCTTTTTCTAAAGAATAACAAATACCACTGTCATGCTTCTTCAGTTTTCTGACTACAAAATATTGTCATTTAAGTGGATTTTTCTTAGTAATGGTAGGATTTGCACAGGGTCGCCCAGCTGGGCAGCTGAAAGGAGATTTGATCCAGGAGTAGAAACGACTCAAGCTGTTTCCCAATATCACAAGCAGGACATGAAAGGGTTGTGTCCTGGTATTTCTCTGAAGCTTTATTAGGTCGTATTATTTAGAAAATCTACTGCATAAAACAAGAATTAGTTTTAAAAGTCCTGCCATCTGCACTGCTCATGATAGGTTAATTTGCAGGCCTATTTTTGGTACAATTATTTTGCATTTGTTATTGCAGGTATAATAAAGAGCAGAGGTGGATCCTGTTCTGAAAAAAAAAACCACAACAAGAAGGCAAATGGCTGAATTAACATCCCCATTTTACTACTGAGAATGAAACATCAAAGAGATTAAGGACAATATAAAAAAAAATACACTCAAATTCAACGTAGAGACCCTGAAGACTCCATTTTAGCAGAATCCCCAATTTGAGGGTGCTGCCAACACCTCGCTTTTAGAATTGCAGTGTCCTTGGGGGGCCGGGTTTGCTCCTGGACGCAGTCAGTTGGAAGTGGCACAGTGCCTAGGTCATCCTGAGGGCACAGCGAGCTCCACCAGCATCCAGAAATGAGCCATTCCTCTGCCTAACGCCCCGGAGGGATCCTACCCACTCAGTGCTCCGTGCACCCACACGGATGGGATCGGCCTCCCTGCAACATGGGGCACTGCATACCTCTTTCCTCTTCAGTCTCCTCCTGGCATAAAGCTGGAAAATCCAGGAGGTGGGAAGGAGGTGTTTGATGTGCTCCACAGCCCGAGGACAACCTCAAGCCTCCCCATCCCACAAATATCCCTTAATAGCAGGACAGGTTAGTCTGGGGAAGGGGGGACCACTGTTCACCCAGTTTTTGAAACAGGGATGTTGCACACTAAAGAAGTCAAGTGCAATTAGATCCAAGGGAGAAAAAAGGTGGCAGCTCTTTAGCCCTTCTGCTAAAGCTACCTGGACTTCTGGGAGATTTTCCTTCCTAACAGGGGCTTTGGGATCTCTCCTGTAGTACTAAAAGATTAGGTGCCACAGTGTCTGGTGATGAAATATGGGGGTTCCTTTATCAGGCGGAGCCCTTAATGGCTTCTCTTCTTGTCAGAAGCCAGTAGTAAATGAGGGACACAATCATGAGCTCTTAAACTCCCAGCTGATGAGAGGGGATTTCTGCAAATTTGAACGATGAATTTGTCCTCCCTGGCTCTGAGTCCACATCCACTAAAGTCCCTTTTCTGTGGTGACATCACAGTGTTGGGATTCTGGGGGCCATTCTCTCACCCTGAGACTTCTTGGCAATAAGTATTTAGTGGTTTTTCTTTTCTCGAGGGGAAAGCAATGCGAATTTTCCCCAAAAGGCCTGAAGGAGAAGTTGGCCTCGGCACCTGTCTGAGCCGTTTGCTGCTCTGCCTGTCACACTGCACATAGCCATGTGCAAGGTGAAAAACCACACAACACAGTGACGTGAGCTGACCTCCTCTGGAAATGAACAGGGGTGGTGGGAAATGATGCAACCAACTTTACAACACCTGCTTCTCACTTCTGCAAGGAGCAGTTCAAAACCACCCCAGGAAAGCCAGTCGAGGAGACAAATTTTTGCCTCAAAATCTGAAGGCTTTATGTTTCCTTTAGTGCATGCAAATAGTTCATTCTAACAGGATGTATTGTGAAACACCTGGGGCTCAAATGATACTCTACTTATGCCCAACTTTCATCTGTGGTAGCTCACCTCGAGTCACCCCAGACTGAGTTCTGTGCAGCTAAAAGCAAATTTTTTTTTGCTTTTAAAAAATCCTGATTCTCTTCCAAAGAAAGAGATCCTTCCTGATCCTTCATCTCTTCCAAAGAAATAAGATCAGAGGGTTCAGACACTGGTGAGCTACCTTCATACTCAGCTCTGTTACCCCAATACAGAGGTTGAGGGATCCTGACTATAAAAAAAATAGAATTAAAAAAAAATATTCCATTTAATGTTGTTTTTTAAAACAGAATATGGTTTAGTGGGTGTCAGCTGAGGGCAGACTGCCTTTGTTCCTCAGTCAGGCCAACTGCCACATGATAAATGAGTATAAAGGAGTGGAATTGCTTTGTTGTTATCCATGACAGGAGCACAGAGCTCACCATCAGCTCTCTCTGCTCCAGTCACCTCCACTGTGACTGGAGAACTAGAAGCGTGCAGCCTCCGCGTATGGAAGAGTGTGTGCAGGAGGGGAGGTGGACCTGGCATCATGTTCACCATGTATTTAAATATCTGCAGAGACTCCAGAGTAGTTCCCCACGTGGACACAGACATATGTTCACACTCCCACTTATTTTAGTGTCTCTGAAATACGAGTCTTTCTTTCTTTTTTTTTTTTTTTTCCCAGTTGATTTCTCTCTGGAGGCATTTTAAATTGAACTGTAAGGAAGTGCCTACAATTCCAGAGCAGAGAAGTGGTGTCCTAATGCTTCCTTTAGATGGCTGTATCCAGGCAGCATCATTCAAACTAGTCATCCTCACTTGACTAGTTATTAGAGACCAGCCCACTGAGGTCTAGAGCGCAACTCATCCCCTCCTACAACAGATGCCTAAAATATAGCAGAGGAACTGCACCCTGATGTGCCTATTCTTCTCCATTGACCGTAAGGGTGTCTCAGATGCCAATATATGTGTTTGTGCAGATGATTCATAACTAAAATGCCTACACAGGCGGAGATAATGTGCAGATCTACAGGGTCTCTCAGCAGAGGTTAAAGTGTGGGCTTTGCTTTCCTCTTGCCAAGATGACTTGCACTGCTACCCAGCTTAGCTTGGGAACTCTTCCTACCCTATTCCCTATTGGAACAATCACTTCCATCACTTGGTCCCAAAATATAAGGAAGTTACTTACTAGTCCTGGTCAGGGGCTTTCTGTTCACACCTTACATTGCTGCCGTGTGGCTTCCCAAGTAGACAAGCTTTGCATGTGAATCAGTATCTCCAAACATTCACACATCTGCCACCGAAAAGCATTTGCAGGATTTTCTTCGATAAAGTCAAAAAAAAAGAAGAGTTGAGATGAGTCGCTTCATGGGATTTGGAAGGTCCCCTTAGTACATGTGCAGATGCAGCTGAAGAATTCACAATGCACATGGGCAACACCTGGAGATAAGACGATGTGGTGTGGGTGGGCATCTGTAATCCTCCACACTCAGCCACAGAGAGGGTATCTTTTATTATTCCATCTACAGGCTTTTAGCTTCAATGGGCTGTGGTTTTTACATCTAGAGGCTCTGCCCTGCTTGCCTTGACTCTAGCCCAGGTGAAGCCCTGATGGGGGAGAGGTAAGTCCTTTAGGGCTTTGCCCCTGAGAAAGAGTGTCTGCAGCCACCGTGCAGCTCAGATATTGGCAGAAGGGTAATTCAGCAGCATCTGAGAACTTTTAAACCAGTATTTTCATGGCACCTTATGAAAGAGGATTTTCTGGATGCTCCGTAGACACAAACTAAGCCTCCCTCCCCGTGCAGGCTTAGCTGTGTGAGCCAAGGGAGCAGCTCCAGAGCAGGTGACAAGGCAGCAGCCAGGACAGGGACAAGCCTCCCGAGTCCTGTCCCGGCACTGCTAACCCCAAGGCATCCCCTCCCCGCTCTCAGGAGGGCTCATCCTGTATTGTGACTCTTGAGCAACGTTTAGGAGCCGGGGCCTAAATAAAACTTCATTCCAAAATAGCACGTATGAAAATGAAGATAAGGCTCAACAAGTTGTAACAGATGCCTGTTAATTAGTCGCTGAAAATGCGCTTTCAAATGCGAGCCGTGTTTTGGTGCAGGAGCCGTCCCCCAAAAGCTGCTGTCCCCTCTCTTCTCCAGAGGTGGCTGAGGAGAAGGGGCAAGCCTGGACCCCCGGATTTCACTTAAACTCCTGGTCTTGCTGCAGCGAGGGGAGCCCTGCCTGCTTTCTGACACTGGGCTCAGCCCAGAGCTAAAAAGGCAGGAATATGGGTTGCACATTTGCACTCGAACCCCAGCATCAGACAGCTCTGTGGGTGCAGGGCAACCTCAGGAAAAATCAGCCAGGACTAACATGCTCTGAAGATAAGCACAGAAAACACATACCGGTGTACTTTTATTACTTTTGTCTTGATACTTGCACTTTATCTTCATTTATATCACATATTTCTGAACCCAGTAGTAAACAGTTTCTCCCTCTTTCATAACTCTTAATGGTACAGGTTGTTTTTTTCCCAACTCTTTAAGATTACCATTTAAATTAACTATATAAATCAGGCCCTGGCCTCTATTACATGGGAAAACAATTGGGTTCTGTTTAACTTAAGAATCTGCAGTGTTTATAGATAGACAACCCCGAAGGTAAGTTACTAAACTAGTTTCTAGTTGCATTGATCTGTTGCCAGAATACATAAACTATTAACTGAAAAGTAACTCCGGAGAGTGGTGTGTATTGAAGTTCATATTTGGTAGGGCTGGGGATATGTGGCTTGGCCATAAGTAGACACTAGAAATATTAATCACTTTCAAGTAGAATTCTATATTTTAATTGCTGAGAGGAGACTTTTTTCCTTCAGTGTCTGACTAAGAAACCCTTCCCTTGCTTTGTTCAAGCCACTGCAGCACAAGCCTAAGGGAAAACTCCCACTGATTTCCCTGAGGACTCCAGCGTTAAATCCATGGGGGTTTGGCCAGTTATTTTGGCTGATCAGAGAGTACAGATCCCTCTGCCACATAAATCTGTCTTCTTTGAACTCCAGCTACTCAAAATGTAGTGTGCTGTCACCAGAACATGACATGGAGAGTGAGATAATAGTGTTTTCCTCCCTAAACTACACCAGCCACTCAGAATACTTGACAGTGCCAAGGTCTGGGTGACGAACACTCTTTTCTGCTCTTTTGTGTTAACCGGGAGCTTGAACTGAGGTTAGCTGCCCTTCAAAGCATGGAGGGGCACAGAAAAATTTAAATTAGTTTCCTGGTTAGTTTTTTTTGAGGTCTGAGATGGTCCTTTCTTGAAAATTAGGGGATGTCACCCCGGGCACGGCGCGTGTCGCTCGGCAGTGCATGATGAGAAAACACATCTACTCTTTGTCTTCAAATTGTCTTTAATTTCTTAGGTGGGGCGTCAGGGTAGTACTTTGATCCTTTCCCTTGAGGTTAAATAGGACAATGTACTTTGTCCTGGCTGCTCCGAGGGGCTTGCCCGGCTGTAGAGGGTAGTGGATGGGAGGAATGCAAGCTGCCTGCATGCCAATCCATCCCTGTCTGGATTTAACACTAATTCCCCTTCCTGCCTCCCACCTCCTTGGAATAAATTTCTTCACAGCCAATCTGCAACCCAGCCAGCAGCTCGGAGAGAAGGGAGAAGACAGCCTGAGCAGGGTTGGTACCAGCTGGGCAGATATCACTCCATACTTTGCTTCGTCCTGGAAGACCACAGCAATTCCACTTTCTCTCCACGGCACAGAGGCCAACCCACTTTTCACACAGCTGGGAGAAGCCCAAGCATGTTGAGTGTCACCAAAAAGAAATTGCCTTGCAGAAAGGGCCAGAAGGCCATGGAGCACCTCAGGGGAAGACAGAGATAGCCATTTGCCCAGGGAGCAGGTCAGATTTAAATAGCTGCATCCAGCCACATCTGGTCCAGGCACCTATGCATGGCATCCCTGCTGTGCAAGGAGGGAGTTCACCTTTTGTATAATCTTCACCCATGCCAGACTCTCAAAAAAAGTGCCTTTTTGACTGCACAGGTGCCAAGAATAGTGTCATAAAACCCTGTGGCTCTTTGCAATTTGGTCCGAGCTTTAAACTCGTGAAGACTTTTTTTTTTTCTACCTCAAAATCATAAGGGTCTAAAGAATGAAAACCATTAGTGTACAGATCCTCACTGTATCTGGAAACTGGTGCTGTCATTTTGCAATGGGGAGATGGAGTGGGGGTTTCAGTTGGATTTAAGCACTTAAATATCTTTACGCAACAGCGATGTACAGATTTGCAGGAAATCCATGGAAATGCAAGGAAGGGAGCCCAGTGGTCTAAAGATGTGTGACAGCTATCAGGCACTTTTCCTCACAAATAGCAAGATTGCCAAATTTTGCAGAGCTGAGGTCTGCAGGCATTGGTTTTGGATGTTCTGGCCATCCTCTGTCCTCCTTTCATAGTGTCTCCTCCAGGGATGCCCTGGAGGAGCATCTTCTCTTTCTGAGAAGAGCATGGGGTTGCTCTGAGAATAACAAGGGAAAGGTCTTTCATGTATTAAGGAGCTGTGGTTGCCACCTGCTAGAAATGGAAAAAACCCAAACAAAACAAATCCAGACACTTCAGAAATTCAAAGTTTCTGCTCCGCAACTCTTGAAGACCCACAAATTTAATTTGATCTGGACATTTTTACGCCAGTCTCAAAATGGTAATGGTCTGGGCGTCATCTGTACTGAAGGCTTTTGTGTTTTAGTTCTGTTCCTCAGCAGTGTTATCAGGGTAAAGTGGAAAGTTTTGTGGTTACAGTTTCAAGTATGTTTGTAGACACCCACTTTTCCTCTGTGACCTTCTGCAAGTCACTTCATCCCTCTGCTGCAGTATTCCCCAATAAAACAAGGACAAAAAAAACCAACCCTTTTCTGCCCCAGGAACAGTTTCTGAGGACAAAGGCTGTTGGTATCTGAGAGGTGGTATCAGACGCCACCAGGCTGGGGAACCATCCAAGGGATAAGTTGCACCAAGACGGAGCGGCAGAGCTCGGTGCAGCCATGAAGCTGTACCAGTCCTGGCTGGAGACAAAACCGAGACAGAAAACCTGAGTATTGTGACAATTTCTTTGCTGATCCTACTGTTTGTCTTCCTAAAGTGCAACAGCAGAAATGCTGTTAAATGCCATATCCGGAGAGCTCTTGCTGTAGTGAGAGAGCAGCGATCTTCAGAGATAAGGGGCAAGGCAAACACTGCACTCCTGTGAACTGCCTCTGTAGACAACTATTCTTCAGCTCATAAGCTATTAATTACCAGACATTAGAATTTATTTATTTTTCCTGAAAAGAATTCTGACGGCATAGTGTCTTTAAAAAAAAAAGACAAAAAAGAAAAAAAAGACTGCTTGTTTAAAAATTCCTCTTCTCTCTCCCATTCTTTAAATGCTGCTGGATTGCTGAGCTGTGAAATACTGTGTCTTTTTAAGAGTTCCAAGATTTTAGCCCAGAAGGAAGAAAACACCGTTCAGGTTTGTCTCTTGAGGATTTAATGATCACATTGTAAATTTCTCCCAAGAAATGAAATAGCAGTCAGTGGGTAATATCCTGTCTAATGCTGCTTCCCCCCCTCTTTTCCTCCTCAAAGGCCCAGCCTCTCTGTTCGAACCCCTTGGATTTTCTGTGTAATGGAAGGACCCAGACACACTCAAATATTATTCCTGCTCCAGCTTAAATCTTTCTGCTTGATTTAAACCCCTCTGTGCCCTAAAAACAACTGTGTTTGGTGTCCTTAAAAGCCAGAGCAATTGAAATAAGGAAGTACTCTCATATAGCTGGTGTGTGATAGTCAAAGCATCTGTGTTCCTGTATCCCAGTGTGTTTCAGAGGGCTTCAGCTTCTTACTGGAGGGACGCAGATAATGGAGCACAAATTATTTCCATTTTCTCCTTCCTCTCTGAGAAGTGTGTGAACCCAGCCTGCCGCTTTGCTCAGAGAAGATTATGTGGAAACCTGCAAAAAGGGGCAAAAGGTTGTTATTTTTTAAAGACCAGCCACCAGTTGAGCTTCTAAGCCTCATCCCTGGACCCAGACAGAGCACTAACAGCCCTTTTGTCGATGCTGTGGGTTTTTCCCAGAGGCACGTCTGGAACAAAGGGAAAACCCACTTGCAGGGTAGAAACACTCATGAGGCTATAGTCAAAATCGGTGTATCAGTGGTATCCTCCATGCTTTCTCCACCTCAACCCTTCTATTAGAGAACACTTTTTGGGGTTAGAACTTCTAGTTCTCATAGTGGCTTTTCTGGGATATCATAAGCCACATCTTTAACCACCCTGCACCCAGTTTTCCTCAAAAATACTACAAATCAAGGAGGAAGGATTTATTATTTGCAAGAGCATCATTTACCTTTGAGCTGAGGTCTCTCCCAACAGGTAAGGAATTATGCATTTTACTTTTTTCTAACCACCACCAGCATCTGACCCTTGGCTCACTGGTGTCCAGGCATTTTCTTTGAAAAAAAGCACAAAACTCCTTTGTTATCTGGTTCCTGCCTTGCAGCCCACATCAGATTCAGGGGAAGATGAGCCATGCCCTGCTTGACCTGACAGTGTTTTTAAGTCCCATTTCGTCCTGTTTGCTTGTCTTCCTGCTGGCCAGGGGTTATTTCCATCTGCAAAATAACCAGACCTGGCCATTCTCAGCAGCTGTACAAGAAAAAACCCTGGAAATGGTGGAAATGGCACAAGTGCTTGAAACCCTGCACTGAGATGGATGTGAACCCCTCTCCCAACATTACCAGTGTTGGTGTGTGGCTTACGAGCAGCAAAATGGCTGGATCTGAAGTTGGGGTGACCCATGCCCTCTCCTCACACCCACATGCCTGCTGCGTTTCAGTTTGCAAAGCAGCAGAGATGAGTGGTTTTGGTATCTTTGGGCAGATCTCATCTTTGTTCTCCATGTTTCGTGCTGCCTTGTTAGTCACGAAGGCTGTGGGCCATGGGCACAGACAGCAGTGGTGGTGGCTCCCTTCTCCAGCCTTCCCACCACCTGATGGGACTGAGGGCAGACCTTTCCAGGGTCTCCTTCAGCCCTCAGGGATTTGGTTTCCTTCTCCTATCCCGTGAGCCAATGTGCCCGATAACACAACAAATCTTGCACCGTACTCCTTTAGAAAACACAGGGCACCCTACTCCTCTAAATAACCTATTTCTGGGTATGTGGATCTCAAAGGACCTGTTGAATGTGAACATGAGACACAACACATTGGACATCGTCTCCTGACTGCTGGATCAGTCTGCTCTTTAACAGAGAAAAATAAAAGACACTTCACAATACAGCTGGAGATGGGCCCAAGCCACAAATTCAAATATGAATGAAGACAGAAGGTGTTTGGCTCCAGGGTTTTGGTTCTAATCCTCAAATAAAGCAACTTAATTTACAGTGTGCTTGGCCCAGAGGAGCTCGTGAGAAGGAATGGAAATCCTCCACCAGAAGTTATAGGTTTCATATGGAAATCTGTGGATGAGAGTCCTACAGCCTCTGCTATGAAGACATTGGGCCAAATTATCAGCAGCCAGCCTTGTCACTTAAATCACTGCTGCAACATACTTTCACTTGGCATTGGCACACACTGTCTCTGTACACCTACATAACTGTTTTATAAATATACTTTGTCCTGGCAGGATGCAATCCCAAAGGATAAATTAATAATAAGCCACTTATACATACACACAATGTTCAGAATTGCGTAACAGTTTCAGAGATGAACAACCCATGTAAAGTTGGGCAAAACTATTTTGTTTCAGGTCCTCTGTCAATGGGCACGTCCCCATTTTGAGCTGCTAATATTTGCTGGATTTAGGGTTGCATGGATGGGTAAAACAGGCAGACACTGCCCAACCCAGAAGTGTCCCATTTAGTGCCTTGAAAAGGCATCAAATTAGTTATTTCCTCAGAGAGATCTGAACAGTCTTTTTTTTTTTCATGAAAAGTGCTTCAGGGTGCAGGGTGTATTCCCTGTCTCAGTCTTCTCATTTCTTCATTTTCATGGCATGGGCATAATTCTTTTCATGGTTCTGCCACGGTTTCTACAGGCAATAAGCACCATCATGTCAAAACAATAGCATTACCTTCTTCTCTTTTTTCCTCTGTAGCCTACCAAAGCTGGGGACTCTTCTTCTCTTGGCAAAGCCTGTTTTCCTCCTTTCTGCTCCCAACCCACCTGAAGGGAAAGGGATTAGGGTGAAAAAGGTTGTGCCAGCTGCAAGCCTGGCTTTTTGGCAAGAAAAGATGGGGCAGCTACAAAGGTGTGACAAAGTGGAGGCTCCCTCCAGCCAGGGCTGATGATGGTTTCTGCTTGGCACAGCCCAGATGCAAGGCCCTGAGGGTGGAAAGGTAGCAACAGCACCTTCATTCTCTTTCCACATTGTCCTCAGGCAGAGCCATGACCTTGACTCAAGATGGGTGTCAGATTCCCTTCATCTCTCCAGCACTTGGAGCTGTGTCTCCTTTGAACTTTTTGAACCTACCCAATGCAAGGTCAGAGAAGTCAGCCTATGCTTGCTGGCAAGCAGTTTGTTTCAGATACATACATTCCTCCTGCCTGGATCTTCTGGCGAATAACCTGGGAAGACCCCGTGTGTATGTCACCCTCCTCGTTGCCCCCCAGCACTCGCTGTCCCTGTACAGTGTCGCTGAGATGGGAACGAAGGGTCCTTCTGCAGCAGCAGCTCGACACAATTTGCAGAGCAGGGGAGCAAGTTGCGAAAGACAGTTTGGGAAGAATAAAAACCCAGTTGGAAATCCCACTACCAATGTCTGTGATGCAGAGCCGAAGGCTCATGCCAGGCCATCGGGATTTGGCAAGAAAAAGTCCAGTCCAGTCCCCCGTGAGAGCAGTGGGGACCTCAGCTGGTTTTGCTCCCAAGGCATGATGCCAGTTGACTTGAATGATACCCGGTTTCCATGTGTCTTTGCTCATGTTTGCAGACTTTTGAGAGTTGCATAATTTCCCCTTCCACTATCGTGCTGGAGAGGGTGGACACTAGCACTCTTCCCAGCCCCAGGGTCAGATTGTTCAGCCTTTGAAGATATTTCCTTGGAGTCCTTGATCCTGAATTTCTTGGCCTCTTTGAAGTTTCCCTTGATGTTAGTGTGTATCTGGGTGACTCAGTTCCCTCCCTCTCTGAGCGAGACCAGATCTTGTTTGCCAACTTTGTCTTACGTCACTCTGCTTCCATAAAGCCTATGATATGTGGTCTTGGGCCACCGAGTTCAAGGGCTCTGAATTTCTGGGGGACTCTGCAGGTACTAACATTTCCCTGGTACAAGGGTCTTTGAGGCATCCCTGCTTTCTGGAGGTGAAATCCTACAGCCCAGTTTCATAAGTCTCAGGATTTCCACCAGCCTCAAAACCAGGGCATTTTACCCTCATTTTCTTCCTGTTTTGGGAAATGAGGTTGAAAGAGCCGAAATATCCCCCCTAGGTTCTTAGGAAAAGTACCTTTGACTTTTTTTTCTTTTCCTCCTTCAGGAATTTCTCCTTTGCTCACATGCTTTCCAGATGCAGTTATCTCCTGAGGGCTGTTGTGGTCACCTTCAACAGCCGGACCCAGCTTTGAACGCTTCACGCTGCCCAACATTTGCATGAGCTGCAGAGCGTTGGTCTTTGATGTCCAACCTGCAGCCCCGGCGAACGTGCAACCTTACAGCAGCCAGATTCAGACAGAAATAGTGGGGAGGTGCCCTTATCTGTCATCCATTGATTTAGGCCTTTAATTTGGGAAGGAATTTGCTGCAGGTCGCAGAAAAGCGGTGGATAAACCCAGGATCCTTGCCATCTCCCAGCCCTGCAGTGCCAGCCTCTTGGGCAGGTTTTTCACCAATGTAGGTATTTGGGCACTTCTGGCCAAGGAAATCAGTCCCTCATCTTCCTCTCCTCACGCCCACTGACCTCTGAAACCTGGAACCTTTGGGAAAGAGGGTGGATTTAAATGCTAAAAGCCAGAGGGCAGAAAGCAGAGCCCATCCCTCGCTCTGCTGGCACTGCCATAATTAAGTGCCGCGGAGGGAGAAGGATGAGACGGGGAAACCCAAGATAAACAGGCTCACATGAGCGCTGGAGTCCCGAGCCAGCAATGACTCTGCTCCTCTGGGAGAATAAACCCCCCGCGCCGGACCGCTCGCGGAGCTACAACAAAGGATTCAAAATGTGTTTCCTCTTGGAACAGGATGAAGTGAACCATCCGCACCCCCATCCATCAGGCAGGTTTTCGGCCCCCCTCTCTCCCCCACACCCTCTTCCCCCCCCAGCTCTATCCAGAGCAGCTCTGCTTCTCATCCACATCCACCCTCTGCTTTGAAAGCAAAGCTTCCTGCTCTGGGCTATTTCTGACCTCCCTGAACCAGGCTGCCAAGCTCCCAAGGACAAGCTGGCCGAGGCAGGGGGCTGCAGAGCCCGGGATGCCCGGGGACACGCGCCGGGAGCTGCAGCTCTTTTCTCATTGAAAGGAAGTGAGATGCTTCCCTGGTGAGTCGGGTCCGAGCAGACAATGCTTCACCCACACCCCCCCCCCCAATAGTCAAACAAGGAATGGCCGCTGTTTGCTCCCCCCTCCCCATGTTTTCAGACATTCTGGTATTTCTGCATGTGCATTCATTCCCTCCCATTCACACAGATGTATAACTAGGCAGCAGCTGTAATGTAATACCAGAGTCCTGTATATAACTCCGAAAACACCACTGGAGCAGGCCTATTATCGTGAGACCAATCTGAGCAGGAAATATTATCATTACCAGGGGGCATTATTTTTTCCGATCACACTTCATATCAGTTGTCATCAAATCCCGTGTTTTATATAGTGTTACAATAGCCACAGTTGCCATGAATTGTCTCTGGATGGACTGTAAGTATTAAAAACAAAATAAGAAGCATATGTTGGAATGTCTGAAACTAGCAGACAAAACTCAAGGCTTTGACAACGTTACGGGTTTTTTGGAAGGAGCCAGATTTTAGCAATAACATTCTACTTTTGTTAGTCTACCCACCAGCATCTAACCTGCCCTATAACATCTCACTGGAGTTTACAATTTCCTTCACCTCCTGTTCCTCTCTAATGTAAACTCTCTGGCTTTTCTTGAATGTGTGGCTTGGAAGAGGAATAGCTGAGGTTCCAGCCTCTCAGGTGCCAAGTGGAAATCTTCCTTCACAGTGGACAGGCAAGAACAAATATACGACCTAAGGAAAGTGCTTATCCGTAGCTCGTTTTTTTTTTCCCTTCTCCTGCTCAAGCTCTAGCAAAATGTCAAAGGCATGATGCACGCATTCCTTTGAAGCCATTCCATTGCCTGATGATCCATTTTGCTTACAAAAGGAATGTACACTCAGTGCTGTGATTTTTGTTGAAGGCCTCAACAGCAATGTAATAACTGCGAGGAACACTGCCAGGTTTCCCCCCTTCCTTGCACATTCCAAAACTTCCATCCAGTGAGCAATAAATAGCAAAAAAATATTAATTACCCAAAGGAAGAATTCTCTCCTGAACAAATATTGGCTTTGTGACGAGAAGGAGCTTGTGAAATATGTGTTTGCCTACCAAGCCCACTCAGTCTATTTCTGATTTCCGAAGAACAAAATGACCTGTGTGCCAGATTTTATTTTGGCTTTTTTTTTTTGCATGGCCAGCAAGAACTGTAACAAACATACAGGAAGGAAAACACTCTATTGTTGCTCTTGGTCTTTTGGTGGTTTTTGTTCTGTGCTCTAAACTGTGCTTCACTTCTGGAGCTGCACAGAAAAAAAAAGAATTATTCTTTTTTAACCTATTCACCAACTGTCCCAGCTTTTCCCAAACTCATTCACTGCTTAAAAATGTTCAGTAAATGAGCTTGAGAGAAATCAGTTTTGAGTTATTATGTCACACACACAAACACATGCACACTTAAGTATATATTCACAGATAACACAACTTGAGCTTGACCACGGAGCCACAGGGGTTAATCATGTATACAGGTCTCCATCCTGTGCAAAGTGCTGTGCACAAGGGCCAGTCTTTGCCTGAAGAACCTGGTGTAAGTGAAGGTGAATAACCAGTTTTTTGGGGCCAGTAGTGAACATCATCTCCCCTCACCCCTGCCACCCACCCTGCAGGAGCTCAGCTCCAGGCTCTGCTGCGGGAGACACTGCAACCAGCAGCCACGGTGAGCAGGAGAGCGACTGAACTGGGCCAGAAAAAAGGGCCAACTATCCCAGTGCCCAGCAGCAACCAAGTGCAGATGCCACGGGAGGGATATAAGAACTGGAAAGGAGGTGAGACTTCTCTCAGATCTCCCCCAGCATCAGCCCTTCGCAACACAGGGACTTCCTGAGCTGGATGTGGGTTTTCTCCCTTTAATGACCCTTTTCCATCAACTCCTCCAATCTTTCCTTGAACTTGCAAACTAAGAATTTTACTGCAGACTGGGAGGGAAAGAGTGGGGCTGGGAGAAGGCAAAGTTTCTGCTCCTGTTTTGTTCTGCTGGATGTAATCCCCTTCCTCCAAACACAGGGGGGCTCAGTCATTGCTCAGGGGGAAGGGCACAAGGCACCAGCCCAACAGGCACCACTGCAGCTTTTCAGTATTTAAAGGGGTCTTATAAGAAAGAGGGGGACAGGTTTTTTAGCAGGGCCCATTGCAATAGGACAAGGGGTAATGGCTTTAAACTAAAAGAGGGGATATTCAGACTAGATATAAAGGAAGAGATTTTTTTACAACGAGTGTGGTGACACAGTGGCCCAGGTTGCCCAGAGAGGTGGGAGATGCTCCATCCCTGGAAACATTCAAGATTAGGTTGGACGGGGCTCTGAGCAACCTGATCTAGTTGAAGATGTCCCTGCCCACAGCAGGGGGGTTGGACTAGATGACTTTAAAACTCTCTTCCCACCCAAAACATTCTATGATTCTAAACTGGGTATAGGTGGCTAGAGCCCCCTGCTCTGGACCAGGTGAAGTATGTTACAGGAGAGGGACTGGGAGACCAATGCTGCCCTGAGCTGCTTGGGGAAGCAAAACTTTGTGTCCAGCCACCACAGCTGACCCCTACTTGGACATGGGTCTCGGATCCAAATGCCAGAGGAGTTGGGGTTGATGGCCAGAGCTGTGCATGCTGCTGACAGCTGGGAAAGATCACAGAATCACAGAATCACCTAGGTTGGAAGGGATCTTTCAAGATCATCTAGTCCAACCAGTGAAAAAAAACCAAAAAACCAAGAAGAATAAAAAAACACAAAAACCCCCCAAAAAACCAAAACCACACACCACACCCAAAACAACACCAACCTAACACTAATCCATATCCCTGAGCACCATGTCAAGTCATCTCTTGAATACCTCCAGGGATGGTGCCTCAACCACCTCCCTGGGCAGCCCATTCCAATGCCTGACAACATCTACAGTCTCTGCCAGGGGAAGCCCCAGACCCCAAACCACCCAACCCTACATGTAGGCAAGCAACAAGCTGGCACTGAGACAGTGGAGCCCAGGTGTGGGAGAGGGGGCAGTTCCCTATGTGGTGCACAGCCTGTGCTTCAGGATGGACACAGGCCAACTGTAGGTCACCCCACTGCAAGAGTCCCGTGGCATTTCCCCAGCAAGTCCCACAACCTCCACAGACAATCTCAAGCTTCCCTTTGAAACGTGTTCAAATCATTTGGTCTTAAAGGAACTGAAAAAACAACTCAGTATTTGTTCCTGGCCTGACTTTTTTTGGGGATATCCTTTTGGGAAAAGAAGCAAACAAATGAAAAACAACGCTCAATGGTATGGGACCAGAGAGAGGCACTTGGGGAGACCAGAGGGGATTCCAAGTCTGTGCAGCTCCAGCATATGGCCACCACAGTCCCAGGGCAAGGCATGCCATCCCCCTCCTGCAGAAGAGGTTTTGAGTCTAAGTAAATGATGGCAGCCTTCCTGAAAGCGAAGCCTGGTTCAAAACACTCAGAGAAGACCACCCTGAGAAGATGTGCCCGGAGATCACCATGACCAAAACTCTTACATCCTAAACTATCCCTCATCTAAGTTGCCCAAGGCAGGAGGAGGTCCATTCATAGGTTGTGCCCTTCCTTGCTGCTGGGAGCTGGTTATATTGTAAGAGCAGTCAGCAGTTAGGAGCAGTTACATACAATTATTTATCCACATAGAGATCTTTTCATGAACAGAATAGCAAATCTTTTCATTCAACAATTTGTAGACAAGAGCGATTTGTTAATATGACATTTTTCAGCTGTATCAGTGCAAACATCCATCCATTTAGTTTTTCACACACAGAAAACTTCTTTCTTGCCGTTTCCAAAAAAGAGGGGGAGGATGAATGAAAACTGGATGTATTTTTTTGTTTTTGTTGTTGTTTGGGGTATGTTTTGCTGAAAAAGAAAAGAAGGTCAAAAAAAGATTTTGCTGTGAGCCTCTAATTTATGGGAAAGGCCATTTTAACAGTCCGAAATCGCTTCATTTAATAAATGTTGCCCAGCTCTATTGTCATGCTTTGCTAATCAGATTTCATGAGATGTTCAGCACAGTAGATCATGCTGCCATGTCTTATCAGCTAAACTAAACGTTGTGGTTACACCACCCAGCAATGTCACAACAGGAATACTCGGTCTCCACAGCTGACTCTTGTAGGACCCTGCTGGTTTTCTGCACATCCCTAAAACCAGTTCAGCTCCAATTAGAAACAAAAAGACAGGGAGAGACTGGGAAGGGGATTGCAATGATCAGTAGTGTCCCTTGGGATGCTTTGGGGCAGAGATCCATCTGGCCTTAGCTCCCTGTCCTCACCTTCCCCTGCCTAATGTGGGAAGGATGCAGTCCTCTCCCTTGTCATCTTGATTCTGTCCTCTTGCTGCAAAGTTACAATTTCTGATTGTTTCCTTTTTCTTTCCCCTCATCCTTGTGTACCCTCTCAACAGGATTCCTTTCCCCTTCACCAGTGCACGAGAGGGGATTACAAAGTGATTCAGCTGGAAAAAATGGCCAAGAAATGAGACAATCAATCTATTAAATTGTTTTCTGTACAAAAAATCAAAATTTCAGCTTAAATTTCTGGACCTGGAATACCACCCAGGGGGTTATGTGCAGTTATCTCCAGCCACTGGGTAGTGATATTGTCTCCTGGTGGGCTTCCCTGACCATCATTTGGGACTTAGCAAGAGATAATTTTCTTTTAGTTTGTTGCTATTCCTGGAGCTTCTGTGGTGTTCCCACCTAAAAATATTTGGTTGCGACAAACCCCTTGAAATGTACTCCACGTAAAGAAATAAACTGATTTGGTAAACAGTGCTCATTACACCAAAGTAAGAATTGGCTTGATTTCTATCATGCAAAATCAGATTTGGTGTCAGTGTTCAAATAGTAAACAGGAGGTTTCATGGGAAAGCCTGCTTGTTTGCAGCAGGTAGGATGCTTTTGAATATTTTGGGTGTGACTCATTTGACAAGAGCAGGCACCTAAATTTCCCATCTGAGCAAGTCTCCCCGGTCGATGGAGATCTCATCAAGGGAGACCAGGACTTGTCTCCTCCACAAGCAGGCAGCTAAACCCAGCCTGGTGCCCCGTGCTCTGAGGTCCTGAGTGTGGCAGGGTCCCAGATGGTCAGCAGAGGTGCTGGGTTATAAAGCATGATGAAGTAAATGTGGGTTTTCTCATGCTGGAGCAAATTCTGGTGTTTACAGTATGCTGGAGGGCATGTTACCAGCAGAAGTGTCAAACCCAGACCTTGTGCCTCTCCAAGAGCAAACCTCTTGGTTTTGTGTCAAGTGTAACCTCAGCACAGACCTGTGTTCGTCGTGAACTCTCTAATTTGATGCAAAGTATTCATGACCATCAGGTGGTTTGCCGTGTTCCCATTGCCCCTCAGCTAGCTGGGGCTGCACACGAGGCCTTGCCTCTGCTAGGAAGACTTGGCCAAAGTTTCACTATTCTCGGTCAAACCTTGAATCGGCAGCTCCGAGTTCACCTCTGAGGGTGAACACCCCTCTCCCTGCCCATCACATCTTGGGCACTTCTGGAAGGACAGATCTCCCAAAATACCCACCAAAGGATTAATTCCTATATTCCCCAAGCCACAAAGAGAGAAACCTTCTGTCTTACAGGCTGGAAAATGTCTCCTCTTGGCCAAGGGATTCCTGTGAATGTCTTGGTGCAGGCAGGAATTACAAGGAGGAGCAGGTCTGGTTTGGTGGAAAGATAAAACACCATTTCCGACTGGCACCCGGAGCTGTCAATAACTTCACCACATCTGGGCATTTCCGACAAAAGGTCCAATTTGCGGCCATGCACTGCTTTTAAATCCACTCAAATGCAGGCATTGTTTCCACCTCCTGCTCTTCTCGTGTGCTGATGAGCTGTATCTGAGCTACGCACAGATTTAAGACATGGCACGTAATTCCTCCTGGTAAGGCAGAGACAGCCTGCCTTATCCCTCTGCCTTGCATCCCCTAACACAGTGTTATAAATGAACCTGAAATTCCTGTAGCATCAGACTTTCCAAAATCCAATCTTGACCGAGTCTTGCATTCTGAATAGATTAGTGGTTACTTCTGGTTGTTTTTTTTGTTTTGTTTTGTTTTTAAATCCTAACCCGTTGAAAAACGTTCAAGGGAAATTGCAAATGTTATGCTTGTTTGAACAGGAGTCACTCTGGGAAACACACTACAGACATTAATTTCTGAGAGATTTCCCCCCCCCCATCCTGTGCATGCTCAGATGAGAAATGCTTTGTTTTGGCTTACTCCCATCTTCTAATACGCATGCTGCTTATCAGAGATGCACTAGTTAAGGTGGAGGAAATTAAGGTGACCTCTACTAGTTCAGGTCTTTATGCAATTTGAGATGGTCATTAGTCACATATTTTGGCATGCTGTGAATTAAAGAGAGACTCAGACTTCCACAGTGTCTCAGACCTTTTATTTTATATTTTCTTCTCCTTTGTATGACTGAACCCCCAGGAACGTTGTTTTTGTTCATCTGGCTCTTAAAACTGATTACTTTACATGATTTAAAATTAATCTGTAGGTCTTCTCTGGCTCTTTGGCTAATACCGTGTGAAAAGCCCTTCCAGACTCGGCAGGAAAAAATGTTTCTCAGCTATTAATCAAGCCATTTGATTTAGGAATTTTGCTCAGGGAAAGAACTTAGCCCTCACGCAGGGAAAGGACCATAAATCTGCAAAAGGAAGAACTTCTGGGGCTCTGTTACTCATCCTCTTCCTGCCTGCAAGAGCAGAGTGACTTTTTTTTTTGCAGACCAGATGCAGGAGTCAGCACCCGCAAGAGGGGCAGGGAATTCCCTGCTTCCCTCTCGCTGTGGAGGAGCCACGGCTTGAACATGTTTGGCTGGAACCAAGGAGGAAAAGGCAGAAAACGAAGGGAAAAATAAAAAAATAAAAAAAAATATCACCCCTGGGCTCTGCACTTTGTGCTGACACACACTCGCTGCAGACAAGAGAAAATGCTGCTACTGGGACATCCACACTTGTTCCCACACACAGGTCTAGATGCTGCACAACGAGATGCCACCCATATCCCCTTTGCAGTACACCTGGACCTCACACCACCTCCGTAACCCCAACAACAAGGCTTCACAGACCTCTTCTTCCTCCACCACCTCCATGGTAATTGCAAAGGGGAGTAGCCAGAGAGGCATTGATTTTGTGCCTTTATAGCTAAAAAGGGCTGTGCACAGCTGATTTGAATAAGTTATCTCACTGTTAAACACACCTTCCTGTTAGGGAAAACATTGCTCAAGACTGAAAGGGCTAGTAATCTCTTTTTGAAGCTGAATTTTTGTGTGGGCTTACCTACTTTTTGCCTCTGTCCTAAATAGCGCAACTCCCACTGACTTACTAGAAATATTAAGAACTAATGACTCAATTCCTAAGAATAATTTCAGGTGTCTCTATTTATAGCTATCAGCCCTAAGCTCAAAAGCACTGGTAACACCCAATCCTCTGTTTTTCCATCATGCTTTGCTATCACATTAGAATAGCATGGAAATCAGCACTTTCCACTGTTCCTTGTTTCTGGATATCTGCTCTTTCCAATCCAGATAGCTCAGAGCACTTAATTTCTCAGGAACCACCAACTATTTCCAGGAAGTGTCTGGAAGTTCAGGTTAAAATAGAAGCTGAGATGCTGGAGGACATAGTTGTCCTTTGGTGGTAGATTAGAGACATTAGCGAGCAACTGGTGGGTTGGATGTGTTGCTGTTGGAAATGATGCAGATAAAAGCAGTCCTATTGTGGGGCAGGGGAGGGAGAGGGAGAGGATGAAGAGGCAAGGGATGGAGAAACAAAGCATAGAGAGGCAAGGCATGCAGAGGTAGAGGTTGGAAAGGCAGCCTTGAAGGTATTTCAGCTTATGGCAACAGAGAACCTTCAAACTTCCCCAAACCTGAATTATCAGATCAGCCCTGGTCACTTTTGATTATACTTTTCAGAGATAACCCATGATCTTTAGAGGGCAGATACTAGCTCGGCATCAAAGAACTGAGGCAAGAAAGTCCCTCAGGCATTTAGACCAAAGAAATAAGCAGTGTATATCTGTAACCAAATAATGAAAATAAACAGCTACATGATTTTAAATCTCTACAGAAAGTGTAGAAATAGCTATTTGTTACAACAACCTACAACGCCATTTTCCCCCTTTTGGGACTATAGCATATCTGTTGCTTTTGGGCAAAAAACCTGTTTGCTCACGTTTATTATGGAGGGGGCAATCCTGTCACGAAGGTGTTAGTGGAAGGATGGGCTACATTTTCTCCTCCACGGAGCTCAGCCCGGTGTCTCCACACCCACAGCCAGCACACCGATGTAGGGTTACGAAGCGTGTCGATGCAGTGGTGGCCTCGACGGCTTCAGTGCCCAGACACGTTCACCTTTTTCTTTGTAAATTCTCTGCTGAACACCCTCTTGCCCTTCCTCCGTCCTGCCGTGGGCTCGGCAGGATGCTGGCAAGGCCAGCTTGTGACTCATCCTCTGGGAAACTGAGCGTGGTGTGGCTTTCTGAGGAAAGAACCCATGAGTAAGGGTTTTTTTCTCTCTTTTTTTTTTTTCTTTCTTTTTTTTTTCTTTTCAAGGGGAATCAGGACAGTGGCACATAAATGAAGGTGACATCAGGCTGTCAGGGAAAAGGAGCACTGCAGGAGACCCAGTGCCTCACCCCTTGCTGAGAAGCCTCATAACTTAATGGTGTGGTTAGGGGATATTGCTTTCACAGGTTACAGAAGCCCATTTGGGGCAAAGAGATGTGATATCAAACAAAATGCCTCTCCTGACAGCTCACTGACACCAATTGTCTCCCAGAAGTTGTTGTCTTTCCTGAAACGGTGGGTTTGAACAATATTATTTTAATCAAATATTCGACTGTTGCAGGATCTTGTAAGGAGGCTTAAAACAGGTTTGAAACAGCAGCATTTACCATTTCCCTTTGAAAAGCCAATGGTGTTCCTTTCCACCATACCATTTTAATTTTTATTTTTTTTATTTCTTTCCCCACCAGTTCTGCCTAATTACTTGTTCAGAGAGCAGAACCAGTCCATCTCTGATTTTTAGGAGAGACGAAATAAGCCTTTCAGTAACAGCACCTCCCTGCCACATCAGGTGCTGTGAACCTGTTGCTATTAGTAATTATTAGTCACGTAGATGCTCTGCCAACAGCTCTGACACACGTGCCTGCACGGGCTGCTCTTTTTGTTGGAAATCCTCTGCTCAATACCCTCTCTGAGCATTCTCCTGCCATCAGCCAGCCAACACGCTCCAGAGACTGCTTGCTAACCTCTCCTGGTCAAGGTGACACAAATTACCACCAGCCTAATACTTACACAAGCTCCTTTTGGCTGTCACTGGTGCAAGGATGTGAGCCAACAACCCCAAGACGGGGAACCTCCAAGAAGGGGTTACACTGGGTGTCACAGGGAAGGCTGGTGGGACCTGGCATCTTCTGCCAGCATGGGGGGGTCTCACAGTGGACGTGAACCCTCAACCCTGTCTCCACAGTGAGCTGGGGACTTGCCAAAGAGCCTTCCCAGTGGTATCTCCCAAGAGAAGGGTGGAAATGCTCTAACGTGCTCTAGGCAATCCTGCTTCAGCAGGGGAGTTGGACTAGATGAACTCTATGGTCCCTTCCAACTCTAATAATTCAGTGAAATTCAGTGAAATAAATCAGGAATCCAAAAAAAGCCAACCCAGTTTTCTAACGGATGGAGAAAGGCTGGAGCAAATATTTCACCTCCTCACATTATGATCAATGAAGGGGTTAAAAATAAAAGAGAAGGAGTCAGGGCTGGTAACAACATGGGATAAGGGGCCTGGGGAGGGGGAGTGTGACAGTGTCCGCCAGATAAGTGCCCAGCTTTTGCAGGATGGGTTGCCCCCCCGGCAGAGCTGGCACGGAGATGGTTAAGGTTCACGCAGGTGTTTCCATGTAATAGGCACTGTCAGGTACCTTTGCAGCCCTGATGACCATCTGGTTACTATAAATAATAGTTTATGGGATCTCATCCTGTTTTTTGACTACTATAACATAAGTATTGAGAGCCTGTAAGTTATGGCTTCATAAAAATAACAGCTTAATAATGAGAATGACTTTCTCCTTCCAGATCACGGCAAATTTGGGTGTATTTTCTCCTTCCATTAGGACTGTAAAAGACTGTAAAATAAGACAAAAGAGATCCAGGCATCTGGGCGGGGGGGGGGGGGGAACTTTCTGTTTTCCAGCAATGCATAAGCACAGCTCGAAGCTGTTTGCAGGGCACAGCTGAATTTCAGCCCCAATTTTGAAGAAGGGGAAACTGATGCACTGAGCTGGGAAAGAGCTTGAACAGCATCATCCAGACAGTCAGCAGTCAGAGCAGGGACGGCATCCTCAGCTACACCTCTCCTTCCAGCCCACGCTGCTGTAATTAAAGACACCAGCACAGCTACCCAAGGGTTGTCCCCCTTTATCACGGCAATATTTAGGCTTTGCCTTGGTCTTTCAAACTCCTTTTGTATTTTCAGAAAGCAATAACCCTCTTCAGAGCCAATTTCTCCATGTTTTATAGGGTAGCAGGGAGGTGTGTAAATATATGACTTTCTCCTTTCGAGAAGTGGCTGCTGGATCTGGCCCAAAAATGTTTTCTTTTTCACAAGGGTAAGCAAGGGTAAGGGGGAGGCCTTCTTGCTGTACATTTCTTTAGGATATTGTAATCCGGGATATGTAAAATCAGTGGTTCTGTGTTTTTTCTTGGGCATTCCTCTCAAAAACATTCTCCGAGTTTGTTCTTGCAAGAGAAGTTTTTCAAGCAAATATTTGAATGAAAGATTGCAATTCAGGTAGCTGAATTTCTGTGGGGGATCAGAGGAGTATGCAGCACTTCCCAACTAAAATTAAGCCCAATATCCCTGACCCGTTTTGTCTTACACCACCATCACCTCAAGATATCTGCATTCAGCCTGCCAGCTCTTTAAAGCAAGCCTTTAAAGACAATGAAATACTTATGGAAGGAAATCAGTAGATATCTGCTTTCTTAAATATCGGGAAAGAGTTGACAGTGTTATGGACATCGGAGCTGTGTATGGTCTTCTGCAGGTGAAGACCACAGACAAGCATGGGACAGAGCACAGGCTCTGCACAGAAATACGGGTGGACACCTGTTTAGTATGTTGGCCCGTGCCTTGGAAGACCCAGTTTTGGTTTCAGCTGTTGCAGACAACCTGCACGACCTGCAGAAAAGTCACACAGCTCCTTAGTTTCCACAAAGCAGAGCGGCCAGGAGGGTAACTGTGTGCGAGACGGCAGGGTTGTGGGGTACGCTGGTAAGAGGCAGTGGGTTGGGAGGGAGTCATCCGCCCCAATTTTAGGTTTCTGTAGCATAAATGTCTCCATCTGAGTCAGCCAGCCTTTACAGACTGCAATCTCATACGAAAACAGGTGAACCATCCTCTGGAGGTACCTGTTCCTCCAAAGCGATGGGCCAGACACACAAGCCCAAGGCTGAGCCTTGGAGAAGGGGGACCAGTCAACCTCACCTATGCAGGGATGGCTGGGACTGCAGCCTCGCATGGAGCAGGGACACCCAAGCATCTGGTCCTCTCCAGACCTTTCCTTTGAAAACAAATTAGCAAAAAACGGAGTCATCATGAAGAGACACCTGGACAAGACCCAGGGCAGGCTGGGCACCCAGATTCTGGTGGTGGGACTCTTATACCATTTAATAACATGCTTAGATAGCACAGAGATGAGCCTCCTGCATGGGAGGCTCGGTGGTCCCAGAGACAGGGAGGGCATCACTGCTCCCATCAATCATCTGCCAGGGAAAACTCCCTCTCTTTTTTTTTTTTTTTTTTTTAGAGACAAACCTGCTTGTGATGCCTCGAGATAGACTGGGGGAGCTCAGGAACTGGCCCAGGCACTGGAGTCCATTGGCTGCATGTCCGGGAGGAGGCAGGGGTGGGATTATCTTTCTTCTGCCTCCAGTTTGACCTCTTTGCCAGCAGATTGTTCCGATTTTCCACATGGAAGAATCTAGGGACCCTCTTGAAAGTTCAAACTCCTGTCATCTTTCCTACCGGCAGTGGCAGAGCTCTGGGCTTCTGCAAAGCCCTGTCTCACCGGGAGCTGGACTGCAGAGCAGCTGTCACACGCCCAGCTTGCTTCATGCACAAATTTGGGCATTTCACATCGCTTTGTGTGCTGAACCATGTGGGTTTTTTGCTAGTCAAAAAATTTCCATGGAAAACTAGGAATTTGGGTTTGCATTTTCTGCTGGTTTTACCACCTTGGCAAAAGACCTGGGGGAAATTGCTGAGATGATTTCAAGTCAAAGCATATCTATTTTTTGTATCACAACAATTTTATTTCAAAATTCATGTGCAGAGAACAACCAAAAAGCTTACAAGTTAAAAAGAAAAATTAAGAAACAGGGATGTTTCTTTCAGATTTTTGCTTAGCTCAGAGAAGCAAGATATTTCCGTCTTTAGCCAACCTGAATTCTTATAATTTTTTTCACTTCCTTAGTTCAGCCAGCAAACCTGAAAGATCAGCCCTTTGCACAGCTTCATCTGACAACCTCGCTGACTTCTTACGTGCTGGTGCCAGAATTCGGACCGGGGTTATCCGAGTGCTGCCCGACGATGCAACGCGATGGAATTGAGTGAAACACACGGGAATATCACGTGCTGTCTTTCTGCCCTTTCCAGCACCAGGAAGCTTCGGGGCACCTAAAAACCAGAATTTCCCAGTCCGTGGCTGGAGCACAGAGGCTCCACAATCACCCGTCTTAATAACAGGTCTTACCCAGCACAGGAGTGCTCCGCGGCAGGCTCCTTATTGCTCCATCATCTGCCCGGGTTGCAAACATATATTATTCCCTGTGACACATGCTGTAAAATTGCACTGAGGTAACTCCGTCTAGTTAGTAATTTCCATTCAGATGAGCTGAAGGAATTAATGAATTTGGAAGATCTCAGATCTTTGGAGATAGGGACGGGCGATGGCAGGCTTGAAAATAATAACTCTCAACTGTGTGCAAGCTTGAAACCACCCTACTAATCACGGGCAATCTAAGGGCTTATCGGGGCAGAGGGAGAGCTCAAGCACCATTCAAACTCTCTAATAATGGTAAATGATTCCACAAATGCACGTGTCCAGGACTCGGACTGCTTCCAAAGCTAAGTGTTTATGAAAACTTCGAAGTGCTCCACTGGTTTTAAATCACTGTGCAGGGCTGACTGATTTAAACTATCAGAGCACTTCTCTTTTTCTTGTGTTTTCTTCTCCCCCCACCCCCCCTCCCCTTTCCTTTCTTTTTCTTTTTCCTTTTCTCTTTTTTTTTTTTTTTTTAATGAACACTTCGATTTTGAAGCAAGTCAAACACTTCAGTTTAGCGGTTCGAGACCATATTGAACCGATTTAGAAATATGTCAAAAAAAAAAAAAAAAGAAACAGTAAATTATGGTTTAAAACCCTTTTGTTTCGGAGCATTTAGGAAGCAAGGATTGCCGCTAGGAGCTGGGATGTATTAGCAAGGGCTGGAAGGCAACTCTGGGCTTCGAGGCATGGACACTTATCTGTTTGATCACATACCTACTGCAGGACAGATCTGCCCATGTGCTGCTCCCTACCTTCCACCTTTGATGTCCTGACTTTTTGTTCTCTGATCCTTAGCGGCCTTGTGCTGCAACTGGAAAAATCCCTCGGCTTGTAGGTGCAGGGCTAAAAGTGGCCTGAAATTTAAATGTTGTGCACGGAAAGGGGAAAAGATGCAGCCCCCACCCAGGTTTTTTAAAGAAGCCCTACTGCAGGCTTGGCAGCCCCCGACACTGACAGCGTCATAACCTGAAAGTGAAACTTTCTGGTGAACTCATACCTCTCAAAAGGACGGGATAAAACCGAAGCAAACAGCATAAATAATGGAAAAGTGAATTAGACTTTAAAAATTCCATTCTGTTTAATAATTCAGAATGATTATAACATGCTGAAAGGAACTTTTTTTTTTTTTTTAATTACTTCTAGCCTGGCAATCTCCCATTAGTGCACACACGTCTCCATCAAAAATCATCAGCTAACGAGAGCTGCATTAGCGTGAGACGAGCAGCAAAGTACATCCCTTTGGGGTTTTATTCACACCAGCGACCTGTGCAGCCTTCCCGCACCGATGGCCGTGGGACCAGGGCCCTGCCCCTGGCTGCAGCCACCTTCTGGTTTGCATAAAACATTCAAAATAAAACTCCCTTGGAGCCAGTAAATGGAAGATGCTTGTCACCGATGCTGGGAAATGAGTGCACAGGGAAGGAAACCGAGCTTATGGTCGCAGACATGAGCTGAGGTTTCCCTCTCATGTGATGTGGCCAGGCTGAGGGACTGATACAGCCACAACAAGTGGGGGAAACGAGGACGCGGGAGCACGCCAGACTGACTGCTGGAGACAATGTTGGCAGAGCCTGAACGATGAGTCCTGCCTTCCTAAAATGATGCCATTCCTTGTTTAGTGACTCAGGCTGTGCGCGTCACCTGTACCCTCCCTTAGGATGCTACAGGTGGAGAGAGGTGTTGGCTGCTGTTGGCATTGACTTGCCAGAGAAGGCTGAAACACAACCAGAGCATCAACGTTCCCATCACCCAGACCCACGTCTTCCTTCTACTGGAGCAAGGACCTTCGGTGGTGAGAAAGAGGAAGCATTGCCCGGGTGAGGCTTTCCATGAGACATGAAACCAAACAGCAGGTGGGTGAGGAGCAAAGCTCTGGAGATGTCAGGAAAGGAGGAGAGCAGATGTCAGGAGAAGAGCAGTAGGTGTCTTGATCGATAGCCAAGAGCTCCAGGTAGTTGAAAGAAAGTCCAGCGGAGTCACAGGCATCGGCATGGCTAGGAGCAATGAGGCTGATGCATGGACCGAGACAGTGGAGTGGCTGAGAAGTGCACAGCTTGAGAGGAGCAGGAGAAAATGCACAAAGGGCCCTTTTGTAGCTGGGAGGTGAGCATGGCTCCGCTTGCGAGACTCCAACCTATGGTCACAGGAGCCAGGCTGTGCTCTGAGGTTGGAGCCAGACTCATTTAGTGTTTTGTGGGCCATAATTTACAAGCATATATAAATACTGGCCACCCACAGAATAGACCCAACTGCTCTAGCAAAGCTGGGAGGTGGGGGAACACGGCCACCCCTCAGCCACTACCTTCACCATGCCATCTGGCTTGCTGCTGCCAAGCCCATGGTGGCCATCTGCCTGGTGGCTGCCTAGGAGAAAGTTAATTATATTTTTTTGTAGAGACACAACAGCAGCTGGAGATGCCATCCAAGCATACGCGAATAAATCAGGCCCAAATTCCATTGCCAGAATTCAAAGAGAAGTTGTTTCTGGGTTAGCCATGCTTCAGTCCCACCACACCAGCAAGGCCAAGGCTTTCCAAGCTTTTAGGAGCTCCTGCTATGTCATGCTGACATTTTGCTGTGGTATCTCGGTGTGAGGGAAGTTCTCCCCTGTCAGAGGAGGCACGGTGGGGCAGTCTGCTCCAAACCCTGCCCAGACTTGCTGGGGGACAGGAGGAAACATCCCTTCAGCTGATCTCCCAGTTCCCACATCCATCAAGTGAGCGGAGCTGTTCCCATTTCCTTTGCAAAATGCGTCAAGCAGGAAAAAATAGTGTAAGACCAAAGTATGAGAAAACCAGAGTTTTCTTTGGCCCCGTTAAAACCGGTGTGAGAAAATGCAGCTGTGCAGGAGCATTTAACAAATTATTTGCTTTGCAAAACCTCACCTCTTTTGTACCAACCAATATTCATTTGCCATCCTCTCCTAATTGCAACTCACAGACACCCTTGTTACCACCACTGGCACATTAGCATGGTCCTGAGCCCACACCAAGCATCCTTCCTTTGGGTGAAGGCTCCTGGGTTACAATGCCACACTCTTGCACTGAGGCTGTTTTGGGGTCCAGGTTGGTGTCTGGGGGCATGGGGGCAATGCCACATTCCTGCACAGAAGCTGTTTTGGGGTTCAGGTTGGCATCCTGTGCTGTGCTGACATAACTCTTCAGCTTTACCTCTTGCCCCATAGGTGAACACCCAGGGATCAGACCTTTCCTCCCCTGTGATTTTCAGGACACCGAATATTCCAGTGGGCACTCACGGTTCTGGTTTTATTTAGGTCCAGGGAGAGCTGGGCTGTACTCACACAAAAGAAGCACTGGGGCATAGATTAAACCCTCTCGAGAGATGGGAGTTTTCCAAACTGCCTCGTAAAGGGAGCAACGCGTGTGGAGAAGAGAAAGCTCCTTTGTTTTGGATAGCAGCTATAATCTCCACATCGAGTACATGTTGGAATTTGTAAGTGGCCATTTAGCCATATTCTGACAGCAGAATGAGCAACCTCGGGGCGGCAGCCAGGCCTATTTATAGAGAGGAGTTTTGAGGTAATATCCTTACCTTGGATGCACTGTCTCCACTTAAGAGCCCAGCTTATGAGAGAAAGTGATGCCAGACAGGCAGACGGCGAGGAAGGAAAAGAGTCACAGCTCACTCTGCCTGGCTTGCTTTGCATCAGAGTAAATTAAGTTTTACAAGAACAATAGAAATCTCTGAAAAATCTATTTCTTCCCGAGTCTAACAAGAAAAGGAATGCCAGAAGATGAATAGCAGTAGAGGTTCCTCAGGCCAAACCTGCATAAGCGTATGAAGTTAATGTGTCACTGTTGCCACAGTACAAGAGTGTTGGGAAATGGTGAGCTATCCGGGAGGTCAGAGATTAGCCCACAAAGTTTGCTGACCTTTTTGTTGACGTTACTGATGACACTCAATGGCTTAGAAGAGCTCTTGGACACTCATGAGTGTTATCGTGAATCAAGGCTGTCCCCCTGTATTGCGTCAAATATTGATGCTTCGAGTCTGCTAAGGCCAAGGTATTTGGTAAAACTCAAGCAGTGGCAGCTTAGGTGTCCTATACAGATGGTCTGGGATTCAAGTCTGGCTGAAATAAGAGGGGTTTGGAGCTGGTGGGGCACACCTGAGAAATGTGGATTTTTCCAAAGTAAACAGGAGTTGGGAACCCATGGAAAGCATGAGAAGGGGAGAGGACACCAAAGTGGTGGTGAGGCCCCTTGTTAGCAGAGGTCTTTGAATGGTTGTACTCAGAATAACAGGGTGTCTTGGCTGTGGCCTGTAGAGATGATAGTCCAAGGGTAAACTGTGCCTTGGAACAAGGGATGGTGGGATAAGAACCTTCTAGTGGGAGGTGTCCATGCCCACAGCAAGGGGCTTGGAACTAGACAACCTTTAAGGTCCCTTCCAACTCTAACCATTCTATGATTCCATAATTTTTGGCTCACAACCAAAAAATCTAAATTTAGCCATTTCATTTAAATTTATTTTCTATGCTACATGTAGGTCAGCTTTGAGTCTGAGGTCCCATTGCCACCTTGAGAAGGATCACACTGGCCCAATGTGGGTGGTTACCTTCAGGCATGTTGAACAAATAAGGTCTTTATTCAAGAGTTGGGTTGAATAGCCCCAGGCCGGTGCCTTCACCAGAAGATCTCTTCCTCTTGCTATAATGAAGAGGGAATATGTATGACTGCTCCTGCAGGGCCCAGGCGTGGTTTTAACAGCAGCTGAAGGTTAGGGTTCAGAGCAGGGCTTTTCATCACCTTGGCTCACCCACCCTTCTCAGAGAGGACCTCAGACTGTTTCTGGATTTTGACTAGTACAGCTGGCTTCATAACCTGAGTACCAAAATATGCCTAGGACCAAGAACCACAAGACACACCTCAGGTTACCACATGGTCCAGAGGAGAAGCTCATGCACACAACCTAAGAGCCCCACGCTGGCCACCCCAGCAGTGATTCTTCCAAAGGAAGGATGCTCCCTTACACCAAATGTTGATTTTGGTTTACCCCTTACATGTGAGAAATCATCCTAATGTACCATGAACCTTTAGATCACACCTGTAATTAACCTGATCTTCTTCTGAAGTTCCTCCTCCTTGGAGATACAATGTTCTCTGAGTTAGAGGACAAGCATTTTATTTACTGTGTAAGAAAAAGCATATTTCACAGAATCACAGAATTTATAGGAATCTCACTTCTAACATCGAAGCTGCTCTAAGAAGCTTCTCCCTAGTTCCCACCCGCGCATGGGAGTGGGGGAAATACCCCTCTGAGATACCTCTGAGCCTTTCTCCTCTTCTCCACGTTAAAGTTGCTGGTGCTGTTGCTGCAGGGACAGCTGAAAAAATCCTGGTGTGGGAGGGAAAGAGAAGCTGGCAGGTACCCAGCATCATCAGCTTCTGCCGTAGGGAGAGAGTCCTGCTTTCCAACAGATGCCTGGCTTCTCCAGCTCCTGGAGCCCTGTTCCCTTATCTTCCAAAGACATCTCTAGCTACTCCTTTTCAGACTGAATTAAACAGAAGCAAGGATTGAACTGGGAATACGTACATTTTCTAATATGCATGCAAAAATCAGCAGATTGAGAAGGAAATCCATATGTATGCACAAATCCACACATACACATATTACACATATGTTGAGCTGCTTAAAATGGCCAGTCTCCTAAGGCTGATATCAGTTACAAGATGAATAACTTGAAAGAGAGAATTTAAGTAAGAATGTGACTGATAATTACAAATCCAGTGGAGCATATTTTGCTCCAAAACCCCACAGTTGAGACAGTGACCCGGGTGGAGCAGTGAATACTCATCAGGGTAATGCTGGCCAAACGCGACACATTCAGAGAAAAGAGAAAGCTGATTTGTACAATAAGTGCAAATGAGAAGTCAGAAATTGTAGGATATTGATAAGGGAAGCAAAAGGGTAGAGGGAAGAACTGTTCAGTAGATCTCTCTGTACTGTATTGGTGAAAAAGCCCAGTGACAGGGTCTTATTATGTGTTGAAAATTAAATACCTCTGCTCCGCTAATACTCGTTGTAGTCATTAAGCAGCAAGTGACTAAAGATAAATGGATAACTTGAACCCCAGGATTTTCACCAAGCTGCCCGAGGGCTATTGGTATTGAATTTCATTATTTCCAGGGTGTCTGTGAGTCAGAATTGGAGACCGTATCAATCCTAGCACAATAATAAACCGCTGATAACTACATCAGTTCAAATTTACTAGATTAATAAAGACACTAATGTAGTCAATACCAATCAGCACTGCTTCATGGAAAGAAGATCCTGTCAAAGTAAACTTACCTTTTCGCTGTTGATAGGGACAACAGTGTTAATAGAGTTGGCACTTTATAAAGGTATCGGTAGCACAGGGTATTTTAAGCTGATTAAATCCACTTGGCATATGTAAAATCTGTTAAGAACTGGACATTTGATAGATCTCAACCCCTAATTGCAACAGGAGACAGTTCATCGAGCTCCTGTGCTTCTAGGGTACTTTGCAGAGCTCACTTTTTGGCCTTGCACTTTAACCTTTTTTACTAATATTCTGGAGAAAACACATTACTAGTGTTTGCAAACGATATGGAAATCTGGGAATGCCAAAGAAAGAAGAGGTCGGGGTAGTGGATACCCTTGACTGCTTCCTATGTTCATTGTAGGCAAACAATAATCAATATGTATTGTACATTTATCCTTGAGGAATGAACACAGTTCCCCAGGAAGCAGAGACTTTGGAGTATATCTTCCAGGGGTTTAGAGGGATCCTGAAGGCAAAAAAACCCAGACCACTCTGCAGAAGCACAGTGGTCAGCATCTGGCATAGATCTGACAGAAGCAAGACTTGACTCAGTTGTATTTCTGCAGTTGAAGAAATATTAATAAATTGGAGAGAGTTACAGGACTGATAAAGAGATTTGAATACATATGGCCTACAGTGAAAGGCTTAAAGGGCCCTCAAGATGGGTAGAAAAGCAAGGAAAGAGCTAAGGGGTGAGTTGATTCTATTCTGCGTACCTGCTATGGGTATAATAAGATCAGACATCAACAAATTTAGGTGGGAAAAATTCCTATTAGAAACAAGATATATGTTTTTCAGCAATGAGAACTATCAACTACAGGAATAATTTTCTAAGGTTTTTATTTGGTTTTCCATTCATAGATTTTTTTAAAAAACAAGTCAGATATCTTTTTTTTCTAATATATATATATATGAATGATAAAAACAAGAATAATTTCCTCTAGATGTTAAAATTAATAAATCTAAATAAAATATAAATGTACTAACATCATATTTTCCCAGGAACCTGGAGATACCTAAAGGACCATGAAGCAACCTACTCTTCCTCCAAGACTTAGGAGAGATGGCCGGGATCAAAGCAATCAGCTGCTTGAAAATTCACAGCTAAATCAGGTTTTTTGCAGGTCAGTCTTTATCTGCCAGGTCATGGAAATTATCTCCACTGTGTTTTGTCATTTTGCCTTTCAGGTCCTGCTGGAATTAGCCAGATTCTGCGGTGTGCATGAACCCCCAGATGGGCTCATCCAAACAGGATAGTTAAAAAGATCAGAGGAAATAAATCTGGAGTGATTCTGTGGTGTCCTCTAGTCTGGCTCTTCTGAATCATCAATTAATGACACAGCTAATCACATTAATGTTCTCTCTAGTCCTGATCAGACTTGGTTGTGTGCTTAACTTTATACCTTACTATGTTGACCTACTATTTAATGTAAACTAGGTATACACAAACTTCCCGCTGAGCTCAGACAAATTTATCTACTAATGCACTAATGGTTACAGTGTCAAAAGCAAGAGTAGAACCTGATAGCTAGATTTTTTTAATTAATTACTTTGTCGAGCTTATTTTTAAAAGGAGAAACTTGAGCCTAAGTTTGCTTGTCAAGCAAAAAAATACTATGGCTAGATAGATTTTCCAAAGCATGAAATTCAAGAGGAGTTAGGTTTCCCTTTGTGCCTTTGAAGAACTCTCCCTCATGTCCAAGTGCTTCCTCTTGGCTAATATGCTCTAGGCACTTACCCACAGCCAGTCCTGGGACAGTTTGCTCCGCTTCCAGGAGGCACGGTGACCTAAAGACTCCTGTGCTGCCAAAAAGGCAGCCAGCCAGTGGTAGCTGCAGCATCTCTAGGGTTCATCCCCCCACTTTTTTTCACGTATTTAAAGAGTCAGTCACAAAAATGCCTTTGGCTGCACTCTGAAAATCAGACCACAACATGATGGCTCTGACCTATTTCTCTATCAATCCCGGAGCACATGCCCATTTGACAGTGCTTTCTGAAAAGCCCTGGAGTCTTCCAGGCAGCTGGGCTCAGAGCAAGGATGGTATTTGGTGGTGGACATGCCTTTCCAGACCCTTCAGTCAGGCCCAACCAAGCTTTGAGTATGAGCTGCTGTGGTTTTGATGAGGTAAGCAGGACCTGGGTGGGTCGCATGTGATATTTTATTTTCTCATTCTCAGCACTTATTCAACAGAGCTGCTTGGCTTCGGAAGAAATGGGAAATTCTCCATGTCACTGGACCATCACAGGATGCAAAGAAAGAGGGGGAAACCTCTCGTAATGCAAACCCAGATGTTTTTTAGTGCATTGCAGCCAAATGGAAGAAAAATTAGATATTTAGATTTACCAATGAAACAAACTTTATTAAATGTGTGACTGATTGTGGACAAATGATGGAAGCAAAATGATATGAAAATGCTAAACCAAAGTCTGGAAGCATCTAATAAGACATTGATACTTCACCTTTCTTAGTTTTAGGTTCTTCTTCTTTTAATGGGGAGGACTCTGATTTGCCTTGCAATCTCAGTAAGCTTTGCCTTGCATATGTGTCTTAAAACCTTCAGTTGACCTTCTGAGAAGACATTTCCAATGTGAATGCTCCTTATACAGTGAGAGTTAACCTTCAAAACAACCTGTGCCTACAAGATGAATCCAGATCCCCATCACGTAGCATGTCCTCCCTGATATGCTTCCATTAATGTTTCTTCTCCATTTTTGCCGGCATCCTTTGCCCTTATGGAAGCTGAAGTGCAGAATCACTGCAGAATCCTTGAAGACAGGGGACATTTTTTGCCATCTTGCTTAAATTCAATTGCCTTCCCCAGCCAACTTCAAGGGAGCTATGTGAGGACCAAGACATACCTACAACTTGGGCCTTCCAGAGCATCCTTCAAACATTAAGGACTCAGGGGCACACTCCGTGTCCTGAGAAGTTTTAAGCCAGGACAGAGAGAGAGCAAGAAGTGAGAAGAGGTGCAGCAAAGGCTAATGTGTTCAGTGAACACTGATGTATCATGCATATTTTATTATTCCCTCTTTGTAGGATTCTCACAGGATTTCCTGGCGGAAGAAAAAAAAAAAAAAAGCAGTACTGCACCCACTCCCCTTTGCAGTTTAATCTGGGGCTGCGTATCAGTGACTTTTCCCTGCCAAGATGATGGAAATAGTCTGCTTTGAGGCTCAGCCTACTAGTTCTTCATAATCTTTTCTAGTGAGAATATTTATTAATATGCCACCGCTGCCTCTATTGTATTTTGGAGTGGAGGGATGGATGTTGTGTTTTAATTTTCAGTTAGACAGGAAGAATCAGCATGAAAAGCTTCAAACTTTTCATCTTTGGTGTCAGAGGAGCATGGAGGGGTGTTTTTCAGATCCAGGGAGCCTTGGGAATATACTGAAGCTATTTCACTCCTCAGCCAAACAACTCTCAGATATTAAAGAAAATTTCCTTACCAGATCTTAAACAATGTTTTCCATTTGACGTCTAACTCTAAAGAAAACTGCACCTTTTGGTTTTAGGGTTTTTTTTAATTTCAGCTTCTTAAGCACTCTGCTCAGTAGGATGTGCAATGTAGAAATAGCTTGTACAGCTTCTAGCATGTCAGTGTGTTTTAGGCGCCGCCTTTTATTTAATGACAAAATAGGGGTTCAAGCTGCAGCTGCAGTCACATTTACCATGGCCATTGGCACCCTGCTACAGCAGCAGTGTGGTGGCTGATCTGGTAACATGGTACTGGAAATCGGGGTGATTTCTATGCTTTTATTGCTTTCTTTGTGCTTCCCAAGATCTTGGGAAGTTTATGTTTTATTGATGGTTTTTGTTTTTTTTTTGCCTTTCTGCTTGTGGAAGAAAGCTCACTAACCTAGCAGGGAGTGATCTGCAGACTCAAAAAAAGAATGGAAGAAAAGAACTTAAAAGTTGATTATTCTCCTTGCAAGCCTTGTGATTCTTAAGTCAATCTTTTCTTTTCAGGGGGAACTCATGAGGCTGTGATCTGACACCATCACAGGTGAATTTTGCTTTCAGCGAAGAAGATAGAAGGCATAAACCTGCAAAGGGGTGATCTACTCCCAGCTCTCCCAGCCATGCTGCCAAGGAGAGGGATGGGATAATTCTCAGTTCTGACTCATTATGGACTTGATGGTATCTCCCTTGTAAGTTACTAAGCCCATTTTGTTCAGTTTGCAACACATCAATTTTATGGCTGAGGTTGAAGTATTTACTCGTCCTTGGGGCTTGCAGTTGTTGAGATACAAGATGGAAAAAACTTGCATGTAAAATGTGGCTGAACTCTGCTATCCATTCAACGGAGAGTCAATAGTTCAGGAGTTAATTCATGAGAAGAAGGGAGTAAAAACACACTAAGGTCAGGATCTCATGACCCACAGTCTGTCTATAACTCTATCTGAAAGACCTTGTAATAGGTATGTGGCTTGGAAAATGCATGATATTGTGGTTAAGCGAGGCATTTCACAAGTTCTGTAACATCACACTACTGGCAAACTTTCTTGAATGGATATCATTCAGATCAGAGGTCTCTGTGGGATGGAAAACGTTAGGGTGATGAAGGTTTTAAGTCTCATGACACACCAATTGATATGCCAAAACAATATTTACAAGCTGGTGAGCGTCCTATAAACTCCCTCCAAATATTTTTCTCCTCAGGCACCACAGGAGTGCCAGAGTTCTGGTCCTCTCCATGCCATCTCCCAGCAGCCAGGAAATGCCAAGCCCAGGTAGCCTCTCCCCGTTACCCATTTGCTGTTCCTCCTCACAGCACCGTGAGATTTGTGTAGTGTCAGCACTGACAACCAGTCTCCTGGCTTTCCCTCAGTTCATCGCTGATGTGGTGCAGATAAGACTCAGGTTTCCAGCTCTGCAAGTCTCAGGGTGTGGGAGGTCCAACTTGAAGAATGATTTCAAGGCATCTTCCTTTCTGCTTGGCTTCTAAAATACCAAATTGCCCAGCCCCAGAAGAAAGGCTGCGGAAAACCACCACCTCTCCAGTGAGACATGGATCTGGTGAAGTATGAGAGCAACGCTAAGCTCACCAGGGCTCATGGGCTGCGTGCTCTCCATCTGTCCAGCTGACCCTGGTGACCACAGCTCAGGATCCCATGCACTGACCTTGCTCTGGAAGGGTCTTGACAAGGGTCTAGGAGGTGGAACATCTTTGCAGGTTTGCAGCTTTTCAGTCTGGGCATGAATTTGATCTCTAAAGGTTGCGGTGATGGTGTCCAAGGGGTTGAGGCGTGGTTGCACTTGGCCAGATGCTCTCTGCTATCTCCTCTGGAGTCATTCTCCTAAGCTGGGAGATGACTCAGCTTGAAAAAAGAAAGGGAGGGGAAGAGAGATGGGATTTCCTAAATCTGGACAAGGTCCCTGAGGAAGACGGCAGCATGGGCTGCTGTGGCAGGGAGCAGGGAGGACAAGAAGGAGGGCTGCTCTTAGCCACCACTGCCTCAAGCACTTGTCCCATGATTCCTGAGGCTGCTGCCAGCTTCTTGTGGGAACTGGGGTAAATTCACTGACTTTCTGTTCCTCATCTGCAAAACGAGACTCTTTATACTTCCCTTCAGACCTGTCCTTTTTGTTTCCAGCGTGGGACAGTTGTGATGGAGCATGTCTCTTGTTGTGTGCAAGTGCAGAGTTCCGAGCGCTGCAAGCTTTGGTTTAGGACCAAAAGCTGTTTCTGGAATATTAATTCAGAGGCATGTTTGCACCCTCAAAGTAGCCTTGGCCCATGGAGGACCCCCTCCTTTTTCACTTTCAGGTTTTTCTTGCAGCAATTTGAAAAAATAAGGGGCAGGAGAAGGGAGGGAGAAAGCATTAATGGAACAAATGCTCCAAACACAGTTCCAAAAACATTTCCGTCTTCCGGCAGAATAGCAGCTGCGGCATGTCCAACGCTGTGTTCGGCGTAATGGTCACCAGCTGTGAGGAACCGTGCTTTTATTGACCAGAGCATTTCCTCGGGGCTGCAATAGATACCGAACACCTCCAGCTCCAAGTTTCGCAGGTGCCTGGAGCTGGCTGTGCCTTCAACCGAGGGCTTTGCCAAGGAACTCCAGAGGCTGAATTTCCCCCCACGCCAGCCCTCTCCCCACGCTGCCCTCCAGCCTTTGAAAAGCAGCAATCCTGCTCAGGATGGGAGAATCAGTGCTCAGCTCTCCTTGCCCAACGTTCCTTAAAGCCCAACGTACACCAGTCCTAACAGCACAGTAACTAAAAGACATTTAAAGAGGTAATGCCAAAGATAAATCATGTAGCAAGAATAATTAAAAAATAATAAAAGTTAAGACTTTTATTTTAGGAAGATCTTTTGAGGAGGGGGGCTGGATATAATCTTTTTGAGTGCTCTATTATAAGCTCTGAGTTATAAATAAATCCATATTTTAACATCTGGGATTCATAACATCTTGCTGACAGTCAAATCTCATAAAAGATGTGGTGAGTTCTACAGATGTGGGAAACCTCATTCAATGAGCTGCATAACAAAGGAAATCTAGTTCTTTTTCATTATTTATTGTTAACTCCGGCTCTCTCTGGCGACCGGTAAAAGTGGCTGGTTACAGTGAGCCTGGCTCCAGAGGGGGAGCAGAGCTGCAGGGTCACTCATGCTTAAATGCACCCTTGCTTAGATACTCACAGCAGCATCATTGTCTTGAAACAGGGGTGAAATGAGTACTCTGTACATATTGATACGCCTGCAGAGTGTAGGATTTTGATCCCTCCTTGATGTTGAAGGCTGGATGCTCATGCAATAACAAGCAGTCCCTGCTGAGGAAAGCTTGAAAATAGCGGGAGAAGAGAAGGAAAGCACTAGCCGGGGCATCAAGAAGACACTAGGCTAAGGGATATGCCCCAAATTTGCATGAATGTCCCTTCAATCCCAGCACAGCACTTTAGCAAGGTGAAACAGAGGAAAGGAAGGGAAGAGAAAGGGCAGGATGCCCTGTCTCACTGTCTCACAAACCCTCATGAGCCTTCATGACTCCTCCAGTGGGGAGGTAACTAGTCAAGGCTATAGCCCCTACTGACATTATACAATTAGCCGGTTTATTTTCCCAAAGAAAGGAGGGGAAAGTATCAAAGCATTTTCTAGCAAAACTTAATAAAAGCAACCATATTACCACAAACTAGACCCAACACTTGTCCTGTCACAGGCGTTACAGCAAACTGGAATCTCCTTTCTACTGGGTAAACCCAAGGAAAGTAAACAGATTATTATGGTCGCGTTTAATTTGGGCTTATACAACATTGGAGCACTGAAGCCTGTGTTTAATATGTTTGTGGTGGTTGGGATTTTTTTTTCCCTTCTCCGAATAGCTCACCATTGATTTTCCTCTTAACAAGTGCTCTTGTTCTGACAGTTCGTCTCACTCTCCGTGTTCAGATATCTGAATCCCCTAGCTGTGGGCATGGATATTTTTTCACTAAAAGAGGATTATGACCTATTAATCAATAAAGATGAAGTGGGCTAGTAGTGCCATGACAAAGACGTGGTTATTTCGCACAGCCCTGGAGAAACAGGCAGGTGCGACCAGCATGAAAGAAAACAGCATCTCAACAGTGTTGTCCTCAGCCACAGGTTTTCTTTGCCTCACAGAATCAGGTGGAGAAAAAAAAAAAAGTCATGTAAAGAGCTGCTGTCAACCCTTGAATGATCAGTCTGCTGTTTTGTCAGGACCCACAGAGTACGGACGCTAAGTGACACGAGAGAGGAGACCAAAATGCTCCTCTGGTCTTCACGGCACCAAATCTCAAAGCGTTTTACGGCAGAGGACAGAATTGTCTGCACTTGACAAAGGGGGAAACTGAGGCACACAAAGGCGGCAGGATTTACTTTTGAACCTGCAGGAAGCGGAGCCAGGGCTGGATAACAGAAAATAGGCTTCACGAGTTTAGTGAGTCCAGCCCAGCTGGCTGCCTTGCATGACTTACACTAAGAGGCTGGCAGGACTTTTGAGCTGAGCTAAAGCACTGGAACTATGAATTTCCAAGCTTTCACATATTTGGATAGTCTATAAATATAATTTTAAGATCCTAATCCCTCCATGTCAAATGGTGTAGTTTTATTTTATTTTATTTTATTTTATTCTTTTTGGTTTCAACCTTCCTTCTTTTTTGATTTTGCTAAAGCGGCCTCAGCTCTGACATCATCTGAGAATTTCATTTAGCAAAATATTTTGAATCATTTGTGCTGGTTCTGGCGACTCTGCCAATGGAAACATCCCCTACAGCAAGTGCGATTTTAAACCTTAAATGTGCTTTTTTTTTCTTTCCCCTCCTATAGTTACATTCAGAGCAAATCCCTTCCCTTGACTCCTGGCCAGATGTCCCAGAAGGAAGGGTCGGTCTGGGATGACAGGATAACATGGCTTGCACAACCATGGAGAGCCCATCTGGAGACAGAGCAGCTTCCTCTCATGTCCCTGTCCCCCTCCAGCCCCCCTGGGTGGGTAGGAGGAAGAGAAGGAGGAGGATGGGCTGAGGGAACATTTGTTACATGCATGGGGCTTTGAACGTGTTGTGGCGGCTGCATCATCAAAGCAATGATGAACCTCACTAATGGGTAAAGGGAGAGGATACTGCTGGGAATGAAAGCTGTGACCAAACTATACTCTATATGTACTAATATATATATATTTTTTTACTATATGATAGTGTTCCACCTCCTGCTACCCAGCACTGCTCCAGAAACTGATGTCCTTGTATCAGGTTCTCATTTACCCTCATTTTAATCAAGGATGACAGAATCACATCACTGTCAGAGTTGGAAGAGACCTCTAGAGATCATCTAGCCCAACTCCCCTGCTAAAGCAGGATTGCCCCGAGCACATCACTCAGGACTGCATCAAGGCGGGTCTTGAAGATTTCCAGAGAAGGGGACTCCATGACCTCCCTTGGCAGCCTGTTCCAGGGCTCTGTCACAATCACCGTAAAGAAGTTTTTCCTCATATTTGAATGGAAGTTCCTATGTTCCAGCTTCTGCCCGTTGCCCCTCATCCTATCACTGGAAACCACTGAAAAGAGTCTGGCTCCATCATCCTTCAACCCACCCTTTAGATACTTGTAAACGTAATGGCTGCATGGAAGTAGGAAGGTCATGTCCTGAAGCTAAGAGAGGTAGAGATGCAAGGATACCAACCCCTGAAATCCCATATAATACTCAACAGCCTTCAGATATCAAAACCAAGCAAACAAACAAGGTGGACCTCAGATATCCCTGATGTACTACTGCCGGGTGTCCTCCTTGTCATGATGTGCAAGCACATGGAGGCAGTGCTTGCAGTTGGAGCTTGAGGTTGCCTTTAGGAAGCAAGAATGTCCTTTGCAAAACCTTGACGCTCAACGATGTGTCTCTGACCTACGATACCCAAAAGATATGCATTAAGAGCTTCTTTATACAAATCAGGACTGGGGGAATGGAGTTATAGGCTATTAAAAACAAAATGGTCCCTGAGTCGCCCAGAGCCACCCCATGAAACCACACTGAGAGGTCTCTCTTCCAACAGCAAAAGAGACTTCAAAAGGGGAAGCATGTGAGATTTTATGACACTATTACGGCTCTATTGATACTATTTGAAGCAAACGCAAACACATGGAGGCTTATAATAAGAGGGTGTAATAGATAGTAAGTGCAAATGACTCATTCACTGAGATTTTCCAGGATTAGACGGCAGCAGAAGGGCAACGGCTGTGTAAAATGGACTTTAAAAAATAATCTTCTAATAAGATTTTAATAAACCTGTTAGTAAATTATAATGCTTGACTTCAAGAACTATTCCTCCCCTGCAGTGTTTGTCTGTGGAGTTAAAGCTGTGATGCTCTCCGACATGCACGATACAACCTCAATTGTACTGTGGGCAGAGCTGAGCAGGAAAGGCATTCCTCAGGTCTATGGACGAGCAGAAAATCACACCTGTGGGGAGCAGTTGAGTCCTAAAAAGCTGTTTCAGGCCTCCTGCAACATTAACTTTTTGAATTAAACTCAACATTATTTTCTATACTATTCTTTCTGCTTTTTTCTTTCTGTTGTCTTGAGTAGATTAATTTGAAAAAATAAAATAAACGATGTTTTTCGAAACAAAAAGCCTCCTCTTTTCACTGCCTTCCAGACTGCATGGAGCAAACACCGCCTTACCAAAGCCTTCCCCTAAATCCCCTGTCTGGACATGCATGTGCCTATTGCCAGTGCAGGGAAACTGCCACATTTTTGGTATTTTTCTTAGAATTCTGTCTCCTTGGGATTACATGGTAATCTTGGCTTTCGTTTGGAGGAGAGAACTCATTTTTGCAGCTGCCACCACTGAAGAGAAAAGCTTGCATGCGTAAATGTTTAGGAGCTCGAAAACCAGAATGGAAACCGAAAGGACCCAGGTTTATTGCCTTTCCAGAATTCTCTCTGAATTGCACCATGGTTGTGTTTAAGCTGCTCTTATTTCACATGAGTTTGTGGGCAGTTTTGGCCCCATCAGAACAATGTTCATCTCCTTTTATCCCTCTCTGCCTCTTGTTAAATGACGTATCAGTCTTTTTTACTGATGTCTTATTGAGGTTCCTCCAACCCACAGATGTCACCACCATACGTATGTTATGCTATTATGTATATCTGTAAGGGTATATACATCTCTCTTACATTTTCATTTTTACTCTTGGGGGGGGAAGTAAAGGGGCAGAAGTATAAATGCAGCTCCTCAGTTTTACAGGATGATTAAGGAAAATATCCTTCAGAGGGGGTGAGATACATCAAAGCCCAAATCACCCTCCCCGCTACATGAGGGACGGGGGACTTTGTGGGGCTGTCTGGGTCCCTTTGCACAGTTAATGGGGTGCTGTGTGAGTCAGGGATTTTGTCCTCCAGGACCATTAGTACTGCAGACTTTAGGAGACACGTAATTTTGATGGTGAGTGTCCCAGAAAAACATGACGCCCCCTCAGGTGGAGACAGGAGGACAGATCAGCTCACCATTGCTCCTGGACCAGACCTGATCCATACTGCAACCACCACCGTGCTGTTTCCCACCCCCTGGTGACTGGTTTTCATTAAAATTCTCTTTTTTTTTTTGATGGAGGAGGAGGTCTGTCTCTGCTTCAATCTCTGCCCATCTCACCCCACACCAGGTTGGGTGGGTGCTGAGATGGTGGGGTGCAGCCCCAGCCCAAGCTGACTCTGCAGCAGGAATTGCCTCCTGCAGACCCTGTAGCAGTTACCCAAGGGCTGTGAAATCTTTTAACGCACGTCCAATGAGTGCTCCATGGACAGGAGACAAAGCTCAAAAGCATTTTGAGATAAGCAGGCCGGGCTGCCAGCATCTGCAGGGAAGGCAAAGAGGAAAATCCCAGATGGGTCACAAATTACTCAAGCAAAACTGATGTGTTTGGCTCCTTGCTGCAGATGGTAGGAGAGGTGGATGCTCCCAGGTCCTCTGGTGTCAGGCCTCCAGTTTTTGAGGGTCACCTGTTTTGGCTGGCAATGAAATGACCAAAAGAATTTTGCCACAAATTATTGAATGGTAGGTTTTCCATGCAGCTTCCACCTTGCAGGGCAGGACTTGCCCTGCCTAAGGATGTGTGTTCTGTAGGACCCTGCAGTGAGGGTTTAGGATTCCTGTGGAAATAGCTGAGGCCCTGCACAGGGGATTTCAGAGTCCTTGTTTTTGGAGCTTACCCGCTGCACTAATGTCAGAGGAGGCTGGTAACAGATGCCATAGGCTCAGCCTCAAAACCTCATGCCTGTGCCCATCTTTGTCCAAAAGAACCATCCCAGCTTGGTGCCTCAGTTTCCCACCGGTAAAACTGGGGATAAGAGATGTGCCCTGCTCCCCAGGGTGCAATGAGGGGGGCATGGTCATCCTGGGGACTGCCAAGACCCCTGGACAGGGCAGCTATAGAATCATAGAATCATATGGGGTTGGAAGGGACCTCTGGAGACCATCTAGTCCAACCCCCCCGCCCAGAGCAGGTCTTGTCCAGGAGGGGTTTGAATGTCTCCAGAGAAGGAGACTCCACCACCTCTCTGCGCAGCCTCTTCCAGGGCTCTACCACTCTCACAGTAAAGAAGTTCCTCCTCATGTTTAGGTGGAACTTCTTATACTCAAGTTTGTGCCCATTTCCTCTTGTCCTGTCAATGGGCACCACTGAGAAAAGACCAGCCCTGTTCTCCTGACACCCTCCCTTTAAGCATTTGTAAGCATTGATCAGATCCCCCCTCAGTCTTCTCTTCCCAAGACTAAAAAGACCCAAGTCCCTATGTCAACGGCCTTGCTGGGCGTTAAACAGCTTTACAGCAGGCGTAAATTTGGCTCAGAAGCCCCAACATTGATCACAAGCACCTCAAGTCACCAAGTCACCAAGCCCATAAAGCACCAGCAAAGACAAATAATAATTAACTCTCCACACCTAGTTCCACCCACTTACCCTTTTCAGAGCAAATCTTCCACGCCGCCAAAATCTGATGCTAAAACCCGGTGGCCCCAGGCATCCAGCAAGTCAGAAGGATATTGACAGCTCCCAGATAAAACCAGCCCTGGTGACACCAATGGAGACTTGATGTCCTTTCCATACCTTCCATTTTTAAACAAGCGCTGTCATCTGGAGATCGGGCACCAAGAAGAAAGCACTGAAGCCACACCTGGGAGCTGTCCTTCTGACTTGCTACAGGTGCCGTGCTGAGATGCCGGAGTCTGAACTCCTCAGCCTTTGCTGGAGGCAGGGGGGCAGTAACTTTTTCAGACAGCTCAGGTATTTCCTTGAGAGCTCGTCTGTCACGTCACTGCAAATGTATTTGCTCTGGATGGTGTTCTGCTGGATCAGAAGAGAGTGAGATGAAGGCTTTAGGATGCTTCTTGCAAGGAGGGGAGGGGCTGGCAGGGGCCTGCAGGCAAAGCCCTATCCCCACCCTGCGGTCAGGCAAAGCAAGGGAGACCAGAGGTGTGACGTCCCCATCATTAGCCACCAAAGTGACAGGGTGGTGGCTTTCCAAAGCTCACAGGGAGAGATCACAGCACAGGTAGGGAACAAATCCCGGGCAGTGCCTGGCCAAACCCACACCCTACGGCTTCATTGCAAAGTGACAAACAAACAAAAATGGCTTTTTTCTCTCTAAAAGCTGCCACCAGCCAACCCAACAGAAGGGAAATAACCCTCTCACCCGGTCTCCCTCGTAGTTTACGATAAAGAGCCTTTTGTTGCATTTTAATTTGCAAACTTTCTCTTCTGCCATTCTCATGTAGCATGGTTCCGGACACTCACATAATTATTTTTACAAGAAATGCTTTCAGACAAATAAGTCTGGGGAGGTTTGTAATTTCTATTACCTCATGGTGACTCTATTGATAGACAGCAGCACACCTTGGGAGAATTAGAGAGCATAAAGTAATGGAGGTTTTTGTCCTCTCAGGATCAGAGCTGCAAGCACTGTCTGGCCCGCTGCCAACACCACCAATTACCAACCTGGAGCAGGAGACAGGTCCTAGTGCTGAAAAATGACCATTTTCCAACGAGCTTGGTAATGATGGAGCTGTACTGTAAGCTACCATTTCCTTCAGGGCCGGTTAGGCATCCAGGACTGTGATGTACCTTGGGCTGCCCCAGTGTTTGAGGAACAGTTGTTGGCCCTACTTGGGAGGGAGGATGGAGTTTACGTTGCTGCTTCTTGCCTTTGCTGCCGCTCGCAACCCCTCCCTGGCTGCTTTATTTTTCCTGAAGCCCTTTCTGCCAGGAAACAGAACCGTCGAGCATAAAAAGCAACTCTGGAGGCATTTTCATTAGCAATTACTCTTGAAAGCCAGAAATTTAATTATTGTGCGAGAGCAATACCCTTGAAAGAGAAATTGCAACTGTCCCCTCACTTGAGACATTTCAGCGCTAAAAGAGACAATTCACAAAACGTCAAGGAGTGAAAAACACAGCACTCGTGTATTTCCCACCTCCAACTCCTGGTGAGAAGGTTTCTGTTGACACCAAAGTTAACTATTAGTTGGGTTAATTGAGGACACAGGTGTCCCCCTTGAATTCAGCTGTCTGGAAAGCATGGGGATTTTTGGTCATACTTCTTTTCCTTGCCGCTAACCACTGCTACCGAGTGGTCAAAACCACACGGCACTTTCACAATTCCCATTTCTTGCCTGCAGTTTAAATTAACACTTGTTCACTCAGGTTGATGATTTTTGCATGTTTTTTGGGAGTCTAACAATTATATCAGCGCTTCCCAGCAAACAGGTCATACTCTCCATCTCCTTCAAGCGTACAGGGTGCCTGTATGTTTAGGACAGCACCAAGCACGATGTTTCTACCTCTATCAAGGGTTGACAGCATGAAGAAAGCATGTTTCAGTAAAAACATAAATAATTACCCAGCAGGTATACAACAACACAGCATATAGGGCCTTAAAATGCCATGGAGCTGACCATCTTCCAGCATCAGCTCAAATCAGGTGCAGCTTCGCAGAAGCTGATGGGGTTGCGTTGGTGTAAAATCAATGAGGAAAGCACACAGGACACCTTCTATCACATCTTCATGGCCAGAGTCATTTGTCCAAGGCTGTCCCAGCCGCGTCCCTCCCATGGTTCCCAGTGTAGGTGAATTTAACAGAGCCTGGCCAACAAAAAGTCTTTGATTTGCCATTTTTATGTCCATCTTTCAGGGGAAAAAAAATACCTCAAAATAACACAATGCCCTTGTTCAACTTGTGCTTTAGGTACAAAGGGTGGGAAGGAGCCCTGGCACCAAGACAGACATCCCACGAGCAGCCACGGTAGTTGCCTGTGATTGCACAATGCTTTATAAAAGCGAAACATTCATTTTATCTGAATGCGAAACAGGATGAGTCGGGGCCACGGGGCTGGCTGAGGGTGACACTGGACATGTGATTGCTCAAGCGAGGTTGATTCAGGGGTGGTTTCTCTTCCCATGACCCCGTATCTTCATTCTCAGATGGGATGCTATAGTATCCAGCAACACACAGCCGATAGGCCCTTTCAGAGCCACGCTCAGGATGTGCACGTAAAACTAGGGAAAAAATAAACCATGTATCTCCTAGTCTAGATATTCTTGATTTATCCATCCCTAAGCACCAAGAGGCTTTTAGCCCCAGGGAAACCCAGCTTCTCCTGATGCAGGGCAGGCCTAAAACAGGCAGCAAGGAGCTTGACGTCCAGAGCTTGCCCGGCTCACACCTCTTATCTCGCCGCCCCGTGTGTCACGTAGCATCCTCCTCCAGTCCTTTCCCGCCGGGATCCCCGCTCCCTGCGCCTGCTCTGCGGCTGCTGCTCTCTGCCAGACCGCTTATCCCTGCCGCGGCTGGTCAGCAGGGAATTTCCTCCCGCTGGAGCAGCACTCGCATGGCACCTGGCCAGAGAAACCAGCTCCGGAATGGTGCTGCCAGCAGCCTTTGCCAAAGGAGCGAGGGCTTTCCTGGGTGCAGGGGCTGTGGGCCGCTCCAGCTGCGCAGGGAGAGGAGGATGCTACCTGGAGAAGGAAAAAAGCCGAGTTAAAACCCAAACCAACCTACCTCAGGTCAAAGAGAAACGAATTTATTGTGGGTTTGTTGTTTTGTTTTTTTTTTTCTCTCTCTCTCTGTTGAATTCATTTGTTGGAGGAAGAAGGCTCAGAGATGCAACAACAAGAACATGCGTTGAGTCAAACTGAGATATTTCTTTCAACCTACACAGGAAAACGTCTTATATCGGTTGAGAGGTATTTATCCTTCCGTGTAAGCTTCCACTGATTTATGTCACAGTGTTTTTAGGTTGATTTAAGAAAAAAAAAAGCTGCTTGAAAAAGAAAGTTTTGTTTCAAACCCTGCTTTCTCTTCCACACATAGAAATTTGGGCAGTTTGTTCATCACCTGATTGAATCCCTAAATATTTTCTGCCCTGTGTGGGGCACAGTGGCTTTACTTTCATTAAAACTAATAAAAGCAAGAGAGAAAATGTGTAATGGAGGTCACTGGCAGCCTTTCTGAGCCTTTTCCAGGATATCCCCTTTCCCCCATACCCTGAGTTCGTGCCAAACTCAGCTCAGGGATGGTGACAAATGACACCCCTCCTTCACCTCACAGGGACGGTGTATAGATAAAGTGATATTATGTCCTGGTCCCATCATATTGAAGCTCTGCAGGTCCCCAGGGGTTGTGTGGTGAGATCTCACCGGCGCCAGGAGCTGTTTCAGGCTCAGTGGTGGGCGTCAGGCGGCTGCTGGGCTGGCGGGGAGGCAGGGGCTGACCAGGGTGTAGTCTCCGAGGTGGAGGAAGTGAGGAGCCAGCGTACAACCTGAACTTGGTCACCCTCAACCCAAACCCTGAAGAGGAAAGCTTGCATGCATGACGTCTTCCTGTTAGGAAATATTAATCATGGCCATGTCCAAACATGGTAAATGAAACCTCAGGAAAACCGCTCCTTTGGCCTACGTCGGCGTATTCAGGAAGGCCCTCGTGCCTCAAAGACAGGAGCCACCCGTCATCAGGGCACCATCTAGAATTACGTATTGCCTCCATGGCATTTGCGTATTTGAAGCAAAACGTCAACTCACCCCTCCTGTGCTTCTATACGGCGGGGAGCTGTCACCAGTGTTTCATGGGAGGTGAGCCAGGGGCAGGGGGGAAGCACCTGGAGACGAGAAGTGTGGGGTAACCATGGGGTTATGGAGTTACATCAAGTCCAGCAGCAAAATCAGCTTGAAGATGTCCTCAGTCCACCCTGGCTGCTCACCCTCAAATGTCAGAGTTTGCTGGTCTTGCGGTGGTGCCATTAGGGGAACCAGTGGGGCTGCCCTGTCCATGGGAACCACTGACACACACTGGGGTAAGCAAAAATCCTCGTGGCATCACTTCACATAGTGGTATCACATTGGCTGTGGCTTTGGTGCTAGAGGACCTTTTTCAGCATCAGATTATCTTTTTTTCCCAACATTTTAGCCCCAGAGTCTGAAAGCTAAAGGTGAAAGGACTAAGTGTGAGGCTTGTACAGTGGCCTACTCTAAAACAGCCATACCACACTGAAGTTCTCACTTTGTCTTCTCCACTCTTCATGGTCAGACTGGGCACCTTCCAAAAGAGATAGATACCTGTGTTACACACTCCCCCCCACACCCCACCCAAAAAAACCCCCCCCAAAAAAAAACCAGAAAAGAAAGGCATCCCAAGAGGTTTACAAGTGAAATAATACTCCTGGAAAGAGGTGCCAGCACCCTGGCTCGCAGCACTGTGTGGGAAGTGCCTTGGAGCTAGGGCACAAGGGAGCATGGGGGTACATGTCCTTGGGGGAATTCCCCACACCCCAATCCAATCTTATCCAGCTTCTTGGCCAAGGCACATCCAACCCAACCCCATCCGATTTTGAGTCGAAGCTATGGCAAGAAAAGGATCAAAGTGGGATCTTAGCATAGGAGGGGAGTGAGCAGCCCCTTAGAGGCTGGATGCAGAGGTGGAGTTGAGGAGACCCTGGCTTGGCCTTCTACAGGTTCCTCCACAGAGCTGGAGGAGACAAGTCCTCCCACCTGTGTGGACCTGGTCCTACACAGGGACTCCTTCAGCTTGGCTTCACGCATACCCTGTGGAGTACGACTGTGCTACATATTAAAAGAGCCACCCTGAGAGCAGGCAGCTTCACAGTCTGGGGACTCTGATCATGCCACTGGTTGCTGGCCCAGCTCCAGATCATGGGTCAGAAATCCAGCCAAGTGCCAAAACTGGGAAACTTCAGGTCAATCTGCACCTCACCTACTGCTGCAAGGGGTTTAATCCCAGAAGTGCAGCTGTCTAAAAGCTCCTGGTGGTCAATGGGCAGCATGTGGAGATCCTCAGCTGAATGCTGCAGTGCCCAGAGCTGGGGGTGACCTGGTGCAGGTTCCCAGACTTCCCCATCCCAGCCATGATGGGAAACAAACTCCCCAAAACATAGCGTCTCTTGCCTGTGGGAACTTAAATCCCTCTGGATTATGACCAAGCCTCGCTTATAGGGCCAAGATCCCTTTCAGAGGCCCCTTCTGAAGAACAACTCTTGCTTGTGGGGCTCAAATCAATTTTGGTGGTCAACCCTTGCCCATGAAGCCCAAGATTCTCTGAGAGGCTCAAACCCCCTTGAGGGATCAATCTGCAGGGCCCAAACACCTTTTGGGGTGGGTCCAAAATTCCCTTCAGGGGCCAGGCCTTGCTGCTATGGCCCAAGCACCTTCAGGTGGGCCCAAATCTCTTTGAGAGGCCAAACCTTGCCTGTGCATCCCAAACCTCTTATGAGACCACAACCCCTTTTGGGATTCAAGCCTTACTTGTGAGGCCCAAAACTCCTATGGGGCCCAAATCTCTTTCAGAGGCAACACCTTTTATGTAGGTGCCAAATCCTTTTGGTGTCCAGAAACCCTTCTGAGGGCCAAACCTTTCTTCTGGATCCAGACTACCTTGTGGGGTGAAAACTCTCTTGGGGGCAAATGTTACTTGTGGGCCAAGCCCTGCTTTTGGATCTCAACCCCTTTTGGACGCCAAGCCTCTCCTGTGGGACCCATACCCCTTATAGGGCCCAGATCCCTTTTGGGGGACAAATCCTGCTTGTGGGTCCCAAATCCCCTGTGGATCCAACCCTCCTGTGGGGCCAAAATTTGTTTTGTGCTCCAAACCTTGCTCATGGGTCCCAGATTCCTTGTGGGACCCAAAACCATTCTGGGACTCAAATCTGTTCTGGGATGCAAGCCTTGCCTGTGGGTCCCCAACCCCCTGTGGCATCTGAATTCCCTTCCAGGGGCCAAGTCTACTTGTGGGGTTCAAACCCTTGTAGGGCTTAAAGCCCCTGTGGTCACCCACTCAGTTTTGGGGTCTGAGTTGTTCCTGTGGGTTCCCAACCCTTGTGGGGAAGAAAACTCCTTGTGGGGTCCAAACCCCTTTCAGGGGCCAAGCCTGCTTGTGGGTTCCAAACCCCTTTGTGGGTCCCAAATCCATTGTGGGGTCCAAGCTCTGCTTGTGGGTCCCAAACCCCTTGTGAGCTCTGACCACCTTGAAGCAGCCAAACTCCTTTTAGGGTCCATGCCTGCTTGGAGGTCCCCAAACCCCTGTGATACCTAAATCTGTTTTGGGGTCAAAGGTGCCTGTGGGGTCCCCAACTCCTTGTGGGTTCTAAACACGTTGAGGCACTTATGGAGTTAATGCCTGTTTGGGGATCCTCAACCCCCTGTGGCTCCCAAGCCCTCTGTTGGACCCACATGCATTTTGGGGTGGAAGTCTTGCCTGTGGGGTGCCCAATGCCTCATGGGGCCCACATGCATTTTGGGGTCCATGCCTGCTTGTTGTTCTCCAACCCCCTGTGATACCCATATCCATTTGGGGGTCCAAGCTGTGCCTGTGGGGTTCCCAACCCCCTGTGGGACACAACTTCCCCTTGAGACCCACATCCATTTTGGGGTCCATGCTCTCTTGTGGGCCCCAAACCCCTGTGGCTCCCAAACCTCTCCATGGGACTGACATCCATTTTTGGGGCCCAAGCCTTGCCTGTAGGGTTCCCAACCCCCTCTGGCACACAAACCCTCCATGCCACCCACACCCATTTTGGGGTCCCCCACCCCCTGTGGATCCCACACACTGCCATGGGACCCATATTCATTTTGGGGTTCCGCACCCTCTGTGGATCCTCCCTCCCTGTGGGACCCACATCCATTTTGGGGTCCACAGTCTCTTGTGTGCTCCCAAGCCCCTGTGCCTCCCATCCCCACCCCTCCCACCCTCCCCATGTGACTCACATCCATTTTGGGGTTTATGCCATGCCTGTGGGTCCCTAACCCTTTGGGACACAAATGCCTCTGTGGGACCTACATCCATTTTGGGGTCCAACACCCCCTGCGGATCCCACACACCCCTGTGGAACCCACATCTATTCTAGGGTCCACGGTCTCTTGTGTGTTCCTAACCCCCTGTGCCTCCTAACTCCCTCCCAACTCCACCATGGGACCCACATCCATTTTGGGGTGGGGTCTCAAACCCCCTGCGGATCCCACACCCTGCCATGGGACCCACATTCATTCTGGGGTCCCCCACCCCCTGTGGATCCCACACACCACCGTGGGACCCACATCCATTCTGGGGTCCTATGCCCCCTGCGGATTCCACACACCCCCATCAGACCGACATCCATTTTGGGGTCCACGGTCTGTTGTGTATTCCTAATCCCCTGTGCCTCCAAACCCCAACACCCCCCAACCCTCACACCCCTCCCGTGAAACCCACATCTATTTTGGGGCCCTTTACCTCCTGTGGATACCACACACCCCCATGAGACCACATCCATTTTGGGGCCCAAGGTCTCTTGTGTGTTCCTAACCCTCTGTGCCTCCTAACTCCCCCCAACCCCCACTGTAGGACCCACATCCATTTTGGGGTCCACAGTCTCTTATGTGTTCCCAAGCCCCTGTGGCTCCTAACATCACCCCATCCCCCCAAATGGGACCCACATCCATTTTGGGGTCCACAGTCTCTTGTGTGTTCCTAACCCCCTGTGCCTCCAAACCCCAACACCCCTTCCCCCCCGCCCCTCCCACGGGACCCACATCCATGTTGGGGCCCTTCACCCCCTGTGAATCCCACACATCCCCATCGGACCCACATCCATTTTGGGGTCCACAGTCTGCTGCGTGTTCCTAACCCCCTGTGGCTCCTAACCCCAAACCCCGGGACCCATATTTATTTTGGGATCCACGCCCTCTTCTGTGCCCCCCACCTCCTCTGTGTGCCCCACACTCTCTCGCCTCCTCCTGTTCTTGTGAAGCAGGGCGGGGAAGGAGGCGGGGCGTCCCTCTCTCTCCCCCTCCCTCCCTGACTCACCGCCCCGCCCGCGGCAGGGAGGCGCGCGGAGGCGCGGGGGGGCGAGGAGGACGGGCAGGAAACCGGGCGGGCCGGGCGCGCGCCGGCCCCGCGCCTGTCACCGCCTGCGTCATAGCCCGGAGTTTTTCCACTGAGGAGGAGAGAAGAGAGAGAAAAAAAAAAGAAAAAAAAAGGGGGCAGCGCAACGGCGCAGCCCCGGCCCCGGCAGAACGGGAGGCGCCGCGCCCCGGCACCACCGTCCACCACCACCGACCCGCACACACGGCACTACTGCACCCCGCAGGTAGGACCCGCTGGGGTATGGGGGGGAAGGGGGGAGAAGGGAAGGGACACACCGCCTTCGGTGCACTGCGGGGGTCCCCGGTGCTCGGGGTTGGGGGGGGGTGTCCCGGTCTTTGCTCGCCCCGCGCGGTGCTGGGCTGGTCGGGGGGTTACCGGTCGGAACCGACCCAGTCCTCGGGGGGGTGGGCTCTGTCTCGGTTTCCCAGTGTCCTGGGGAGCGTCCGTCCCCGTTCCTCGCCGTCTCCGGTGGTGGGGAGGGGGGGGGGTCCGTCCTGGTTCCCCACCGTCCGGAGCCGGGCGGGCGCGGCGCAGCGGCGCCGTCTGGCCGGGCTGCTCCTGCCCCCGGGGCCGAGGGGAGCGCGGCGGGGATGGGCATGGGGATGGCCAGCAGGGAAGGTCCGGGACCCCCCGTTCCCCCGGGGCGAGGAGACCCCGGCGGGGATCGGGCTGAGGATGACCCGCAGGGAAGGTCCGGGACCCCCCGTTCCCCCTGGGGCGATAGGACCCCGGCGGGAATGGAGATCGCCCGCAGGGAGGGTCCGGGACCCCCGGTTCCCCGTGGTGGGGGTCTTCGCCGCTCCCCCAGCCCTCCCGCACTTTCCCACCGGCAGAAAAAGCTCTGCTCTCTATCCATATAAATATCTATATATTAACTAGGAGTCGCGCTGAGTCCTTCCCCCCCCCCCATGTCAGTTAAGGCTCTGCTCCATCTTTACGGCTGCGGTTCAAATTTTCTGATGTTGAAAGAAAGGCTGGGGAGGTTAGGAA
>JAOQGH010000012.1:5207901-5225184 GCA_025769975.1 Gallinago jamesoni
GGGGGGGGAGCCATGCCGGCTGGCTTTTCCCCGAATCCGCGGGGCTGGGGATGCTTTTCCCGTCGCTACAGCAACACCTACCGACCGCCGCACGGATGGACCGGGGAGCGGGCCCCCCCTCCCGCCGCCTCCCGGCATAAAACATCGGGGCTTTTCCTGAGCACCTGAGAAAAAGAAACAAAAAGGGGGAAAAAAAAACAACCAAACAAACCGAGGCTACTAAGTTTTGTCAGATTTTTTTTTTTTTTTTTCTGCTTAACGTACCCCTTCACCACCACCCCCCCCCCGCCCCGGGGCATCCTCCAAAGTGTCTGTCACCTCCGAGTTACATAATGTCGCCGTAGGAAGAGGGTGACACGTAGGGACAGCCCTTTCCTAAAGCAGCTCTGCCTCACGAACCTCTGTAATGATATCCCCTCGGTGGGATGGGGAGAAAACCCTCCCGCCCATTTACCAACCTCAAAAGCTTGTTACAGCGCTTCTTTTATTATTTATTTTTATTTTTCCCCACGATATCATAGTGGTTTTTATTTTTATTCCCCCCCTTCTGCTGCGCAGTTTACGGATGAGGCTCGTCAAGGTTGGAGGGGTTTATTTTTTGGGGGGATGGCATGTTTGTTCTCCGCGCGGAGAGACTCTGCAGCTCCCAGCGAGCCTTTAATAATTCAGCGCAGGAAATGCGTGCGTATATATAGCAGGCAAGGTAATGCACAGCGTGTACCTACAGGAGGACAAATATGGAAACCTGGTGTGAATTATTCATGAGGTGTAATCAAATAGAGGATTTTCCTAGACAAAGCACACTTCGCCGTTTTCATATTTATTACAGCACAATCTGCGCCGCGTACATCTGAACCTCGTTTCATTTGGGCCCTGTCAGATCACCTTTAATGTATTTGCTAATGTTTCTTGTTTACTTTTCAAGCTGTCACTGAGAAATTGAGGGCTTGATAGAAAAATCTGAAAACCCTTTTTTTTTTCTTGTGGTTTTTTTTTTTCCTTTGTGGCCTTCTGAAAATTAGTAGATGGAGAAAACCCTTCTGATGCTCTTCCCTGGGGAAGGCGTTTTGCCTGTTCAGTCTCTGGCAGGAGAATAAACTCGTGGTGCTATGAACGGCTTCATGCTCCTGCTCGGCAGCACGGGGTACTTTGGGTTTTGCTGTTGCATAGTAGGCAGAGGCTATTTTTAACCAGAGCAAGGTTATGAAACCTTAGACCCAGCTGGGTGAAAATAATCTGGTCTGAACTGGAAAACACGGCTTTCCGTGGCTGGGAACACGCGTGGGACTGTCGTGTGTCCCCCCCCTGGAGACCCCCCGATAGGATGATCCCACTCGCCTTGGCCCCGCTCAGCCCCAAAATTGGGAAGCCTTGTCATCATGGAGGCTGTCACAGCGGCGCTGGGGAAACCATTTAAATAAATATGCAAAGAATTAAAATAGTTAAGTGAACGAGCAATGAATCAGTGTTGATAGCGCGGTGATTATTAAGTAACCCAGAGGCGTTACTGGGATCGCCGCTGCTGTTGGGCATCAAATAGCTGGGATAGCTAAACGGGAAACTGGGCTCCTCACCAGTTTTTGGTGGTACTCGCACCCAGGCCCCCTGACCCGCAAGAAAGCATCGTCGTGCAAATAAACACTGGCCCCAAAAAAACTGCCCCAGGTTTGCTCCACGAGTCACGCTGGGAGCCGTACCTGGCTAAAATATGCGGTGGTGTTTTTTAAACTAATATTTACTCCTGCTAGACCTGCACAGCCACTGCAGCTCTGGGGGAGGGAGCGGGAGCTGCTCTGACTCACGGCTCAGCAGAGTTGTTCCCTGGCTCCCGAGCCCTCGTCCCGGTGTGTCAGGAAGGGTCCACCTTGGCTTGGCTTCCCCGGGCTGCAGGCAGGAGGCTCTGCTTGTAAAGTCAGCAAACTGGCTCAAAAAAAGCCACGGGAAAATAAAAACTTCTAGCTCATTGCACTGAAGTTTGGGTTTTGTTATGTTTTTTTTTGTTTGTTTTTACGCAAATTGCTTTGCAGAAGAAAGTTTGCTTTCAATGCGCAGATTTGGGATCCTTCCATTCTTTGGGACGCTCTGCCCCCAGGAACCCTGAGATTTAAAATATCCTTGCTCCTAGTTGTTCTCCTGCAGTGCCATGGGAGTTGTGGCCCAAGCAAATGCAGCTGCTGGACTTGCTGGGAGAAGTTCCCTTTGCTTTGCTTGCACTGCCTGGTGCAAAGCACATATTTAGCCCCAAAAATCTTAACATTGAAACATCTCCACGTAATTCTGCGCAAAGCCACGATGCCTCTTTGTGCAGTCTCTTATAAAAAGACTAACTGGACATCGATAGGGATTTTAGTTGCCTTCCTCTGCGCTTGGCTAAACAAATGCCAAACCTTCTTAAATCTAAATTACTCGAAATATTTACTGTTGAGACGTCGTCCAAGAGGAGGATAGTTAAAACATTAATTCCTCGCATTCCAGTGTATTAAGGTTTTACCCTGCAACTTGCCGAGCACCAGAAATGGGACTTTGCAGATTCGAATCCCTTCCCCCCGAACTAGACAAGCCACCAGCCCCCCTGCTCCCCCCCCCCCAAACTTTAATGCTTTAAAAAAAAAAAAAAAGGGAGAGAAAAAGAAAGGAATGCACATCTGGGCTAAATATTTGTTAGAAAGTATTCCCAGGATAGTGGGAGTTCTGGTGCCAGAGAGGAATTCCTGCGGGTTTGATCCATTGCATTATGTACTTGTTCCAAAAGCTGTTTTCAGTAAAATAGATGAGTAAGAAGTCTTAGCCAAGAACAGAATGTCTTTTTTGGCAACTAAAAGGAAGATAGGATTATTTTATTTCAGGTTATGTAAAAAAAAACCAACAAACCAACAACAAAAAACCCCAAAACAAACAAAAAACAAAACCAAAAAAACCCAGAAGGGAGAAGGTGGCAAAATCCTGTGCTCAGTGGTGCCTGCAGAGATTTGCAATGGCAAGCACAGATCTACATACACATGCTGCTGTGCACGTTTTTGGGCCTTCTTCGTAAGGTATCAATGTGGATTTAAGAATTCTTGTGGAATTACTGCAATTAAAATATCCTTGCCGGGTCTGAATTGGACTCTGGGTTTGGTTTTGTTTTGTTTTGTTTTGTTTTTTTATGGCTGAGTGACCAGTGATTTTGGTGACATGGCTTTGAAAGCAGCTTCCAAATCACTGCTGGGAGTTCTGCTCCCAAGTGCCAGGGCGAGGAGGGAAGGAAAGGATCGTCTCTGCCCTGACAGCAAAACCCTGCTCTTTAGGGTTTTTTTGGGGGTGGATACAAGTAAACGCCGACAGCATCGCATATGGCTCCTGAGAAGGATGTGAAAACTTGACCTGGAAAACATCACAGCCATAAATCAGCAAAGAGGAGGAAGGCGTTACGGGGCAAAATGAATGTGTTTTGGCTGGTGGGCAACAGGTTCACCAGCTTTTTCCCATTAATTGAGAATCCCCTTTGAATGACACCTATGTTGCATTAACCAAACAGTAGGTATTTTGAATCAGACAGCGTGCCAAAGGTGTGTTTTTTTCCTGTGCGTTTGGCTTATTCTCGTAGACGGGAGATGCACACAGCTCCCTTCATCCTTCTGCCAGACGTGGCTAATGAGCAGTGATAGCATTAACAACAACAAAAAATACTAATCAAATAGTGCCACCTTATTACACAGCTTGCCTTGGCTCTGGCTTGGTGTTTGTGTTAATTTGGTTAGCTCGTTGGAGGAAAACGCTTTGTGTTTTGCTGTGTGGTTTGGGGGGGGAGGCAGCGCGGCTCGTTGTGATGGGCTCTGCTGGGTTTGCAGGCGACCTGAGCCTCAGGGCTCTGCACCATCGCGATGTCCACCTTCTCGCTCCTCTGGGAGTCCTGCAGACTGGGTAGATCTTGGTAGAAATGGATGCTGCTTGGGTTTTGGTGGTGGTTTTTTTTTTTTTGGTCTGGAGCTTGGAGTTATCCCTGTTTCAGCGGTGTGGTCTGCTCCAGCAACCTCCAGTGTCTCCCATCAGCTTTGGATGTGGTCAGCATCACATCTCCAAGGGCATTTGTCGTTGGACACATTTCCTACAGGCTTCTCAGGGAGCTGGTTTCTCCCTCCCTTGCAAGTCTGGACATTGACATCCTTTACCAGCAACATTGGAGGTGTCCTCTGGAGCAGCGATGGGTTCTTCTGCAGTGTGAATTGAAGCTCTTTAAAGCCACTTGTGGGATTTTTTTTTTTTGCAAAGTTTTTGGCTGCTCTAGGTGGACCACAGGGTCAACTGAGATGAGCAAACCCCTGGCTACAGCCCAGGCTTTGATTTGGACCCCTGACATGGATTTGGAGGGGCTTCTTTGATCCAGAAGGCATCAAAAATAATAATATAAGGTTTGGAAATGCAGCTAGGGAGCTGGTTTGGGTGTCGTGGCTGCCTGTGAGCTCGGCGGAAAAGGGGTTAATCCAGGTGTCAGGTAGGACATGTGCCGCTGGGGCTGGAGGGTGGCCAAGTCCACCTTCTCCCCATCTGTTTTGGATTAAGCCCAAAAAACCAACAACCCTTCTGTAGTGGGCAAAACCACCTGCAGCTCTGGGGCTGGGGAGGAGGAGGAGGAGGGATGGAGGGGATCACCTCACCATGGGGGATGCACTGGCCTTGTAGGTAGGCGTTGCAGTGAGCAATTAACTTCTTCAGGCTGAGGAACTGCTTCATCCAGGGATTTTTTTTTTTTTTTTTTTTTTGACCTTTTGGGGGACTGTTGTCTCCTGGGAAGCCGTTGGTAAACATCATTAAGGAGGGCTCTGAAGGCACAGCGTGTGCTCCCGTCCCTGCTACGTGTTGCTGTGCGGCGCCGTCGAGATACTGAAAATCCCAACATGAGAAGTTTTTGAAGCTGTCGTAGTTTACTGTGCCGGTTGCTCAGGGCTGTCAGGAGAGTGGGTTTAGTGGTGTTTTGTTATTTTCTTTTTCAGAAGCTTAAATTAACTTCAGACATGCAAAAGAGGGTGAGAAAGTGCTACGGTTACACAGAACAAATTTGGCCGGTGGAGGAGCTTCAAGCTGGCGGGAGGGGACCAGGTGTCTAGCACCCCAGTACCTGCACTGTCACCATCCTGGGCTCTATGTGTCTGTCTCCCAGTGTCATCTACATTTTAGGGATGCATTAGGTTTTATATGTTACCTTTTGAGGGGGGGGAAGGGGGGGAGCTGGTCATGTCCCACCTTTTTGGGGCTCTCCCCTTCTTGCTGCAGGGGAGTTTCTGGGTTGGGGCTGCGTCTCTCCCACTTCTCCAGTAGCAGCCTGGTTCTCAGCTTTGGCTTCAAAATAATCTGATGGTGACTTCTGCAGAAGCAGGGGCATCTGGTGTGGTGTTGCCAGAGTTTAAAAAGAGAAACAGTCCATCCTCAGTGCAGGGGCATCCCGGGTTGGGTGGGCTCAGATACCCATTAGTCTACTGTAGGCAAAGTGTGAAGCTTTTGTGCAATTTCAGGAGACAAAAAATGCACAAACTTTATAAAAGCAAAGGTTAAAAGATGCAACAAAGTTTTGTGGGTTTTGTTTGTGTGTTTTTTTTTCTTTTAAGATGAGCAGGGGTAAAGCATGCAGGAAATTTAGGAATCTAGGCAAGTACAGAGCTCCTTTGTTTTTAATTAGCTGCATTGTTTTTAATTGCTACTATGCTTGATACATAACCCAGCCTAAACAAGAATAGCTTATTGAATGGGGGACTGACTATGAAAGGCACCGTGAGGAGAAGGGCTGTTCTTCACAGTTGATATATTTGTATTTCAGTGCTTCATTTAATAAGTCTGTTTCCCCAGGGGGCTCTAGCAAGTAAATCATGCCAACAGATTGTTCTCTGCAAACTGGCTTATTTTTGTAATTAGCAAGACGTTAAAGCTGTAACTGCATAGAAAGCGATCTGGGTAAGGAGTTAACATAAAAGAATTAGTAAGCAAAATGTAATACTTATTGTTTGATAACATTTGTGTTGATTGAATTGGTTTCTGGACAGTTTGTTGTCTGCAATAGTTGGGGTTTTTACAGCGTCATAAAATGGGAGAGCAATTAATCAGGTGTGCACAGTGATGGTAGTAAGGTGTGGTTTTTCAGGAATCACACCTGCGTGGCCAGGTGGACCTGGTTGAGAAGTCTTGCTGGGGGTTAAAGTCATCCCGCTCTTCACCAGAAACTGCCAGTATTTCTCTCGCTTTATTTTGCTTTTCTCCTTTGTTTTCCAGTTATATGAAAAATCACGGCGCCACCATGAGCGGAGTATTGAAAAGGAAGTACGAAGAGCTGGGGGATGACAGTACCTACTGCTCCTCCTCCTCCTGCTCCCCCCTCTCCTCCTCGGCATCCTCGGGCTGGGAGTCGGACGAGGAGAGCTCCCACGGAGACCCCAAACTCACCTCTGCCTTAATGCCCAGCTTCACCCGTGAGTATCTCCAGCAGCCCCTTTCCTGGCATCAGACGTGCCTCTGGGCAGGGTTTTTGTAGCGTGGTGGTGGGTCATCACCATGCAGAGACCCCCCTTGGAGCACACCTTTACAGGTGGAAGTGGCCTTAACATCAGCTCCCTGTCATTACATCAATTTATCTTGGTTTTGTAATAAGCCAGCATCTTCAGGGTGCTCTTCCTCAGTCTTTCCTTTTAGAATTTGTCATTCCTTTATCATGTTTTTGGTGAAGTCCAAATTTCAAGGAATAGAAAGCCAAAGATCTGGGTTTACAGATGCATGCAGGTCCCTGCAAATTGGTGTTGTAGGACCATCCCTCAATCCTCTGTGAAGCTGTTCCATAGGCAAAACCTAAACAGACAGCAAAGGCTCATAGTGTGCGTGCTGGTTTTTAACAATGATTAACCAGTAGTGTAATAACCATTTCTGAACTGGTTTCCTACGTAAGTTGGGTACTTTGCCAAAGAACACGACACGTTTGATATTGCCTCCGCTGTTAGTACAGATAAATGCTATTTTGTTTTCCCAGCAATATCAGTTTTGAGAGCTTTTAGGAAATCACACAGAAGACAAGGTTGTAAAATCCTTTATCTGCCATGTGAAGGGAAAAATGAAAAATACAATAGGGGACCATCTTCACAGAGGAGGAATAGTCCAACCTAGTAAATTATACTGAACACCCACTGTATATAGCAGTTAAGGTCCACTTAGCAGACATACACAAACATGCAGCGGTCTGAAAAGGCTTTAGAAGTCTTGTAATAATAAAGAGTCTCATTCTTGCTTGTCTTCCCAGGTTTTGTGTCAAAACAATGAACTTTTTGTATTCTCTGGTTCAATTGGAAAAGGGTCAGGAATGGGAAAACAATTTCGGAGGGGGGGTTGGTGTGGGGAGGGAGAAGCAAATGCCAAAGTGCAGCAGCTCAGCCGATAGATGATCGTGGTGGTTAACTTGCCTTTTGATAAAGAGCTAATGTTTTAGGAGATTGAGTCAAGGTTATTATGAAAATGCAACACGCAGTGCAAAGATATCATCAAAGCGACTGCAGAGCCCAGTGTGAAACCCTCAGCTATTTAGCAGAAGCTGCTGACGCAGCTGGGTGAACACTTCTTTTTTTTCTTTTTTTCTTTTTTTCTTTTTTTTTTTTTTTTTGCATATGAACTGAAATGCTATATTCTGGCAAGTGAGACTTGTGAAACGTTGGTGCAGCTAACTCTCCGGTCTTGCACTTTCCCAGCCTTCAGGGCCAGCTGAGCACCCTGGGTGTTTTGGCAATCTTTTTGCTTGGCTCCCCCCAACTCTGCTATCCGAAGAGTGGGGCTCAGATCCCAGCTCTTCAGGAGCCACCCATCTTTTCTGGGTTGCTTTTTCTCCATGGTGGCGACCAAGACATCCATATGCCAGCAGAGAATGGGACCAAAAAACCCCACCGCTGAATTTGTGCACTGCTGGCGACATTCGTGGAAAATCATTGACTCTGAAACTGCCCTGGATAATTAGTCTCCCTCCGTCTGCTTCATTTGCACATGCAAATGTGCGGAACCAGGTATCTCTGGAGAGTCTACATTTTAAATGGTGTGTAGCGTGTTTCAGCAGTTTAAGATAAACCAGAGTCATGTATTGCCATGTTTACCCTGGGATCACCTGCATAAAGATTAACATCTTTGCAGTTGCTCTCAAATGAGTCTCTTGAGAATAAACTATAGATGCATAGTTCCTCCCAGTGGACGGTGAAAGGAAGTACCAGAAAACCAGCTGGTTTTGGTTATTTTCTGCCCTGCCACAAAAACTGGAGCCACGCGGGGCTGGGGTGTCGGTGCTCTGGCATCGCGGGAGCAGGCCACAAGCTCCTGAAGGGTGCTTGGGTTTAGAGCAAGACAGGCACATAGGGTGCTTGGTTGCTTGTTCCTCATGCTCTGCTGCACGTGAAGAATAAGCAAATATGTGTTTCCTGGAGGAATTCAAGCGGGAAGGAGAAGCAGCAGCCTTTTCTTTGGGTGAATCTGGTCAGCAACTTCGATGCATCAAGACTAGGCTTAGTTTTCCCTGCATCCTCATCCCACCTTTCACATGTTAGATCCTAAAACCCCAGAAGCGATGTCGTAACCCTGTCCCATCATGTCCCTGTTGAGACAATAATTGCACGTCCTGCCTGTTTGTAATATTTACAGCCTGTTTCTAACATTTCTATCCTGCCTGCAGGATGGCAGTACTGACATTGTGCTTTCCCCCCCCCCCGCCCCCTTCCCCTGTTTTTAGCCACATCTATCCTGAAGAAATCCAAGCGACTAAAGAAGAACAATGTGGAGTTTGACCGGGTCACTGTGTTTTACTTCCCACGCTGCCAGGGGTTCACGAGCGTGCCTAGTCGCGGGGGCTGTACCCTGGGGATGGTGAGCAAACACAGCTCCTGCCGGCAGTTCACGCTAGCGGAGTTTTCAAAGGAACAGGAGAACGTTCGTCGGGAGAAACTGGGAGAGAAATTAAAGGAGGAGAAGTTGGAAGCGTTGAAATGGAAAGTGAGTAGGAGTGTGGGGTGGTGGTGAGGAGCTGGTGGATGTCGATAGGGGCCTCTCTGAGATCTGGGGGCATTGTTCCTTAACCCTGTTTGGGTCTCCAAAAAACATGGGCTTCGGCTTTCAGCTCAGTTCCTTGCCCTTGAAAGTTGGTGGAAAAAATGCTGAACTCTACATGTTGGGTGTCTGTCAGGTGTTTTAGGAGGCTCTGACACCTTTTGGCCTGGAGTCAGCCACCATGGGGAGCAGGTCTTTGCTTTCGTGTTTCTCCTGACCTGGGGTTGCTGATGGCTCTCTGTCTCCAACAAGTCCCTAATGCTTTGCCCATTTTTTTGCCCTCAGCTAACCATGAACGGCACGAAGGAGTCAGAGGAGGCCAACCAGCTCACCATCGAGGACATCTCCGACGACGACATTGACGTCAGCAACGTGGACCTGGAGGACGGCTTCTTCCTCCAGCCCTATCCCGCCAAGAAGAGGCGGGCGCTGCTGAAAGCTGTGGGGGTGAAGAAGATCGACAAGGAGGAGAAGCGGGAGCTGCACAACATCCGCCTGTCCCGGGAGGACTGCGGCTGCGACTGCCGGGAGGTCTGTGACCCGGAGACCTGCAGCTGCAGCTTGGCTGGAATTAAATGTCAGGTACGGCCCTCGCCTCCGGGCACAGGGGGAAAAGCTGCAGCTCCAGCTGATGCTTTCATTAAAGCAGGGGTGGGGTGGGGTGGGCATTGAGAAAGCAGGACAGAGTCAGGGCAGCCTGTAAAATGCATCCGTTCCCACCTGCGCTCGGAGTGAAGCAGGTGAGAAAAGCTCCTGGAGATGCTCCCCAAGGCCGTGAGGCAGGCAGACGCTGCTCCAAAGCGTCCCCTTCCCCAGCCCCACGTGCAGCCATCCCTGCGCTGGCGCTGCAGCCCTGGGGATGTCCCCGAGCCGTCCCACTCCCTCCATCCCTGCCAGGCTCACGCCTGCAGGTGGAGGGAGATGGGCCACGTGGGAACATCTTGGCAAACAAAAGCTTCTTGCTCCTCGCGCCAGGCTGTGATTTCTCCTCCTCCCCCTGGTTTTATTCTATTTTATTTTTTTTCCCCTTGGTGTGTATCACAACTCCCAGTACGCTGAGGCGAACGTGGGAGTGTCAGCTGAGCGTCAGCCCACCAGTGAGCTGTGCAGGCCACCTGCAGGGTGGCATAATCTCTCTATATTCAATTAGCTTATCATATTTTTCATTTTATTTTTTATGAGTGCTTGCCCAGCTGTGTTCAGGGAGCCATATTCCCTATTCTGGGTGCTGCTGGCTCTCTCGATGCCGTGGTTGCTGGCTGGGGGTGGTGTAGAGTAGCTGTTCGCAGGCGGGTGGGGACATAAAGGTGCTGCTGACAGGGACATCAAGGTGCTGCAAGTGCCTGTTGAGTAATTTGTCCTTATTTCAGTGAGGGGCAGAAGCTCATATATGTATCAGGTATTAAATACCATGATGCAGTCTATAAAAACTCATGTTTGCCCCCTTGTGTCTTCTTTTGGAGCGTTGTATTTTGTGGTTTTTTGAAACCTTTTAACTTTTTTCAGTTGTACTGAAATTCAGCTTCTTTACCACAACCCTTCAAAAGAGCAGGGTGTCTTTTATTAATAAATATTTAAATTTTTTTTGTGTGTCTGCTTTTAAACCCCTCAGCTGTTACTTGGTTTCTGGGGGTGGATGAGTTTCGGGTGGTTTCAATTTGGCGCCGCCGGGTTCGGTCCTAACCCTCCTCCTCTGCTTCTCCCCGTGGCAGATGGATCACACCTCCTTCCCCTGCGGCTGCACCAAGGACGGCTGCGGCAACACCGAGGGCAGGATCGAGTTCAACCAGGCCCGCGTGCAGACCCACTTCATCCACACCATCATGAAGCTGGAGCTGGAGAAGCAGCAGCAGAGCAGCGAGAAGGTGGCAGAGGCTGAGCCCCCTTTTCGGGAGCAGCTCTCGCCCTTGGGATGCGCGGCAGGGAAGGGCTCCCTGGAGGAGCGTGCGGTGCCGCTGGCACCCGCCTTCCAGTTCAGCCCCGACCTGGAGGCCCTGGGGGAGAACAGCTGCAGCAGTGACATGACGGACTCCTCCATCTCCTCCCACCCCAGCGAGGACCTGGAGGAGCCCTATGAGAGCCTCCCCTCCGACAAATCCCAGTCGGACGTGGACGACGACGGCTTGGCACGCATCCTCCACTTCAATGACTCGGATGCTGAGGAAGAGAGTGGCCGCAGCCAGGATGACCTGAGTTGCTTCCACCCGGCCGACTTCTTCATCGAGGACCACGGCAGCGAGGCCAAGCCTATCCCTGGCCACTTGTCCCACCTCTCCGAGTGCCTGGACGAGAACGCCAACCAGGATGGTGGGGGTTTGCTGGAGGATGCTGCCCATGTGCGGTGCGATGGGCTGTCCTGCTGCACCTCCTCCCCGGCCGAGCCCTGCTCCAAGAGCTACGCCGACCTCAGCCTTTCCTCTGACTCCTTGGATTTCTTCCAGTCCTTCTCAGACTATAACTTGGGACCCCTTTACAACTCCTTAAAGGAGTATGAGAACCTCGATAACTTCTCAGCGTTACAGTTTCAGTTGCCTAATTTCCCCGGCTTCCCGCAAGCCGGAGATCAGGGCTCCTGTTTGTTGGAGTCCCTCATCGGTTTGTCTGAATCCGTCCCTGAAACCCCGGCCCCTTTCACAGACAATCAACTTTTGGAGGATGCCATCAAATCATCCCTGATGGAGACGGTGAAAGTGTGAAATGCCCATGTGGCTCGGACAGCAAGGACCAGCGCTGAAAGGAAAAACCGAAGAACAGTTGGATGGGCAAACTTTCACCAACAGGATGATGTGCTACTCAAAAAATAAGGAGGAAAAAAACAAAAAAAAAACCCCTGACTTTCTAAGCAAACAAACTATTTTTGGTCTTTATAGAACATGGACGTTTTGACATACTGCACCTACAATCAGTTCTCTTCCTGTTTGTGCAAAAATTTCTAAACTTTCATGATGGGGTGGGGTGGAGAGGGAGGGAAAAAGACTTTCACATATGAATTTCCTTGTGTTTTGTATGAAAAGACCTGTTGAGAAATACTCCTTGCTAACGTTGCCAGTCGTACACACAGCCCCTTCTAGAAATGTTTCAGTGTTGCAGGAGCTTTTTAAGACAACTTTTTGAAGCTGTATTTATTGTGAAAATCCATGGTTTGCGTAAGAGTTTGCCCGACACGCTCTTACGTTTAAATCGGACAAGGTTTACAGAACAGATCCATACACTATTTACATAATCATTGTTCATCTATTTATTGCAAATTCCAGAATTTAACTAGCCACCGAAGCTTGAACTAGCATGAAACCTTATTTAAATTGGTAATACCTCAGATGTATTATGTGTACAATCATATTTTTTTGCATAATATATCTGTATTTATTTATTTTCTACCTGTAGTACATGAATAGCACTGTGGTTTCTCAATGACCTGGAAGGGCAATAAGGTCTTCAGCAGCACCCGTCCTAAAGGTGACCCTGGTTTCTCTGAGTCTGAAACGTGTTGGCTGTTTGGTCTTCACTTTGCATTTCTAGAGAAGCCAAATGCAAGCGGTGGGCGGGGAGGGATGGGGGGACACATTGGTGCAACATCCTTTGGTCACCGTTGGCCCTCCAGTAGACACAATGATGGTGTCCCATATCCATGAAACAAGCAAAGCCCTCAACTATTCAAGAAATAACACAAACTAGCTCTATTTAAACAAACAAACAAACCAACCCAACCCAAACCCTTTTCATAAATTATTTTATAATTTATTTAATTTCCTGAGGATTTGGCCATGAGATCTTTTATGATCAGTTATGGTGCCTGACTATGCAAAGGAACCGTTGGCAGTGGTGGGGAGGAGCGTAATGAGAAGGACCTTTGCAGTCCTGGGTGGGAGAGCTTCGGGAGAGTTGATGCTGTGCTCATGATCCCCAGCAAGTGCTCCTCCGGGCTCCCTAACATTGAGGATACTGCAGCTCCAAAATCCAGTGGGCCAGACTGTTTATACTATTATTTTTAAATATAAGTAAATCAGGTCAATCAAGTAAAATTGATGAATATGAAGGTTATTGGGTTATTTACCCTTTGAGTATGGTTTCAGAGGGTAGAAAAAATAATGCCTGAAAACAAAGCTGAAAAACCTGAAGGCTTTTGTTTTCTAAAAAGAGAAGAATCACGTTTGGGAGCCCTCTTGGCATTTTGCTATTTAAGTCAGTCTGAGAACATGACACTATTTGGCCACGTGATGTAACTGGACATAAAACCTGTATGTCAGTGATACACTAAGTGCCTACGCCAGTGGTATGGAAAAAACCACAAAAACAAACACAAAAGGACTTTAAAACCTACCAGCTTTAAATTCCCCTTTGGAAAATGTGAGATTTGGTGAAGGGAGTGATTCCTGGCATTACTGGCACTGGGTGAATGTGGCAGCTCTGGCCCCAGCAGTGGGGTGCTGGTGGGAGCTCCCAGGGGGTGCAGAGACACCCAGATGGGGAAGGAAAATACTCAAAATACGGATTTGAAGATTCTTCCATTGGGTGAACTGTTCATATGACAGGGATGGTGCTCTTTGGTACCTGCTGTCCTACCAGCACCTAATACAAACCTGCCAGCAATTTAGGAAACTTCTGGCATACGAATATGGCAAAGGCTGGGGTTTGGGGTATTATTTTTTTTTTAATTGTTATTATTATTAATATTTAATTGTACATCTTCTCCGGTATTGAGCCAGTCAACTTGGAAGCGGAGCTGACCCTCCGCGGCTGTGAGCGGGTGCTCCTCCCCGCATCCTCCCGCAGAGCATCATCCTGGGGTCTTCCCCGCCCGGCAGGAGGGCGACTGGAGGAATACTACTGGCAGATGGAGGATTTCCTGGATATATATATATATATATAAAATTATTATTGTTATTATTATTATTTTTGTTGTCGTCATTTCTTTAGACCGAAAAATCCCCTTCAGTTATCTCCTAGGTGGTAGTTTCTATCCTTCAGACTGCATCAAAAATACTGACAGTTGAAAGTCTGGTACCGTTCTGTATTTATTGGCACTAATATATTTTATAACATTCCTAGGTTTCTCTGCATATATATATTTATATATATAAAATATATACATATATTTTATATATATATACACACACTTTTTTAAAATGAAAGACGGGGATGGACTCCTGCCTTTGTGGATTTTTTCCTATAATTTATTCTTTTTATTTGTGTTGGTGCCAAAAAAGAAAAAACAAGATTTTTTTTTCTTTTTATTTTTTTTTCCCCAGGGCACTGAATTGTAAATATACAATTTTTTTTTTCTTCTCGGTATCTGTGTAAAAAGTTGCCTGTTAAACAGTTTAAAAACTGGGTATTTATTGACACAATCTGTAATTATCTAATGTATTGATTGAAACGCTTTGGTTTCAACATAGCTTTATTTTAGCTTTCTTTGTGTATATATTGTGATTATGTTGCTTAAAGGTACAAGTTAAAAAAAATGCTTTATTTTTACCTTATCCATTTGCATTTGTTTATAAAAAAGCATATTTGTCTACAGCTGCTGTCTCTCATTTCATCAAAGCAATATGAAGAAATTTCCATTACACTTTCAATAAAAGAATTTTGTTTGAATATGGCAGCGCCTCTGCCCTCTTTATCCTTCACTTTGGCTCATAAATTCGGATGATGGGTGTGTACGCTGCATTGTGTCCTACCTGTACCTGTTTTGTTTGTTTTTTGGCTTTTTTGACCACTTTTTGAAGCTATTGGGTGCCCTGGGTTCCCACTCCAGGGCAGCATCCTACCAGGACAGGAGTAGCCCACCTCTCACTGTGGTGTCCTCCAAGAGGCTCCTCCTGAGCTTGGGGACCCCTGTTGCTTTACTTACCCTCCCCAAAAGGAGCCCAGGAAAGAGCATCCCCATGTCCTCATGGGGGGAACCTGGGGGTTGAGCACTACCGTGGCAGGGGGTTGGAACTCAATGATCTTTAAGGTCCCTTCCAACTCTAACTATTCTGTGATTCTATGGGGCCAGCCCCATCATGGGAAACCAGCCATAGGTTCAGTCCCTCGCCCTATAGGAGGTCTTGCCAGGTAGCCTCCAAGGTGTCCCCAGGTCCACCACAGCCTTCATGTCACCTTGGAGCTGAAACACAGCAAGGAATGCTATGGAAGCCCCAGGAGGTGACACAGGAGAAGCTCTTGGGACAGCTGGAGATGATTGTGAACTCTTGAGTTCATCCAGGGATGAGTCTCCTCGCAGATGGGGGACCCAGTGCCAGCCCCTGCTTTCAGATTTTAAGCTAAAAACATGATTTGGCTGGGAGAGAATCTGGACTGGCAAGAGCAGCTTCTCCCAGGGCTGGGATTTGAAGGGACCTTTATGGCAATTTACTTAATTAATTAGAGGCCAAAAATGTGATGCAACTTCTTGATTGGCAGAGCAAGACCCATGTCCTAGAGAGCATCTCCTAAGGCTCCCAAGGTGTCTCCAGCCACTCAGCTGTTGCAACATCCCCGGTGCATCTCCTTGTGGTGGCACCTGATGATTGTCCTGTCGAAGTTGCTTCCTGCTCCCCCAGTGTCACTCTGTGACAAAGTTTTCTCTAAAAAATGTGTGTGGGGCTGGGATACAGCTGTGTTTCCCAAGCTTGCTTGGTGCATGGATGGTAGCTGCACCTCTCCACAGGGCGATGGGAAGAGACGGTGGCGGTGGCAGAATCCCATCAACAGGAAGCATTTAGAAGAAATCTTGGGAAACCCTTGGAAATCCCTGGAAAGCCCTTTCCCTCGCAGGGTACCAATGGTTTCTCATCGCCCCATGGCACCTCTGGGACCTGGAAGGATGCAGCCACAAAAAAGCATCGCCACGATCCTACTTTCCAGGGAAAAAAGCAGTGAAAATCCTCTTGGTCCTGGCAACATCTGGGAAAGGAGAAGGGAGGCAAGGCTGTGAGACAGCCCGTGGCGTGAGGGAAAAGCTGAAAAAATCCCAGAAACCTGGATGGGGACATGCATGCCTATCCCATGGGCTTGCGTCTGGCAGCATGGCCATAAATCATAACCACTGGCATTGACCTGAAAGCAAGGGAAATTGGCCCAGGAATGCCATTGTCTAGTTTTCCAGAGGGAATCCATTTCTGAAGGTTGCTATCTGCCCCCGGAGCAGAGAAGCTCAATTAATTGAATAAACTATTTGTTGCAAATTACTCGCTCGGCTGTAAAAGCAGCAATACTGAAAAGAGGCATGTTGTTGTTGTTGTTGTTTTTGTTTTATTTTATGGGCTTTATGGCTATAATTCCCTCTTATGTTAATTATTTTCTGATCGAGAGGAGAAGACCACCCTCACAGCACACAGCTCCAGCTGCCACGCTGGTGGCTTTTCACCTCCCAAAAGGGACGGTGCCCAAACTGCCCTGAGGTGTCTCATCCCGTCGGGAATCTCCGCGGGGAAAGCGGCAGAGTTTGCAGCAGCCTCTCTGTGCCCAAAGGAGCTCGTGTTCGCTTTGAAGAAGCCAGGAGAGGAGAAGAAGCAGGAGAAACCCCGGAGGACCTTCAGGGCTGGCTGGGGATTGTCCCTCTGCCAGGTGCTGGTGTTCGAGCTGCAGCCACTCCACTTTCACAGGGCCGCGTCTTCACAGGGGTGAAACCCACTGCCACCCTTGAGCTCTCTCTTAGGACCACGAAAATGCTCAGGGGGTTGGAGCCCCTCTGCTCCGAGGACAGGCTGAGGGAGCTGGGGTTGTTCAGCCTGGAGAAGAGGAGGCTCTGGGGAGACCTCATAGCAGCCTTCCAGTCCCTGAGGGGGCTACAGGAAGGCTGGGGAGAGCCTGTTTACAAAGGCCTGTGGTGACAGGACGAGGGACAACAGGTTTAAACTGAAGAAAAGTAAATTTAGATCAGGTATTAGGAATAAGTTCTTTACAATGAGGGTGGTGAAGCGCTGGAAGAGGTTGCCCAGGGAGGTGGTTGAGGTCCCTTCCCTGGAGACATTCAAGGTGAGGCTCGACAAGGCCGTGGGCAACCTAGTCTAGTTGGGGGTGTCCCTGCTGACTGCGGGGAGGTCGGACTAGATGACCTTTGGAGGTGCCTTCCAGCCTGGGCCATTCTATGATTCTGTGATCTCCTCCCCGGCCATGGAGGGGTTGAGGGACAGGACAAGAGGAAACAGGCACAAACTTGAATATAAGATGTTCCACCTAAATATGAGGAGGAACTTCTTTACTCTGAGGGTGGCAGAGCCCTGGAACAGGCTGCCCAGAGAGGTGGTGGAGTCTCCTTCT
>JAOQGH010000012.1:5225284-5247335 GCA_025769975.1 Gallinago jamesoni
CTCTTCTCTTCTCTTCTCTTCTCTTCTCTTCTCTTCTCTTCTCTTCTCTTCTCTTCTCTTCTCTTCCTCTTCTCTTCTTTTTTTTTCTTTTTTCCCCCCCTCCATACAGCCACTCCGTATGCCTTGCCTGTAACACCCAGAGGTGCAGAATTACTCATCGCCGGCTTTCGTTTCATTTTCAGGTGCCCAGGAGAGCTGAACCGTGCGTGTAGCCACCAGACTAGAAAGCGTTTCTCCCCGGGTGGTGGAGCAGCCTCCGGGAAAGGGATGAGTCACTTGGCGGCCAGCGGGGACGGTGATGGGCTGCCACGCGTGGCTCAGCTCCTCCAGACCTGGCGCCACAAGGGAATGAGATGCCAGGACTTTTCTGGGCAGGAACAGCTATAAAATGACGGGTAGGATGGACTTTATCTCCAGCAGGGGAAAAAAAAAAAACAAACAATAAGTGAGGAGCTGCAGGGCAAGCTGAGGACATGGGTGTTGGTTTTGTGGCGCTGGAGATGTTTCTGTAGGGCCCAATCCTGCACCTAAAGGGCTTGTGTCCACTTTGGAGGCAAGAGCGTTGGGAAGAAAATACCTTTTTTCATCACTTCTCTGGCTGATGGAAGAAAAAGGCAGGTTTGCAGCGCATGGCTGAACAGTGTGACACTGCAGGACTCAGGGGTAGGAGGGAGGTTCACCCAGAACTTCTGCAAAGGCAATGATGGAAGCAACCTCCGTGGTGCCTCTGCATCCCCGTGGCTTCAAGACCTCTGTCACTGCAACAGACACTTTCTGTGCACGTGCATCTTCCACAGAGCTGAGGAGAAGTCTGCAGGTGATGAGGTTTTAATCCAAACCCGGCAACTGGCTTGGCTTTCCCATAAAAAAGGCACTGCAGAATTGGAAATCGTTGTCCACATTCCCATAGACTGTTTATCTGTCGGTGCTGTGGGACGGGGGAAAGGAGTAAGTTCAGCTGTTGGTCCTTATTCTTTGGGGTAACGATATCCAACATCACAGAAGTCCTCATCACGCTGTAAAGAAGTGTCCTCGCCACCAGATCAACCCAAATTACGCACCAAAATAAAAGCCACTTGATTTCTGCACCAGGTGAGGGCCCCTCTGTGGTCATCCCTCTCTGGAGGAGATGCGGGTCCCCAGCGTCTGGGCAAACGGGCGATGCTAAGTGTAGCGAATAAAGTAGTCTGGTTTCAGTGTTGTCCCTCCATAAAACAGCAAAAATTCCTGTTTTGCCAGAGCCACGGACTAAAGTGAGAATTCAGAAACACAGTTAATAGAGAGAATCAAGTTTTCTCCTTCGCAGCTCTGACCATCAGGAGTTTCTGACGCTGCTTAATCCCCATGTTTCCACCAGCTCGTTTCATCCCTCTCAGCCTGCTGCTGAGCAAAGGGCAGTATTGCCATCTACTGGCACCTCGCCTCTCAGCTGGCCAAATTGCTCTTGGGCAATGCTTGTCTTCCTCTATGGGGCCAGAGACACCACGAACCTCCCTGAGACATCATATTAACAAAAAATAAAATAAGGCTTAAATGTTCTGCTCAGGTCTGGAGGAAAGGTGGGGATGTCCTGGGACTTGGCTGCGTTTCCACGCCTGGCCTTGCCCACACATCCACAGCTTGAGGAAACCATCTCCAGAAGGTAAATGCTCAAAAGAACCCCCATGGACGCACCTACGTTTTGGCCAGGGAAGCTGAGTGAGGGACCAAAACACCTGCGGCTGCACATGCCCTGACTCCATCTCATTGGTAGGTGCATGAAACCCACCAAAGGGGGAATATCTGCCAACACCAGAAATATTTCTGCTGAAATATTTTGGCAGAGCACGGAGGCTGTGAAGACTTTCAGGTCAGTCCAGCTGAGGAGGCTGAAAGTCTCAAGGCTTGGGGATCCGATTTCCTGCGGACCACATCAGTGTAAAAAGTTCAAGGAGAACCCTGCCACCAGGATGAACAACCATAAAAAGATCTCCCTCCAACATAAACCTGTTCCACTGAGGTACCCTGCATAGGAAACTATTATCTATTACACTTCCCTGGAAATAAATACTTGGGAACTACTTTGAAATAAATAGAGATGAGAACTTAATGGTCCTTAAGGGCTTTACACAGTCAAGGCATCCCGAAGTGCTTTCCGGTAATTACGTCTGAATAGCTGTCAGGAGGCAGTGGAGCCCGTTGCAGTTATACTCCCAAATATCCATCATTTTTGCCTGCAAGGAAGCGAGGAAGGGAATGGTCGGGTGAAGGCATGATACAAATTCACCCAGAGATTTTGGAAGTTCCTCTGATAAAGGGAAGCAGCCCCAGGGTAGGATTTGGGTGAGGAGACATTCCTAAACGGAACATCTCTATTCAGTTGTGGTGTGATCGGGGCCCCCATCACTGAGCATCTCTCTCTGTGGCTTTAAAGCTCCCCAGCTCCGTTGCGTTTTGTGCCAGCTGAGCTGCTCAGGTGTATGAAGACACCCCCATGGGGCTAGTGGAGATGACGCGGGACCTCAGGAGAGCTGTTTGAAGCAGCAGCAGCAGGATGGGGTGGGATGTCCTCAGGCATCCCTAATGGCACTGAACCCCATATTTGATCCTTGCACCCCCAAGCTGTGTTTCAAGCATCTGCAGCCTTACCTCCATCACACAGCTCAAGGCGGTGTAGCCAGTCCTACACTCTCCACCTGGTGGGACAAGCCCCAGGAGATAAGGCTCCTGTTACCACAGGTGTCTCCTTTTTCTGATTTTCCAAAATCAAGTTTGTTTAGCTGCATCCCCACCACCCAGCTTTGGAGAAAAGGATGGGAACACTATATATGAGCGTTGTAGTCCTGTGCCCAGCCGTGTTTTCCCAGTGCCACTAGATATTGTATTGCTGGTGCACCTGAGTACCCTCACACAGCAAAAACTGCGTTTTCCATAGGCTTCCCGTGGTGTGCTCCTGGGATCACAGCTTTTCCGGGCAGCGCTGGGGAACAAGTAGCTCCAGCAAGGAAGGCTCTTGGACAGCGAGAGGTAAACACAGGAGAAGCACACACAGCCTGTCTGTGTGCTGCCAGGCTATCGCCCGCCTCCTACCCTGCCCAATAAATCACGGCTGAGCAGCACAAGCTGTTCCTGTCATCGAAACACGGAAAGAAACGCTCCTCTTGGCACCGAGGAGGTGATAATGGCCCTGAATTAGAGCTGTACGTCTCCAGCACCTGATTCTCCTGCTCCTGCGGGGCGCAGCCTGATGTTTCTCCTCCTGGCTGCTGCAGTAACTGGTCCAGGTCTGGCTTGGGCGGGGGGAGGATTTAAAGGAGTGATGTCCAGCCTGGCTTTCGGAGCAGCTTGTGGCAAGAGGTTTCAAGCAGCCCATGGTCACGGCTGCCCTGTGGAGACCAGGGGACAGCTGCGTGGCTGTGGGCAGAAGCAGGGACAGCCTGTCACCGTGTCAGGGGATGAAGAGGGTATGTCTGTGGCAGTTTGGGTTGTGGCAAGGCGTGTGCACACACGTTAAATTGCTGATGCAGTCCCAGGAGTGCTTTTGGCCCAGGGAACAGAAACATCAAAGATGTCTCCCAGCTCTGCTCAGCCCAGGCCAGGGATAGAGGCTGGTGAGAGTTTGGGACCCTGTGGGACATGTCCAAATCCCCCCATGGCCCACGCACACAGGGTGAGACACCCCCACTGCAAAACCACCAGGCACCCTAATACTACATTTTTTACCACCTGAGTAATGGTCAGAAGGGGTTTGAGGCGCTCCCTTTAAAAATCTCATTTCCTAAAGGCTTTGATCTGTGTCTTTTTAATTCCTTTTGAAACTAAAAGGGAATAAAAAGTCAGGCCAAGATCTCCGATGCCAGTGTGCTCCTGTCGCTTGGCTCTGAAGTGAACTTTTAAGGGATGTTACTCCAGCTCTGAGCCTGACAGATCCAGGAGGATCTCCCTTTCAGGAGAAGTGAAATATTTGAACTTCATATTGTAGCAGAAATCACACGTGCTCTCTTAAAAGGAGCAAGGGAAAAAAAAAATAGAATATAATATTAAGGATAAGCTGAGATTTGGGTTTTTTTAGCTTGTCAGGAGAATTGCCAAATTGCAGAGGACCCCGGAGACACTGCCAAGGGCAGCCCAGCGAAGCAGGGAGCCAAAAACACAGCTTGGGACTCCACTCCTTTCCAAGCCTTAAAGAAAGTGCCGCTGGTTTCGTTTTCATTTGCGCTCGCCAGTGACGAGGGAGGATTTATCTGGTCGCAAATCGGACTTTTGGGTAAGGGTGGCGAAAAGCGGCTCCCGTGTGTGTCACTGCTCATCTGTGTGTCTGCCAGCGGCCAGGGAGGACAGAGTGTAAGGCTGCCTGCGAGCCGTTTTTAGCGCTCTCGGCCCTCCAAACGTCTCCAGCAGCCGGTGATAACCCTGTAGGATATTCCTCCGGTTTGCCATTGCCCTCTAGTGGCTTCTGGACAGAAGAAATGGGCATTTCCCTCCCCTCGAAAAGAGCATTTTGCCAAAAAAAAAAAAAAATGCTGTGCCCTAGGTGGGTGCAGGCTTGAGGAGAGCTGGAGATGGGACATGGGTAGTTTAAAATGGAAAAAGAGCTAAATCCAAATCCTTGATTCAGAGGTGCTCATCTCATACACAGCAAAGGGAAAGAGGGAAGGTTGTGATTCCCCATTTATTCCTAGAAGATGGCATTACAGTTCATCTTGCTTAACTGTGCACATGCGTCTTCCCCTTTTCCTCCTCCCCTCCCTGTGCTGACCCTGCTGTGGGTATAAAAAATATGGGCTTTTACTTGGAAATCTCATGTGCTGCAGATAGGCTGGCCCAGCCAGTGGGACTGTGGGCTCCCACGCGTCTAACAGCGCAGGGGACCGTTTTACACTGAGTTTATTGCTTGCTCACTAGAAAAGCACCCTCCAAAAATGCCCTTTTCTATTCGCTGAGTCTTAGAAAATGAATTTTAAAAAATAATTATCCTTCACAGAGTGAAGTTAAGAGTAAGCTAGATAGATAGTGCTCCATATGGGTTGAGTTTCCAATACACCTGAGGTGGGTGCCCCCTGTATGAGCAGTGATGTATTGAAGCTGTTTGTTTAGGACTATAAAGAGAACCTAGTTCTGCAGGCAAAACCTCTGCTGGCTGATGTGAATAGAATAGAATAGAATAGAATAGAATAGAATAGAATAGAATAGAATAGAACAACTGGAAGGGACCTACAACAACCATCTAGTCCAACTGCCTGACCAATTCAGGGCTGACCAGAAGTTAGATGATGTTATTAAGGACATTGTTCAAATGTCTCTTAAACACTGACAGGCTTGGGGCATCAACCACCTCTCTAGGAAGCCTGTTCTGGTGTTTGACCACCCTCTCAGTAAAGAAATACTTCCTGATGTCCCATTTAAACCTCCCCCAGCGCAGCTTGGGACTGGTCCCACACATTATAAAATCATAGAATTGTTAAGGTTGAAAAAGACCTTTAGGATTATGTCCAACCATTAACCTAACACTGACAAAATCACCACTAAACCATGTGCCTCAGCACTAGGTCCACACGGCTTTTAAACTCCAGGGATGGTGACCACTCCCCTGGGCAGCCTGTTCCCATGTTTGATAACCCTTTTGGTGAAGAAATTTTTCCTAATACCCATCCTAAACCTCTCCTGGTACAACTTGAGGCCATTTCCTCTTGTCCTATCGCTGGATCCCAAGTAGAAGAGCTTAGCACCCCCACTTCCACTTCCCCTCCTAAGGCTAAGCAAACACAACAAGAGGTCACTACTTGAAATCACTGATCCTTTATTATACTCTTAGCCAAACCTTGCTATTAATAGCCCAAAGAGACATAGAAGGGATGAGAGGAGGGTTAATGAGCAGACTTTGTTCTAATTTTTCTCATGTTCATGTACCGGTCAATCCTTCTCTAGAAACCCCCGTTATTCGTTGTAGTCTGAAAAACAAAAAAAAAAGAGGTTTTTTGAAAAACAAAAAAAAGAGCAGAGGGCCAGAGTAACACACGTCTCCATCCCACCAAAGTGTTTGGAAGAAGGGCTCGTTCCCAGCTGGGCCAGGGAAGTGCTCTAACAACCTCTTCCCACCCCAAAAGGTAGGCTTATGGACCACAGAAACCTCTCTCTTCCTTGCAGGGATTTAAAACACCTCTCCTCACTTTTCTTTCCAGCAGGCCCCATGGTTCACAGCGGCATTTCCACAAAACCACCCCCCCATGCCTGGGAAATGGCTGCTCCTTGTGCCAAACATGATTTCAGGGAGCAAAGAGCTCGTTGCTCACTCCCAAGCGCAAGGCTGAGAGCGCATAGTGTGGCACTCCAGGACTTGTAGACATGCTTTATGTTTCCTGCGTCTCCCATTCAGCAGCCAGCTAATTCCTTCAGTGGTTTCCTGCAGTAAGGTTTTGTCTGGGTGCATGGAGAGGGTCATTTTTTGGATGCAGAGCCCAGCTCCTGCCTGGCTTGAACTTCTTCTGTGGCCCCCAGGAGCATTCTAGCTCCCAGGAAGCAGCTCCTTCCTTGCAATTGGTTGACTATACCAAAAGCAGCACCAAATATCCTGATTTTAGATCTCCTCAGATGACCCTATTCAACTCCTAATGGTTTAATAAATGAAAAGATTCAATTCCTCTGGCACTCCCTTGCCCTCACAGAATCAAAGAACAATAGAAAGGTTTGGGTTGTAAAGGACCTTAAAGATCATCTAGTTCCATGGTCAGGGACACGTCCCACCCCAACCTTTGAGCAGGTTGCTGAAAGCCCCATCCAGCCTGGCCTTGAACACTCACAGGCACCAAGCAACTTACGCTGTAGATCCAGTCTACGTAGGCTGACACACATGTGAAGACCGTTGGCTTCTTGTAGGTGTTACAGTAAGGAACTAGCCCATAACTCACAATCCCATGGACTTGCCATCAGTTGTTCTTGTAGCAGTTGAGAGGGCCCCCAGAGTTCCCCTGGATCAGAGGAAAAAAAGGAACACATTAAGCCAAATTATGAGCCATCAAGGAATGACTGGACAGGATTAAGGAGCACCAATTAGTTAACGGCTGATTGCTCCACAGCAGCAGAGGAGCAGAGACCACCCAGTGCCTCCCGAGATGCTGCAAAGATCAGACCCACTGTTTATTACCCCAGTCTACATGCACAGACACACACATATATATACACACTCCCACCCCAGGAAGGGTTGAAACCCTAAATTCCCACCCCCACTGCAAATACAGTGACTGCAATGGTCCAGGGCACGTTGCAGCACATGAAATCTTGACCAACTAAGGTCCACCTGTGCAGCATCTCTGCCAATAAATCAGTGCCCTCGCCAGCTACAAGGAACCAGGCATAAAGGAAATGCTGCTCCTCTGGTTCTTTGCAAATAAGTATATTCAAAGGGTCCCAGGAGATTAAAGTGGTGAAAAAGAAAGCCACTCGAGTTACAATGTATGAAAAGATAAAGGCTCCTGCTTGGCTCAGAACTCAGTTTGGAACAAGGTTCTGCCATAATTAAACCACACTGAAAAATACACTAAATATCTAAAGACCTATGATTTACTATATTTCTCATTGTACCATGTATAACTGTATAACCTGTTTTATTTCTATATATTTCTATATTGTTCATATTTCTATGTGTTTCTGTATTATATCCATGTATTTACATAATAAAATATATAAGGTATTTGTCCTCTGTTTTTCAAGGGCTCTGCATGGTTGCTTTCACCAGAGGCCACCTCTGTAGTGAAAGGAATACAGGCAGAGGTAACAGGTTTTCCCCCCAGACCTCGTTGCCTTGATGCTGGGGTCACCTGGAGGCCCTGGGTTAAAGGAGACCTCACAGCAGCTTCCTTTTCCACCTAAAATGGGCCAGATGGTGCCAGCTGGACATAGCCAAAACTTGCAGAAACCTCAGCTGTCCATGTAAGCAGAGCTATTGCAGGTGGAGAAATGGCAAAAACTGGTCCCAATTGAAGGAACAGCAAGGTCATATAAGAAAGAAAGAGCAAGAGAGGAGCCTGAAAATCCTCCGATAATAACAGATCTTACACTGCATCCGGACTTCACACCGTCTCCACCTGCACAGATCATAGTGACTTTTGCTTGTGAGCCCCACCAGTCATTCTGGGAGCAGATCTCATGGTCGACCACCGGCAGCATCACCTCCTGCAGTTTGACTGCACTGCCACCACCCACTAACAGAGAAAGGGTGAGATTTTGGTCCAGCAGCTTCAGCAGTTGAGGAAGGAAGCCCACACCCTGCCCCGGGCAGCCTCACCTGCACGGTGGTCCCTCTGAAATCAGGAATGACCCTCAATGGTCCTTCTTCTCCCCTTACTCACCACTAACCACCCCCCATCCGGTAATGTAGCAGGGATAGTCATTGGGCAAAATGTCTCTTTCACGTGGAAGCATTCCCAGCTCAACGAATCCATTGGCATAGGCAGGAGAATCAAGGTGCAGAAGGGCAATGTCATAGCTGAAACAGGGAAAAGATTCTACTGAAAATCCTGAATTTGTCATAAACAAGATCCGACGTCCTCACTCATGTTTCATCGCTGATTCAGGTGTCACCTCTGGTATGGTGACAGCCAAGCACCTTGCAAACACCATCAATTAATTCTTATAGTTATCACAGGCCACAGGAAAATAGGAGCAATTAAGAGCTAAGAGGCCATGATACAGGCTGATACAGGGCTAACAATCCCCAAAAACCTCCTACTCCTTTGGAGGTACGCAACCTCAGAGTAAATTTCAGTGGACCGCAGGTGGACAGACATGTCTCTGAGAAGGGATTTAAGATAGTCTCTCTGCATTTCACCAATGGCTTCCCTTCATCAGATGCAAACAGTGGTATGACTGCTGGAAAAGTCCCTGACTCTGCTCTGCATCCTGGATCCCTCTGTGAGGCCCATCTTTCCCCCATCTTGGGCAAAACTGGACTAAGGTCATCCACATAGACACTGTGTAACTCCTCCAAGAGAAGAGGTCATTTGGGAAATCTCCATTGCGTCATCTTCCAGTGCTTCCCACAAATCCAGCCTCACCAGGAACTGGACTGAACATACACAAAACGACTAGTGGAACAGGGTGCTAAGTACCATTCAACCACGTGATGATATTCAGAATAATTACCCATTGGCGATGTCATAGGGATTCCAGTCATTATGAATGAAGATTCTGTCCACATCAATATAATACTCGGTGCCATCCACCTCCAAGAGATTGTGCTCACCCAGAGCTACTCGGTAGGTTGCTCCTGATGGCCTGAAAACAAATCACGGAATAATTAGTGTAAAAACTACTCCCCACTGCTACCTTAGAATCATAGAATTGTCTAGGTTGGAAGGGATATTTAAGATCATCTAGTCCAACCGTCAACCTGATAAAAAACCATCACTAAGCCATGTCACTAAGCACTATGTCAACCTGTCTTTTAAATGTCTCCAGGGATGGTGCCTCAACCCCTTCCCTGGGCAACCCCTTCCAATGCTTAAATTGGACCACTGCACCACTGAGACCTTCCACCAATGTAATCACTTCTAAAGCACCTTCCACTGGAGGATTTTCAATGGACTGTAGCAAAATGGGCTTATGAATGTGGCAATTTCATAATTCAGGTCCCATCTGGAGTACCGTGTTCAGTTCTGGGCTCCCCAGTTCAAGAAGGACAAGCAACTGCTGGAGAGGGAACAGCAGAGGCTACAAAGATGATTAGGGGCCTGGAGCATCTCCCTTATGAAGAGAGGCTGAGGGACTTGGGTCTTTTTAGTCTGGAGAAGAGAAGGCTGAGGGGGGATCTGATCAATGCCTATAAATACTTAAAGGGTGGGTCAGGAGGATGGGGCCAGTCTTTTTTCAGTGGTGCCCAGGGACAGGGCAAGAGGAAATGGGCACAAACTCGAATATAAGAAGTTCCACCTAAAATGAGGAGGAACTTCTTGCTTTGAGGGTGGCAGAGCCCTGGAAGAGGCGGGCCAGAGAGGTGGTGGAGTCTCCTTCTCTGGAGACATTCAAAACCTGCCTGGACACATTCCTGTGCAACCTGCTCTGGGTGGATCTGCTTTGGCAGGGGGGTTGGACTAGATGATCTCCAGAGGTCCCTTCCAACCCCATGTGATCCTGTGAAATGCCACCTGCAGTTTGCTGGCGAAGCAAGTGAAGGTGCAGCATCAGCTAATAGAGTGCTGAGCTCGAACAGGAACGATCATTTTGCATCTCTTCATCCATCTGAAACAGAGGGTGAAGGATCAGCTTGCTACACTTTCCCGTCCCATCTCTCCCTCTCTGCGCAGCTTTCCCAGGATGGAAACCCATCCCAAATGCTCACATTTATGCAAATGCACCTCCTCTTATGCAAATCATCAATCAGCTTGATTTCCACTCCCAGGAAGTCGGCAATTAATGCACCAAATCAAGGCTCAAGCAAACAGAGCTTTCCAGTTCCCCTGATTAAGTGTGCCAAGGTGTCCAGCTGTGCAAGGAAGGGCACCGGTGGGGAGCTCGGAGGGTGAGAAGGGTCCGGCTGCCATCTGCAGCAAGAATGACGAGCAGAAGAAGTTTTAACACTTTTTATCCTACTCACATGCTGAGGCAATGGGCTGCAGTCATGACCCATTTGCTGCTGATAAGGGTTCCACCGCAGATGTGGGAGTAGTACCCCGGGGTGTCAGCATAGGCAATCTGAAGCGATACCTGGATCAAACAACAACATATTTCACACCCAAGCCTTGCTGTGCCTCTGCAGAAACGCTGTGTGTGGCTTCGGACAGTGGAAGCTGCCCCTTTCTCCACATTTTTTTCAAGCCTAAGGCTTTTTTCATTACGCCAGCATTACCTTGCCACTTCCAGCTGTTCGGTTGGGCCTCGTGGCCTCCAATTACTCGACCTGTCAGGCCATCTGTCTGGAGATCATCCCTGAGGGGGCTTCCAGAGATTGCTCCTGGAAAGAAAAAAGCCATTTGTGATGTGGATTCCTAATGAGCATCACTCATCATGGGGACAAACTTGTGCTACGCAGGGCAGCCAGCCAAGGAAGCCTGAAAGATCACAGGAAAGATCACTTGCACATGGTGACATTGTGATCATTCTCCATCCTGGGGGCTGTCTTTAAAGCCTCACTGGTTGAAAAAATGCCATAAACAGGTATTTAAGGTGCAAAGCTCTCACATAAATTGATTTCTGTTTCCCTATAACCCCACCATAAACACCAGGTGGTTGTGCATCAACCCAAATCCCCTTTTTTTCAGGGTGTACATTTCCCCTCCCCTCCCTCAGAAGCACCACCAGGTCTTTCTCATGGAGATCTTGTTCCCTCCCTACCCTCCCGGCCTGAATAATTGTGTCTACATTAAGCTTTTCCCTAAAACAGTCACTGCAGCAAAAAAATGTATGTATGTCCTCTAATCTGCACCATTTAGAGGTTGAGAAGTTCACCCTTTCCCAGCTCAAATACTTCAATTGCAACTTACTCAGGCAACTAAGAAGAATCAGATACTGGAGCATCTTTAATGAAGTGCTAGCATTTTTCCAGGAAAAATTCTTTTTATACTAAAATATCTGATAAGAAGCCACATCTCAGTTTGTGATTAATGCTATTTATCTCTACCCATAACTCATTAAAGTGATCAAAAAAGTTCCCTATGTGGAAAAAAAGGGGGAACAGCAGCCTGTTCAAGGTAGAGCCCAAGGTTACACAAACATCTCCGGGCTGCAGAGTTCCCACAGGGCCCTGAAGCAGAAAAAAAAAAACCCAATAAATTTGGAGCGCTCTCAGATCAAGCCAAAAACAAAAGAGTTCAAACCCAGGCTGAAGAAGCCAACACTTGAGAGTAGTAATTGCTGATGCACATGTTGTATTCCCTTATCCGTCAGGGCAGCTCTCTGCTTCTCCACGTAACGGGAACTGGTCAACAAGATAAAAAGAGCAACAGCAAACAGGGAGAAGTGTAACCACTGAGAGTGGTTCAACCTTGGTTGGACATGTCAAACAGACCTTGGTTGGACACATGGGTGCTTTTTTAGGATCATTTTCTACACCCTGCTCCCTGCTGAGCGAGTTTTCCTCTGCCTGCCCCAAAATGCTGGCTCTCAGCAGCAGGAGAGGAGGAAGGGAACTGGGCTGTGCCCAAGTGGGATGCTGCAGCTGGAAGAGACCTGGGCTGTCTCTGGGGGATGGAAAAGGTCTCACAATCACAGAATGGTTGAGGTTGGAAGTCTGGAGGTCATCTGGTCCAGCCCCCCTGCTCAAGCAGGGCCACTGAGAGCTGGTTGCCCAAGACAGCTTTTGAGTATTTCCAAGGATGGAGACTCAACAACCTCCCTGGGTAACCTGTACCAGTGCTTTGTCACCTTAACAGTAGAAAAGAGTTTCCTGATGTTCAGACAGAACCTCCTGTGTTTCAGTTTATGCCCATGGCCTCTAGTCCTATCACTGGGCACCGCTGATGAGAAACTGGCTCCATCCTCTGTGCACCCTCCCTTCAGGTATTTATATAAATTGATAAGATCCCACCTGAGCCTTCTCTTCTGCAGGCTGAACAGTCCCAGTTCTCTTAGCCTTTCCTCAGAGGGGAAGAGGTGCTCCACTTTCTTCACCACCTTTGTGGCCTTTGTTGGACTCTCTCCAGTATGTCCATGTGTCTCTTGTACTGGTAAGCCCAGAACCAGGCCCAGTGTTCCAGACGTGGCCCCACCAGTGCTGAGTAGAGAGGAAGGATCACCTCCCTCGACCTTTGCCTGATGCAGCCCAGGATACCATTCGCCTTCTTTGCAGCAAGGGCACACTGCTGGTCTATGTTCAACTTGGTGTCCACCAGGACTCCCAGGTCCCAACCACCCCCGATAAGTATGGTGAAACACTGGCCCAGGTTGCTCAGAGAGGTGGTAGATGCCCCATCCCCGAAAACATTCAAGGTCATGTTGGATGGGGCTCTGAGCAACCTGATCTAGCTGAAGATGTCCCCGCTCAGTGCAGGGGAGGCTGGAATAAATGGCCTTTAAAGGTCCCTTCCAACCCAAACCACTCCATGATTCTCTTTTGTCATGTTCTTTCCAGAGGCTTGGGACAGGCAGTAGGTAGGGGAGGCACCAGGCAATATTGCCAAGACCCACATCCCATCTTTGACAGTGGCCCTAATATAGCACTTCAGAAGAAAATGTAGAAGCTTTTGTAATGCATAACTTTCTTCGAGGGGAAAGATTATTCCTATCCACTGCAGTCCCCTGTTTCATGCTTGTGGAGCATGATGATTTATATCCATTTAATGGTTTAAGGCATCTGTCTGGGAGCATAGCAGATGCACATGTTCTTCAGTTAAGTGTGAAATACAGCCCTGCTTTGCATATCTAGTGACAAAGAAAACAAGAAATGCCTGTGGCTGGTGGAAATCCAGAGACTTGTTTCCATAATCAGGGAAATCCCCTTGGGACACACAGGCCATCAATGGGTGGCCAGTAATACTCACTTTCAGCTTCAACTGCAGCCAGGGACCACCTGTCAAGTAAAAAAGGAAGACTTAAAGAAATGAACTAGAGAAGACAGCAAGGCTTATCCACCCAGGTGAGCTAATGAGGTCCACTGTCCATGGTGTGGATACAGTTAAGACCAGGATCTTTTCCATATCATCCCATCAGTCTTCTTTAACAAATCCTTTCTATTTTACTGGAAGCCATAAAAAATTCAGTGTGATATTTCAGCACTGAGACCTTCTTTAAGTCATTGAATGCTTTTTCCCTTTTACATCATAGATCATTTTTAGCTTCCAGTTAGTTTTGGCTAGGAGGTCAGAAAGTGGCCTCCTGGCCAAACAGTCTCTTCACTCACTTTCACTACATTCATCATCCTTATTAGCCCTGGCAAAACTCACTCATTTTTCTATTGCTAATTTATTTTGCCAAAGTCTTTCTGTGTTCCTTACATACAATTTTGTTGAAGAACATTGTTTGTTTATTCTCCTTTTGGACATCGTGCCATTTAACTTGAGTAATTGTTTGTCCATAATCTGTATTCTACAGCAACGCGCACGGTATCATACTCGCTTTGCAGCTGAGTGGCTTTGATGTTGGGCTGTGTTGTAATGTCCCAAAGGAGAAATAAGTAACACTGAGGATGATGAATTACAGCTGTTTTCAGAATTCCTCCACTTCAGACATTGTTTAGGCATGGAGCTCCTGAGGGACTGTCTGCGTTTTGCTCCGGGTGCTACATATGTGGTTTGTGGGAGCGGTGAGCCTATGGGACGTGTGTGAATGGAGAGAGGGGAGTTCAGCCATTGGGACTGGGAAGCTGTTCCATGCACATGCACTTGCCAGGGTGAAAAAAAATTGAATTTATGAGTTAGAACTTAAATTGTAACGAAAGGAAATGAAAATCATGGAGATTGGCATTAATGGCAATAAGAAAGCTGATTAGTTTTTGGTATTGCAGTGTTACCACTGAGCTCCCATTGTGGAGCTTGGCTTGAGAAGTCTAGAGCTGCCACCCAAAACACAACATCTCACCTACTGCTAAATCTCAAGAGGCCCATAGTCCTCCAGGGGCTATGAAAGCTGTTTCAGAACACGCGCAGCCCAGGAACTGGAGTCCAGGACTCCTCCTCTCTGAAGGACCATCTCAAGCTGGAGCCACCTCAGTGTTTCTCACAAGCGTAGGCAAAAGAGAACTTCTGTGCTCCAAGTCTTTACCAGTAAACAAAACGGGACACCTTTCCCACCACAAAGCCAACTCAGGTGGTCCTGCCTGTGTCCATGTGGAAAAACCCATTTATACTCTAAGCCAGAGAGGTCTCATCCTCGATGCCCGTGGAGCAGGGTCTCTTGTCCACACTAACTTTCCACCTTGTGCTATGGGGAACATGGGCTGGAGCAAACCAGTGATATGGTAGACTGTGCTGTACAGAAGAAGAAAGCCAATGTCTGAGTTGGCTCCAGCACCATTTCATTAATTGGTGCTCTAGTATTGTTAATTAGTGATCTAGCACTGTTTAGTTAATTAGTATATAGCCTTTTTGTCCTTGTTCTCAGGCCACCAGAATTAAATATTTTGATGACAACAGCATTTTCTGGGTGAGCAGATCATTTTAGGAGTGATGGAATGATAAAGGAAGGTTGTGAGGGGTAGGATGGATGGTGAGGAAAGATTCCAGGACTGTATCAGCAAGTAAGGAGATTTGGGTGGACTTGATGAGATCCATTAGGGTCTACTGAGCACGAAGTTGAGGATATAGTCATCTTTCAGGGAGGTCCTACAGCGTAAACTGACTTCCACACATTGGGAGGGTTTACTGTGCATGTTTATTGTGCAGCTCTGTGTCTGATATGCTCTCACACGCTTTCCCTAAGCATCTGCTGTCACCCATTGTCACTAGGATATTGGCTATACAGATTTTGGCATGACACAGTTCAGCCCTACGTATAACTTTACTTATTGACTATGTCTCTAGAAACGAAAACCTCCGATTTATTTTTGCAGTGCAAATGCCAAGGTCTTTCTTCTTTATAGCAGCCATTCAACATAACGTCTCTATTCAGGATAGTATTAAGCACATTGTTAACTTAAGTATGTGCTAATGTAAAGCACATGCTCCTCTTCTCAACAGAGATGGTTCTAAATGTAATAAGTAGGACTAGAGAAGATTCCTTCCAGTGCACACAGAGTATTCAATTTTTCATTATTTCTTCTCTATATTTCTCCTCTTCCACACCTGAGTTTGAGTTGATCCCTACACTAAAAAATCCATAAATATTCCCAGTTTATCATCATTTGGCAACAAGTTAGGACAACATGAGCAGAGATTCTTTTGTTACATAAGTAAAAATGTCTATGGATACACTATCCCGAAAACACTGACAGAACCTTGATATAATATACAGTTCTTAATAAATATACTACAGTGGTCTTAATCATCTATAAGTGAGGATAATGGGGCAAATTACTTTGCTTTTTTTTCTTCTTTCTGTTTCCATGGGATGAAGCCTTGAGCTGCTAAGTAGGGAATCATCGAGCAGGTATGAGGGCCCAGTGAGAATCTATGGGGCAGGAGAAATCCCAGGTCCCAGAGGCTGCTGGAAATGGCAGGTCTTACAATATCCTTAAGAGGAACTACTGCACATTATGGTCTTACTGATTTTATTTAAAAAGTTTCTGTGCCATCCGAGGCAGGTAAAGGATGTTTAAAACTGATAAATCCAATTTACTGCCACTTTAGGGTTCTTTCAGTCGTTGTCAAAATAATTTTAATACTTTCTTTCTAAGAAAATAGAAATCACATGAATTAGAGCAAACTCCCTTCATATGTTGGTGATCGTATCCTGTACTGTCACATTACGAAAGGCTAACGCAAAACCAGACAGGTTCTTAACAGACTGTGAAATAAACCTCAGCGCTTTCATTTATAGTGAGCACCCAATACAGAACAAAAACCCCATTGAACATATACCTGAATTCCTACAGGTAGATTTTCAGGATTTCATAATACAGAGGAAATTTATATGTGAAATCTTTATATGAGAGCAACGTACTATTGACCAACTAGATGGAATATATGGACCAAAAATTCTTATAATTAAAACATCTGTAAAAGCTTTTCAGCTCATCTGAACATTAAGCACAGATGACACAAAAGAAAAACCATCTCCTGTGTTACAGGCAAAGATACGACTTCCAGGAATAATCTGGTACAGCTGGATGCTGTCAATGTGACAACATGTTTCCTCAGAGCAGTACGAGGAATTTGGATGATTCAACTCTTAATTATTCAAAACACTGCTAGTCAAATCAAGGTCAAAGGGCTCTTCTAAGTAGCAAAACAAGTTACCCGCTTAAAAATGTCTAATGATTGATGATTAGTTTTGAGCATTGACACAGCTCTATTAAAATCATTAAGTATACATATTCATGCAGGGAAGCCTGTAATTAAAGATTTTGCCGGATCAGGACTAGTGTTCAGCTGGTTGTAGTCACACACTGCTATTTCATAGAATCAGTTGGGTTAGAAAAGATTCTTAGTATCACCAAGTCCAACAATTAACCTACCAATACCAAACCCACCACTAAACCATGTCCCTCAGCACCACATCTACCTGTCTTTTAAACACCTCCAGGGATGGTGACTCAAGCAGTTCCCTGGGAAGCCTGTTCCAATGTGTGACAACCCCTTCTGTGAAGAATTTTTTTCCTGATGTCCATCCTAAACTTCCCCTGGTACAACTTGAGGCAGTTTCCTCTTGTCCTATCGCCTGCTACTTGGAAGAAGAGCCCAACACCCACCTCACTACACTCTCCTTTCAGGGAGTTGTAAAGAGTGAGAAGGTCTCCCCTCAGCCTCTCCTTTTCTCCAGGCTGAACAGCTCCAGCTCCCTAAGAAGCTCCTCATCAGGCTTGTTCCCCAGACCCCTCACCAGCTTCATTGCCCTTCTCTGCTCCAGGATCTCAATTTCTTTCTTATAGTGAGGGACCCAAAACTGTACAAAGTACTTGAGGCATGGCCTCAATATTTCCCAATATTGATTTGACTGTATTGAAAGTCTTGGGAAAGGAGCAAAATGTCCCTAATTCAAATTTCTTATGCACATCACAGACCCGAAAGAGTAAGTCTTGAGGAATAATGTCCTATTTATTTACTATTAACAGTAGCTTGATCTTGCCTCCAAATTTTGCAGAACATTCAGTACATAATTCAGTCTCTTGTTTCAGTTTTTTAAGTAACTGTTGTGCCAGTAAGCTGTTTACTGAAGTCCACAGTTTTTGTAACTCTTCAGAGTTATGGGTGTGATTTTCTACAAGCAAATAAACTGTATGCTTTAGAAAAAATAGTCTACAAAGCTTTATAAATACTAGTACTCCTAACTCCACTGAAATCAATGGAAAAGTTTAGTATTAATGACATCAGAAGTTAATCCAGTGTGTTTACTGGAAAAGTTCATTTTGACCTTAAGTAAAGAGGAAAAAGTACAAAATAAATAGCTCATATTCTGCTTCTTTCAGTCCTTACTCAACATGGAAAAAAAAGTAGTAAATGCATTCACATATAAGTATTTGAACATGCTTATTAATTTAATTTCAAAGCTTTTAGTTTAAAGTTAAGAAGAAAACGTTACTCACTGTGGAGAAAAAGCAGGTAAAAAAGCAAATCAAGAGTCTATTAGCAATTTATAACAGAAAGGAATGAGTATGAAAATATCTTAAGAATTCTTACCTTATTTTTTGCCATTTCTACAAAAACACTGAGAGCTTTTTATACATTGCATATGCCTGTGGTAGCCATTAAACAGTAGTTCTGTAACGTCTTTAGCTGATTTTGGCCCTGTTGTGAAGGAAAAAACTCCTTTAATAATTTTTCTGCTGTTCTTACACCACATTTTGCCACTTCCTTCTTCTCTTGTAAACTACCATAACATTAAATTCTATATGGTATTTCCTAGTTTATCAACTAGTGACTGATATAAAGCAATATGCATTTTTGTCTATAAATTCTAAGTACCCCATATGTAAACACAGTGGTTATGTATTTGTTTTTCTAAGTATCTCATAAATCATGCTGTTTCTCAGACTAAAAATGAGTCATTTTGAACTGCTGTTATTTGCGTTCTTGCTCTACAGCTAATTTCATCCTACTCTGGTCTTCCATACGTGGAAGTTTTCAGAAGTGTTACCTTTTCCTTTATTTTTTAAAATGAAAAGACATTTTAAAAGAATGGTTAGGTATTAATATTCTATTTCTAGGTGTGTTGCCAAAATGTACATTTGTGCTTTCATTGCATGTGAATTCACACACTCAAGACTGAATTTTTTTCATCTCAGTGGTATGCACTGGTGATACATATAAGGCACCCTGTTTTCCCTCATTTCTTCTGATGTCATTTAAGCTGGTGCTGTAAAAAGAAAGGCACATGCCCTACAATATCTCTTTCTCACAATATCAGTATTTCAGGAAAAATACTTATGGCCTCAAAGCAAGAGATGTAGGAATATACAAAGAAAAACGTATCTCAAAGAACAGAATTTCAGCTAATTTCAGGAAAGTCAGCACAAAGAGCAGAAAAAGGCTGGGTGCCCCCACTTGTGGATGTAGAGGTGCTAAGTGTTCATGACTGGTTGCTGGAGATGCCCATCCAGTTCAGCTTCTGTTAACCGTGTTTGCAGCACAGAGCATTTCAGCCAAAGTGACAAAAGCATCTGAAATGGCAGCAGTTGCCAAACATTGTGTATTCAGATGCACAGTGGGGTAATTTTTAACTGAAAATCAGAATTTCTCATGCTAAGAAGTTGCAGGTATGCTCTCACCCAGAAGGACAACCAATGCAAGCACCTTTGAACAGGGACAGCAGAGCCTGGGATAGCAATCGTGGCCTGAAACATCTACAAGAAGATGTGGGAGGAAGGGCTGAACTCTTGGACTCACTGGGTACCCTCAAAACAGACGAAGGTCCTTGGCCAAGAGCAGGATCAGCTGAAACTGTGCTGCCAGACCCCACTTGGCATGGGTCCTGAGTGCAAAAGCAGGTGCTGCAACCCCATCCTACACCCCCTGGGTGCTCAGCTGCCTGCGTTCAGGGTCAGCTCTGATATAGTGGAGCTTCAACCTTGGATCAGATTTCTGTGGGAACTGCTACATCACAAGAAAATGGTGAACGAAACAAAACAACCCTGAGAAGGCTCATCTGGGTCCACACCCATTGGGGCCAGCTGCTCAGACCCCTGCTAGTGGCTCGTGCTTGAGTTACGTGGCTTAGGTCACAATTGCCCACCCCTTCTTCCCCCACTCCCCACTTCATGGTCATCAGCTTTAATGTCTGAAGATTTTGGCAAGTCATTCACTGATAACCCTGATGCTAAATGCTGCTTGCTGGTAACAGAGATGGGAACCTTTCAGTACCTTATTTTTTATATTATAGAAGTGATGCTACCTGTTACTATGTGTGGTTAATGGATCTTCTTCATGTAGGGCTTTGGGATATTCCCAAGATGACAAACTTTGAGCTTTCAGATCACTGGAATGAGCCTTTCAAACATACATATGCCATCCTTTCATTTAGAGCTTCACAGTTCTTACAGTTTTACAGATCATGTGCTTGCCGGTTCTGATGCACAGATTAATGCAAAATCAACCCTTTAAAAAAGAGACAAATCAGGCACGAACCATGTAAACTCTGCCAAGGAAGGAGGAAGTCAGCCTGGGAGGAGAACGAGTTTGCTTTTCCCCAAGTAGCACAACTCCTGCGCTGAATCACGGCTGCTTAAGAGTTTCTGCTTGTACACTTAGTCAAAGAGTCCTCTGCAATTAATGAAGTACTTTTGTTTAGGAGCTGAATGAATTTCAACTCTGTCAATGGTATGTGTGACTTTTCCAATGTGTGACATGCCAATCCAAATCTCTCTCTGAGACAGAGATGCCTCCATGTCTCCAAATGTAATGTCAAAGTTGATGCTCTCACGCTCACCCTCAAATCCTAGCGAAACTACAAGCTCTACTAAACGCACAATGGTCCCTTCACAAAGCGGGGAGCAAGAGAATAGACGGGTCGTGCCAGGTGTTGACTGTGTTGTTTAACACAATTCACAAAGATACACCCGCGTTACGGCGTATCTTAAAATAGTGAAGAGCAATATTCGTAAAGAATAGAATTTCCTTTAACAACTGAGATCTAGGAAGAACCTATTTGAGCAACTGGCAAGGCTGATTTATAATTAGAGTAGCTTAGAGCATTAGGGTACTGACTCATGCGCCCTCTGATTACTTACATGGCTCAAAACTGATGATGGGGCAAGCTCCGTCAGCTGTGCCAAGGGTACTGTTACAGATATGGTTGAGCTGCTCTAACAGCTTCTTGCTACAAAAAACCCTGACTTGTTATCACTCTGCTCCTGGCAACGAGGTTTCTCACTTGCCTTGAGCTCTGGAACGTTTTCTCTCACATGGTAAATTGATTTGATTCACCGATCCGGGGAAAATATATTTATGTTTTTGCTGGTTATTTCTCTGTCATTTCAGAAAGCTGAAGCAGGCAGGTACAGAATTGGATGAATTTCAGACCCTGTGCAAAGAATCAGGTGAGACCAAATAGCAAGAAGCAAGGCAGGAGGAAGAGCAGGACAAGTACTTCACTCCTTTTTTATGTCTTTTTCTGAAAAATTATAGTGATGCCAACCTACCACATCAGTAATTTTGTTATTAGTACTTTCATGTAAAAATAGCGTGCTGGTGTGTAGACCAGAAAAACAGTTATTGGATCTTGACAATCAATCATCCAAATTAAAATAAGCCAACTTCAGTGTTATCTGAGAAAATGAGAAGTAATTAGAAATGAAGTACTCAGATAACAATTTTAATAAGTATCAAGAGCCTGTTATTTCTCTCTATTGAGTTCTATCATAGAAGACAGAAGCAGAGTAGATCAGTTTTTTCCAATGCAATTCAATCTACTTTTGTAATTACGTCAAAGATAGATTTCCCCATTAGCACAACTATTGCAGTATCCACGTAATTATGAATAATCAGCAAAGGATATTCTTTACTGATTTTTCTTGTGCATCATTAATTATCTGAAGTGACGGAGCTAACATTATTTCTACTATGAATAAACAACTAGAGGAAACGCGGAACAAATCAAATACAAATAATAATAATAATAAGATGGCCACTCTTTGAAAATCAGTGTAATCCTGGAAAATGTTAAAAACAGTTCTATTTAAATGAAGCTGCATGTGTTTGCTAGACATTAAAGCTTGTAATATGTTGCATATCATTAGTTCTCAGTAAAAGCGTAGATGGAATTCATAGCTAATTCAATGCTATTTTCTGCCAGTTAATGGCCTCGAGCATCAAGCATTCACAAATGTAAATGGGAGTTTTTCCAAACCAGTATTTTATGGGCTTTAAGAACTAGCTTTTACTGTGAGTAGAGAACCAAACCTGAGCAATTTTCTTTGTTATAAGTGTGACCTGATTTTTACATTCGTCATATAATATTCTCTTCTGATAATTTACTATGTTACACATGAATTTTTAAATATATTTAAATGTGATACATTTTATTGAATAGATAAATAAGTACAAAAATGGTT
>JAOQGH010000012.1:5247432-5370887 GCA_025769975.1 Gallinago jamesoni
AATAGATAAATAAGTACAAAAATGGTTAACATGGCTGAATTGCCTTTTTGTGTTTGTGGTCCTTTTTGGCTCTTATTCCATTCAATGTCAGAAATATGATTTAAGACTTCACCCATGGCAATTCTGTGCTTTTGAAAAAATCAATAAATATTTTCTTTTCTGTATTTTTCAAGACACCACACTGACACAACAATTTCTGTCTCTTCCCTTGTATATACATACCATGAATGAGATGTTGATTGAGATTTTAAAAAATATTTTCTGTAGTCTCTACTGAAGTATATGTTAAAGCATTTTTATAGCTCTCAGTAGCTTGTACATAGTCCTTCTGACTCATGTAGTGCTCAGCAAACTGGGCATTAATCAGTGGTGCCAGCTTCTTGCAAGAAGAAATTGATCCTGGCTGCTCCAAAAAGACAGGTTTCAGTGTTCTCTGTTGTATTTCAAAAGCCTCCAGCAATGATGAACGATATAAGAGAGATTCAGGAAAATGAAATAACAATTGCAACAATTTCTGACAATTTTTTAGAGCAGTTTCTTTCATGTCTCTGTGTTGTTTGGGCATCCACCCGAGAAGTGGGCATCTGATTTTAAAATCTGATTTTAAGATTTCTTGATCTGAAACACTGAAGTCAATTAAGTCTCCTATCACCAGATTTGTGTCCTAAAAGTCAGACTGGTATTAAAAGATAAATCTATTCCAGTCACTGCTCACTGAAAGCCAGAATGGACTTCAGATGGTGTGTGGGACAGGGCTGTCTCTGCAGGCAGGTGAACTGCAGTAAAAGAACTATGTTTACTTTAAAATTCCTGCTCTATGTTTGAGCAGCTTGTCCTATAGTATAAACCTGTATACCACTTTAGATCCCCTTGGGAGTGATTCCATCACTTAAAGATAGGGTTACACATCTGTTTTAAGTGCCCCAGAATATCTGACGCATCCTCCCTGGGCTGGCAGTCTGACATAGGACCTATGTCTACACATGATCCTGGGCAACTGGCTCCTGGCAGCCCCGCTTGAGCACTGGGGTTGGATAAGATGACCTCCAGAAGTCCTTTCCAGCCTCGACCATTCTGTGATTCCACAGGCGACCCAGTCACTTCTGAAGCTTTGAGGTAACTTCATCCAAACGCTCTTCAAAGTTACTTTGCTTTGCTGAGGACTGCATTTACCCCCTGACTGCTGTCACCGCAGTCAGCCTGCTCCTCCATCAGACTCACGTGCTGGAACCTTTCCAGGAGTTCTCTTTGTTCAGGAAATACCTTCGCCCACCCACCCAAGCAGCTGTGAGAGCAGGGGCACACTGGAACAAGAACAGCGACAGAAGAATAAATTTCTTGGTCTCTGCAAGTCTCAGAAATAAGAAAAATAAGACTATGAAACACGTGCCATGCTATACAGCTATACTGAATTGAGTTGTGCTCAAGAGCCCTGGAACCGCCAAAACTTACTTTACCAGTGAACATCAATACGTTATTTATAAGAAATGGAAATTCTCTCGTGAATACAAGAGTGAGCTTGGAACACACTAGTATAACAAAATCCACAGAACTGGATACAACTGAGCCCTTGTCTCTGCCTGGCAATTTTTATGCATAGAAATACATTTATTTATACTTTTGCAGGGCTGCAAGATTCAATACTTTACAAGTTCTGAAGAGGTGATACTGTTAACAAGGTGATGGTCATTTATATTTTTTACGTTTGATGTTCATGTGAAAACACTGTTTTATCATTGTTATGGAGACAACTGCTTTCAGAACTCCTGTTCATGAGCTTCCTGTCTATGTCTCCAAAGAGATATAAACAAATGCAACCGAAGATCTTGACAGATTTATTAATAGTTGCCAGTGAAGTGGATAATCTTGTCAGAGATATAATCATTCATTCAGGGCTGAATTAAATTCCACACGTGTTGGCATCTAGTGTCCCTGGAGATCCCTCAAAGTATGTGAAGTGAGGACTCGCCTCCGCCTGCCCCCGGGAGCTGCTTTTAAGCTGAGGCTTTACCACCAGCCCCAGCCTGTGGTACACCCCAGCAGCTGTGTCAGCTCCCAGTCTTGGACCGTGGCCCTGGTCCCAACTCGTTGGCTTGGTCGGTGAGGGGAGGAAAGCACTCAGACCCTACCACCCTGCTGATGTCCAACACACCAGGCTGCCCCAAACTGCAGCAGTTGTCTGGTGTAAAGAGGGGAACCAACATCTGGCCAATACGACCAACAGAGTCTACAATACTGTTGAGCTTACATAAGGTAGATGCCTACTAAGGTAGGTGTTTGCTTTAGGTGAGCTGGACAATTCTCCACATTCTAGACCTCATGGCTAGTCCTGGGCTGTCCTGGGCCACCTGAGATGCCATGCAGTATCTCACCCTGCTTTCAGGTACTGTTCCACAAAGGCACTACTAACCTGTCATTCCTCTGTAACAACGAGCTTGTTCGGATTTCTCAAGTGCCCTGAGGCATCCTTGCTGGCACTGAAATCCCATCTTTAAGCAAATTAATTAGGACCATACACATTATGTAGACATCATAATGTTGACCTGACAACCACCCTAATAAGCACTATTCCACCAAGGACAACAATACTGCCATCAAGTAGTTTCCAACTCCATGTCAAGTTCACTTTTTTTTTTCAAAGAGATCAAGTAGTAAAATGTATCTTTTGAAGCAAGTTTAGCATCTTTACAACAACATTGTTAGACAACAACACTTTTTCAGAACCATAAAGGTCCTGTAAATCATCTGCATAAGTTCAACTTGATGTTAATCTCCTTAAGAAAATGCAGCTTAAACAGGTTTGATCTACCAGATGCTCTTTCTCCTGTTTTTGAATAACAAATTTCTGTAATGTCTCCTCAGTAATGCTTAATTCCAATTATTTTGACCAAAACATTACTGCTTGTTTAGGGTCAATTTCTTTGATCACCTTAAAATTTATTATACGCATATTATTATACAAATATTTTGTATTTATAATGAGCAAAGAACTAATCTTCCATTAATATTTTTCATCATCTTTTATTTTTTTTTTAAATTAACTCACTCACAGAATTACCACCGAATTGCAAGCTTGCTTCTGAAGCTGAGTTTAGATGTTAATATTTGAAAACGTTTACTCCTTTGAAATTTTGAATTTGAATGTTTACTCCTTTATAATTTCTGATGAGTTCAACAGAGAACAGTTCTGAAAGAGGCCATAGATACCTTTATTCACACTATGCAATTCTTCTGCCATACTGAACCATTACTTGTACAATGGGGATGAGAGATCCTTAATTATAAAAGCTGCAGCCAGGAAGTGCCTGTTTTTCTCCACTGATTGAAAAAAAAGGAACCTATGACCAACTCAGCTGCAGCTTTTTATACTATATCTACACATCAAATGTATTTTAGAAGGGTCAGCACACCTTTCACATATAAGCTTTCATTTACATATGAATCTTTACAAAAGACTGATGTTGCAAGCAAGCTGTAATTGCTAAGCACACAAAGAGCTTTAAAAAATAAGTATTTAAATTTTACAGTACTCTGCAGAATCTGTCACTTCCATGTTACATTGTTTTAGTTCCATTACAATGAATGATAAATGATATTTCTTTCAAAAATCAGTACTTGCAAAAGCAAAGACCTCATATCGATATCGCTGTGCAAAAATGCTGTAACACTGCGTTATTTCTAGTGGCTCAAAGACTCATAACAATCAGAATATATTTCTAATGACCTGCCAATTGTCATGTTTTTAATCCTGCATTACCAATTAGCTGTTTTTTATCATGTACTGACTTCTTTATTATAAAAGAAAAATCCTCTGTTAATGACGTATTTTGGAGAATGTCTAAAATCTAACTCTTAGCCATTTATTATTAAGAAAACAATCCTCTTCTTACTAATGCACAATTAACAGAATAAAATTTAAAAAGTAAGATTTCAAAAAGTGTTTACTAAGAAACTTGACAACAATTTTCATCCATCAGTTATGGAGCGGCAAGTTTCAATGACACCAATATGCAGGCAGGTAACCTTTGCCCGGGGTCACAGGTGGGACTGGACAATCCTCTTTGTTTATTTTCAGAAACTCTTTTAAATGCAGACCGTTTCCTGTGTAACACCATTCATGAGGGAAGAATAATCACAGAAAGAAATACAGGAAGAATAATCTTGAAACTCCTCTTAAATTCCTTGTATCTCTTTCTCAATACATCAGAATATGCTTTTTAGTGGAGCAGTCTGTAAGACCTGCTCAGAAAGCCTTTAAATTCCAGACTCCCTGCCTCCGGCATATAATTATATCAAAGTAATTCCAAAGTTGCAACCAAATGTACACAGCCCTGATAAAACAGTTTTACCTCCAACCATTATTTTATTTTCCCACTGCAGAAAAAAAATAAATCTTCCTCATAATAAGACTATTGGATTAATGTAGGAAAATCCACTAAAAAAAAAAATCAGTTAATTTTCCCATATTTTATAGTAAATAAAAAATGTAATCTAGATAATTATAATCCTAGGTACAGTATACATTAGGTTTTGCATATTTATATTTTCTTGTATTTGGCTAAATGTCTGATGATCTCATTTACTTTTTAAGTAGTGAGTGCTTCTGTCTTGTTACAGATGAAATACCACCTACACCCTACTTCTCTAGATCCAGGCAACATTTTCAGCATTCTGTAAAGTCCTTAATCTTTTTTATCCACTGGCCTGGATATAAACATTCCTGCACAATATAATTCATTAGTCCCTGCATTTTTCCCATTTGTTTTGTTTTCCAGCTCTAAATTCATTATCTAAAAACAAAATTCTGTGAAATGTGTTAAATTTTGAAAAGTCATGTAATGATAAAACCAGTCCAATCAAACGAGCCTCCTAAATCCTGAAACAAACAGGTCAGTGGCTTATCAGATTGTGCTACTGAAATAGAAATTGTTCAGCATTTGCCAGACTGGAATGTAAATTAGTAAGATTTCTCCTTTAGAAATTATATCTTTAAAAAACTATTTTTGCACAGAGAGACATGGAAAAATTATCCCCTGATATAAAATGTAAATGTCCTACTACCTTGTACAGGATTTCAGCTCAGTCCCAACTGCTGCTGAACCTTGTGTCACTCCTGTGTGAGCTCTAAGTCTTCTGTGTCTTTTGGGACCTTCATATTCCTAAAATCTATTACCTTGATAGAAGAAATAGCTACTAGTTACCGTTTTCCTCTAGTGTCTGAAATACTCTTGGGCCAATGTTCTAGAAACATCCATGCAACAAGTCAGAATGAATCTTTAGTAGAGCCAGAATCGTCTTCAAGGTGAAACAAAAATAAAACTTGATTTCTCTTCCTGAGAATACCGTAATGTGATCACCACAAATCCTGCTCTGCAATGGTGGTTAATAATTTATTGACGTCTCTGAGCTTCGTGTAAGTTGACAAATTGAATATGCAACCACCGAGCACCCAGAGTAGGTTCAGGGTTGACTCCCTGGATAGCAGCTCTGCAGGGAGAGACATGGGAGTCCTGGTGGACAACAAGTTGACCAGCAATGTGCCCTTGTGGCCAGTGATCTCCTGAGGTCCATTAAAAAGAGTGTGATCAGCAGGTGGAGGGAGGTCATCCTTCCCCTCAGCTCTGCCCCAGTGAGGCCACATCTAGGGCACTGTCTGCAGTTCCGGGCTCCCCAATTCCAGAACTGCTGGAGAGTCCAGTGGAGGCTACAGAGATGATCAAGGGAACGGAACATCTCTCTGATGAGGAAAGGCTGAGTGACCTGGGTCTGTTTAGCCTGGAGAAGACTGAGAGGGGACCTCATCAATGCTTATTAACATCTAAAGGGCAGGTGTCAAGAGGATGGGGCCAAACTCTTCTCCATGGTGCTCAGTGACAGGACAAGGGACCACGGGCACAAACTGGAACACGGGAAATTCCATCTGAATGTGAGAAAAAAACTTCTTTACTTTGAGGGTGCCACAGCACTGAAACATGCTGCCCAGAGAGGGCGTGGAGTCCTCTACAGATATTCAAAACCCGCCTGAATCCATTCCTGTCCAACCTGCTCTGTGTGACCCTGCTTTGGCAGGGGGGTTGGACTTAGATGATCTCTGAAGGTGCATTCCAACCCCTACCATTCTGTGATGTAGGATCACCCCTTTCCGTGTGTTTGTTAATGCTGTCAGGAACTCCCAACAGACGGGTGAGACGGGGCATCCCTGTTATCAGAGCCACGCTGACTCTTCCCAAGGACATAATGCTCAGGTACAAACCCCTCAGCCCCTCGCCGGCTCCCCTTCAGATGTTTCTCCTCAGGGCTCCCCCTCAGCCGCTTCCCGCCCAGCACCTCACGCGCCCCGCCCTCCCCCAGCAACGCCTCGCTTCCCCCGCCCCCTCCGCCGTCGCTAAGGGCGTCGCCGCGTCACGCCAGGGCGTGGGGTAGATCTCATATCTCATCTTCCTTGGTCCGGCTTAGGCGCTGTGTTCGGCGCTCGTTTGCTCAGGTCTGCAGCGCCCTCCTCTGAGGGAGCGGCGGGAGGGCAATGCTCGTTGCCGCCGCTGCCGCCGCCTGAGCGTCCCGTCTGGCCGGGCTCCCGCGGTGGTGGGCATGGGGCTGGGCTCGAGCTCCGAGGTCCCCGACGGTGGCGCCGAGGGATTCCACGTACACGGGGTGAGGTGGCGGGCGGGGAGGGCCTTGAGGTGGCGACCGGTGCTGAGGCGGCGGCCGGCGGCGCGTGGGGTCCCCCCGTCCCTCTAGCCTTAGGGAGGCCGAGTCCGGCACCGGAGAGGAGGCTGGGCTGGGGGCGGCGGGCCCGCGGTCTGCCCGGCTCCCCCCCGCCCCGCACCTGCCAGTTCCCTCCAGGGAGCTGCCACGGCGGCAGGGGAGGAGCGGCCGCGCCGCTGCCGGTGGCGGCGAGGGGGAACCCGCCCAGCGCGGCCTCGCGGCCCGCCCCCCCCCGGCCTCTCCCCCCCCCCCCCCCCTCCTCCGGCTTCGGAGCCATGATCTGCTGTGTCTCGGCTGCTGGACAGCCCAGGAGAGTTTTTTGGGTTTCTTTTGAAGAATTTGAAATAGTTTAACCTCATGAAGTTCATCAAGGCCAAGTGCAAGGTCGTGCACTTGGTGGGTCGGTGCAATCCCAAGCGCAAACACAGGCTGGAGCGGAGAATGGATTGAGAGCAGCCCTGAGACGGACTTGGGGATGTTGGTGGATGAGGAGCTCAATATGAGCCGGCAATGTGCGCTGGCAGCCCAGAAAGCCAACCTTATCTGGGGCTGCATCAAAAGCAGCGTGGCCAGCAGGGCAAGGGAGAAGATTCTGCCCCTCTGCTCTGGTGAGACCCCACCTGGAGTGCTGTGTCCAGTTCTGGAGCTCCCAGCATAAGAAGGACAGGGAGCTGTGGGAGTGAGTCCAGAGGAGCGGCACAAAGATGATCAGAGCACCTCTTCTATGAGGACAGGCTGAGAAAGTTGGGGTTGTTCAGCCTGGAGAAGAGAAGACTCTGGGGACCTTATAACAGCCTTCCAGTACCTGAAGGGACTCTTTCTCAGGGAATGTAGTGATAGGACAAGGGGTAATGGTTTTAAACTGAGAGAGAGAAGATTTAGGTTAGGTATCAGAAATTTTTTTTCACTATGAGGGTGGTGTGATGCTGGCCCAGATTGCCCAGAGAAGCTGTGGATGCCCCATCCCTGGAGGTGTTCAAGACCAAGCTGGATGGGGCTTTGAGCGACCTCGTCTAGTGGGAGGTGTCCATGCACATGGGAGAGGGGTTGGAACTTGATGACTTTTAAGGTCTATTCCAACCTAAACCATTCTATTAAATAGTCCTTCCTACCTGCATCCCTCCAAATTCCCTTGACTTGGAGATGTGACAAATTTCTCTTTGGATCTGTACAGCATCTGGGGAGTTAATTCCTGCACCAGCCGGTGTTTTCCTGAGGAGCCGCTTCTCACAGACTCTATACATTTACTTGCAAGTTTGTTCTAAGTCCTCTATCTGGTTTATTGTTTGCACATACCTTTGTTTAAATGTGTATCTTGAAGCTTCAAGATAGGCAGAGGTGTTGCTGATAAGTTAACAGTTGTTGGGGAAGTTACTGTTCACTAAAGTTGGTGGTCTACCTCCCTGAGATGAGTGGAACTGTTGTTGCCATGTGCTGCTTTCTACTTCATCAGCAGTTTGTATTTCTCAACATCTCAAGATGTGTTTAGGGTACCAGGGTTTTAATTTGCTTTTGTTAGTCTCCTTACCTGAGTCACTGCCAATGAAATGCCTCCTCCTTTTACATTCAGTGCTGGATACTGCTCAGTTGTCTGTACTGGAGGGTGGTTTTGGTGACCTACAGTATGCAGGAGATAAACACCTTTTTTTTCATTTTTTTTTCTTCTTTTTCCCTCCAGGGAATTCATACAACCTTTGGTATGTTTGTTTGAAAAACAAAATACTGTAGGCTTTTCTATAGCTTACGGCTTCATGTGGGAATCTGTAAAGCAATGTCATGAGCGCCATAATAACTTCTGCGTACTACCTTTTGTGTACGTTGTCATCGTTAGTTTAGGTGATGTGTGGGTTGTGATTTAGCACTTAAATCGAGGTGGCTTTCAGGACTCAAATATATTGTGGATTAAGGGCTGTGCTGCTGAGTTCACAAAAAGTAAAGTTAAAAGCAGTACAATCTTTTAGCAGGTTTGCAATGGTTTCCTTGATATCATGTTGCTTTGTTACTGTACTTTGAAGTGTGTATACTCTCATATACTCTGCATATATCAAGTTCTCTGTAACTTTTAGTGGGTTTTATCCTGTTAATGCATTTTAATAGGTATTCTCTATATTTCTTTATTGCATCTGTGTTATGATAACTTGGTTATAATGAAATTGAGATGTTGCAACTCTTATTTCTGATCAATCTATTGTAAGTGACCAGTGGTCGTGGTTAGCCATCATTTTTAGCATACTCTTTTAAGTGCTCCTACTCTAACGCATTATAAATTGTGGGAATGTAACTGTAAATTGTGTTTATGTAAAAATGGCTGTGATGTAATGGGGGATGCTCAATATGCTTAGGCTATTAGTAGTATGCAAGAAAATCCTGAAGCAGCTCTCTGGAAACTAAGCCCTTCTCCTAAGTCTTCAGTATTTAATAATCCTACGCTGTATACTCTGAATCACAATGCTCATGTCTTGTATGGGGTTGAAAACCCGTTTTTTACAGCTTAATTTCAACACCTGTTGTTCATAGTTTCATAAAAGCAAGTTCATGAGGTCTGTCATTTGGTGTCTTGGCTCTGCTTCAACTCAGAAGTAAATATTGAATTAAGTGTAAAGATTAATAATGCCACTTACTGTAACTAGAGATCAGAGTTTAATAAAAAAATAAAAATGTATGTTTTGCAGGTTCAAGAAAACTCCCCAGCTCAACAAGGAGGACTGGAGCCTTTTTTTGATTTCATCATTGCCATAGGACACACCAGGCTTGTAAGCCTCAAATGCTTTTATTTTACTATATTTTTTTTTCCCCTGCATGATATATAGGTGCTGTAATGATGAAAGGTAAAAGCCAAAGCTGTTGCAGTAAAGAAAGCTTTTCACATTTGGCATTGTATATGGCATTAGAAGGGTAAAGTAAAACTTGGTGGTGTTCAAAGTCTCCTCTTTGGCTGGATCCAAATTTCATGAAAGTCTTATTTATGCTTTTAGTCACCTTAACTTCTTAATAGATTAACACAATGTTTATGACGTTACTCCTTCGTGCATATTTTCTACAACAAGGTAAATATTGAACTAGTGAGTCAATGGCAAGTGCTCAACATTTGTTTAAGCAAGTATGTTTCAGCATTTGATAAAAACATGAAAAAGAATTATAGCCCATCTCACTTATACTTTAAGACTGGGAACACAGTTCCTGTATATTGAGTTATGACAGAAGAGTTGAATTTTGGTTTGTTTTGTTGGTTTGTTTTTGGTTTAAAGAGCTCACATCTTTGTATGCTTCGCCTTAATGCTGAATTCATTAAGTTGGCCGTGCTTTTATTAGTGGAAGTGTCTTTCTGGAAGTGATGGTTATAAAGAAAGATCATGGATCTTGGATGAATGGATCCATGGATCAATCGATTTTGATGGAAGATCATGTAATCTTCTAACATAACAGAAATAATGATAATTCTCTAAGCTGCTGCCCAATAGTCTGTGTTATCAGTCAATTTGCAATGACTTTGAAGGGTTATTGAATAAGGACTGGGATCAGAGGCATGAAGTAAAATGTTGCTGCTTCCTGTTACAGCTACATAGTTGAGATTTAATATCGCTGATATTATTTAATCGCACTTAAAAGGAATAGGAATGTGTGTGATGAAACGAAGTAACAGTAAGTACTTTCGTAAAGGGACATAAGCTGATAGTACTGATTTCTTTCCAGTACAAGCAAATTGAACTGCTGGGACTGATCGTGAAATGCAGAGCCTAAACTTTGATGGTTTTGATTCTTTGTATTGAAATTCTGCCACAGGTGTGTTACAGGTGCAAACAGAAAAAATGTAAATCATATATCTCTTTCTGTGCTTTACAGAATAAAGAAAACAATATGTTGAAAGATCTGCTGAAGGCAAATGCAGAAAAAGCAGTGAAGCTGGAGGTGTATAATATCAAAACAATGAAAATAAGAGAGGTAGAGGTGATCCCCAGTAACATGTGGGGTGGACAAGGTCTTCTTGGAGCCCGCGTGAGGTTCTGCAGTTTCCAGGGAGCCAATGAACATGTGTGGCACGTTTTGGTGAGACAGAATTCTTCATTGGCTTGTTTGTGTTCATACAACCTTGTTTTGCAGTGTAATGTATAGAAGTAACTTGTATGTAGAAGTACAACACTGAATTTGCACAGAAGAAGGGAACACAGCCTTGAAAGTTTGTCTGAGCTATTTGAATGGGGACAAGTAGTGGGTAACTGTTAGTGTTGCCTGTTACTATGAAGAAAACTATCTCCATCCCTCTCAATCCCAATCACTGTGTGATGGGGAGAAGGTTTTTTCATCTTATTTTAAAGAATCAATGGCATAAGCAAAAAAGACTCTGACTCGATAGGTGTCTCTGTGTTGGCTGCGCTTCATCCAAGTAATATTAATGTTGCAAAAAGCACCAAAACCATTATTTTAAAATTAAGAGGGAGAGCTGAAAGAGTAGAAGAGCTTAGGAAAGACTGAGATGATCTTTTTTTATGTTTCTTGTTTAATTAAATAAATGCAGCTTAATAGCGTCTTCAGAGTATCTTATTTTGAATTGGTAGTATCTTGGTCCTTATTCAGCATGTTATACAAGATGTCACACCTAGCTGTGGACTGTTCAGGGACTTCTGTTTTGTCTCATAAACAAAATGTTCTCTCCTTCTGGTTTTTGGAGTTAGTTTTCGTTTTTCATAGTAGCTTATGCTGCTGCAAGCACAGGTGACATATGCTGTTCCTGCACAGGATGTTGAACCTGCATCTCCTGCAGCTCTAGCTGGTCTCCAGCCCTACACTGACTATATTGTTGGATCTGATCAGATCCTTCAGGAGGTAAGGTGTGCGTTCCTTCAAGTGGCGGTTGTCTTTGTGCCTGACAAGTATATGTTGTAGGGTTTGCTTTTTTATAGATCTAATTGTGTGCATTAAATGTATGGGGATAGTCTTCAGGGAGGTGAATGACAGGTATTTTATGGTTGAGGTAAACGTTATCTTTCTTTAATCTGTCAATAAAAAAGTTGCCCCTAAAGATCAAACTACACTAGCAAATTTTAATCTGGTTTTGGTTTTTTAATATCTTGTGCTGAATTAAATAACTGCATAAAATGCTACCTTGCTTCCAGCCCTTTAAGCATTTGAATAACACTACTACTTTCTTTTTTTCTTAGTCAGAGGATTTCTTTTCACTGATTGAATCCCACGAGGGGAAGTCGCTGAAGCTGATGGTTTATAACACTGAAGCAGATTCCATTCGAGAGGTAGTTGTGACTCCCAATGGAGCTTGGGGTGGAGAAGGAAGGTACTGATCTCCGGACAGTCACTGGCTGATGACAGGTTATATACTCACTGTAAATGAGCTCTCGTTAAGAGTATTATTATTGATTACAGCTTGTTGTTTTCAAGTTAAGTCTTCTTTCTTTACAAGACTTTTCCATTAAAAAAATAGTTTGGAACTAGAAACTAGATGCATTCTGTATCTAATCCTGTTTGAGCTGAAACCAAAGGCAAAACCTGTGTAGCTGTTTTGCTAATTCAGTTAAAGCAAGAATAAAATCCAAATTGGGTCAGATTATTTTTATATCTTTACAAAATATATAATCAGCTGAAAGCTAAGTTATGTGTAGCTGAATGTCAGTTGCAGAGTGCTTCTTGAGTCCTGTAAGTAAGTGAAATGATTCCTGCAGGTAGGTATTTCTTGCTATAGATGAAAGATTCAAACTCCCTCTGTTTTAAAGAGTCAAAATTTAAAATGCTTAACAGTTTTTTTAAGAACACCATGTTTTTCATGTCTTGTTTTACTTCTCTTGTACAGTTTAGGATGTGGTATTGGGTATGGCTATTTGCACAGAATTCCAACGCAGTCCTTAGTATCAAAGAAAAAGCCAGAAAGCAAACCACCTTCGCCCTCACCAAAAGCTGGAGCTCCTGTACCACATACTAATGGTTACACAGAGGTATGTAAGAAATCAATTCATATATCTGTCACATTCTCTGGAGTTTCCTAATTTTCTACTTGTTGGAACGTTCATGATACAGTATATTTGAGTGCAGCATACAATTGTGCTTGAATGCAAAGGTGTTAAGTGAAGGGAAAGCGAGAGCTGATGATGCTGAGCAGACAACAAATCACCGGTGTTGGCCGATGCCAATTTTTGCCTGATATTTTCTTCCTGTTTTGAAGACTTGCATGTTACAGAGAATCACATTAGAAAATTCCCTCCTCACTAGGAAATAAAATACACTGACAAGAATTAATATGGACTGCTCTTCTAAGAACATACTGGCTTGAAAAGGCCACAGAGGAACGTGGCCTAATCGGTGGCTTGACTTGTCAGTTTTGGCATTGTAGGTTCTCTCTGAACTGGTGTACTTGGGAGACTGGGGCAGAATGCTCTCATAGGAAGCACATCTTCAGTAAAGCTTTCAATTTATAAAGATTCTCTTTCTTTTTACTCTGTTACTCCAGACTCCATTATTGGCACCTGCTTCTCAGAGTGACAATTCTGAAATAGTTGCGAACTTGGATCATTCCACAGATCAAGAATTGGGTGGTTATTCACCAGAAAGCTCACTTTCTCCTCCTCCCCCTCTCCAGAGAGTTATGGATCCAGGTATATTTTCTTACGTGCTCTTTTGCGGCAATTCTTTAGAGGACTCTAAGGGGGTCTTAAACAAGTTTAGAGACTCACATGCAGAGCTATAAGCACTGGTGGTTGTTTTCCTTAAAGTTTTTGCCTTCACTGGATTTCAGAGCTCTGTAGAATTTGGGTACTGTGAGCCTGACTGAGGTTAACGTTCTGCTGAATTCTTTCCACTGATGCCACCTAACTTTTAGGTTAAATTTATTTGCATTTAGTGGGGAGGGGACTTCACTGACTTCAGTCTGGATAGAACAAGTCTTTTTGAATCTAGAATTTGGTGTTCTATCTAAAACAGTACTGTAATATTTGCTTTGTCCTTCAGGATTTCTAGACACGTCTGGTATTTCATTTCCTGAACTCACTGACTTAACAAAAATGTCCAACGTGTCTTCGTCTGCCTCCTTCAACATCCCAGCAGCAGATGCTTTGGTAGGCACTGAGAAGTTGAGTAGTGAAGCTTCAGTTTATTTTGGTAAGTGTCTTCAGTTTCCTTTAAGCCTCTGACCTAATTTCAGGAATGGCACCAGCTCATTCCTGCTTGAAAGTATCATGCCTGTTGGAAATAAGCCAATTTTAAGAAGAATTGGAACAGAGGTTTGGCTAAAATGAGATGGGGAAAAGTAGCAGAAATCAGAGGTGGTAGACAAAAATTAGTAGGCTGTTTTATAAGATTTTAGAATGTGTATCTCTTTAAGATGATCCAAATGAAACTGACCTTAAAAGTAGGTATTTCTAAAATTGGCATAAATGAATTTTTGTACCATAAGCTTGTATTCACACTTGACTGCAATTTTGGTTTTGCTTTACATCTTAGTAGTGACCTTTCTATTAAAAAAAAAAAAGATAAATCCTCACATTATGGATACTTATCCCTTATAAAAGGTGGGGTGGGTAAGAGTTGTAACACAAAATAAAACATCTCTAGCGTAAGAATTCAGCAGAGCAAATGGTTTGTGGTCTCTTAAAAACATACTTGAACAATCAGATTTTTTTTCAGATTTGGGGCTAACTGTGTAAACAGTTTTTTGGGGCAGCCCGTGTATTTGAGAGCTGTGAATCTGGTTATGGGCCCATTTGAGGGATCTCATTCAGGCCAATTTTCTAGAGGTGTGGTAACCAGAGAAATCATCTGTTAGCCTGATAGTTTGTTTTTTTACAAACTGTTTTCATTTCCCAGAAAATGCCACAACTTTGGGTACTGAAGATGTCACCGTGTATTCTGAAGGTGCAGTCAAGCAGCCCCAGTTGGAGGACCTACAGCCTTCAGTTCCATCTTTACCTTCTTTTACTCTACCTAATGAAATTTCTTTAAAAACAACACTAGGACCTGATCCTGATAACCAAGAAACAAAGCTGCTGTTGGACAGTACTGAGAGCTCGTTAACCACTACTCCAGTGACACCAGATGATGAAGCAGCATGCGAACAGAAAGAGGAAGAAGCTGCACAAGAGGATGAGTGAAATGGATGCTGCTGCTTTTGTTTACAGACTATAATACTACAGCTGGGAATATTTTTCTGATCTTGAAAGAATTACAGCTATTTTTGTTAGTGCAGACAAAATTATAAAAGAAATCATATGAAATACATACCCTATTGTCTTTTCTAATCATTGTTTAATAGATTGATCTGTGTTCAAATTTCAAATGCTGTCCCAAATCACCAAATAAATGGAGAAATTAATGCAGAAACAAGTGGGACACAGGCAAAATGTTAATTCCCTGAATTTGCCTTTGCCTAGAAAGGCTCCTGAATGCATTTATGAAGGCGCTCTGCCTGAACAGTGACACTTAGTGATGATTTTCTCAGTGTGATTGGTTTTGACTTGCTGGAAAGCTTTTCTAATGGTGCTCCTCAATTGGATGGTTTTGGTGGCTTTCAAGGCATTTCCTATCCCAAGATACCTTTATTCCTACTTACTACTCTGCAAACTCTTACTTTCCTTGTTTTAGAATCCCTTAACTGTTACAGTTATTCATGTACCTTCTCCACACCTCCTTCTGCAGGAAAGGAAGTACCATATGGTTTGAAGTTGCAGTGTAGAGACAGGACAGAACTGTGTTGGTGGGTCCTGTTATTCACTTGGGCAGATCATATGGTGGTCTCACAACTTATAAAAAAAGTGTGTGTGTGAATTATAATGGTTATGTGAAACAAAGCCAAGTTAAAGGTGATTTTAAGTCAGGGCCATGGGTTTTCAGGGTGATTAACCTTTTCAGTGGAATTAAATACATCCTGGTTTCTGTAGTGACAGAAATAGCTTTTCTTTCAGTCGTGCTTTTCTGTTTACCCAATTCTCTTTTTATATGTCAGTGTAAGTGTAAGACATAGGGATGGAAGGTGTTAGTGCAGCAACAGTTATTGCTTTTTTTTGTTGTTTTGCATTTGTCTTCAAAAAGCTTCTGAATGTAATAGTGAAAATGAACAATGAAAGAAACGTGGGTGTTTGTACACCCTCAGGGCAGTGATTTGTCATGGAATTTTAAAGCTGCTGACCGGGAATAACTTCACTACAGCTGATACAGTCACTGTGGGGAAAATCTTACATAAATTAAGAGAATGGGGTGCAAGGGTAGGTGTGTGTATAGTTGAGTATGCTTATTTAGCACAGTATTGTCTAATTTCCTTTTCTCTGCCCTGTCTCCTGAGCTGTTTCTGCGGAGGCTGGTAACAGAAATAAGTGACTCGGCTGAAATCTTGGCATGATGTGGGACAGGGACTCCGGGTGACACAGATTTGCCTGACAGAGCTCAGCTTCAGTGAGAGGGAGCAGGTGAAGCTGCAACACAAGAGAGGGCTGCAGATGAGAACGCCCCTACATGAAATCTGTCTTTCCTATTCCTCCATCTCTGTTGCTAGTCTTAAATCCTGCTTTCACATAAGATACGGTAGCTCTGAACAGGATCGTCAAAGTATCTTTTGCTTTCAAAAATGCATTAAGTCCTCACTGCAGGTAGTAGAATTAAGAGACTTGAAATGGTCTGTTAATAACAAATTTTTTTTCTATACGCCTAATTTCCTCTTTTCTTACCCCAACTGACTGATACAAGGGTGAACAGCCACACTAAAAATGAATGTAATTTAAGCTATGGGTAAGCTTGTTTGGTCTCAGAGCCTGATGACATCTAGGTGATGGATTTGTTTGTTTTCTGTTGTTTATTTAGGACTGTTTCTAGTCTTACACCTAAGCTGGTAGTCGCTTGTTTAAGTGATGCTGTATCGTAAGCACCCTTTAGAAATACAAGGGCAGGAGATGTCAAATTTCAAATGTCACATTAATAAATGGCTAAACGCTTATGGTTTATGCTGTGTCCAGCCTACTTTGTGGTAGGGAGGAACTTGGAAGTTCCTCCAACTATGTTCTTGGAAGGGGTGGTGAGGAGTTGGTTTAAATTTACAAAGACTTAATTTGGATGTTACAAAAAAAGAATAATCAGTGGTGTACCATACCCCTTCAAAAAAAAAAAAGTTAAACCTCTAGCAGCAGTATGTTGTATTCTCCTAAGCTGTAACTTTATAATTTAAGTGCTAAATAAGGTGGAGTTTAACCTCATCACATTCATTTTCTCTTGAAAATTTGGGGGTGACCTTTTGAGGTGTCTGAAGCTGCCCCCCTGCTAACACAGAGAGAGAACATGCTCTTTTACTCATGGGTGTAGAGGAGAGAAAGCTGATTAGGATGTCCTGGTTTGAAAATAAAACCTAAAAAGAGTGGTAGAGGCTACTGAGAGAGGCTGGATTCAGAATTAATGTATTTAGTGTCTTTAAGGTGAACTGGCAAGAACTGTTGAAATCCCCAACTTCAGGCAGTGATGAGTTTGTTTTCCCTCAAACTTTCACAGCAGGCTTGACAATGTACTGAGTCTTCTGCTGTCCAACTCCAGGTTGTGTCCAGAAGCTGCTCCTCCAAGTTACCACACTTGGCTGAATTCCTCTTAGCTGCAGCTGAGAAACGCCCCAGGAAGAGAGACTGGAACAGTGAGTAGAGATCACACATCTGCTGATGGGCTTGAAAGATGCTTTTTGTAGCTGCTGGGGGGTTCAGGATTGAATCTCACTGAGCTCTAGGGATCACAGCAGTAACAGGGGAAGAGGGAGGTGGCAGCTGTTCCAGTAGCCCTGGGCTTCTGCCCTGTGAATCTCCCAGAAATGGAAAGCAGCAGAGGCAGCCTCCTGCGGAGAAGCCTTTAATTCAACACTTGCCCTCGCCCTTCTCCACCTTCCCCCAATAACCAGGCAATTATTTTTGCCACCAAGCAGTTATGGAAGCACCAGGCACCACCGCCTCTGGCCGGTCAGAGAATGGAGCTCCAGGTGACTCCCCACGTTAACTTTGACTGCACTAATCTCTTATTTCCTGGGCACTGCCACTTGTGCTTTTGCTTTGAGCAAACACTAATCTGCACTGGTTGTGCTGTAACACAATTTCAAAGCAACTGTTTGGTTTAAGCTACATTTCTAAGCTACGGAAAGCAATTAAGTGTTCACAGTCCCATGAAAAATGGCTAGAAGAGTGTCACGACGTCCTCGGAGAGGGGACAGGCATGGGGCACCCAGTCTCTAATCAGTACCTCTGCTCTGCACAGTGTTTGTACAGCTGCTTGCAGAAAAAAAAAAAACAGCACATAGTACAGGAAACTATTTTAGTCAATCACTTTCTTGATATTTAAGTGTGCATGCACTTTGAACAGCTCTGTTATCCAGGCTGGGGGAGGTTCCACCTGGCTCCATTCAGGAGCCATCAGCACATCGCCAAGTGTAAGATCATAGGCTTGAAGATTGATGCTAAATTAACACGTTCAAGAAATTTTTTAGGGATAAAGTCTGAATCAAAGGGGTCCTCTGTGAAGGAAAAAAAAAAAAGTACCTCAGTGTAACAGATTAGCCAAAATTTGAAGAACTGTAACTGGAGTCATGCCCTTAATCGTCACTCTATGCCTTCACCTTGGGCAAACACATTGTCCCTCCTTCCCTGGCAGCTCCACACTAACTCCCCTCAGCAAACTCACCTCTGCAGCCTCTCCCTCTAGTCTCTCAGATCTACCCATCAAACAGATGCCCACGCTGCAGCTGGGGTGAGCTGAGCCCTGGGATAGCTGCTCAAGGCTGGCAGAGGAACACCCTGTCAGTCCCCAGGTCACCCCTTTCCCACAGAACATGAACAATCCAGCTAATAAATCCTCAAGTCCCTTATTCCCCCCCCCCTCCTTGTTTGGCAACAAGGTAGAACTACATTAGTATCTCCTGCCTAGGGCTTATTTTGAGTATTTCTGAGGGGTTTCTAAAAAGTTAACGCTAAATTCTTCAAGTAGTTCTTCTCTTCCTAAAATTATCCTTGCACTTCAGCTGCGATTCCTGAGCCTCCTCCCTCTCCTGTGCTCAGCAATACCCCACCTGGAGGGGAAAAAAATAATTTGCCTGACATAGATAAATGTTCTTCTGGGAGATGGCTTACACAACTAAATACCAGATTTACAACTCCTTTCCATCATGAATTTGGAAATTAAAAAAAAGCTTCTATACAGCAGCAGCTTTTCACAGGATCATAGAATGGTTTGGGTTGGAAGGGACCTTAAAGATCCTTTAGTTCCAACCCCCCTGCCCTGGGCAGGGACACCTCCCACCAGACCAGGTTGCACAAAGCCCCATCCAGCCTGGCCTTGAACACCTCCAGGGATAGGGCATCCACAAACTTCTCTGGGGAACCTGTTCCTGTGTCTCACCACCCTCAGAGTGAAGTTTCTTTCTAATATCTAATCTAAATCTCTCCTCTATCAGTTTAAAACCATTACCCCTTGTCCTATCACTGCACACCCTTGTAAAAAGTTCCTGTGATTCCAGCACACTGGGAGTTCTGTCCCCATCCATAACACCCTGATGAGCTGTGACTTTCACTGCAATTCAACGCTGTGCGGGGCGTCTCTCCTGCTTTTGCCTTCAGGACTCTTACAAACAGCATAACTCTAGGAAAAAGTGACAGAAATTAAAGTAGCAAAAACCCAACCCTGTCGCTTGCCACTCCAGCCCTGATGGATACTGAGAGTCTCTAGGAACACATTTGGTCACTGAATTACTACATCCTCTCCAAGAGCAGCCCAGTTCTCAGTCCCCACAGCAAATGCTTTGAGTTTTCAGCATCAGGAAACCCAGCCTTGCCTTCCCACGCGTCTCCTACAGTGCTATAAACCTTTCCTCATCCAGAAAACGCAGCACCAACCCGCACGAGTCCCTCGCCGTGGGGCTGTCTTGTCTTAAGCACTACATCAGTGTTAGTGCAAAACACTTCTGTTGTACAAAAGCTGGCAGCACCTGTGCAAACACGGCTCCTCCAGCACTTTCTTCACCTCCACAGGACCTCACGGCTTGTATTTGAATGCTTGCATGCTTGCTAAATTCTTGAATCCAAACCAAATTACAAGATCTTGGTTATAGGGATTTCATTAATGGCCATTTCTTCAGCCATTCCGTGATTTGAGGCTTCAAAGGACTCCAAAGTCCTTTTAGTCCCGCCATTAAGTGGCAACGGTCCCAGCTCTAAAAAGTCACATAATTGATCCAATACACAAAACAACCAGAAAATACTTTAACTAAAGCCTTTTATTCTATACAACTGAAACATCATTAACCCTTCTGGCATTGCAGACTGTTCTGTCTTTCAATCTTTTTTGAAACTGTGTTTTGGGATGGTTAGAAAAGGAAAAAACAAAAAAGAAAAATGACAACCTTGGCTGATTTCAAACAAAAGCACTGGGAGCAATTCCAATGTATACAACAGGACAGCAAGACAACCAGAAAAAAACCCAAACCCAAACAGTGCCTATTGGAACAAGCACAGACCCTTGCTATTAATAAATACAAGTCATGACAGTTTATCAATAAAAGCTACAGTTCTGTTTAACTATTAAATTCACAAATAGCACTAAAAAATGTGCAGTTATAGCACAATTATGTCAAACTGAGCATAGACAGAAATGGGAATTAGAAACTGAAACTGACTCTCAAAAGACAGGGAAAAAAAAGACATGCTAGCTTAGTTCTCAACCATATCTTTTCTTTAAGTGATGAGTTGGTTTAGCTCGGTTAAGAGTGCAGAAGGTAATGATTTGATTATTTTTTCAAATAAAATACGATGAAAAATACTTTTTTTTTGACCAATACAATCCCAGTAATATAATTTATTGGGACTTTCTTTAGGCCTCAACCTAAATCTTGATAGCAAGATACAGGAAGGGCAAGAGCATCTGTCTCCTGAAGAAACTCCAATAATATACAGCCCTTTGAAGGCACTTTGTGCTTCTGCTTCAGACAAGAGTCATTTTCACACAATTTCTTCATGAGGATTTGTAATTTGTGTTCTGGCTACAAATGTTTTTTCTGGGACAGCCCCACATTTTCTCATGAAAAGCTGAAATGCCTTTACCCCCTCCCCCAATAAGTTAAACTCTATAAAAGACTACTACGAGTCTATGACAGTCACAGATTTTTAGAAATAACAGTGAAAAGAAGATCTGCATAAATCTATAACAAAAGAACAACTGCATATAAAACATCAGAAAAGAAGAGTAAGTATTTTTATATCATGAATATGAAATCTGCTGAGAAGTTTCTAAAGTTTAACATTAAACATACGAAGTTATTTTCAGAATGGTCTGAAGTTTTAACAAAATGTCACAGATTTGGAGCACAGTCACCAAAAATTAGACCTTTGTGTCTTTAGAACAGTGCAGGAAGTAGTTATATATATTAAAAAAAAAAAAAGAAAAAACCAAAAAAAAAAAAGGTCTTTAAGTGGCTGCAAAGCATGTTCACTCTATGATGATGCACAGCATCACTGGACTGACTGCTACAATATTTATCTAGTGTTCTTATTCTGCGTCTCAACAGCTCTCTAAAGCAACAATTGCATTGCAGTATTAAAACAATTCTAAAGTTAACCCTTCATTTGCAATTAAACGGGCCAATTCTTTCAAGTATACAACACCTATTTTCTGTTGTTTTTCTTTTCCAATTTTCTTTAAGTGGTAGAAATGTTTGAGTAACCCGTGAGAAATTGTCGTAGGAACTTTATGAATGGAATGTACTAAAAAAAAAAATACCTCGTGTGCAATTCTGAATTCTATTGTGAACACAGCGACTAATATGCCTGGAAGGATTCCATATCAAGCATGAGCAGATGAGGATATTATCGTCTGGAAAAAAAACGAAAGCAAAAAAGAGGACGCAAAAGTCTGCACTGGATTATCATCCATTCTCTGTACACCTCACACAACACGAACCACTCGGGGACTTCCCATCTCAGTGGCTGAGATGAGGACAGACTTTAGTTTAAGTCACATAGATTACTCCCCCCCCCCCCCCATATTACAAATCTATTAGTCACTTCAATTAAATGTATACTTTCTGTCCATACTGAGTCATTAGAAGTCTCATCTACCTTAGGGGTTCAGTGGGCTTCTATAGTACTACTCTTGGAACCAGTACAGTATGGTCAAGTAAATAAGTAACCATTTGGGTCCACCATGCCCTTCACGTTGACTTCTGCCGATAATGAAGCGTCAGATCACCACCACTCTTCCAAATGAAGTGCTTTACAGTTCGAAGGTCCATATTCGGATCCAAAACCTAAATAGGTAAAAATTAATCTTTTAATCCACATATCTGCTGGAAATTAAAAGCTAAAATGGCTCTGGTTGGGTTAAACAATCCCACGGGAGAACTGGCATCAAAAAGGAACTATGCCACGGCTCAGATTTTTGGCTAGCAAGTACTACTGTTGCATTGCCGAAAGATTTTACCAGTGTAACATATAGCTTCATGTTACAACCATCTCAGCATTTAATCTTCATGCACTAATTACACTTATTAGTGAGTTCATGATTTTGGACAAATTTGGGAAACTTTTGGGCATTTTCTGCTAGAAATGTAGAATTAAAACCATTCAAAAATGTTAGAAATGGAACTATATGGAATTGTATTAATTCCATTTGTGGGGTGTAAGTAATCCTACAGAGACTACTGGTCAGAACCAAATTAAACAGGGATATTATATAAATTCTTTGATCTAGCTGCCTGCAACTGCCCGAACTCGTGCCAGCAGTCAGTTCACATGACGTCAAAACATTTACTTCGTTTTAAAGGTAACATAATCCACAGCATATTTCAAATTCAACATTCAGAAATTCACAGCTGATTCAGTGCTAGACACAGGTTTTGTCCACTGGCTGAAACACTGAAGTAACTTACCTGGTCCTGGCACAGCAGCTCAATTTTCTCCTCTGCCAGCACAGCGATGTCCTCCTCTTTCTCTTGTTCTCCTGCCTTTTCATTATTGGAAGAGCTGGTTGTCTGAGACTCATTATCCAGGTTGATGATTTTCTCATACACGTGTTCCATCACTTTTCTCACCTGAAGCATATCACTTGCTGACAGTCGGTCTCTATATAAGGCAAGCAAAGTTTGGGAGGAAAAAACTTGAGAAACTCTGTTTCTTATCTTCACAATACCCTATTTATAGCAGACTATGCAAGCACACAGATAAGCTCTTGACATTATAATAAGTTTAACAGTAAATTATCACGATCATCCCGAACACCATGACCATAACAGCTATTTATCCAAAGATTTACGCAGAAAAAGGGACTCTGAAAAGTGGTAAGATATTCAAAAGACCAAATTAAAAATCAAACCTTAGATGAAGAATACTGTACACAACCCTCATTCTTTACACAGAAAAAGGATTAGTAATAGAACGACAGAGGATATGGAATAATAAAAGAGGTAAGCCAGAATATGCTTTTCACCCTACTACATTAACAGAGAAGCATTATAAAGTAATAAGCAGCAGTGGTTTTTCCACAAAGTATACAGAAGTCTATGAAGCTCCTCTTTGACAAATTGTCTCTCATGTAAAGAGCTCAAAAAGACTTAAAGAGGAAGTGGGCATTTGTGGAAAATACCCCAAACTGTTGTATACAAATGGTAAGCACACTGTCTGTGACACCGACCTCATACCTGAGGACCTGCATTGGTTCCTAACCTAAACAGCTCCCAATTACAGCTAATGTGATGGGCAGACTATCTTGTATTCCCTGCTGTCAGGTTTTCTGCCTTTTCCTTTTAAAAAGCTGTTATTCATCATAGTTAGAAATAGGAAACACAATGTAAATATATATCATTAGTATATTTAAATTATTTTACCATTAAATAATAATTTCAAAATAAAGCATTATGATTCATCTATTTAAATAATATTTATTATTGAATAATAATTAAAAATAATTAATAATAAGAAGATGCATTACTTACTTCTTTAGAGTTTTTGCCCCTGATGATGAATGCGGTTGGAGGTAGAAGGGAATCTTATTGAATTTGGGCATATTTTTCTAGAACAAAACAAATTTGAAAAAAGTGTTAATTTAGGATGAACTGTGATCAGCTCCTCTTTCCACCAGCTGGTATGTGAAGTGTATTAAGCTCCTAATTATCAAAAACCAAGAGAGATTCTTAATCAACATAAGCACTGCAGCGAAATTCCAAATTACTCATACTCCTGAGATGCTTCAATTTAGATGATGCACATATTATTTCTAGCTTTTGAATATAAATGATCATTCATTTCAAAGGAAATTAGATAGTATCAAAAGACCGCAGCGATATGAAGAGTATTCTCTGCTCCTGAGCTCCACACTTGAAAAAGATACTAATTACGCACAGTGCTTTGAATTCTTTTTCTAAGACTTTCAGTCAAAAGAAAGTGAACAGAAATTCATTTTTTAATGTGTCCAGTTAAGGTCTTGAATATAGACTATGAGAACACTTATTTTAAATATAAACAGAGCAAAAATTTAATTTGTCATTTCAGTTCCTGTAGAGTTAAAAAAGCCTGTAGTTCACTTTAAAAAAAATAATAAATTCAACAAAACAGCAAAATCTATCCACGAGATACTTACATCCACAGTGATGTCAATTACCCATTGTGGCACAGTTTCATTAAGAAGCATAGATTCAGTTTCACCACCCGAATCCCGACATAATAACCTAAGACATGGAGAAATAACCTTTGTGAATGAAAACAATAATTGTAATGCGCATTAAGAAGCTCTCAGGAGAGGACCTGCCCTCCTAATGGGGGGGGAGCTTGAACTTGGTTAGCTGGCCCTTCCCATCATCAAACTTATCGGGGAAGTGATCATGTATTTTCCATAAGGACCAGAAAAAGTAGCTGCAGGAAGAGGACAGATCCCTAGAGCAGAAACAGGAAGACATATCTCAGGAGACCACAGGACATGGCACAAAGAAATTTTAAAAACTACTTAGCTCGTGGATCGTGTATGTTTGTGTGTTGAGGTACAAAACTGTCAAGAGAAGAAGAAAGGTGTCTGGCATACAGCAGTTATCTTCTGCTTGGGAAAATGAGCTTGGGACATAAAATGTCTGCTAAGCTCTCAGCAAATGGCAAGAATAAAACCAATTTTAAGAAATGCGCACATAAATGGTGAAACAAAGCCACATGCATCTGTTCTGTGCTGTCTGTAAAATTGTGTTACATTTTGACAACATTTCTGCTTGCACAAAAGAAGTGATTGTTTAAGTCACTGTATGTATGCTCTTGAATTTTAATACCTGAACAAAGTGCGTCCTCCAGCCTCACCAAAAATAACCGGTGTATGTGGTGGCACTTGAAAATACCCATTTCCTTTCTGGACTCTGTTCTCCTGCTCACCATTCACTGTTGGAAAACAACATACACAACAGTGAGACTTCACTAGGCCTTAAAATCAGGTATACACAGATCAAAAAGTGTATTTTCCACTTGCAGCTAATTTATTTCAGAAATTAACAAAATCATAAACTTCATAAGAACCAAGGAAGTCCCCATTTCCAACACATATAGCAACTATATAAAAAAAGAACACTAGAGATTAACTAGATGAACAAAGGTTTGACAGGGCAAGAGGAAACAGGCACAAACTTGAACATAAGAAGTTCATCTAAACACGAGGAGAAACTTCTTTACTTTGAAGATGGCAGAGCCCTGGAAGAGGCTGCCCAGAGAGATGGTGGAGTCTCCTTCTCTGGAGACACTGAAAACCCACCTGGACACGTTCCTGTGCAACCTGCTCTGGGTGGACCTGCTCTGGCAGGGGGGTTGGACTAGATGATGTCCAGAGGTCCCTTCCAACCCCATATCATTCTGTGATTCTGCAAGGCCTATCCCAAAAGCCTTTCAGAAAAGGGAAATATTGCTTATGAGCCAAAACCTCATAACTACTTTTCTCCAGTTCCATAACAGAACTCTGCAGATTTGTCACTGCAGATTGTCAGATTTTGTCACTGAACAATACTAATATTAGAAACAAACTAAAGAGTTTCTGCTGAGATAAGACCATTCCCTCCCCTCCCCTGGCACTAACAGGACAGAATTCCAAAGGATGTTAGATTTGCTTTTTGACCTGGACTTGTCAGACGTCACATTAGTAAACTAGTAAAGCTCAGACCTGCATTTCCTTGAAGTTACTGCATATTAAATTCTATTTATTTTTAGCTAGTTATAGCAGTGTGGTCTTCAAACTCTAAAGAACCTGATTCCACATCAAATAGTGCAGCTCCTAGTCACAGGTACCTTGAAATACAATATAGAAGCATTTAGATGCCTTCCTTTCACTTGAGAAAGATCATCTTAATTACGTTGCGTCATCTAATTACTGTATTTGAAAATGACATTGAATTCAAGCAACATAAGAAATTAAAAAGGCATCGTCTCCTGAGATTAATAATTTTTTATCTTTCTGACCAGTAACACACGTAGCGAATGAAAGGTAAAAATCATATGAAGCAAAGAAACCAAAACAGAAAACTCATTCTTTGTTAGAAGGAGTGAATCTGATACTGAAGTTAGAGCAAGTGAAAAATCCTACAGTTTGAAAGATTTCTTCATTAGAGACCTGTTAACAACTGAAAGGAATAATACTGCACACACATACATATATATATATGGGTACTTTAGATCTTCTTACACAAATTTCAGTGTCCAACAGGTATACTTTATCTTCTTAAATGACTGTTCAGTGTCAATTTCTTAATTGTTACTTTTGAAAAGGAAAACAAAGACTGATTCTATAGTGAATATTCTAAACATTCCAGTACTCCACAACTATTCACGGAAATAAATACTGCAGCGTCATTGTTCCAACAAGACAAAAGCCTAAGTTATGCTTCTCATGCACTGTCTGGCTCTCAAGCTGTGGACTGACAATACACAGAAGTATGAGAATCAGCACTTTATCCAGAGCTGCCTGCCAAGTGCTGTAACCCTCCCTGGAGGTCGTTTTTGAAAGAAGAACGTACCTAACTCTTGGTACAATCTTTGTCACAAAATGGCAAGATATTGCTGAACTTACAGTTTTCTTAATTGCATTATCTGTAGGAAGTAATTTCTTAATCACCAAAGACAAGACTATTCAGTGAACTCTGATATGGGTTGAATTCATGTCAAAATAATTCATAAGTTTAGGAGTTACATAGACTCCTCTATTCTGCCAAATTCAGCCACTGTCTTACATTTTACATAGCTGTGTTTTTTATCTCGTGCCCGATTAGACTTCGAATCATTATCTTAAAAAAATACTCTAAGATGGTTCTGTGTAGACCTACCCCATGTGTTATTCTAACAGCCATTGAATATTTTTTCCAATAAATCTTTCTTTAATTTTATATTGCTCACAATATTTAGAAACAAATTGGAATTACATCAAGAGAATACCAGCTACTGTTGAATAACCGAACTATTGCTCTTTGCTCCCATTATCTAGGCGGTTTCTTTTCCAAGTAAAGCCTTAGTTTTGTCAGTAATTGTTTTTCCATCAAGACATCATGTTTCTATAACTTCAGAATCATCTATTCACCTACTTTTTTACAGGCTAGAATTCTTCAGATTTTTGGTGATACTTTCAGAAGAAAGCTACTCAGCAAATATTGGCGTAAAGCAAATTTAAAAGCATTAAAAAACATTAGTCTTGCATAGAGGCAAGTATAAGACAGCAAGTCAAGTTATAGCTGTTAAAGAAACCGAAATATAAACAAACAGAATCTATGAAAAAATCCTAAAAAAAAAGGAAAATATTAAAATACTAACCATGATTTATTTCGTTTTCTTCTTCATCCATTGGATTGATATGTGTTCTAGGCCAATACTCCAAAAGTGCCTGTAGCAGAAGCCCTCCAAGGTTTACTGTCAAGACATAGCGAGGTAGAAGTTCAGTTACATAAAACCCACTGGCATCATAATATTCTATATTTGATCCACAGCTGAAAACTTTCCCAAAAGTATGAGTAGTTCTGTTCCAAACTAAACTATTAATGGGCATATAAATATGCTCATCACAGAGCTATAAGTTACAATTTTTCAGAAAAAGCTGATCTTAAAATCAGTACTGTTGGATCACTCACATACTGTAACATTAGATTAGGTAATAATTCCAAGTTTAGGAATATTTCTTTTTTTCCTTTTGCTTCTTGAAGGTTTTAAACCAAGTTAAATAGAGAACCTGAATATGACTGAAATGTTTCAGAAAAAAAGTAAACATTCTTTTTGGAGAATTCCCTGCAGAATTTAGTTTCAAGGAAATAACCCCTAAAATCCAACCAGCTACTGGTGTATGTGGCACAAGAAGACTTTCAAACATAAATATTGGAATTTATTCTGCTTTTTTGTCTCAATAAAACACTAATATTAGTTAAAACTTACATTTTGGATCGGAACCATCTGGACTGCTAAATCCAGCATCCTTTGCTGAAACCCAGGCTGCAAAACAGTCACTTTCATCCAAAGTAATTGTTAACATCTGTTGGAAAAAGACCACCAAGAAAAGGAATGCAATAGTTGTTTTGTATTAAACAAGTCTATAAATTTACTTTGTTCATACTTAACTGGGAATATAAGCCAAAGAATTTCTAAATGCATGATAGCACACCTTCTTTGCCAAACTGTATTAATTCATATTTAGTATTGGTGGGTTTAAACTGACCATACCATGAGAAAAAAAAAATAAATGTTTTTCAGATTATTGAGAACGGACGTAAAATTTGCTGATTTGTTTCAGCAATAAATCTAACCCATCAGATAAATGATGATCATTCTTCAAAACCTATAATACAATAAAAACTTCATGAACAAACAGTATATGAAAATATATGAAGTATGACATTAGAAGTTGTATCTCACCCCAGTTTTCAAGTCTACTGAGAACCAGTTTGGCACATACACCATTTTAAATCTCTTCTTAATTTCTTCTTCAAAGTCTACTTTCCCAAGGTCTTCAACTTTACATGCCTATACAACAAAAAGAAGACATAAGTTTTAAAATTCTGAGTACTGAGTCATAGTAACACCTCAAATCTTTTTTGACTTTCATATACACTCAGAATAATTAAAACTTACTATTTCTCCATGAGTACTGTTGACCAGAAACACACAAGTTAAAGGTTCAAATTCTTCTGAAGAAACTGAACAAAAGTTTAGGTGGTAAGTAAATTTTATTTATTATTTATTTCTGAGGTAGTGGCATCAAGCACGTGGAGAGGTATGGAAGTATTACTTCACACTAATAAAAAGCACTTTCCCTATCGCTTAGCAGACAGTTGTCTTCTAGTGCCCTCTGCCACTCTTCTCCCCATCAATAGCAATATTTCAGCACAATTCTCCAACAACAATATTTATTGCAAGTCTAGCAGTTCAGCTCCTGCAACAGGAACAGAAGTGAGTGAATTTGTGTGCTGATTCTTTTTTCCTGTTAAAGCTTATCTGTTTTATTTTATGCTTTTATTTTTAAAGTTCCTCAAGTAATTCTGTTAACATCCCAATTCTTGGAATCCACTTGCAGAGTCAACCTGAAACCTGAAACACATGCTTTGAGCAAACTAAGGATTGTAACCTTGCAAGAGTTATTTCTTCAAAACCCAGGAAAAGTTACAGGAAGCAAAGTCTGAGGGTGTAGCTACAGGTAAAAAACCCTCTCTCTCTTCTTCCAGCATTCTCCATAACGCATCTCAGCTTTAGACTGCAGTGACCATACACATAAGATGACTCTTTGACCTGGTGAGTAAGTCCATCTCTACGGTGAATAAGTATTTAAACATATCTAAGAGACACTTCTAAAACCCCTACCAACAAAAGAGAAAAACGAATTGAATGAAGGTACAAACTAACATTAACATTTGTCTTTGGTCCTGAGATCTAATACTGTACTTAAATATACACCAACTGTAAATAAAAGAAAGAAAAGCTATTCACTTTTCCACAGAAGATAATTTTTAGTACAAATTTACATTCTCTAACTTAACTCCTTTCTTACTTCAATCAGCAACTCAGTAAGTAAGGGCATGCTTTACTTCATTTCTGAATCTTGGCTGGAGCACTGCATATTTCAAGACGAAGAAAAGATTTTGAATTTCAAAATGGATTTTGCAAGAGAAGAAATTGCTGACCATCTCGCTCGCTAATACAGGATTCCAGTCATTTGTCTCTGCACTCTTCTCCCTCTCCTCTGACCAATTATTGGGTAAAGCAAGATAAAGACATGCCAAGCCAAGTCTCTCCTCACAGGAACAACACAAGGTGGGATCCGTGCCTCCATCTGCTAGCTCTCCTTCCAGTCCTGCCTCCCTTTGCTTTTTTTGCCAGCGATGAGTTCTTACTCCCAGACTGCTCACAGACTCCCAGTCAGCACACACGTGTGGGATCCATGGGTTTGCAGCAGGACCTGAAGCACAGGTTTCCCTTTTGCAGCCTAAGCTTTTTTATGCTATTCCAATACCACGCTGGGCAGACAGGCCCAGGAGCCTCCAGGAGCCCTCTTCAAAAAAAAAAAAACCAAACAAAAATCCCACAACCCAATCCAAACCAACATTACTATTTTCAGGACAGAATTCAAGGGTCTGAATTTCTGATGCGTGAAAATGTCACTACCCAGCCTCACGTCAGGCAAAGGCACACAAAAGCTCAGAAATGCCCCTCTCCTTCCAAAATTAATCTTTGCACTATGTTTCAGGACAGAAAGATGACTTACTTTCTACCATAGGACTAAAAAATACATGTAAAAAAAGGTACAAAATAATTAATCATCCAATAGTAAATCTTTAATCCAAAATTATGTACTTACCTTCAAGACATCCCAGTACGCCACATTATTATTTGTGTCTTTGGTTAATATGTGCCTCTTGTCGTTAAGAATGTGGCACTGAATAATACTAGCACCCCCTAGCAAATAAACAAGAATTAAAGTCACTACAGGGATTTTTCTAATATTACACTAAATTAAAACCGTGTAACACACATGTGTGATTGTTCTTTGGTTTCACTATTTGATGTAAGACTCAAATATCACTAACACTAGATAGATGATAACCACATTGTCTTTGTTTTGGTCAAAATCATAGTTATCAAGTACCTAAAAACTTGAGCCAGTCTTAAAGATGTATCATTTCTGCTAAAGATAACAGATTTTATAAGGTACTCTGGAAAACAGCTGTTTACCTTTTATAACTTGGTCAGGCTGTGTACACAGGGGTGGTATAGGATTGGTACAATCATTATCATAATCTCCAGATGCTCTAAAATTATGAATTCCCTTCAAAGTCTAAGGAAAGAAACAAATTGATGACACATTCATAACAATCTATAAACTTTGCTTTTTATCTGTGAGCAGCAACTGCCAGTCATGCTGATATTTTGAAGTTAACCATCCAGTTCTGACTAAGATAATTTATATCTAAAAGCAGCATAAATAGATAAAGTAATTCAAAACTTAACATCATTTGATCAATTTCTGTATTAGTATCTTATAATTTTTTTTGAAAGTTTACAGATTGTAGCAAGTCACAGTCAAATTGCAAGTAACAGCCCAACAGTTCCCCCATCAAGACTGCAGACCCCAAGGCTACTTAATTGAATTTAGAGAGTGTAAAATATATCACTTACCCACTTACTCACAGAGGATTTAGTCGTTGCAACCCAAAGTGCTGGAGGAGGGTCAGCTGATCTATCAAGTTCCATCTAAATAATGAAACCACAGATATTTTCATGCACACTTAACTTAATTTTCCTTTATTTTTTTTTGTGTGTGTATAGACCTGCTCCCTTACTTGGATGTATGTCAGAAACAGTAATACTTTCAGTTTACCAAAGAAATATGAAATTAAATAAAAGATAACTAAGCTACGATTTTTGAAACTCCAGAGAATATGTCTCAAATATTTAGCAAATAAATTCTGGACATGGACAATAGTAGATGCAATGTGTCTAAAGAGCCAGTATTCAAAGCTGCAAATACTTCACATGGCTAAAGCCAGCATATAAGACATTCTGTAATTAAAAACCAGAATGTTGTATGTTTCGCTCCACTGGTACATTCCTTGGACAATAACGAATCATCGTAGCAAAGATACTAGAGACCCCTTCTGATCTTTGTACAACTGACCATGGCTTTCATTTTCCAGTTTGAACTGAAATTTCTCAGATTCTGACTTTTTCAAAACTAAATCAATATATCCATGGATTTATCTGAACATATTAAATCAAAAGAGTTCACCCACAATGAAAGCCACTCTGCTTATATACTGGTATCTGTTTCAGTTGGACACTCCTCATACACCTACATGTTCCCAGGTCATAAATATTGCTGCTAAGAAACATACAATTTTGTCTAAAGCCTTGGCAATGCCGGCTTAGTTTCTTAAAATGGTACTACAGTCTGGTAAAAAAATTGTAATGTCTGAAGCATTTTCAATTTCCGTTATATTCAAATTTGCTCATTCTAAGTAGCTGCCAGGTGTTTATCTTCTTCAGACAATTGAGTTTATTTAGGAGACAAACCCAATATACTGAAGATGTGGTGTAGTAAATACTTGTTACTCATTATGTGTTCTTCTATCAACTTATACCTCAAATCACTATTTCAGTAGACAACATGCAATACAATTACACTTCTATACTTTGAGGGTGACAAAGCACCAGTACAGGTTGACCAGAGAGGTTGCAAAGTCTCCAACCTTGGAGATATTCAAAAGCTGTCCATACATGGTCTTGAGCAACCAGCTCTAGGTGGTCCTGCTTGAGCAGGGGAGTTGGACCAGATGACCTCCAGAGATCATTTCCAACCTCAACTATTCTGTGATTAAGAATAGTTACTCAATTACCTTAAGAACGGGTGCCTTTTCTTCACAGATAAGCACACGGATATCAGGATTTCGTAAATCTGTACAATAAATCTTCCTGTCTCTTCCTCCTGAATAAACATGAGTGAAGGCTTCATTGACCTGCAGAGCCCAAACACCTTCATCGTGGACTCGGTATGTGGCTATACATCTCTGCTGCCCAAGGGACCACAGGCGGATAGTCCCATCAGAGCTGCCTGAAAGACACTGAGCAACAACCATCATACTTAAATCAAGCAGGTATTTAAGTCTTTCAAAATATTTTTTTCCATAAAGAGCTTTCATAATTGTTATGGTTATATTTTTCCATTAAGACAGTGCTGAACAGAGACTGGCAGTTAACAACTCTACTCATAAGTTCCAGACCTTTCATGTAAATCACCCCCTCCATACCTAGATGGACCTATAATAAAACACAGCTTTCACCCACCAGCCTCCCCTCCTTAATCACTAAATATCTATGGAATACTTGTTAAGCTACCTTCTGTAATCTATAATATAAAATTTTATATTTAAAAAGACTAATGACATTTCTGCTTTCTATAAAACAGCTTTGTCTCACATTAAAGCACATACCTGGGTGCCATCTCTGTTCAACAACAGAGCTTTCACATTGTCTGTGTGCCCTTTGAGTTTCATTAGTTTTGCACAAGTTCTTGGATCCCACACCCTCAGAACCTACAAAAACAGACATCAGATAACTGGCATTAACATCATTCTTCCCACTAATGCATTTTTTTTATGGAAAATTAAAGTATTTTCAAATAAACTGACTCTTATTTCAAACACACAGATACCCATCACCATAAACATTCATTAGAGCAAGATAGACTTAACTAGATCTCATGCACTTCAAATAATCAGATGTGATTTTCTTAATTTTAGTTTTATTTGTTCTGGCTTTTTCTGTTTTCTTAAGAAATTAAAGAATGGAAGTGACTGGAAACAGGATAGTGTGATAAAAAAAAACCCAACAACTTGCAGCAGACTTTAGGGTGTTTCACCTTCCTTCACAAGAAAGAGGCTTGGGAAGACCTGAACTTCATTAGCTAACCTCCTTTCCCAGCTCCTGCAGGAGTCTTACAAACTGCTGGCACCACTTCTTTCTTACCTATGGCAATTAATTCATTTTTTATAATCAGCTGAGTAATGTGCCCCCAAAATCAGAGCTCTTGTGGTGAAATGTAATTATCTCTGACAGAGAGGGTTACACAAGATGATCGGATTGTCTCTTCTGTGTATGAAAGCAATATGGATATATACACATCTTCAGATTGAAACAGGTATTTGTATCCTACACTTAAGCTCTCTGCTTCAAAAAAACAAGTGTCTACCCTCACTATTAAAAACAAAGCTGCTACAGAAATGACATTGAAAATTAATAAAATTGTCTCTTTATACTAAACTCTAAACTGAAGTGGAATGAGCCTTACCAGATTTTTGCTTACCTTTTCAGTGGACCCTGATACAATAACTGTTCCCATCTGATTCATTGCGAGGCTGTAGATGGAGTCTTTGTTCCCACTCAGGGAAGAAGCTATTTCAAAACAAAATTTACATTTTCATTTTAATGCTGTCATTTGAAAAACATATTCACTCAAAACCGGTATTTTAAGGTATTCTAATACCTTTGGTCCATTAAAATAGTGCCACTCTACCTAGAATATAGAACGACTTTTAAAAAAAGAAACACTATAGATAGCATAGTGCTAGGAAAACTCCACCCCAATTCTTAATCTATTGCTTTATAAAAACAAAGTACCCCTCAGCCTTACGTTCATTACAATCCTGGTGCCCTTTTGGCACTGCAAGTCAGTACCAGGACCATCAAGGTACTCCAGCTCTTCTCAACTGCCTTATTAGAGAATGATATTTCTGTTTGATCTGATAATACATAGCATTTGGATTTAAGCGCAGGGATTTTATTCCAAGCCAAGTAGCAGCAAAATCCTACATTATATATTAAAAGCTCTTCTTGTAGCTCAGCAGAGATACATAACTGAAGTTACACTGCAGTGTTGAAACATGTTACTTGGGTGCGGATGCTATCTCCATGTTTGGGAAAACCATATGGCAACTCCCCACCATCACACCTACCATCCGAGTTGACGAATTTTGTACCATCCAGCCTAACCTACTTTTGGACAAATTAAAGTACCAATTGCTCAACTGGGAAAAGCACAGACACAGCAAATGAAAATCATCTATTCAGAGAGCACCATTAGGCACTTCATCAAGCCTCAAAACCATACAATCACTAAGCCAAAAAGGCTGAGAACAGCAACACACCATGTTGCCAGCAAAAATGTGACACTTTATATAACAATTTATGTATATTATGGAAATAAGATTTGAACACACTATTTGTGACCCAGTATCATACATTTTGTCACAGTGGAACAATTACACAGCTTTACTTCAGGGTCATCTTAACCGCTACCTATAGCTATCCAAATGTGAAATTTCAAATGAAATCTATTATTTGTAACCGTAATAAAGTGACAGTTTTCCACTGTCCCCAGAGAATAGTTGAAGGCAAAAAACAGAATTGAAAGCTCTTGAAGGTTAGCACACTGTTCAGCAGTCATCATCCTTTATGAAAAGATAACGTAGAGTTACCAGAAGCTGGACATCAGGAATGGAAAAGAGACTCTTAAGTGTACAGAAGCAAAATTTATGCCAGAACAAAAGCAAAGATCAACTCCACCCTCTTCTGGAAGGGACTACCTCTCAAAAGCAAAATCTCTCCACTTAATTTAAGTTATGGCTATGCTGACTGAGAGATGTTTTAAAAAGAGGCTCCCTTTTAATACTGGCTTACACACATTGCTTCTCTGTAATCAGACAGGAAATTAATGCACAAGAACAATCTTCATTGGCACTCTGAAAAAAATCCTGTTTGAAAGGACTGAGGAAAATCAGCTTCTTTAAGGACATATACTGTTGGGTTTTTTTCCAACAGAAACACTGTTAGGTAGGAGCACTTGAAAGAAAAACAACTCCCTTGCTTCTCTTTCCTCCCCCTTATGAAGCATTACTGTTCTAACTCTAGAAATGCAAATTTATTTCTGTCATAAGAGGTAATGCCTCCGCTTCCGTTTGATCTTGGGCTCAAAACAAGTATCAGCTCCACAGCACACCACGTACTGAGGGTACTCAGTATCACTCAAATCATTTAGGTTCTGTATCACTGTCATGGTGTCCAGAAATCCTTCCCCTGCTTCCCAACAGTTTTCCTGCGAGCCAGCAAATAAATTCTTCCTTCAAAAAAATCCTTGTTTGACAAAAAGATAGTATAACTTACAGCTATCAGCCAAGTTTAGTGATAAAATAATTCTACTTTCAGTGAAAGAAAACTTCTGGGAAATGTAAGGTAAACCTATTAGTTATGTGCAGTCACCGGCGTCCCAATGCTATTCTGCAATCCAACACAGCTCACTAGAGGCCATCCCTCTTCCAAAGGCTACACAGACTTGTCAGCATAAGGCTACATGTGAATTAAAAGGTCCTGCAGGCACAACAAATACAAAACTGACAGCTCTGCCCACCAAATGCACCCTTCATTTGAGAAGACCCACAAAATTAAGAAACCTTTCAGAATTAGCCAAAACAGTAAGTCAAAAAAAACCACACCAAAACAACTATATGCCTGCCTCTTATTTACAGAATCATGTATTCCTGAAGTTTCTTAGAAGTCTGTTGTGCCAATTCAAATTTTAGTTTTGCAGATTTTTCCTCAGTTATTCCCAACCTAGGAATAAGGAAGAAAGTAGTCTTATTTAGAAAATTCAAGTGTGGCAGCATAGCGAGATGGTATGTTCTTTCCCAATCCATCTGAGACTCTGCTACTGTTTAAACATGTATCAAACACTAAGGATAAAATGAAAGACGTCAGTCACTTTGTAAGGGGGGTGGAAAAATACTGTTTAAGCAGCAAAACACCCTGTGGTCAAACTAAACCTCTTTCCGAAAAAAAAAAAAATATTGTAAAATAGCTAATACAAACCAGGATGCTGATGATCCAGATTTACATTATTCACTCGAACAATTAAATCTATCTAAACTCAAAGGCTGTTGTTGTACTTCCCAGATGAGAAACTTAACTAGTTCTCTCCTGACTATTCTGGGAAAAGTATGTTGGAATTGCTCTGTGAGGAAAAATCTCATCATTTAATATAATGTCTTCATCGGGATAGAGTAGCGCGACACACAGGATGATGACACTAAGGGTTAACTCAGATAAGTAGAATCTACAGAGTTTCCCCTTGTGTTCTAGTATCTCACTAGTGAGTCAGATCTCACCAATAATGTAATTAGTGCTTAGTATTACTTCACACTTTTAAAATCTAAATTTATCTAGTAACTTTATTCTTCTGACAGATTTGATAAATGTACCAAGTTGTGTTTTAGGAGCTGTACCACCCTTTTTGCAGCATCTATATAAACAACACAACCCTCAAAAAACAACCAAATTATAACACACAGAAAATGCACTAACAAATAACCTAAGGGAAAATTTCTGTAACGGGTTAGCTGAGGAACAGAAAGCTTCTGAAACTAAAGCTCTATCAAGCTTCAGAGAATACCAGCACATTACATTTCAGGAGAAAACCTTCAAAGAGACCTGTCCTCTATTCTAAATGCCGTGACTGTCGGCTGCTCTAGATTTTCAGCTATTACATAATGCAACAAATGGACCAAGTACGGACTAAAGCCACTTCAAAATTTCTTGCACATTTTTTATTTACACAGAAACCAGTACCCATCATCTTCAATGGATCTCAGATTATGCTATTCAATAAAACGCACCATATTTGCCTCCCCTCCCAGGGTACCTACTTGTTACGGTGTTATTTGAGGCAGTCAGTGCTGTTAGAGTATTTACATCCCAGAGGAATATCTGTCTGTCCAGCCCGGCAGATGCTACCAGTTCTTTATCTTTCGCATATGCTAAGGCTTTCACATAATCCTACAATAAAGTAAATATAACAACATGAATCAGCAACATTATCCATTTGAAGTCTACATCTTAATATTTGAACGATTGTCAGCGATAACATGCAGTATTTACAGATAACGTTTTTCACCTTGTGTGTCCTTAGTGTTGACATGCAAAATCCCTTATGTGCATTCCACACTTTGACAGTAGTATCTGAAGAAGCAGATATCACTGAAGTAGAAAGAATAAAGAGTAAAATTTAATGGCTTATGTATTACTTCAGAGCATATTCATACTACTCATTCATTTTCTTTTCAAAAAGACTAAAAGAATCACATTTAAACACATATACATTTTTTGGTGAAACACCTGTTTACATTATTTACCAAATTTACAATACACGTCACAGAAATTCATTTTACTTGCTAAAAAAGATAGAAAATAATTAAAGCAGTAGATAATATAATTTTATATACAATTTCTGAACACTATAGTTTTCAAGCATTTCAGTACTTACATGTTTTACCATTACAGCAGAGCACAATATCATTTACCCAGTCTGTGTGGTGTTCCATAGATGCTATATAAGGGTCTTGCTGCAAATTAAGAAAAAAGTTTTTAAGATCTCTTCACAAATGTAAAAGATTGTGACTATCAGATGCTGTCGTAACATTTTCTTCAACTTTCAAATAGACCAAAAGTTGCCTGAGGTAGAATCACTTGAAGTCACTATTCCAGAACTTTTTTGTGAAAGAACTATACAGCTATGTAAGGTACCACAGATTGGTTTTCAATGGAATTCCTCTACCTTTTAAACTCACAGTCTCATTTTGTATGTTATTTCACTGTAAAGTGTTTGGGTTTGTATCACACACAAACTTATAACCAAACCAAGAGGGACCACCAAGCTAATGTTATTTCTGCATATATGGAATTGGACTTGTTCTGCTGTGAAGAGGAACAGAACAACCAAAGCACAACACAAGAATCTCTCAGGATCTCTCCAAGTCAGAAACATCATGAAGTTTTACACTCTGCACCTTTCACATGGAAGCCTTGGTTTCCAGTAATCTGCTTGTGTTATAAAAACTGGCTTTTTTTTTTTTTTTTTTTTTCAGTGGGATCCATACACTAATATACTCCGGGGGCCACCCACCTGGAAAGTAGCTTGTCAGAAAAGGACCTGGGCGTTCTGGTGGACACCAAGATGAACATGAGTCAGTAATGTTCCCTTGCGACAAAAAGTGAATGGTATCCTGAGCAGCATCAGGCAGAGCATACCACCAGCTTGAGGGACGCGACCCCTCTGCTCAGTACTAGTTAGGTCACACGTGAAACACAAAGTCCAGAACTGGACTCCCCAGTATAAGGGACACATGGACATACTGGAGAGAGTCCAGTGCAGGGCCATGAAAACAATGAAGGGACTGGAGCACCTCCCCTATAAGAAACGGCTGAGAAGGCTAGGACTGTTGGAGAAGAAGTGGTTTTGGGGGGGCTGCTCATGAATGTATATACACACCTGAGGGGAAAGTGTGAGAAAGGGAAAGCCAGGCTCTTTCCAGGGGTGTCCAGTGGCAAGAACAGAGTCCACGGGCACAAACTGAGACACGGGAGAATCCCTCTGAACATCAGAAAACACTTTTCTACTGTAAGGGTGACAAAGCACTGGCACAGGTTGCCCAATGACGTTGTAGAGTCTCCATCCTTGGAAATATTCAAAAGTTGTCTGGACATAGTCCTGGGTAACGCGGTGGCCCTGCTTGAGCAAGGGGGCTGGACCAGATGACCTCCAAGAGGTCCCTTCCAACCTCAACTACCCTGTGATTATTAATTTACACTCCTTCACACAACATAGTCTTTTAATAAACTTGTAGTTATTAAATACAATTGTGAAAGTAAACAGACCAAGAGTCTGATCAATACTTGCTTTTTTCCTTCAAAGATAACAAAGGGGAGATGACTTAAGATTCTCCCAAAATCTCATACTATAGAAAATGCTCACTGACCAAAGTAAACAATCCATCATAATGTACATTCATAACTAACAGAAGATACACAATTCTAGTGACTGTATATATGTCTCCTTTATCACTGGAAATAGTATAATTCTATATTTAACTTTTTTTTTTCCTCTCAGCTGTGACTAGTTCTTTGGAGAATAAGCCCAAACATAGGTTTGTAAAATCCCACATATTTAGTTACAATAGAAGCAATATCAAAATGGTTCTCCTATCATAATAATTGGCAGATTTAAAAAAAAAAAAGGAGCATCAGATGTATACTTGTAAGCATCTTACTAGCATGATAACTTGGAAAAATGAAGGTTTAGACATAAGAATCCTCTCCCGACTTACCTTGTGCTGATTGACACTCCATATCCTTATAATAGAGTCTCGGCCTGCTGTGAAGAGTCTATTTAACGCTGGATCCAGCTGAAGTGCATTTACCCCATTTCGGTTATACTTCTCCACTTCGTCTCTAATCACATAGGAGACCTGAAATACATTTACATAAATCCAATTATGGTATTAAGATATTGGCTTGCCAAAATGCTACCATCTCATTTCATTTTTGTGAGATTCTCAGGTAGAAAATATCAAGAGCTTTACAAGCATTAAATAAGTCTGTCACTTTAAGAGTTATTAACACCACCTCAGCAACTCCACCCTCCAGCCTCAAAAAGGGGAAGAATCATACAGAGGATGTCAGCAGCACTAGAACTGGAGCCCAAAGGATTATTTAATCATTACAACTCAAGCATAGACCCAGAGGATCCTTAGTTCAATTCCCTGCTCTGCACACATATTCTGGGTGATCCCAGGCAACACACTGAGTTTGTGTCTCAGTTCTAAGTAAGTTTCATTGTTTCTGTCTGGGATGACAGCATTTCCCAGGCTCACAAGGGAGGATATGGTCACTAAGGATTACAAAGCACTGAACGACTGCAGATACAAATTCTAGCTATTTCAGCTGTCGCTATTATTTTAAACCATTTTTTTAAAAGAACTACCTACTTTCTAATATAATAAGCAGTACAAATATTTACTGCTATTTGAGATAAATTACTCCTTTAGTTTCTCCCCTGTATTTGACAGTACTGTGTGTATAGGTTATTTCATTGCTTTGTTCAGAAACACTAAGAGGTGATTTAGAGAGACATACTGCAAAGGCTACAGCACTCTCCATTTTTACGTTCAATAAAGATGATTATAAGGCTCTGCAGTTTCTTCAGTTGCCCCATTGGCACTGTGCTGCATCTCTCCTGATCACAGCGTTTACACGGGGTTTATGCATTACTCTGAGGAAAGCCCTCACACATAAAGGAGGGGATGCCGACAGCTACGTTCCTTCCCAGATTCTGTAAAATTTAATCAGAACAGCATGGTAAAATTTTGGCTTGGTATAATCCAATCTGCCCACAGAAGGACTCATTTGGGTACATAAGTACCAGTGTTTTGAAAATGCTTTCAAGGAGTAGTCTTAGGCTAGAGATCTGAAAGTAATTTTTCACTCCAATAACTCCATTATAGTAGTATAAAGAAAATGTTTTCCAGATCAGATCTCAGTTACACAAAATAAAACCAACACATTAAACAAAATGTTCACTGGTATTTATCACTGAAGAAACATTTTCCAGCATCTCAGATTCTATACCACAAAAAGTCCATTTGGTGAATGTGGGCAACACCTCAGCTGAACTACCCTGTCCCAGCATAGCATGGTAAGAAAACTGATGCTTCTAGAAAGCACACATCCAGTCCCATTCTCTGTGTTAGAAATGGCTGCAACAGCTCTACAGTCCAACACCGGACGATCAAAATTAAGAGCCCTCTGAATCCTTCTGTCCTAATACTCTCCATTACCATCCCACAAGCCCACTTACTACATCTATTACGTTATGCCCCAATGCTCCTAAAGCACTTCTTGCTCACAGTCTTTGATAACCACTCACAGTCGTTGTAAAGTCACAGCTCTTCCTCCCAGTTTCAGACTGTGCCCTAATTTCCAACACTCTCTGCTTCTCTCATCCATTCCAGACACACCCATAATATTCTTGCTATTTGTGCTCAAGTTTCCACCTACACACAGCTTCAGAGTCATTACTGAGAGAAGACACCATAAATCACGCAGAATAGTGTTATGTTAAAACACTTCAAATATTTTCTTTTCTTTTTGTTTAATACAGACAGCAAGATGTATGTGCGACTCCCCACCTGGGCTTAATAATCTACATCACTACAAGACCCACACAGACTATTTGAGTAAAAGAATGATGGAAACAAAGTCAAGGTCTAATGTGATATAAAACATAAAGCAAAGGGATTGCCATTAAATTTGCACTGATTTCAAACTCTTTGAATAAAGCCAATAAAATTATTCAGTTAAAAATACTAAGTGTGAACAGGTAAGACACATATTAAAGTATTTCAAAACCTACAAGTCAGTAGATCAAATTGATGTTAGTTACTATGGAGAACAATCTCTTCAGGAAATAGTGTCAGACACAAGATCAGCAGGGGTCCTGCTCTTGCTTCTCCAAGCCAATACCATGACATTTTTTGACAAATCCTCAATTTTTGCATTTGTTGTTCTTCTGTCAGACACCTCGCATATTTGTTATATTTTCAAGTATAATATAAAGTTCTTTATTCCATTAATAAAAAAGTCAAACTATGTTAGTCACCCAAGCATTTTAAGGAGCTTTTTGCTTGTACTATTGTTACTTTCTTAATTTACATGAGTTCAAGAAAAGAGCAGCCATAAATAGCTATCTTGAAAATGAAAAAAAGCAAATAATGATTCAGTCTAGTAAATAAGGTACTTTTCATATATGATCAATACTTTAACAGGACTGTGGAAATTGAGACTTGTATTTCTATGTTAATCTTGACAATCCGCTCTTGCAAACCAGTCATTGAGACTGAAATAGACATTTTATATATTAAAAAAACTAGAACAAGACACACAGAATTGCAGCTGAACTAAAAGTAACCTCACAAGATATTTGCTGTACACCGCGTAGAGCCTCTTACAAAGAGAAAAGTAAGATCAGAAGCACCCAGGGTTGTATTAAAATACACTAATTATATATTAATACAGAGGGACAAATAAAAGGCATGTGGTCCGCCATTATATTTTTATTTTTGGGAAAAAAGGCCAGAAAGTTTTTTGTTTGTTTTTTAAATTTGAGTTCCACTGAGTATAGAAATATAAGAACTCTGAGTAAATATAGTAAGTATACATACAAATACAAAAATATAAACCATGTGTATACATATCTAAACAAAGTAAAAGCAACAGGCTTTTGCCTGAGAAGAAACTGCTGTGATAAAATTCAACTCTGACCCATGGCCTAAACATCTTTATCGCTGCAGATAAGGTACTGGTTCTGCCTGGAGAGGACTGTGTAGGCCATCAGGAAGTTACGACTCTGAGGACAAAGTGGCTTTCGCTTCAACCAGGCAGGCTGAGAGCACGTTACTACTTCATTCACTGGGTCAATTCCCAAAGTCAGCTGCAAACCATAAAGCTAATGATGACTACAATATAGACCATAGTTGTTTTATTGCCATGATAATCTGGAAGGGGCAAGATTTGTGGGATATAAAGTATTTTAATAATGTCGAGACCTTTTACATTTATGCTGCTGTAGCTTTTATAAACTATAACAAATAAGAACCTTTCACTGCAGCAGTGCACAAACATTACAAGGCAAAAATTACAAAAATTACAAAATTTTCATTATAAGGAATTTATGGGATTCAGTACCCTAAATGGATCAAGATTAATCATTTTAATGACTATGTAAGAGCTCCAGAGATAAAGCTACTGTCAACAGATACATTTCAGCACACAAAGCCAAGTGAATTTCTTACATGATGTGTCTCCTTCGTGGATGAGTGCATCAGCTGATCCGAAATCTTGTTATCCTTGTTATACTGCATATCTTGTAACAGATTTTGTCTTAATAGATGGGTAGAATCTGCTTTTAAAAATACCCCCACACCTTCATAGTAGAGCAAACAGTGAACAGCCGAGCTCTTATGGCACTCATTCCTTCTTTGTAAGCACAGAAAAAATTATAAGACACAAATTTTATTGTGAATAATTCAAAACCTGGTATTTTTCAAAATCACTGAAGGATTCCGTGACATCGGACATGAATTGCATCAAAAAAATGGAAGGAGCAGCAGTCAACCTTCAAGAAAAAATAAAATTCTATTGTCTTAATAGTTCAATAGGGCAGATGTGCCCCTTAAAAGAACTTTTTAAATTAAAAATTCAAATATCAGTGTGCTTTTATCAGGCACTTCAGGCCCTAGAATAAAAGTAATGGAAGGCGTTAAGAAGTTCATTTTATCCTTTTACAATGATAAATCAACAAGTATTTTGCTATTTGTTTGTTTAAGTATTACATATATAACAACTATGTAAAAGTATTTAGAGATTATATTTATTATATATAAGAGTATCTATGATATCTAATAAATTATAGCATACAAAATCTAGTGCTGTTTTAATAAATGGTACAATGAAAAAAATCAATAGCTGAAATATTTTCTAAATGTAAAGGTTTGTTTCTACTTGCTGTCATAATGCAGTATTAGTGCAAAAATATGACAACATCAATGCAAAAAGATCTTCTGGTTCTGCACAAGACTTAAAGACAAAAAGGATTTAAAATTCATTCAATAATTTTATAAGAAAGAGGCTGATCCAAATCACTTATGGCAAAATTCTCATGTTCTGTCAATAGGTTTGGAGCACTGGGGTGAATTTATTCTTGCCAGGTAGCAAGTTTGCGACAGCGGTTCCAGTGCAGCCCCTCGAGGGCAGCTACTTTAAGCCACCTGCTTAATTTATCTCGGCTTAATTCACAGGAACATATCTGAAAGCTACAGCATATGGCTGACTGTTTTTCATCACCCAGCAGGGTGTGACACACCTCTGCATCCCTATTCCCTTCCCTAAGCTGACAACCTCACTACTGCAGCCTTCAGACATGCACAACTGAGCTTAAGAAACACGGATACTCTGCCACTGGACATTTTAAATGCCTGATTTACATTTAAGTAATTAAACTTACCTTTTTTTAATGCACAGAATTTATTTTGAGGCCTAAAAAAATCTATTCTGATTCACCCCTTAGAAACATACAATTATATGCAGAAGTATCCTAAACTGACTTTTTTGGATGGTTACCAGTAAAATGGGTGCATCCAAGATAATAATAGCTCCAATTTCCATAAACTTCAACCAGCACTCCTGAAGTGTAAGGAGTCAAGTTCCTCCATGTCCAAGAAGTATTTTTTTCAAAAAGCTTCTTCCCCTAGCCTCACAGGTTTGGGAAAAATTTCTTCCCCTGCTTCCCTAAAACAGCTTGATATAGCAGAAACCAAAATGCTCAGCCATTGGGAAGGAAAACAAGTTATTAGTGGTTTTAACTTTCCATCAGTGGCCAATGGATACAACAGCCCCTTAGAATTCCATTACATGAACAAAATACCGTCTCTAACCAAGCAGGTGAAATAATAAAAGCGCAAGAAAATACCCAGCTTCTACTTGAGGCTTTATGCGTGCTTCTGATATAACCAAAGTTATTCTCTGCAGAACTTGACTTACAACGTCCTGGCTGAGACACATATCAGTGTAGAGTATATGACGTGGGGAAAAAAATAATCATGTAACACAGTGAAAGCAGAAAAGATATCATAAACTAGCATAAACCCACCTGGAAATACAAGGTTTTGAGTAAAGTAACATTTGGACAAGAAATTTAATAGTAAAAAAAGGAAACAATATACTCTTTGATGTACGTTGCTGTCAGGGAAATAATACTTCAGAAAGAAATAGGACTACATCAAAGGAATATCTAGTTACCATAAAATCCCTCTCCTTAGGAGAACAACCTGCAACAACTTGTTTATGGCACAGGCACTGAAGTTAATAAAGGAATACTATATTCTTTGTATTTTAAAGAATGTCTGAGGGTTTTTTGGTAGGGCAAGGGAATTCTTTATAGAGTATTGACTGAGTGCGTACTTCAACCATGAAAAACACTAAAGGCTACAAAGAAGTGCATGTTTCCTCTGTGTGATAAAATGCAAAAGATGTGTTCCAAAAACAAACCCGCCGCTGTTTGGAAGGCTTCTAGTGTCACTTCAGGCTTAATCAATATTTCATAGATCAGTTTGGGTTGGAAGGGACCTTTAAAGTCACCTAGTCCAACTCCCCTGCAATGAGCAGGAACATCTTCAACTAGATCAGGCTGCTCAGAACCGTGTCCAACCTGACCTCAAATTTTTCCAGGGATGGGATGTCCACCTCCTCTCTGGGCAACCTGGGTCAGTGTTTTACCACCCCCAGTGTAAAAAAATTTCTTCCTTAAATCTAGTCTGAATCTTACTTCTTGCACTTTAAAACCATTCATTAGCCATCATCCTATCACTACACTCTGGTAAAAAGTCCTTCCTCATCTTTCCTGTAGGCCTCCTTTAGGTATGTTATAAAGGCCATAATAAAGTCTCCCCAGAGCCTTCTCTTCTCCAGGCTGATCAACTCCAACTTGCTCAGCTTGTCCTCACAGGAGAGGTGCTCCAACCCTCAGATTATTTCGTTTGATGACAGTGGACAGATACAGCTGAAACTTTCAGTAGCCACTGAAGACAGGCAGCTTTACATACCAATAAAGCATTAAATCTTTTCCCCAGTGAAAGCTGTAAAAATGTTTGAAGTGCTGCTAGTATCACAAACAAGAACAAAAGAAGTTGAAGGCCATAATAAAACCTTTTTCATTACTTTTACTGTTAGAGAGTCTTGACTTTTTAAACACATTTCACTAATTACACTCTCCCACCAAGGCTACAACAATGTACTCATAGCTACATACGAGCCCACACCACTGGGTCTGATCATCTTTCAGGTGAATTGAGAAAGTTTACACCCACCAGACTGCCCAGACCACAGTCCTCCTTGAAGGAACACTGATCGGAGCTAGAAAGGGCTGATGGGCCGGGGTGGTTCAGCTCTGCCTCCTCCTGCCTGGGGAACCTGATGGTTTGGGAGCAAGCAGCACCTCTTCCCCCTTGGCCAGCTGAGGGCTGCCACTAGCCCCCTCCCCAGACATTAGTGGAGGTGGGGGAGCACCATTAGGGGGTAAAGGGATGTCTTCCCTTCATATAATCATACAACCATAGAATCGTCTAGGTTGGAAGAGACCTTTCAGATCATTGCCAAACCATGTCCCTCAGCATCACATCTACCCATCTTTTAAACAGCGACTCCACTGCTTCCCTTGGCAGCCTGTTCCAGTGCTCGATAAACCTTCCAGTGAAGGATTTTCTCCTAATATCCACCCTAAACTACCCCTGGCGCAACACGAGACCGTTTCATCTTCTTCTACCGCTTGTCCCTTAGGAGCAGAGCCCGACCCCTTCACCTCAGTCTCGCTGCGAAAGAGAAGGAGAGACCGCGTTGCCATAGAGACCCCCCAGTCCCTGTCCCTCTCCAGGCTGAACGCTGCCGCTGCCACAGCCCCTCAGAGCCAGGCAGCAGCATCCCGGAGGGGAGCCCTGCCTTGCCCCGGCACCCTCCCGCCGCTCGCCTCCACCCGCCCGCCGCCCGCTGACCCCGCCACCGCCCCTCTCCTGGGCCTCGCTCCGCCTCGCCGCTGCGACCCGTCTCCGTCCTCCTCCTCACCGCCCTCTTCCTCCTGCCGGGCCAGGCCGCACCATAGCCCGGTCACCCCCCTCGCCGGGCCCTGCCTCGCCCCTCACCTGCACTTTCCGCCGCCCCGCCGTGTTCTGCCGATGATGTGCCGCCATCTTGCATGTTGACACTCTGATGTCATTTCCGAGGAGGGCGAGTCGGGACCCCGGAAGTCCCGCCCCTCTCCCTTTTCTCCTCTCCCAGCCCGAGCCGCCGGGCGGGGCGGGGGCGGTCGCCGCAGGAGGCGTTGCTATGGGAACGGTCAGGGGCGGGGCCGGAGGAGTGGGCGGGGTCGGAGGAGTGGGCGGGGCCGGAGGAGTGGGCGGGGCCGGAGGAGTGGGCGGGGCTAGTGTTCCCGCACTGCCCTTGGACTCCGCCATTTTCTCCTTAGGGTGGGTTGTGAACAGCGTGGTTTTCTCACAGCCTCTTCCGCATTAAGGGCAGGGGATATCTCCTTGCCTGTGTTGCTGCTCACAGGATGTCTTTTTCTTTCCTTGTGGTGCTCCAGGGGCCGTGTTTTTCACCGGGGGGGTTGGTAAGACGAGGTCTTTTCTCCCCTCTGGAGAGCTCAGCTCAGTGCTGAGGTGTTTCAGTCAAGGCTGGTGCTGGCTGGTAGCTCTGAGGTGAGCCAGCTCAAAGCGTAAGGCAGGGTTAGAGTTTACGAAAGCCCTTTTAGTGCCCAGCTTCACTCACTTCTTTTTAAAGGTCTGTGGAGGTGGAGAAATACATAAAAGGGAGATCCTACCTTTCCCTTTGAGGCCGCCCCATGGGGTGAATTAGCAAAGAAATTAACTCCTTTCCCAGAGGTGCAGGGAAAATTGTATTATTTTGTCTAATGAAAAAAGGATTCCTGAAAACTTCTATATGGTGGTATAAAATTTAATACTGTTTTCCAGGGAAGGTGTCCCCCCCCCAACTCCCAGATACCTCTTTGTCAGTTTCACCATTAATGTTCAGCTTCAGCAGGAGTCGTATTCTTCCCTATGAAGTTGTGTGCTGGACTGTCTTATCGTCACACCCTTTTGTTACACCAGTTACTTCGTAACAGTAGAACAGTAAAGGTGCTAATAGTTATTGAAAAAAAAAATTACTGTCAGAGAAAAAGATGTGTAAAGAGATAAGGGAAAAAAAAATGCATCCTTGTTCGGTACTGGTTGCAACCATAAGTAGGAGACGTAATGGCCAATTACTTCTGCTAATTTAAACTTTGCTTATTTTGATACAGATCGTGTTTTCTAGCACTGCTGATTGCACAGTGTCCTCATCAAAATTGCAAGTGGAGGGTATGGCTCTTAAATGAGATCTGTCTTGACCAAAGACCTTACTGAACTGCAGTATTTCTACTATTTTAGCTTGTTACAAGCAGCGGGGAGCATATGGTTTAAGGTATCTCCTAAGACAAATGTAAAATGTGTTTATTTAATAAATTTCTTTTTTCTCTCAAAGATAAAATTAAGGCTTTTTTTGTTGTTGTTCAAAGTTTAGTTGTGTACTGACTTCAGGCTAATGGTAATTGACAAAGTGTTTCAGATGCTGTCATGCATAAAGTATGTAATTTTATTGGATTCTGGACTGGAGAAGATTGAGGCAGCGTGAAGTTTTCTCTCTAAGTAAATACGGAGTAAAGTGCCTTACTACATTTCATTATGCATTAGTCCATTAAGAGGTTGACGACTTCTTTTCATAACACTGTAATTTTCATGCATACTTTAAAGTAATTTCTTGCTTTGTCTTAAAGATATTGAAATTCTTATTTTTGTCTTATTCTTTGATAAAATAAAATACTAATTTCATTCATAAACCATAATCATTGTTTCATTATCTATGGATTATTTATTTAGTGAAGTTATTATTGTGTCTTCAAGGACAGTCATCATCTTTTGTACATTTGATTTTAAATTGAATTTGTTTATGGACAGAGAACCTCTGTTTTTCACATTTTTACACAATTTAGAATTGCTTTTCCTCTTTTTTTGTGCATCAAAGAACTTTCTGTGAATAGTCACTGCTATTAATATGTAAAATACAGTGCTTCATCAACCTTTCAGATCATCAATTCCTTATGTGAAGGAGAAAAAACCTGCAGTGATCCCTTTGTATCACAGAATCATTGTGGTTGGAAGGGATCTCTGGAGATCGCCTCATGTAACAAAGATCATATTTACTGAGGGCTGCTAAAATTCTGACTATTGTAACAGTGATTGTATGTTTATCACGCCTGAACTAAAGACAGTATTGCACAAAAAATATTGGCAGCAAGATGTTCTTTGTTATGCAGTAAATTTTTCAGCCTTTCATCGTGTTTGTGTTGTTTTAGCAAAATGGCAAGTTGATCTAGTTTATAATATTAGTTGTTTGTTTTTTGAACAGAAGGAACATGGTGTCAATATGAGTCTGGGGATTCTTTTCCAATTTCCATGAAAATCTGATCATCTTTGGCTAAATTGTTGATTTCTGAGAATGATAGAGTGGGCAAAGATCTGTTGAACCAGAAAGGAAGTGGTGGAGAACTGAGTAGGTCTCAGGAGTGAAGCCAGGATGTTGAGAAAAGGGGAGAGGTAAGAGTGGAAATGCACAGCGTTTCCTGGGTGAATAATCATTGTAATAAGTAAGAGTTTAAAGATGATATTTCCTTAATAATAGTAGGTTCAAGAATGCTGTGAAATTTCCCTGCTTCTGTCTGCTACTCCATTCCCTCTTTGTGAGGTTTGACAGCTACTTAATTCTAAGAGAATGTTAAAAAGGATTTTGAAATATGCTGTAAGAATTATTTAGAGCCTGAGAAGTATGATTTACGATATAAAGTTCAGATGGATTTTGTCTACAGAAGATGAAAGGAAACATGATAGCAGTTTTCAAATAATTAAGAAGAAATTTAAAATAAACTAATCTTTGTGTCCATGATGAGTGTAACAAGAAGTGACAGGCTGAGATTGCAGGTCAGGAAATTCAGGTGAAGCACAAGAAAAACCTTTTTTGGTAGTGAGAATAGTGAAGCAGTAGAATATGTTGCATATGAAGGTTTTGAAATCACCATATGTTGTAACAAGAGACTAAACAAATATCTCCAGGAATTATATCAGTAGAGTTGATACTGTTTTAGGCTAAAACATGAACTAAGTTGGCTTTAGGACATCACTTCCAACCCCATTTTTAAAACTACAATTATGCAACTACAAGTAGGAAATGTTTTTCGTAGACAGAGGATTCTTTAATCCTGCAGGAAAAGCTGTGAAAGGTTCTGTAGTTGGGATAAGAACTACATAAATTCAGGATATGAAGACGTGCATTTGAAGGCCAGCTAATTGCTGGTAGATTCTACATAGTTTGAATCCAAAAGTATTTTAGCCTGTATATAATTTATGAGCATGACTCAGATATAACTGGTTTTAGTTATTAGTGTATTTAGTCTGTGTTTTATGGGAAGTGAAACTTGGTGATCTTAAATCCTATTTAATTGTATTGTGTGATGAAATTTTCCTGGGATATCATATTCTATGTGTCTGCATAAGCAAGACATTCAAGTAATACAGCCCCCTGTTTTAGACTCCTTCATGTCCACAGTCTGCTGTAAAAGCCACAAAAATATAGTCATGGACCAATGTATGATGAGCCCAGGCTCTGGTTCCCTGGAAGTGGTGTGTCTGTATCTGCCTCTTGCTGCCAGATTAAGCCCTGAAAAGTGGCAGAATGTCATCTGGAATGAAGTTGTGATTTTAGGTGATGGTCAGGCGGGTCCCCAGACTTTCTGCATTATTTTTCTTGCACTGTTTACAATGAGGGAATATTTGTAGGAATCTAATGAACTATACTGCAAATGAGTTTACAGTCGCTGTATTTTTGACTGCTGGATGAGGCTTTAGTTTCTCCAGTGGCACAGAGGAGATAGAGAGAGTTCCCTGAGTCACTAAGGCAGTTGGTATGTCTGGGTGTGTGTCGCAACGGGGCCATGTATGAGCAACGGGCTCTGCAGGGTCACAAAACTGCGAGTACATAAATATTTTTAATTAGTAAAATTTAATATAAGTAGGATATATGGAACTCGTGTGATGGCAACTGGAAGCAAAGGAAGGAACTAAGTTTTCTAGCCCCAGCTAGGTAGAGAGGAGGGACAGAGCTGAAATCTAGGACACTTTGGAGAAAGGAGATCAATTATTATTTCAGTGTTAACTTTATTTTAAATTTGCTTTCTCGCATTAATCTAACCACTAAATACTGTATTCTAGTTATACAAAATATAGCATATGTGTTTTTTTTGTTTTCAATGTGTAAAGCTGTCTGGTATTGCATAATTTTTACAAGTTACATTTTTGACATGTTGAAGTTTAGACTTTAATCTTACAGGAAGCTGCAGTAAAAAATAGGTTTGAAACCAAATGGCTCAGTCTTCAGTAGAAGTCTTGCATTTGTCATTTTATGGTTGTGTTTGGAGCCATGCAATAAAAGGAGAGATTTCAAGAATGAACTGTCGTAGTGAGGTTGTATCAGAAATACTGGAAATCTTTCAGAGATTGTAGTAGCAATATTCTGCATGCCCTTAGCATCCTACTTTTGTGAAATACAAGATGCTTCAAAAATACTAATACTTTTTTTTCAGAATGCTAAGAAGAAACAGACGGAGTAAGTTGAACTTGATGCACTGAGCTAATTTTCAGACTTATTCAGTGTACATTAGGTCATTAGGCAGAAAGCTACTTTGTGTAGCAGTGCGTTTAATGTGTACTTACCATAAAAGCTATTTCCTGTTATTCTGTAAAGCCAATTAGCTATTTACCAAATACCGTATTTCATGTCTGTGTGATTTCTTATTTCATTGTGCAGCATGAGAAAAGAGAAATGGCAGTCATGTAAATTATTATCTTGGTAAAGATATATCATCATGTACATCAAAGTACATGATGGTATCATCATGTACTTTGCACTATTAGATTCTTTTCTAAGAGGGATTGGGGCTCACTTAAGCTTATCTCAGAGGTACTTATTAGCCAGAGCTGCTCATTTTTTCTGTGACAGACTCATGCCTCTAGATATTTTGTATAACATAATAGTTTCTTCTCTCAGTGTGTTTGTTTTTGTTTTATTGTATATGTAATATGTATATTATTCTGCATTTCAAGTATACCAAAGAAGATGTATTCCCCCATTACTTTTCTTTTTGTCTGATGTTTCATATTACTCTTGTCCCGGAGATACGATACTTTCTAAGAGACATTCCTGGAATCTCATCTAGGTCTTGAAATTAAGGAGAATCCTGAAGCTTCTGGCTAGCAGCAGAATTAATTCAGCCCATGTAGGATGCATTGGGGTTTGCATCGTAATAAATGTGTGTATATTACTAAGACATAGCTCTTAATGTGATACGTCAGAAGTTATAGGATTTCCCAAATTGTGAATTTGCCTCACTTTGTGTGCTAGTTTAGGTTACAGACATAAATTTGAGTATCACAAATTCTCTGAAGTTGCAGCTGTAATAAACAGAAATCTCTGCAAATTATTTTCATTGCAAGTATATCTGACCCAAATGCTTGAATTACCAAGGAGTATGAAATGTTACTGCTGAGCAATTATCTGCCTCCATTACATAAACTTCTGAGAAATACCATTTAAAAGCTGGAATTGTCAGGGTTAATAACTGTTATTCTGCTCCAAACACATGTTATAAAGAAATATTGTCCTAGGAAAATCTGCTGTCAGTTCTCAAACTGTATATAGAGCTAAGTAGGGATTAGAAAATGATGGTCTAATGTAATCAAAACCTAATGATTTTGCATATTTGAGAAGGCCACAAGTGTTCCCAAGTTGTTTCAGTACTTAATTGTCCATTCTGTTAAATATGTGTGTCCTTTTTTTTGGTCCACATTTGACTACTTTCCACTGCAGCTTTTTTTTGTTGGATGGAAGAACCATCCACTAATTAAGCTCTCATTCATCTCTAAGTCCTTAGGATGTGATCAAGTCAGGTCTCTACTTCTTATTTGAATGATTGAGTACGATGGAAATGTTCCATGGTGCGGTCTTGTGGCACAAAAGCTCAACTGAGGAGCTGTTGCACCAAAAGAAGAGCGATGTTCCCAGGCACTGCTCAGTGATAATTCCGTTTCGGGTGGAGGCAGGGAAACTATGTGGTTCACCCTCTGAAAATGTCTATAGTGTTGTTGCTCCAGGGCACTTTGAAGATGTGAGGGCTTAAGAGAAAATCAGACTCCTAACAAAGAAAAACTAAGATTTTTCTATTGAGAAGTTCTGTCTGTCATGGTATCACTTATGCAGGTTTACCAAATACAGAAAGTTGCATTAATGAGGAGGAACTGTTTATTTTTAACTCTAAAGTGACTTGGAATACTTTTTTCACTGCATGTGGTAGAGAGGCAAAAATAACAGCTTTTTTCTGTTAATATCAGATTTTTATTATTATTATTATGACCTGTGTTTATTTATATAATGCCCAGAAGAGACATGCTCTATTCCTGTGATGTTGCTGTCTTTAAGGAAACTAAAAATATGCCATTCCTGTGCTCTATCCAACATGATTTCCATTCTCTGCTCTCCAGAGATTGAGATTTTGCATTCAGGAGAGTATTTTGATGTCTGTGTTCATGCCTATTTGCTGTTACATGCACATTAAATTTTCTGTGTTTTATGGGGTTTTCTGTGTGAACCAGTGATTTGTGTTTGCTGGTTCTAATGGAGGATCATTGGCATCACCGTTTTTGTTTCAGACTGACTTGTGTCAACTAATTGGCAGTGATCCATAACCAGAAGGTGCAAAAAGCACCACAATTAGCAGTGGTGATTTGTCTCTGTGAGAATCTTAACCTAAATTAACAACAGTTAAAAGGTACTTTATATCAAATCCAATAGAGTTCTTTATTAGTGGATGCCATGATCTAGTTATGTATTGGATGACTTTGTTTGGCAGGATCCATTTCTTGAAAATATGGAGTCTTCCTTGGGCTCGAGTAATTTTCCTGCCAACGATTATGGTTGAAGGTACTTGATGTTTTTAGCGTGTAACTAAAGTGATGTTGATTTTTCCATTGAATTTTTGATAAAAGTGATTTTTTTCTCTCTGTAAAGTCTTTTTTACTTGAACTTCCCGTGCAGGGGTTCACAGAATAGAGAAGCTATTGAATACATCCGTAGATAAGTTTCAGAATTAGATTTACAGATAGTTGGTGATAGTGACTTATTTCTTTGAAATTTAAGTTGCATTCTTTCTTGTATCTCTCTTGTATCTTGTGTCCATCTTCTCATTTTAGCCAGTTATAGACAAAGTATCTTAAAGATGTAGCTTAAAGGTGGATGTAGTGAGAAGGATTAGGTTTTTATTGACCTCAGTTTCAGGCTTCTTACATATACTAAGGGGTCCTTGGTCAGTGAACTATTGAGGGAAGGTCCCAATCAGGTAGGAAAAGGAGGGAGATTGTGCTGAATTTAAATCATAGAATCATAGAATCTTCTAGGTTGGAAGGGACCTTCAAGATCATCTTGTCCAACCATCAACCTAACACTGACAAAAATAAACACCCACACAACAAACAAAATGCAACACCATCACTAAACCATGTCTCCCAGCACCACATCAGCCTGTTGTTTAAACACCTCCTGGGGTGATGCCTCAACCACCACCCTGGGCAGCCCATTCCAATGTCTGATAACCCTTTCAGTGAAAAAAATTTTCCTAATATCCAGCCTGAACCTCCCCTGACGTAACTTGAGGCCATTTCTTCTAGTCCTGTTGTCTGTGACTTGGGAGAAGAGACCGACAGCATTCGGTCAGTCGAACGTTCGTCAGTCTTATTCCTATAAATGGGAAAAATAGGAACAGAATCTTTGTATGAAACCTTCTCCTTTTAAGACAGAGGCACAAAATGCATTGCATGTCTATTATCTCACTGAATACAGGAGACACAGATTTCTAGGATTATACCACAGAGTATTTCTCTGGAGAGAGAAGGGAGCAGACGAGGCGACTGGGTAGAATTTGAGGATAAGAGGGTTATGCAATTGTGCATGAACTGTCAAAAGCCTTGATATGTTTAATGACCGTATTTTTCTGATCAGTAATTTAAAGCAGCATCTAGCATTTAGAGTTATGGCACAGTCACAAGATACATTTAATTATGCAAAAAATCTGTTTTTTCAGCTCTTGACATCTGCACGCTCTTAGTCATTAGACTAATGTTGGTGCACTAATGCTACCAAGAAAAAAATATTTTTCTTGTGCCCTGGCACAAAAAAGAAGAGTGCTATACTTTGCAGTCAATGAAAGAGACAGAACCATGTCAAGAACAAGTTAGTCATTTCTATAATGAACATTATCTTTTTGTTGTTAAACTTTTTTTTTCTTTTTTTTTTTTTCATTATACTGAGGAATAATGAATGAAACTGGGAGGAAAACAATGTTCTTACTATGAAGCTAATTTTCTGCCCCTTCCCCCCCACTTTAAGAAACTGCCTTCCTAATTAGAGAAGGTAAATTTTACATAGAAACACAAGAAACATTACTTATCTAAATCTTTTGCTCTTGGCTGCAAATCCTAAGGCTTTCTTTTAACAGCTACTGATAAAAATCTTGTTGTTTTCAATGCCTTCCTGTTTTCTGGTTATAGATATTAGAGCGTGCAATAAGGGCAGGAGGAGCGCGACTCTTTCCACTCCTTTGAGTTCGGCCTCAGATTGATGAAGAAGATACATCAGAAAAAATTCATCCAGGGTGAGGATCTTTTTTGTATTTAGTGATACCAGCTGGTGCAGCATTATAAATGTGGCTGCTTTTGATACAGTGCCATTATAGAACAATGCTTTACTGATCTTTAAAATTATGCTCTCTTAATTGAACTTGTCTCGAGGGCATACTATTGCTTTCTGGAAAAATAACTTACACTGGAACTTAAAATGGCTTATTGTTTGCATTACAGAACACTTAGCATCTTTATTTCTTTAAAACCTTCTTTAGTTGTTTCCTTTGCTGATGATACCTATCAAGCAAAGTGTTTGATCACAATTGTTTTTGTTTGCATGCATTAGGGCTGCTGGGCTTTTAAGGACAGCATAGTTCCTTCAGTAGATTTCTTCCAGCAAAACCCGTAGTAACTTTCTTATCATCAAGAAAGATGATAGGAAAAATTTAGAACCTACCCAATAAAGAGTACAAAAAATTTTTGGACAGTAATGGGTTCTGTTAATGTCACTTTAAGAGAAATAACTGAACTTAGCAACAGGACTTGCCATTAATTTATACCTGTTCCTATCCAATACTTGTTGCTAGGAGGTTTGATACGTAACTATACATTATATATTATAACTATAATTTAAATTAAATAAGAAGTAATTTTGGATATGAGGACAAATGTTATTTTTACTTTGCTCAAACAAGGTTTGTATATTTTAACAAAATTCTGGCAGAATGTGATATTGTATATATCCTGGGCTCAGATCTTCTATATATGAGAAAGTGTATTTGAGATTTTGTTTTTATAAGGTACAGTGAACATCCATCATAGCCTGGGAATAATAAAAAGTAGAAATTAAGGAATGAAAAACAGTAATATGTAACTCAATTTTCTAACCAATAGCTTTTAATAAAGGGCAAAATTTGTGCTAATATTTAATGTGTGCTGGAAAGTTCATCGAGTTAAAATCTTAGAATGAAACGTGAAGCAGGACAGCTTTTGCTTTCATATGTTTTCACATATATATTTCCAGTAGAACAAAGAACTTCTTTGCTTTTAATAAATGTAACTGATTTCAGCAGAAAGAAAATAATTGATTAATATTTAGGTGATTATTCTTCAAAAGTATCACCCACGCACTTTTTCCTTTTTTTAAGTGTTTCCGGCGAGATCACAAAATTTCAGATAGTGCTGTCAGAAAAGCAACCGAGCTCCTCCCTCCAGCCCTCCCCCAGGCATCCCAATACAAAAGAAAACTTTCTGCATGGGAGCTAGCGAGGTAGATAAGATGTTGAAGGTGAGAAAAAGAAGACTTTCTGTCTCTTTGAAGATACAAGCTACTTGAGATTACCATAAGAAATCAGTGTGAAGGTTTTTTATTTTGAAAGGGATGTTGTAAGTATTTCAGTTTTGCTAAGTACTATGAGAAATTTCAATTGCTATTTTTTAAAATTTAAATGTATGTGTGTTTGATTGAAATATTCAGGGATATATGTATGCATATGTGTATATATATGTAAACAATACGTATGCACATGCTTTTAAGTCTTTAGCTTAATGAAACCTCATTAAGGTTTTATTTTAGGTATAGGTAACATGTACATAAGGAAATGTGCCTTTAATGTACAGTTTCTATATTGCTGTAAACACACAGCTCCTCCTTTTGTTTAGGTGTGGCAGTATAACGTTTTACTAAACATTAATATATTTCTCATATTAATTGCTGACTGCTTTTGTCTTGTTTTGTTATATCAGTTTATGCACAGTAGTCCTCAAATTGGCTTTACTGTGATCTAATCTGAGTTGCACTTGTCTTGAGATAGTGGAATGTCTTTACCTACATAAATCTGGAATGTTTTTCTCACAAATATGCTGGTGAGTGATTATTTTCAGGATGTTTAAGTAATGCACAGTCTAGCCTGTTGCGTACATTTCTGATTTTGGAGATGAGTGAATAAATTTTATTATATTATATTGATATTGTGAATACATTTATATATTACATCTGGTTAAAAAAAAAAAAAAAAAAAAAGAAAGAAAAAGAACAGACAGAACCTCCCCCACTGTAGATATTTATCCAAACACAGACTTTTTGTTGGGGTAGTGGGGGGTATGTGATAAGCAAAGAGTGGGGGAAAAAGTGCTAGGTAAAAGAAATGTATTTTAGAAACAGCAGTAGTCCAATAAAATGTCAAAAAAAGTTTGATTTTACAAAGAACTAAAATCTGTTAAATCTGTTGATAATTAGTAGTAGTTAAATAGAAGAAAATGGGGATCAGAGCACAGAATTACTTGCTCTTTATTGAAGCTGAGCAGGTGATAGCAGTAGCTTTTTGCAGGATATTGTACAAGACAGAAAAGAGGAAATTCCTAGCCTATTTCATAAGGTGTTGCTGTGAGCTGCTTTCTCATTTTTCCTTATTCCAGATGAAGACATGAGCGATGGTTCATCTGATTGATAGAAAAATATTTGAGCTACATATAAAATAGTGATTTGATTCCTTTTTTAATCACCTTTTTTTTTGTGGAATATGTTACTGTTTTTAATAATGGACATTCATTACAGTACATATCTAATGCATCCCTGGTGATGATGAACTTGGAGATGCTTATAATATTCAGAGTTTTCAGATTGGTGTCTCCTTTTGTATATGGTGAACTGATTGACTATAAAGTTTGAAATCTGAAATACCTAACGTGGATCGTTGGTTTTGCTGACATCCAGTTCTGCTCTTGTGGGTCATATGGGAAGGTGACTCCAGAGTGTTAGAGGTCTCTGTATAACAGCAAAGAAAGCTTTGGCAGCTATGGAATGATTCAATGCAAATAAATACCTATATTTAGGTGTCTAAATGCAACTGTCCATCTGTGATCTAGGTGTTTAACATCTCCCATTACAGTCAGTGGAGATTCAGCTGTTCTTGATGCAGCCCAGGATGAATACAGTTTTCATATGAGGTTTCACAGAAGGAAGAAATAATTTATCTAATATGTATTAGTTTTAAGTTGTGATTATTTCTGGTTTTGGGTTTTTTTTAATTGCCAATAGCTTTCTCTTTTAAGTTACCTCTAGCACTGGAAACAAACATATAGAAGGAAAAATGGACCCCTTCTTTTGGCCATCAGAAGCTAACAGCTTTCGACATTTCACCCCTGAGTCCTTGGCAGCAATTGAGGAAAGAATTGCTGAGAAAAAAAAGCAGCAAGCCAAAGTTACTAAGGAGAATAAGGGCCAAGGAGGTGAAGAAGATAAACTTTCTCCTCAGCTTGATCTGAAAGCCTGCAAAAAACTGCCATCTCTGTATGGGGATGTTCCTGTGGAGCTCATTGGGGAACCCCTGGAAGATTTTGATCCATACTACAGTGATCACAAGGTTAAACATTTTTTTGTTTAATTTTGTCTGCTGAACTCATAAGGGATAGTAAAAGCTCTATTGAGGAGATGCTGGTTGTTACTTGTTCTGTAGACAGATCTTCAAACATTACTAGTGTTTTGGGGGCAGGAGTGCTAAGGTATGCTCCACATTTGTAACGAAAAGGTATTTTAAGTTCCAGTCAGCAATCACAATTAATATTGAAAACATGTTACCCTTGATAGATATGGTATTTCCTTTTATAGGAAATACATTCTGGAATAACTGATGCTTTGTTTTCCAGAGCAGTTTCTGTGATATCTGTGAGGCTGAACTCACTGTTGTATAAACAGTGCCTGTCAAACAGTAGATCACGCTGGAATTTCTGACTCACTGCTGCTGACTTACTGCAGATGTTTTTGCTGAGTTACAAATACTGTACAAATTAGGGGAGACATAAATGAGATATTTCCAGTACTCTGTGTAGCAAAACCATATCTTTTCATTAAATTAATTTTATGTCTCATCAGCTTTGCTTATTGTACCATATATATTTGTGTATACTCCATGTTATTGCAATGTGTTTTGTGTTGTTGCCTATAGGAGTGTGTAAAGTAGATGCTCTAGGAATCCCTTCTAAATGAAATGTCCATTGCTTACTATTGAGGGAGACTTGACCTGAAGAGCAGAATGTTCCATCCAGTCCTATGTTGCTGTCTTTTATATATACCAGCAAGTCACTGGAATTTAATAATTTAATCAGTGAACATGCAGATAGCTTTGTTCTTCCAGAGTCTTTTTCTCTCAAAGTAATCAAAGTGGTATTCTTGGTGGAGAGAAGCTAAGGCTGATTCAGTTGAAGAAATTTAGATAAAAGTAAACTGTGTTTTTGATTTAAGAAATTTCATTTTTAATTCATGTGGAAAAAGAGCTTCATGGACCTTAAGGTAGCTTATAGGGAATTTACAATGTTACTTGATAATTTAGAGATATATCAAAATTCAGATTTTTCCTTTGGCTGGACTGGATTCCTACACAATACGTATTTTGTAAATAATCTTTTGTAGCCTATAAAAACTATCCAAGAGAAAGGTACTTTTGAGTATGATTAACACCATTGTTGCAGCCTCAGAATAGTATCCTTTAATTACTTTGACCAAATTAATATGATCACTTGCTCTTCAAATTCATTCCCATTACTATTTCTTCTTCACAGGCAATAATGACCTTTTATGTAGCTGGTGTCTTTCTTTCAAGATGTAATATCAGGTCATAGCTCAAGTAAGAATACAGGAAAGCCTTATCCATAGCTGCAGTTAGATATAGATACAGACTCGAAAACCTAAACATTTACTTTTTGTGGAAAATTTTGTTTCATTGAATTGTTTCATTTACTGTGATTCTTTTTTTTTTCATAGACTTTTATGGTGGTAAATAAAAGGAGGACTATTTTCAGGTTTACTGCCACGCCTGCCTTATGTGTAATTGGTCCTTTTAATCCAGTCAGAAGAGCAGCAATTAAAATTCTGACCCATTCATATCCTCTTACTGGTTACCCTTATTTCAGTATTAAAATATATTGCACCTTTTAACCACTTAATCATTAAACAGTTGGTCGTGATGATCTTAAATGTCTTTTCCAACCTAAACAATTCTATTTACTGTCATTATATTCCTCTGTTCATATGAATGGAATTGTAAGATCATATGGCTGTGATAGATTTAAAAAAAAAAATTTAAAAAATTGTACTTATTCTTGTTTTACAACAGCTAAGATACTTATGTGGTGTTAGTCTTAAATAAAACCCCACTTCTACTAGGTCATGAAAGGATGTTTTTTCTTAAGTGTCTTTTAATTGCCTGCCACATAAAATGAGAAAGTTTCCTGAACTCTCAGCAGAGCATGTAAGAATCTTCTCTTGTAATAATATATATATGGACTCCCAGCTTCAAAGAGCACTGGTTATTGATAATTAAGCTTTTTCATCTGCTTTTCCTAGGCTTAAAAACACTAATGATTATGCGGTTGTGGCCCATTTCTCTTTATTGCATGCTCCTGATGGGAAGAAACAGAGGTTTCTGAAGTTTCGAGTAAGAGGAGACAGTGGAGGACTCAGATATTTTTCATTTATTTATGTTCCTCATCTCTTCAGTAAAACATATTATGTCCCACTAATGTCCTAACTTCCAAAATGATCTCCGTGTGCAGATAATTCATTGTTATTTTCAAATCACAGAGTTTACCATGCTGAACAGAAGTTTGAACACCAGTTTATTTGGAAAACACATGAAAAATCCTGAGCATAATCAAAACCAAAGAAATTATTTGAATATCTGTATTTTTGTGTGTCTGTGTGTGTGTAAATCAGAAACTTCACTGTTTTATATTATAGCACTTTTTCCTTAACTTATTATTCACATTATTTGTTGGCTTTATTACATGTACTGTGGTACTCAATTGTGCTTTCATGGCTGTAAGTAAACCTCTAGACCCACTCAATTCAACTGAGTAAGTATTTCAGTTGCCATTTGTTCACTGTTTTTCTAAGGATATTAACATGCTGGACTGAAAAATTTAAATAATATGATGATCCAATTCTGTGGCTTGAAAATACTGTTGAAAATGAGGAAGTGTTCTGAATTCATGGTAGAGCATAGGTGTCTCTTGTAAGAATATATATTTAGACTCCCAGCTTCAAAGAACACTGGTTATTGATAATTAAGCTTTTTCATCTGGTTTTCCTAGGCTTAAAAACCCTAATGATTATGCGGTTGTGGCCCATTTCTTATTCCATGCTTCTGCTGGAAAGAAGCAGAGGTTTCTAAAGTTTCAGATAAGAGGAGACAGCAGAGGACTCAGATATTTTTCATTTATTTATGTTCCTTATCTCTTCAGTAAAACATATTATGTTCCACTAATGTCCTAACTTCCAAAACAATCTCTGCATGCAGATAATTCATTGTTATTTTCAAATCACAGAGTTTACCACGCTGAACAGAAGTTTGAACATCAGTTTATTTGGAAAACACATGAAAAATCCTGAGCACAATCAAAACCAAAGAAATTATTTGAATATCTGTATTTCTTTTGCGTGTGTGTAAAACAGAAACTTCATTGTTTTATAATATAAGCAGTTTATAAGCACTTTTTCCTTATTATTCACATTATTTGTTGGCTTTGTTACATGTGCTGTGGTACTCAATTGTGCTTTCACGGCTGCAAGTAAGCCTCTAGACCCACTCAATTGGACTGAGTAAGTATCTCAGTTGCCATTTGTTCACTGTTTTTCTAAGGATATTAACATGCTGGACGGAACAATTTAAATAATATGGTGATTCAATTCTGGGGCTTGAAAACTCTCAGACAGACCTCTGAGAAACATTTAGGATTGTGCTGGTTTTGTCTGGAATAGAGCTGTGGATTATTATTATTGTATCACACCATCTTCAGTGGAGCTTCAGTGCATTTTCTTAGTGGCTTACAACATATGCCCTTTTCTCTATGTTGACTGTTTTTGCCATCTGGTTTAACATAGCAGGTTGCCCCATTTATCCTTTTAAGGATCAAGCCTTTTAGAGTGCTGGTGCAGCAGAATTCTATCTTAATATCTCTCATTCTAAGGCTGTGACCTGAATATCTGTTATGGCAAACTCATGCAAAAAGAATAAAGGATAAATTTACATTTTATTCTTTCTTGCTGTTTTCTGGAGACCTCCCCGCCCCCACTTCAGTAGTTCACATTAGGAAGCCAGCTATTCATAATGTCTTTTTACCTATTGTGCATAGTGTAATTGTGCACAGTGCCCAGTGTAACTTGAGTTAATGTTCTGGAATTAAATCTTAAAATTGTGCCTGGAGCTGCAGGAGTTCTGTAATTTTAATTCCTCTTATTTTGGGGTAAGCATGTCGATAATGATATCTTAATTTTGGTTAGGATTTCTTTCAGTTATAGAGTATTTGTCAGAATAAATGTATAAAATGTGCAAACTTTACAGGCTAATGTAAGTCTTTGTTATTGTTGTTCTGCCAAAACGTTAAGGCTTTGAAAATTTCCAGCCTGTTTTAGAACAGTCTTAAAAAAAAACATAAGGAAATGTGAACCATCCTTCATCCAGAAGTAGTTTCTTTTGCTTATGCGAGCATTTATGATGATAGATTCACATGGAAATCTTACTAGAATTCAGGAAGGCATCTTCTTTTACTCATGTTGTTCCTGAAGGTAATGTAATCTGTCCTATTTTACTTCACATTTTCTGCCTTCATCTCCATGCAGGGACTAAATCATAGAAAAGGGAGAAATGTGCCTGACTCTGTCTCAATCTCATTAATATTTTTGTTTAACTGTGACTTGAATATACCCTTTCCTTCTCAGATACATTTTTGCTGGCATATATACTGGTGAAATACTAGTAAAAGTAGTAGCAAGAGGATTTTTTTGGGATGAATTTACCTTTCTTCGAGATCCTTGGAACTGCTTGGATCTTGCCGTTATTGTCATAACGTAAGTAAAACTCAGTTGTTCTTTTACACTCAGGGGACAAACACATAGATAAAATGCTATTTGATGTTGCTGAAGTTCTTTAGAGTGGTTGGCATCCTACCTGCTTAAGAGTTTTTGTGGTTGAAGCAGCCCTGCATATCCGCAAAGGGAAAAATAGTCATAGACCTTAAAGCAAGCCCTAAATGCAAAGCTCATCTTAGAATTGTTTGATTGTTCTCAATTTGGTACGTGTTTATATTTTGCTAAGAGGTGATTATGTAGACAGCTGAAACCAAACAGGCCTCTCTACGTTGCCTTACTTTTACTCTGGGTCAAATGAAACTTGAGAAGGATCCATAGTCACAAGGTGTTGAATAACATGTTGATAAATAGCAGATGAAATCCCAAAAATATAAAGTTATGCTCAAGTTAAAACGGACCTAGTTTTACAGACACAGTTGTGGGCTCTGAAATAGCTTTCCCTTGTTGGGAAGACGATGTCGGAGTTAAAATTGACAGTCTTGTGAAAACATCACTGCAGTATGCAATCGTGGTCAGAAAAGGAAATCACAAATGAGGATATTATGGGTAAAAAATAAAGAAAGAAGCAGAACACACAGTTATTTCTGTGTGACCTGTATTTTTCTTCAGGACTGTATACGTCTCAAAAGATGACAGAATTAAAAAAGCTACACAGAAGATGTGTACCTAGAGTAAAACTCTTATGAAAGAAACACAGAGCAGGAACATGATTGAAGTCTGTGGCACAGAGCCAAAGAGAGAATAAATAATTTATTTTTTTTTCTCTTAAGATGAGAGCTAGAGGCACCAAATAAAGTTGCCAGATGAAAGAATAAAAACATAGTTTTTCACGCTATGTGCAGGCATCTTCCCATAGGAGGTTGTGGATGCGAAAAACTTAGTTGCATTCGGAAGGCTTCTGGGCAGAATCCTGGATGAAAAACCATTAATGGTTATTTTTAATACAAAGATACTATGTCTTGTTTAGGAAGTCCCTGAGCTATAAATTTGCTGGAAGAATTAAATCTGAGAAGCATCACTGCCTTCATTCTAAACACCCCTGGAAGCATCTGTTGTTGGTCATTCTTGAAGATGGGGTAATAGGCTAGATGGATCACTGCTGTGACAAGCATGTGACATGCATGGACAAGAATTGAGGAAGAAACCAAGTTAGAATTTGCATCTCAAATACAGAATGTTAATCTTGGAAGAAAATAGTCTTACTTGCAGCAGTGATCAGATTCACTCATGCCCAGTCTCAGAGCTTTCAATGCAAATCTCTGTTATTTAGCGTTTTCAAATAGTTTTCAATAGTTTAAAAAAATTATTGTCTTGTTCTAATTTATTTGAGGTGTAAATAATTTAGATTTGAAAGGACCTCTGGAGATCATGTGGTCCAGCTCCATGCTACAAGCACGGCTAATTTAGATTAGGTTGCTCAGGTCCTTGTCCAGCCAAGTTCCAAGTTTCTCTAATCATGGAGATTCAACAACAACATTGTTTCTTTTTTAAAAAACAAAACAAAAACCAAAACACACATTTCAACCACATTATGTTTTCTGTAACTCCCAAATTTCTAATTGAAATGTTTTGTGTAGCAGCTTAGGTTTGCTGCCTCTCACCCTTTCATGGTGAACTTCCAAGAACAGCCTGGCTCCATCATCTCCACCGTCTCTTAACCATATAACTGTCTTACTGTCCCCCTTACAGCCCTGGTTGGACCCACTCCAGTATGTAAAATGTCTTTCTTGCCCTGGAGAGCCCAGAACTGGACACAGTACTCCAGATTCAGTCTCAGAAATCACTTCCTTCAATGTATGAGCTGGAGTGTTCAACATCTGAGCTAAACTCATGCTAATCTAGTCCACTATGTGGTAGGCATTCTGTGTCACAAGGATGCTCTGCTCATTCATGTTCAGTTTGCCTGCCCTGTCCCCAGGTCCTTTCCTGCAAAGCTGCTCTTTATCCAGTCTGCCCTCAGCTCCTGCTTGTCGTCAGGCTGACTCAGGTGCAAGACTTTGCCTTTGCTGAACACACTGAAATCCGCTGACCTAAAGTCCAGGATTTTAATTCTGCTGTTCATCTTACTTCGCTCGGGGTCTTCAACTCCACTATCTCATGGGCTCTGTAGCAAAGGCTGCCATCGACCATCATATCCCTGACTGGTTTTCCCTTCTTTTTAATAATGATAGATTAGGTACTCAGATGTCATCATGCACATGAATATTTGTATGAGCAAAGTATGCTTATGGGTAATCTATAAGCCACTAAGGAGCTTACACATTGTTAATCATCAGCAGCTATCAAGTGCTCTAACAACGGTATGAACAATTTCATTCTATGGTCCTACTTCTCCACATATACTCCTAATTAATTTGTGTTCAAGCAGATATAAGCACTTTCTGTTGTAGTATCTCTTTCTGGTTCTTTTGGGTCCTATCATGCAACAAAATAAAAGTATTTGGAAATGAACAGTTAACTCAAGCGTAGTTATTACTTAAGGTACTTGAGAATTATTTAATGTTACAGGCTAGGCAAAGCCATAGCGTTCTCTGTGGCTGACAAAAGTCATGCTTGAGTGGGAGGTCATGTACATCCTTTCCAACCAGTGTTTCTCAGATTATGTTATTGAAGCTTTTTATTTCAAGTAATTCCGTTACCAGGTATGACCTTGTCATTAAAGGAGTCACAATTCATGTCCATTCTGACATTAAAGAAGTCTTATAAAATATGGGGTAACCTGTTAAAGTGCTGAACTTTAACGTGCTTAGAACACGCAACTCTTAAAATCTTAATTTTCTGAAATTTTCAGATTGTTGAAATGGTCAAATTGAAACTAGTTTTAATACTCAAGTTTTTAGCTGACTGTTACATAAAAGTTAGAAAGACAGCCACGTGGTAACATATTAACGTATTGTAAATCTAGTTTTGCTTCTTCTAAAGTATATATTGTGTAGTTTTGAGATAGATGTAATGCATATTTTCATGTGGTCTAAATCAGATTAGCCTCAGTATGAGAGGGTGTGGTTATGACATTGAAGGCTTTATATTTATTTGATATTTTCATGTGGTCTAAATCAGATTAGCCTCAGTATGAGAGGGTGTGGTTATGACATTGAAGGCTTTATATTTATTTGATATTTTGATGGATAACCACTTCAGAAGTTAACCATTCAAATCAACACTTAGTAAAAACTTACTGTGTTTCTTTTCAGAGACACTATTCAAAAGTCTCATTATTTAATATCGATACCTAGAAATGGACTTAGATTCCTAAATTCAGATATCTACCTTAGGACATATTTGACCTATTTATTTAATGTAACATACTAATTACTGTGTGCTCAATATGTATATACTCTGAAATCTAGATTTATGATATTGTTATGTGGTGGTTTAATTTTGTAGGTATGTTTCTTTGTGTAATAGTATGGGCAAGGTCTCAGCTCTTCGAACTTTCAGAGTACTGAGGACTTTGAAAGCTATTTCAGTAATACCAGGTAAGGAACATCATGTCTTACTAATTTTCTCTCCGCTTCAGCCTTATGCTGTTTCTAATTCCTCTTCTGTACTTGTCATCAGTTTTCTGGTCACTTTTTTGTGATGGTTAATGGGATCCCAAGATGTGACTGTTTTGCAGTCTGTAGTAACTCTCAGCAGCGTCCTAACAGAAATTTTTTATCATCTTTCCACAAAATTATTTTGATGCAGGCAAATTTTTTTATTTCTTTCTTTTTCTATCCCATCACTAGTTGCTTAGCTCAGTGCCTTTGTCTTTTTCATCTTGTCTTTCATGAACAGTACACCTTATTCAATTCATTGTCTTAACATGATGGGGATATGCCACCATTTTTCTGGTTTCGTTCTACTTGATTGGCTGAATCTTTTATGGTTTATTTCTCAGAAGTCTGACTTGACAATATATCAGTTTCATTTGTTTGTGTACTGACCACAGCCACTATCTGGATTGAGCCTAATACTTTCAAGAGTATTTTGCATATGCTGTCCAGATATTCCATATTTTTGTAAGTTGTTCCGGATGTGGCCCCACCAGTGCTGATGAGAGGGGAATGATCACCTCCCTTGACCTGCTGGCCATGCTTTTCTGTGCAACCCTGGATACCATTCACCTTCTTTGTTGCAAGGCTACATTGCTGGCTCGTATTCATCTTGATGGTTGGACTCGATGATCTTAAAGGTCCTTTCCAACCTAGACAATTCTATGATTCTATCTTGGTGTCCACCAGAACCCCCAGGTCCTTTTCTGCCAAACTGCTTTCCAGCTGGGTGTTCCTCAATATATATTTGTTCCCTTCCCAGTGTCATCAGTGTTCTTTTGGTTTTAAACTGGTGACATCTGTAAGGCATTATCTTCTAAGACAGAATTCCCTGAGCTGTCCGTTATTGTAATGTGTATTTGGCATGAAGTACTTGTTTAATGTTAATCAAGCACAGAAATCTGTCCAAAGTCTTTAAAGTTTGTAAGGATTTGCTTAGATGTCATCTTAAATAAGAAGTTTCAAGTTAACAAATATAGTGTTAGAAGGAAGTAAAAGTCAAATAACTTATTATTAGGAAATTTAAGTAAAAATACTTTAGTCATTCCTATGCTTTATTTTACCTCATTTAATACTCTGAAGTTACAAAACCATTGACACTGATTGTTTTTAACATAATTGCAACAGTTGTATATTGTTATACGGTAACACTACCACATTCGTCGTCTCATTTTGCATATTATTTAATCTTATTTTTCTAGGTTTGAAAGTCATCGTAAATTCACTTATTGAATCTGTTAAGAAACTTACTGATGTGCTGATCTTGACTGTTTTTTGCTTGAGTGTATTTGCTCTAATAGGCCTCCAGCTTTTTATGGGCAATTTAACAGCCAAATGTATCCTCAAAGATGCTGTATACAATGACACATTATGTAAGGATGCCAAAATATACAATGCAAATGAAGGTAAATTTTATTCTTTTCTCTGTTTACATAACCTGTGTATGTCTTCTTGTTTCACAGAGATGTTAAAATACAGTTAAATGTATTTCTTACAAGAAGTTACATTGTTCCATTTGCAGAAGTAGTAATACCAAGTCTCTGGGACAAGTGAATAGGAGATTGGTGAATCTGGGATTTGGAGTAAGATTAGCAGTCTATGGGACAGAAGTAACTGAGTTTTCTATAAGCATTTTCTTCTTTGCATATTGTATGGGGGCCCTAATTTTAGAGGAAATACACAGGGAATGATTTTTTTCATCGCTTAAGCTATATTGTCAGGGATTTTGCCTCTTCAACTTCTGGTCCTCTTCAGCTTTTTTTTACTTGCAGAGATTCTTACTTTTACTGGAGATCAAATAAAATCTTACACTGTGAGTTGTGCAGTTAATTTTTTAAAAAAATTGCCATAGGAGCAGATCTCCTGAGAAACAGTTTTATATGCCCTTTGTTGTGGAAAGAGTCTTTCACAGAGATTCAGTCCATCAGGACATTTTTTAATGTGCAGTAATGTATAATTTACTGACAGAATACTGTAGGAACTGACAACTTCTGATTTTATGATTTTTTAGAAGATATCTGCTACAGAATGAATAAATCCTCTGAAATACTGCTCTGTGGATTCACTTCAGAGCCCAAGTAAGTGAACACAAGTTTTAGTACATTATTTATTTATTTATTTATTTATTTATATTTTATTTTGTTGTCCAGATGTATTGTGGTTTTATTTTTGACTGAAAGATTTTTCAGGAGGGTGGAATGTATGTGTGTGTTATTAAGTTAAAAACCAGACATTTCACATCAGAAAAAGAATGAATTGAAATACTGTGATGCTAACAATTATATTTGTTTTGTTCCTAACAACAGGTAATGTTGAGTGATATAAAGGAGGAAAGGAGCAGATCAGTAAAGAGTTGTGTGATATTAATAAACTTTCCTCTCCTCATCTGGGGAGATTATTTAAAAAGTAAACATATTTACATTTTTTCCCCTCTCTATGTACTTGTTTGCATGTCCTGCATCAGTGGAGAGTTTCTGTGAAGTCAGAAACTAGACAGAACTAGAGTTTACTGTCTAGTTTCTTTGGCTAGACAACTGGCTTTCTAGGATTGTCTGATATAAATCAGCTCTTCTGGCAGAATTATATTGGGGAATAAGTCAGATAAACTGAACAAATCTGTATTTGGTGTGTACTGGATGCTTTCAGGTACAATCTAATACTGCAAATTAGTATTGTTTAACATTTATTTTGTGGTTAGCAATGAATGCCCAGACAACTATACCTGCAATATGACTGGGAAGAATCCTGACTTTGGTTATACAAGTTTTGATCATTTTGGCTGGGCCTTCCTTTCTTTATTCCGTCTGATGACACAAGATTACTGGGAGCGTCTCTACAGACAAGTAGGTGCTTTTATTGCCTTCTAGAATTACCTTAGATGTGATGTTTGGAACTTTATGTCCACTAGAAAAATCTGACATGAATTTGCTTCGGGTGACTAAGTTGTGACATCTTCTGCAAGTGACATGGGATGGGAGCAATCCTGCTGTGAATGCTCATGGTTTTGTTGGAGTGATAGTCAGTGATTAATAGTTAGTCAGTTAGTCAGTGATTAATAGTTAAATGTTAACATATAACATATATTTATAACAAAGGATTGGGGTATATAGTAGATCTGGCTAGTGAGCTCACAGCTGCTTCAGGGGCTATGAGGACTTGTTACATACTCTGTTTCTCTTCAGTTTAAGTCCTGACTCCTCTCCAAACCATTTGGCTCAATGTATACGCATACATTTCAGTTCATTTTTGAGAACCGGTATTAAAAAAAAATGGAGGCTTAATTTTTTGATTGTGAGTTGAATGTAACTTTTAAATTCTGATTTTTGACAAAAATGATACAAGAATTGCATGTAGAGAACTCTCTGGATGCCTTACATCTCTGCAGTACCTTTGTTAGCAGGGAATTATACTCTGCCTTGTTCTATAGCTTCCATATGGTCCTCTTCAACTTTTTTCCAGCAACCTTTATTAACTGAGATGTTTTTAAACTGGATACATTTTTTTTTGCCATTTGGAGGTCATGTGGGTTTTAGTTTTTAATGTCTCAGAGCTTAATTCTGAGCCATCTCCTCTGCTGCCATTATTTAAAAGAGTAAGAATAAGCAATCAGTGTAAATATTGCCTCTGGTTCGCTAATTATAGAGTCTTTCATGATCATTTAGATAATCCTAGCTTTCGTCTGTATTACTGAGGTTTATTAATTTTTTCTGTTGTCACCTTTATATATCTTTACAGCTGAAATTGTGTTCTCATAACCTAAACTGATGATCATTTGACCGATTTGCTGGGAAATGTTTCATTTAATTTTAAATGGATTTTGTGAATTCTTTTCTGCAGTATATGGCATCATTATGAATGTTTGGTGGTCTGTTACATAAAGAGAAAACATTGTATGATCGCAGAAAAGTTTTTAAGAGCTGAAATTTATTTACTTGAAGGCCAGAACTCCTGACTAGATGTATTTCTAGACCGTCTGTATAACTTAGACCAGAGGTAGATCCTACTAAAAAAACTAGTGCCATATGTTGCATTGTATAGAATAATAAATTGTTTAAAGTTAGTCTGAAATTCTGTTGTAAATGTTAGCTTGTTAAGAATTTATTACGACCTTTACCTTTTTTTCACAGACTATCCGTACATCTGGAAAGAACTACATTTTATTTTTTCTGGGAGTCATCTTTTTATGCTCATTTTATCTCTTCAATCTGATCTTGGCTGTAGTCACCATGGCATATGAAGAGCAGAACAGGGCTACTCTTGCTGAAACAGAGGCAAAGGAAAAATTACTTCAAGATGCCCAACAAATTCTAGAGAAAGAAAAGGTTTGGAAATTACTATATGTAATACATAATTTGTGGTTCCTTTTTGTTTTCTTCTGTTTGTGAATTAGAGAAATAAGGTTTTAAATTAAACATGTGTTTTAAATTAAACTTTCACACACTTTGTTTCTCTCTGTCTCTTTATAAACACACCGTAAACTCGCCTGTATATATATATATTTAAATATATATAAATATTTCTGTGATACAAACAAACAGTATTAGTCCAAGTTAAATCATACAAAGTTTTAGTATTTGTAGACCTGACATTGTATAGGAATGGCTGCTGGCAATTCTATGTATAGCTTGTATGGCATTGTATAGGTGCCTGTACTCTGGTTTGCCCTTTTCTTGTACAATACCATTACTGCTGTGTACAAAAAATCATTTCTCCGGATGTTCCTTCTCACTATTACTGCATAGTCTGATGAAGGAAGTACAAGTGGATGAATTTTCATCCATAAGAAAAGTTGTTATTCCTACAGTTCCCTGAGATTGGAAGTTCTGATTCTGATAGATTTCAAGATTGATTAAAAATGGAAGCTTTATGAGAGCTGCTGTGCTCAGCTGTTGTAAGGGGAGTCACGCTTCTTTTTGAGTGATTGCTTGGAGAAGGTCGACCACTTGACAAGAGCAGGAATAGCCTTTGGCCAGGCTAATGCCAATACTTCCATATTAATGAAGGACATCCAGAGACTGTGTTAGTTTCTGTCTATTGGCTTGGAGAGCTGATAGACACACATCAGTTTTCTACAGTATTCTCTCTTGGCACAGTAGTGCCTATATTCATTCATTCCTCTGCCCGTAGAGGACCAGGGATCACCTTGTTGTTTTTATTTTATTCCGGAGAAGTGAAACTCTGAGCTGAGGCAACAAGGGAGATTGAAAATTATTGTAAGACATATTTTTATCTCCTAACTTTTTATAAAAGATACCTCTGATTTACTGCTAACCATCAGAAAAGACAGACTTCGAAAAGGACATAAAAATATTCTCTAGCAACTATCCAATTTCATTACTAAATGAAAGGCATCACTGGTTTACCAAATTCCTCCTCTATAGCTGTTGACAAGCTTGTGATGATCCTCTGTCTGAAATTCCTTCTTGCAAAGCTTTATTAGGCTTTTCTTCCTTCTATTTTAATTTCACTGTGATTATTAGCCCTTAGTCTTCTTTTGCCTTTGGGCTCAAGGTGTTTTCCAAAGCAAGAAAAGGAGAGTAAAAGGATACACCATAAGATTCTGTAATTCAGATACAAATACAGTACCTAAAGGGGCAAGGGCAAACTTTAATAACAGTAGCTGATAAGTAATCCTGCTCTATCTTTCAGTTTTGGGAATAGCATTTTGTACTCCTGTCTTTTTATAGTAGGTTAATATTTGAAAGGTAAGAATTATTAGTTCAAAACATTCAGATAGCATAGTAATTAAATTGTATATGATCCTAGTTCATTTGCCTTTACAGATGTTGTCTGCTGGAGAGGGTAATAAGGCCTTAGATATCAGATCTGAAATGTCAGTTGATGACTTGGAAAACTCAAAAGAAAAAGAGATGAAGAAAGAAAAACCTGTTTTAAGACAAAGCTTAATTTTAGATGATCCTGGCAAAGAGGAGCTTATATTTCATTCACAGCCTGATCACTGCCATAAGAAGCTTGTAAGTATTTGAAATAGGAGATACTTTCATTAGACTTGCATGTCCTTCCCCACAAGGAGAAAATTAAACAAATAAATTTGTGCTGAAAAGGAATGCTAAGGAACTTCGAGTTATGATGTGGCCAGTCAGTAGCTAGTTCTAATTATGTCCTCCCTGATACTGGAGGAATCTTCTTTCTATTTTCCTTTACCTTTTTGAGTCTCACCTATTCTTTGCAGCCCGTGTCTACTTGGTCTTTAGAAAGTGTGTTGGTGGACATATTAATCAACTGAATCTTTGGTAATAATTCTGTGTGTCCCATAAGATACAAATGTTGGCCTTTCTGTTTTTTAGTGCACATGAGGAACACTTGAGTTTACCGTTCTGTAACTACTAATGAACACAAAAGTAGTCTTGTTCCTAGTTTTAAGCAGTTCAATATTAGAACAGCTCTTGATAGGCTTAATAGGGCTGGGAAAATGATAATTTTGATTCACTAAACAACTATTTAAAATGTTAATAAAGAGTTATTATTTATTAACAATTAATAACTCATAGTTAAATAGCCAACAATTTATTCAAACTGTTGGTCAGTGTTCTTTTTGTATGTTCTTTTTATCAGTTGCTGGAAAGATAGAATTATTTTTTTCCTTTCCTCCCCCTGCATGCTCCCCAATGCTTATATAATGGCATTATTATTGTTGTTAAATATTTTCAGAAGAAAACTTCTTGAAAAATGCTACTGGTTCTGATGAAATGTCCTTTATCTTGAAAGGCAAACAGTGATATTGTTATATTGTTTTGTTTTACTTTCTTTCAGCAAGGTAAGACTTTATTACAATATGTATATAAAAAGACATGTTTATCTTAAGCTGGAAATAATTTTTATATTGCCATTTATTCATATTCCCTTGTTATATTATCTTCTGTTGTCTTTCTGACCAAAGAGGCAGATACTGCTGTCCTATGAATTGTCAGTGGACTCTATTAATGATCCTTTTCGAAGACAGAGGTTAATGAGTGCAGCCACTGTTATTACAGATAATATGCGTAAGTCATTCTTTAATGTTTTTCCTATGGTGATTGTGTAACTTGACCTAAGAGATCAAAATGTCACAGTCAGCAGCATTATTTTTAAAGTCACTAGGGGAAAATATGCTGCAGTCAAATGTAAATTTCAGTAAAATAAATATTCTCATATTTCATGCAACTGTAATTACCAAGGATAAATCATGCCAGACCTGTATAATAAAATGACAGGTGTTTGTGAATGAGCAGAGAACAATGTTTTCATTTACCTTGTCTTGAAGGCTTTCAACGCTGGCTTCCACAGTGTTTTTTTACCCAAGTGTTAGGGTCTGCATGGGTGGACAAAAAAGTGATTGGATGTTTGCACTTCAAGTGTCTGTTGATCAGGTTGTGTTCTACCTGGGGGCAGGTAACAAGGCAAGACCCACAGGGTTTATCCTAGGACATATTTTGTCCCAAATGACCTGGAGGAGGTCACAGAGGGCTTGTTCTGAAATTTTGCAGGTGACACCACATTGTAGGGGGAACTACTTGGTGCACTGGAGCTAAGGGCTGCCATCTAGAGAGACCTAAACAGGCTGGAGGATATGTGCCAACAGGAACCTTAGGAAAATTCAACCAGAACAAATGTAAACTTCTGCACATCTGCAAGAACCTCCTGGAGTAATACAGTCTGGGACTTGGCTTGCTGGGAAGCAGCTCTGCAGGAAAGGGTAGTGAGCATGAGCCAGCAACAATCCCTTGCAGCAGCAATGACTAACAGTATCCTGAACTATATTAAAAGGAGTGTAGCCAGGAGAAAAGTGATTATCACCCTTTATTAAGGGTGCTAGATCACACACTCCACTGAGTTTGCTCCCCCCCAACTTCCCCAGTACAAAAAATACATTTGAGTTCAGTGGAGGGCCACCACATGTTCATAATAAACATGAAGAGGTGGGTAATATCCCCTGTTTCTGTAATTATAAGATTTATTGATGGTGAGCTTTAAATAACCTGGAAAAATGGAACGCTTTTTTTCAGTGATGCAATTCTGTTCACCTGAGGTTGAATTTTTCTTTTCAGTCTTTTCCATGTCTGATTGCCTTTTTCTTTATGTTATGAAATTCCACATGAGATTATTTGTTATGTCATTTTCCTTCTTTGTCATTTAGAACTGCAAGAGTCAAAACTGAAATGTCCTTTATTTTGGAAACGTTTTGCTCAAAAGTATCTAATTTGGAATTGTTGTCCATTCTGGAGAGCAGTCAAAGAGAAGGTGAAATTGGTAATTTTGGATCCATTTGTTGATCTCTTAATCATGGTTTGCATTGTCGTGAATACCTTATTCATGGCTCTGGAGTACCCTCAAATGCCAAACAATTACTATAACATGATTTTTACAAGTGACAAGGTAAGTTAGGTCTATGTTAGAGTGAATTTGGAGTTATAACCCTGTATTTACTGGGACAGTCCCTTAAGGATCTATGGTTTTTCAGTGACTTTTTGCTGCATTTCCTTTTTCCAGGTCTTCACCCTGATTTTTACAGTAGAAATGATCTTGAAAATCATCGCTCTCGATCCTTACCACTATTTTCAGCAAAAATGGAATATTTTTGATAGCATAGTTGTTATGGTTGGACTAATAAGCTTTAAAGAAAATCTATCATCTTTCAGGCTGGTAATTATCTCTTTTTTAAAAGTACATGCCTTGTATAGATTTGTAAAAGACTACAGTGAAATACCCTCAAATTATTTTACTGATAAATCTGCTAAATCAGTTCTCTTTGTTACTAAATAGTAAGCCAATATGAAGTTTAATTTGAGTGACTATTAAATGAGTATTAAAGAATGCATTCAATATGTTTCATAAAATCATTCAGGTTGGAAATACAGCCTTGTGATCATCGAGTCCAACTGTCAACCCTACTCTACAAAGTTCTCTCCTATACCATATGCCCAAACACCACATCTAAACAACTCTTAAATGCATTCAGGGATGGTGACTCAGCCAGCTCCCTGGGCAGCCTATTCCAGGATCTGACCACTCTTTTTGTGAAGAATTTTTTCCTAATGTCCAGTCTAAACCTACCCTGTTGCAGCTTGCAGCCATTCCCTCTTCTTCTGTCGCTAATTGCCTGTGAGAAGAGATCAGCACCAGCCTCTCTACAATGTCCTTTCAAGTAGTTGTAGAGAGTGATGAGTTCTCCTCTCAGCCTCCTAACAGTTTAATATACTGTGTTACTGGATACTACAAATCCTCTGCCACGCTACACCCCCTCGGAGATTTGACTTAGCAGAGAGTTCTGATTCCTTGTTATGGCCCTGCTCAACTACATTTCAGATCTTCAATGAGGAAGAGATATTATCTGACTGTTTTTATAAGCTTAAGGATAGCAAAGGTTCCTTCAGAGCTTTCCCTTTTAAGTTGTGGTTTGTAAAATAATGTAGCTTTCCTCAAGGCTTAGACTTGAGGAAAAGTCTAAGGAGAGGTTTAAGGAGACCTCAGGGCTTTCCTCCATCTTAGGGAAAAGGAGAAGTAGCTCTGAGATGTCAGTGTATAATGTTACTTTTTTTGCTTGCATCCTTACTGTGTATTTAGAATGCTAAATATACTAATTATTTCTAGCATTCTTTGTAACTTTTCAGGGTCATCACACCTAGAAATTCAGTTGAATTCTGTTTCATCTTGTGTATCACAACTGAGATTTGACTAAAAATGTCCTTTTTACTTATGAAGGTGCATAGAATAGATCCCATCTGACTTTTCAGATCCTATTTTAGGTCTGTTAGGTGAGAGGTAGAAAACATTCTTTTTTCAATTTTTATCTCATTACATTTGATTTATTCCAAAATGCAGTCATTTCATAAGTCTTGTCCAAGTACCTATAAGCCACGTGATTAATATTATTGTTATTGCTGTTAATACTAATAGACTTACACATGCTTGTATCTAACTTAGCATGAACAATTTGAAATCATGATGGTGTTACTGAAGTAAAGACAGCATGATAAATGCAGGGTCTGTTTTTTATGTGTGCTTTGCTATCTTTGCAGTGTTCACCACTCACATTGTTCTCTTGTGTTTTACTTACAGCTCAGGATCTTCAAATTGGCAAAGTCCTGGCCAGCCCTAAATACTCTTATGAAAATAATTCTAAACTCAGTTGGTGCTCTGGGTAACCTCACTCTGGTTTTGATTATCACTGTATTCATTTTTGCTGTAGTAGGAAAGCAGGTTTTGGGCAATTATTATAAGATTAATTACTGTAAAATAAGCACCAGTAAGGATTTACGCTGGCATATGAAGGATTTTTGTCATTCATTCCTAATTATATTCCGAATATTATGTGGAGAATGGATTGAAACCATGTGGGAATGTATGGAAGTGGCCGGAAAAGGGCTCTGTCTTCCCATTTTCTTGCTAGTCCTGGTGATAGGAAACCTGGTGGTGAGTTTCAAGCTATTTTTCAGTCCCTACTGAATGCATGAAGTTACAGTGGCATCTTTTTTCCAAGGCAAACTTTATCATTTGAAGAGTATTCACACTCTTCTCTTCTCTGGATGTTACTTAATACGTGTTTTTCTTTTGTCTTTTTTTCCTTTTCCCCATCTTTCTCGTACAAGAGGTAACTGCTAAGCAACATACACAAACTTATTCCTTCTACCCAGAGTATATAAGTGGAGTGCTTTTGATAATTTGATTTCTTCATCTTTTGTGTTGCTTGGATCAAATAACCAAAATGTTCAGTGTTTTTAATGCTTACCAACTTATCCTTATATTATCAGAAGTTTACACTTCGCAGATTTCCTGGTTTATGTGACATACACTAGGTTTAGTGTATATATACTGGAAGACTTTTTTACCTTTTTCATCTGCTTGGTTTGTCGTTCTATAACAGATCCTTTTTCATGGTGATGTTATTAAAAGTTAACTTTGCCTACTGTTTTTCAACATATTTTCAACATGTCCTCATACATTATAGACATCAGAGCATGGGAAAATAAATTTGATATCCATAAACCCTCACTTCCTTCCTGTTTCTGCTGCCTTTCCTTCCAGAAGGAGCCATATCATACTATATTAATATTCCAGTGGAACAGTAAATTATTTCATTGCAGTGTTTGATGAAAGCAAGATTGAGATTTTTTTAATCTAAGTAGGTTTTCTAAAATGTCTTTTCTGTTAGTAATAGTGACTCCAACTTACTTTAACTATTTTAAGGTGCTCAACCTGTTCATTGCCTTGCTGCTGAGTTCGTTCAGTACTGGCTCCTCAATGGGACAAGAGGACACTGAAGAAATGACAAAATGTCAGATTGCCATTGCACGGATTCGCAAGGGCCTGCGGTCTGTGCAAGAGAGAGTTTGGGATCGTTGTGGCAAAATAATGAAACGAAACCACAAAACAACAGCCAAAAGGAAGTCTGTGGTGAAAATTTCTATCAAGGCCGTGGAGGAAAATAACTATGCCATGACAGATGTCAGAAAGGATATAGACAGCAGTTGCTTTGACATTGGGTGTCACAACACTGAAGAGAGCTCCTCAGTAACAAGGAAATGTGAAGAATTTTTACCCAGTCATAATACCTGTGTTCCCATTGCAGTAGCACAGACTCACGCCGATGAAGGTGATGATGAGCACAGCGTATGCACGGAAATAGAATACAGAGAACAGGTCAGGAAGTTTAGTGTTTGAAAAATTATTGTCACTTGCGTCTGTGAATATAATCTTGAAGACTCAACAGTAAACGTTATCCCTTCTGTCATTTCTGCTTTTTTACTTTGTTGTTCTAGTAGCTCCAAAATGCAAGAGCTACCATTCAGTAAGAGATACTGAATATCCACTTTTTCATCATTCTCCTCACTGATAGCTGTAATTCTGCTTCTGTCTGTTTTGTTTCCATTTATTGCTGTCAATTGCTAAATGAAGTTTGATAAAGAGAGACATTCTTTCTTTTTGTCCCTTTACCTTACAGATGGCTCCTGGAATTTTTGGAAAGCAGGACTCTTGAGTTGCTTATATGTTGCTTCTCAATTGCATGGAATCCAAAAGAAATGCAAATAAAAGCTTCACCTTAAAAAAAAATCTTATTTTTTTTGATCCTCTCTTCATATCTTGGATGCTTTGGACTCCCCATTATATCTCTTTATTTTACTGTGTTGGGCAGGATTAAGGTCAAGTCTTAGGCACTTAAATACTACTGCCTTATTCACAGGCAGTAATAATAAAAAGAAGCAGACTCCAGTATACCTTGCCTGCAATCTTTTGTCAGAAGGTGAACAAAATAAATATTAACCCTTCTCAGACCTGTACTAAAGGAAGTACCAGTAGACACTGGTTTATACAACAGAAGGATGAGCTGTTTAGTGGTTTTTTGACATAAAGCAGGATAGAAAGCCTCTTACAGAAAGTTGTTTATGAATTATTTTCATTTAAGTCTTCATATTGATTTCTGCTTATTTCTCCAGCTGCCACATTCAAGTAGGAATGAGCTTTTCCAAGATGTTGCAACTGTGCTTTTTTTCTTCATAGGTAAAAGTGATAGTGTAAACATGTGGCATTGTGGGGTTTAGCTCATTTAAAACTCATCCACAAGTGTGTGCAGCAAGCTGAGGTTGAACACCAGGCTTTGATGACTATAATGTAACTAGACTACCTTTTAAAAGATTGTATTTTATGAATGTCAGTTGTGATTGAGATATCACCATATTTTACATCTATCAGAACAGGACTTTGGGCTCAAAGTGCAGTTATCTAGTGTTACGCCATGATAGCAATGTCAAAAGCAGGTGCTATTTTTGGGGATGGATTATCATATGGTCAGTGTTGAGGTGGACTGGTAGGATCCATTTTCTATGTTTTTGGTCACAAGACGAGGCATCATCAGTGGAATATTTTTGGCCAAGTTCTCAAAGAAGCAGAATTGCTGATTACCTTAGAATCATCTGTTTGAAATCAGCTATTTGAAATACGTTGTCTGCAAGCGTTTGCTGGCAGAAATTCTTTCCCTGCTGCAGTGGAATCTGGTATTGCTTGGAATTTGTAGTTGCAAAAGGACTGAGCTAATTGGGATCACTTAGCTCCTCTGCCTTCAACTACAAACATGAGACAGTTGGGGTCCACCTGCAAAGGATGATGCTGAGCCACTTCATCAGAATTTAGTGAATTGGATGCAGGAATCCATCAGTGGGGTAAATGTAGATCTTGAGGAATGATACATTTCCACAGTGTAACCACAAGACCACATAACAAGTATTTGTTATCAAGGAAGAAACAATTTACATGCCTTTAAGGGATACCATTTAATTACCTGTTAAAAGACAAACATGCTAAATTTTGTGGATGCTTTAGATTCTGTTAAAGAATTTTGACTTTAAAGAATGACTGTCTGGAAAAAAAAATGTGGAAAGCTGACTATTTTGCATTATTTCATGCAGGGAGGCAGATTAAGACATAGAGAACAGTGGTGGTGTTCAAGCGGCTTCAGTCAGATTTCTGGGACTTCTGAAACTATAAGTGGTTTTTCAGAAACACACCAAAAGAAAGAGCAAAAAGAGGTAATTATAACTTTTTTAATCTTGTGGAATATGCTAGAGAAGAAAATTGTCACATTCAGCAATAAGAGGACAAACTGGGGTTTTTCCAAGAGTAGCAACTATAATCACAGGGGAGGTGGTAAATCTCTCTAGAGGTAATAATACTTTAAAGCGTGGAAGTTTCATAGAACAGAATCATACAATAGTTTGGGTTGGAAGGGACCTTTAAAGGCCATCTAATTCAACCCTGCCCTGCAATGAGCAAGGACATTTTCAACTATATGAGATTGCGTGGAGGCCCATCCAACCTGACCTCGAATGGTTCCTTTGGGGTATTTCAGTGCTGTTTCCCTGTTGGCTCCCATTACCTCAGGAACTCCTGGCTCATCTCTGTGACTTCAAGTGTGCTGCAGTGTATCCAGCACGTCTCAGAGCAACAGGCTGAGGACCCTTGCTAGCATCCCATCCCTCTAACCATTGCCTGTCATCCCACAGCTTGTCACAGGCAAGCTTGATATTGCCCCCCTCAAGCCTAGTTTAAAGCTGTGTGAATGAGCCCCTCCAGATTGTGAGTGAAGACCCTCTTCTCCCTTTCAGAAAGGTGAATCCCATCTGACACCAGTAAGCCTGGTGCCATGTAGGCCATCCCATTATCAAAAACCCCAATACTGTGTTGGTGACAGCTGTTGGTGACTGTATTGTTTGCTGTCATAGATTCATAGAATAGTTTAGGCCAGAAGGGACCTCCAAAGGCCATCTACTCCGACCTCCCTGCAGTCAGCAGGGACACCCCCAACTAGACCAGGTTGCCCAGGGCCTCATCGAGCCTCACCTTGAATGTCTCCAGGGAAGGGACCTCAACCACCTCTCTGGGCAACCTGTTCCAGTGCTCCACCACCTTCATTGTAAAGAACTTATTCCTAATACCCAATCTAAATCTGCTTTTCTTCATTTTAAACCCGTTGTCCCTCATCCTGTCACCACAGGCCTTTGTAAACAGGCTCTCCCCAGCCTTCCTGTAGCCCCCTCAGCTACTGGAAGGCCGCTATTAGGTCTCCCTGGAGCCTCCTCTTCTCCAGGCTGAACAACCCCAGCTCCCTCAGCCTGACCTCGGAGCAGAGGGGCTCCAACCCCCTGATCATTTTCATGGCCCTCCTCTGGACCCACTCCATCAGGTCTTTCCTATATTGAGGGCTCCAGACCTGCACACAGTGCTCCAGGCGAGGTCTCACCAGAGCAGAGTAAAGCAGAAGAATCACCTCTTTGGACCTGCTAGCAATGCATCTTTTGATGCAGCCCAGGATGTGATTGGCCTTCTGGGCTGCAAGTGCACACTGCCTGCTCATGTCCAGCTTCTCATCCACCAGCACCTCCAGGTCCCTTGGATGCAAAAAATTTTTTCTCTATAAACGCTTCCCAAAGCAACCATACTTTTTCTGGACTGGAAAATTAGCTTATTCTAATACACTACAGTTCTTAAGGACCTTAAATTAATGTAGAGCATCATGGCTGTCAACAGAGGCAGTTCTCCCTTCTTCTGGCTTCTCATTCTTATCCCTATCCTCATGCCTTCCCTGTCTGTGTCATACAGTATATGGCTGATAGATTGCATTATTAATTTTTATTTATACTTGTTTTCCTTATTGTCTTTAGTTTTAAGGGTGTGTAGGTTACCCACCAATAACTACAATTCTTTGAGATACATAGAACATACATCTGTTTCTTTCCTGCTAGCCCTTCCTGTCTTCAAGCCTTTTGAGATATGGTTTGTATCTCTGAAAATGAAAAGAAAATTGGATTGGCATGAAAAAATCAGAGTTTTCTCTAATGTAAAGTTCTAGCATAATGTAATCTCTTCTAAACATTTTCCTTCCTCCAAGTCCAATGCAGACAACTAGAAAAAACTAAGAAACCTATTAAATTAAAGCCATGGAAACAAAGATTAGGGGTTAGCCTTTTTCCTTTCTATTATTCATATTTTTATTTTGGTAGTTCAACAAAATTAAAGTAATTTATGCCCTATGGATATCTTTTTTGGGGGGAGAAGGAGGGTGATAAGTTTCATTTATTTTAAATATGGTAACCTTATTAATGAAAAGCAAATAAATTCTCCTCTTTGCCATTCTGCTGTGCAGAAATGTGATGTTGGAAGCTGTTCTGAAGCCAGCACCGTGGATCCAGTTATTGTTCTAGACACCTTTCCCAAGCCTGAAAAGCCACACCTACCTAAGGACTGTTGTGCAGAAAGTAAGAATCTTTTATTTATTGTGGTGACACCAAACAAGCCAGTATTCAAAGCTATCTGTTTGGAACATTGGAACATTCCAAATTGGTAGAAACTGTTTTTCCTGAGACACTTGTTTATAAACCTAAAAATTCAAATATATGTACCTGAAACCAACACAGAACTGGATCAGGGTTGGGATGGCTGAACGCTGACATGTAGTACTGTATGAGATTCCTGAGAGTATGCAAGAAAACTGCGTGAAGCTGGCAGAACTGTCACAGAAGCTGTAGGATATCTGAAGAGGCCTAAAATGGTTCTAAACCCCTGTGTTTAGGCTCCAGATGCCACTTTTGGAGTGTGATTCAGTTTATATTGAGGCATCAGACTGTGGGTATCTGTATAGAGAATATAGTTGTAACATTTCTGCAGTGCAATCAAGTGAAATAATCAGTAAAAATAATAATTTGCTATACTGTGAATCAGTAATGGCTGGTTTTATGTCCATAGGCCATTTGTGGGCACAAAAATTCTGCAGAAGGGCTTGTGGGCTCAAAAACTTCTCTGCTTTTTCCATGTGTGAGTTACTCTATTAAAAGAGACTATTTTGGCCTACAAATTTTGTCCTTTTTTTAGCTTTAGATCTTCTGAGCCCCATCATCACCCCATAGGTAAAACAGCACATTCTTTGTTTAGTCTGTTGAAGCTCATTTTAAGACATTTTACACTTTTTAGATTCCATGTCTCTGCATTTTCCATGAAACCAATATACTCTTCTCCCTCTTTTCAGGTTGTGTTGAGTGTTCCCCGTGTTGTGCCGTGGATGTCACTAAGTTTCCAGGCAGCACTTGGTGGAAATTTAGAAAAACCTGCTACAGAATTGTTAAACATACCTGGTTTGAAAATTTTATAATTTTTATGATAATACTGAGCAGCGCAGCACTGGTAAATTTAATTTCAATTCTCAGATTTTGAATTGATGGTTATTAGTAAAGGAAAAGAATGATGTTATTATATTTAATTTCATTCTACTCTGACATTCCTTTCCCCAGGAAGAGACAAGAGTATAATAAATGTATCACTTAGCAGTTATAAGGCTCTTCCCAACCTGGATAAGATATTTAAATATATGGAATCATAGTCTTCTTCATGAAATAAAGTTCTTCACACACCTGTGTGCTGAATTAGGAGGCTAAACAAGAATCTGAGGTTATTTAGGAGAGCTTAAAAAATAAAAGTACTTCTAGATTTGTAAAGCAGACTAACTATTCAGTAAAAATTTAGATTTAAAATCATTAAGATGATTAGAATCTAAAAGTGAAGATGTCTGCAAACTGATAAACTACTTAAGGTTTACTTAAGGAGAATTCACAGTGAGGTAAGGAGCTATCAAGTGAAGAGCTGATATAGCTGTTAAAAGGAATTTGGGATAGATTTATCAAAACTTAAAATAAATTAACAAAGCAGCAAATACATTAAACACAAGTGAACAATGATGTTAATTGCTACAGCAATCAATATCACATCTTCCTAAACCCTTGCTGACATTAAAGTAACATCAGGGTTTAGGTAGAAAAATGTGAAATTCCACAAATGATCAGTTCCAGATCATTGTCATGTCATTTGCCATGTTTTTTCATACCTGTATTACAACTCTGCAGGCTGACTAAATATGACTTTTTTGGAAGGTCTAGGTCTGAAAGACAGTGGTTAGTGTCTATAATTCAAGCTTTTTGCTAGCCATAATTGATCCTCATCAAATATTTTTTGAAGAAGTGTAAACATCTGAAAGTATGGGATTTTTCAACCAACCTGAAAATGAGACTGTACCTATTTTACAATTTAGGATTTTATTTCTAAGTATAAAACTTAAGAGGTGGTTGCTCATAATTTAATATAAAATACAATAAACCAAACTCTGTATCTTCTGCCATTTTAAAATATTTTTTTCATAAAACTACTGAACTCTTTTAAAATAGTATTCTGAAATTCCAGGCATTTGAAGATATTCACCTGAATGAGAGAAAAAATGTGAAAGTGCTCCTAGAGTATGCTGATAAAGTATTTACTTACATCTTTTTTATGGAGATGCTTCTGAAATGGGTCGCTTATGGTTTGTACAGGTATTTCACAAATGCCTGGTGTTGGCTTGACTTCATCATTGTATGTGTAAGTATTATATTCAGCTTGTCTTACATGTTGAATTTTGATATTTTCTATATGTAGAGAATTATGTGTAAAATCTGATTATGAATAAACACAAGAGTAAAAGACAGTTTCCAAAAGCCAAAAAAAAAGCAATCAAAAGAGACTTTGGGACAAATTTAAATAAAAATTCTAGGTAATAATCAGAAGTTGCTTAAGAAAACTTTATTAATTATCACTGTCATCGAGGATCATGCTGGTTATAATATAATATGCTGGTATACATATTTATCTGAATTCAGACAAAGTAGGTAATATAATCTTGCCATATAAGAATGAAGTATTTTTGTTTGTCACCGATACACTGGGAAGATATTGAAGTTAAATATTTTAAAATATTTAAAGAGCTAAAGAGCTAAAGAGCTGGCTTCCAGGAATGTCAAAGTAGGAAGAGTGAAATAAAATTGTATTACAATAACTTTAAATCTGTATTTTCTGCATTTGAGTTAATGGTCAAAGATCCTGTAACATTCAGCCTCTGATTGTCTACTGACACAGAATATTTTTTTTTATACCACTTAATAACTTTGGTTTCAATTCAATGAACACAGCTGTCATTTGTTTCCTGGGGACTAAGTTCTCCTTCCAAAGCCACACCACTTTGTTCCTCTGGGAGTGCCCTGAAATCTCTCAGGACTCTTAGAGCACTGAGGCCTCTACGAGCTTTGTCAAGATTTGAAGGGATAAAGGTAAGGATGTTGGGGATGCGTGTGCATATTTTGTAATAGCTGCATTTGAAGTCTTTTGGGAAAATTACAACTTGAATCTCTGTTTTGGGACTTGATGGTATTAAGATGGTCCAAATTTCCTACTTACATCTTGTGGTTGTTATTTTGCAATAATACCTACCACTCACAGAAATTTATGCATACAAATTAAATAAGTAAATTGAATTATAATGTACTATCACAAAGAATTATTACATACAGTAATGTGGACACTGGAACATGTTTCCATGTTCAGTGCAATTTGCAGAACAAACTAAATAAGAATTTTTTTTCATTTGCACTTTTCTGAAACCCATTCTTTGGTTTAACTTAGGGAAAAATCTCATCCAGTGTATTTGGCAAATTCTTCTGGAAAAAAAATTACTATGCTTGAAAAAAAAATAGGAACCATTTTTAATTACTTGTCAGTAGAAAAGAAGCTATACGTATATAGTTAGTCCAGAAAACAGACTCCAGAGGGATGAAGAAATCTGTACTGTGAAAGTTATAGTTTATCAGTCTCCATGGCATAAGAAGTGTGGTGACTGCTGTCTGTCCTTAATTTTTTCTCATTGCCTGAGGCAAGAAATTGGGACCTGAAAAAAAGGATTCGAGAATTCATTGCTTCTATGGAAACTATTCACTTTTTGTAAATCCTTGTCATAATTCCCTTTCTTTAGGCTGCTGTGCTTATATCAGTTCATCTTGACAGTTATCTAGACAGGCTCACGTGTCACGTTTCGGATTCTCCAGCATGAATCTGAAAGATAACAATCCTTTTGAACTTAAATAGGGTGGGATTTTCTTAATAGGAGAGGGGATTCTTCTAACTCAATTTTAAAAGCTGCTCCGAGCATACTGTCTGTAATCTTTAAAGGGGAGAAGTTAAACACAGTATAATGCAAATCATCTGACCTATGTTAGATCACAGAATGTGATGAGATACTAAGTCCGGGCTCCAGGATGGATATGGAGCAAATCCTCCTGGAAGCCATGAAGGACAAGAAAGAATCAGAAACAGACAGCGTGAGTTTGTGAAGGGCAATTTTTGCCTCTCGAACCTGATTGTCTTTGATGAGATGGCTGAGGGAGATTCCATCTGTGGTATCAGATATGGTTATATCTGGTTTGGTTGGGTGAACTATAAGCTGGGCAGAAAATTGGCTGAACTGCCAGGTTTAATGTGCCGAGATCATCAGAATGAACTTCAACTGTCAGCTGGTTTCTGGCGACTCAGAGGTCAGTCCTGGCACCAATACCGCTTTTACTGACTTAATACCCTGAAGAATATGGTAGAAGTCCTTAGCAAGTTCACAGGTGATACAAAACTGGGTATGAGCAGTTGGTGGCAGGGATGCTCTTCAATGAGAGCTTGACAGACTGGAGGTGTGGGCTGGAGAAACCACAGGAAGTTCAGCAAAAGCAAATGCAAAGTCTTGCACCTGAACCAGAATAACCACATGTAACTGTGGCGCACTGAGAAAGGAAAAGGTCCTTTGTAGAAAAGGACCTGGGGTGGACAGCATGTTCAACATGAGTCAGCAGAGCAACAAAGAAGATCTACCACCTATTAGGTTGTGTTAGCATGAGTCCAGCCAACACATTGAGACAATTCACTCTTCTGATTTTGGTGCCTCTGAGACTGAATATAGAGTATTGTGTCTAGTTTGGGGCTCCCCAGTATAACTGGGGAGAGACTGTCCGCCAAGATGGCCAAGAGAGTGGAGAGGTGGAGAGAATGGTGCTTATTCTGTCTGGAGAAGAGAAGGTTAAAGGGAGAATCTGATTGGAATCTTAATTAGAAAAGGAATCTCATTGTCTTTATCTACTTATTGGAGATTATGCAAGAAATGGAACTAATGTTTTCTGGTAGGCCCTTGGTGAGAAATGAGAGAGAATGAGTTGGATGTGAGTGATAGAGTTTCATACCTGTCATACAGGTTCATACCATAAAATACTATTTTATGTATTTCTTTTACATAAGGATAGTTCTATTTTACTTCCATCTCAAAAAGGCAAGATAGATATTGCAGAATTACATGTTAACACAAGCATGAAGTTGAGCTGAAGACTGGCTTTAAAATTGCCATCTACTAGTTTTTAGCGGGGTGAGAACCTGAAGTAGTTACAGAGGGAAAAATAGGTGTTTTTTGGGGAAGGCGTTCTATTGAATGTGAATAATTCATTCTTTTCATTCATTTTATTTCTTTAAGGTTGTTGTAAATGCACTCTTGGGAGCTATCCCCTCAATCTTGAATGTTTTGCTCGTCTGCATTGTCTTCTGGCTCCTATTTAACATTACAGGAGTAAAATTACTTGGAAAAAAGTTCTGGAAATGCAAACTGGAGAAAGGAAGTATTGATCTAATTAAAAACAAATCTGATTGTGAGCTCTATGGTGGAACATGGACAAATAGTGACGTGAACTTTGATAATGTTCCAATGGGATACTTGGCTCTTCTCCAAGTGGTAAGTTCTATAAAAACATTCTCAGTTTTGTTTCCATCAAGGAAATGTGTTGAGCAGCCGGACCATGGGGCACCCCTACACTTTGATTTATCTCACTCAAAGTGTGGATTTTTAACACAAGCACTGTGTTTTGTGGCTTTTCAATTTTGCTTTAATTTTAACTTACTAAGCCTGAAATGGTCTGCATGTTACTGGATTTAAAGCTGTTCTCATTTTCTTTAATAAAAGTTAGTTCAGAATGGGTGAGAAAGAAAAAGCATCATGCAGTTTATTTATATTTCTTTTTGTATTATTATTATGTAAGTCAGGAAGTATTGGGACACTAATTTATTGCTCTCTCTAATACCACACAAAGGAGAGAAAGGAATTTTTAAAAGTGGCTGTTATCCCTGTATCTTTCCTAGATGAAGTTCTTTGCCCTGTATCTTCCCAAGTGTTCTGTGATTCTGCGGAATTGCTAAAAATATCAGGAAGAAATCACCTGCTCTTTACTTAGAAATTGTTCTTATCCTTTTAGGATATATTTGTTAGCTAGCTGAAACTTTTACTGCTTTTTCAAAAAAATGAGAAGTTACAAAAACGTCAATTTAACAAGAATTAAACACATTTCATAGGATTCATGGCTTTTTTTTTTTTTCTTTTCAGGAAGTAGGTTTTTTTTTCTCTTTACTAAACTCTAATGAGTCATACTTTCAAGCATATCTTTGGAAGTGATGGACATTTTTATAGGACACTGCTCATTTTTCCACAACTGCTAATACATTTTTATTACTTCTACCTATTTTTTTTAAATAATGATAATAACCTTAATAATACTTTTTTTTTCCAGGCAACTTTTAAAGGTTGGATGGATATTATGTATGCAGCAGTGGATTCACGTGAAGTATGTCACTAAGATGAAATTTCAGTTCTTTTCGCTTTCCTTTTTTCTTTTTCTATCCATACAATTAATTTTTTCACCTTTTTTACAATATTAAGTCAGAAATGCTAGTGGATGAATGCCTCAAACTGCACGCTGAAACAATAATCCTTGGAGTACCAAATATCTGGAACTTAGACAAAAGAAAACAGGTCAAAGTAGAGTGATACCACACAAAAATCTAGTGTATCAGGAATGCAGTGGCAAGATGTTGCATGCTTTGGATGAGTATGTTTTGGGAAACAGAGTTTAGAAGGGCTTGGAGGGCCTGAGCCTTTGAAGCAATAGAACAGCATGCACCTTTAGGCAGTTATTTCTGGAGGTATTTTTCCCTGTATTTGACATCTTACTATTTCTTCCCCTGTGTTGTTTCTCACTCTCTCACTACTGCTGTGTGTTTCAACTTTTCTATGTATAATTTAATTGGAATTCTTCTTATTCATTCAAGCGCTGTACTCTTGAATATAGTGAAATAGCTGGTAATTATAAAGATCATTACTTGTAGGGCTGCTCATAGTGAGCTGGCATTTTAAAACTGCTTCTTGTCTGGGATAGCAATTAAGGGGGTGATGATTCACCATGTTTAGTCTGAGCTGTTTCTCTAATCTAGGCCTTCTCAGTATCACTTCTGATTAGAACTGATTATCTATTGCTTAAGAACTTGCTAGAGCTGGATTTGGCTATATATCTTTGTTTGTAATTGTCTTTACAAACAGTAACAAGACAGGACAGTTGTTCTACTTGTATATCTAATTAAAGGTTTAAATGTGTAGAAATAATTTATCCTCCTGACAATAAAAAGATTTATTGTAAATTGGAAGCAATAAAGCTGTGATTATCTGATTTTTACCAATATTGTTTTTCTGTTTCAATGTTTTTAACAGATAGATGAACAGCCACAGTTTGAAGCATTCTTAGCCATGTATACGTATTTTGTGATTTTCATTATTTTTGGATCTTTTTTCATGCTGAACCTTTTCATTGGAGTGGTTATCAGCAATTTTAACCAACAAAGAAAAAAGATAAGTACTACATGAGCTAATTCAGCGTCTCTTGTAATCCCAATTTTATTAAGTGAATCTAGATGTCTAACATTTTCGTTTAGGATGGAGAAATTTAAAATAATATTTAGACACCAAGTTTGAAAACAGGAGTCCCCTTTTCCTCAAAGCTTTTAGTAATTTACCTGTAAATTCTGCTTTCATGCCAAGCGTGGGTAGTTTTAGAAAAGAGAAGCCAAAAGAAGTTACGTAGACTTTGCTACAGGAGAATGGCATTGGTTTCTTCTGCTTTGAAGATTTATTTAATTTCCTTTTATAACAAAGTCCCAGTTATAATAATCCCAACAGACAGAAACATGAGCCTGAAAACACTTCCTAGAAGTTCATGTTGATGTAACACTTTTTTTCTTTTCTCAGTGCATCCTATAAGTGTGCATTTTTTTCTTTTAATTTCTTTGCTGCTTCTTAGGGATTTTCATTGAGATTCCATATATTGAAGTTAAACTTAATTTTCAGAGGTCTTGCAAGAGTGACTTGAAGTGCAGGTACCCTATTGTTACATGTTTATTTTACAAAATGCTAATCATCATTTTATGATGAATGGCTTCTTGTGTATCCTCGGTTCAAAGTGGTTGCTAAGTAATACAGTTGGCATAGATGATAATGAGTACCAGAAATTCATTATCAGGAATCTCCCATAGAACTTGGGACCAAAGTGCTTATTCATAATCCTCCATTTACCTGCAAGGCCAGCAATATACCTCCGTTCAAACCTTTCCTAGAAATATTAGTGCAAAGTATATTGCTTGTTGATGAGTCTTACGTAATTTTAAAAATATGAAATAGATTTGTAAAACTTCAGAAAGTCTCTCACAGTTGAGGAAACTGACTCAGGAGCACAGCCCAGACTAGACTTTCATTAGCAAACCCTAATCAGCTTTTTGCAGGACATATTGAAGAGACCAAGGAGAAAAGGAGAAATAGTGAAACATTTTGTCTCTGTGCTCTCTTAGATCCCACTCACCACTTTTTTTAAGCAAACTTGCTGGTGTTTATTTAGTTGACTGCTTAAACTTCAGCTGAACAGCATTATTCTTTCCTTTTACTTAGGTGGAAAAGATCTATTTTTGACTGAGGAACAGAAAAAGTACTATAATGCCCTAAAAAAACTTGGATCCAAGAAACCTCAAAAACCCGTCCCAAGACCACTGGTGAGACCATATTAAGTAGAATATGATAGAATGTATAAAGATGATGAGAACATTTAAATTCAATAGCCAAGCATCTGGAAATAAACTTCACGTTAGAGCCCATCATCTTCCTCATTCAATACAGTATTTACATTTTGCTCTCTTTTTCTTAATTCCATCTAATGCAGTCTTTCTTTGTGGATATTAATTAAGGACATTTACAGCCTATTCAAATTTGTCACCTATTCAAATGTACAACCTATTTATAAAGCTTCATATTAAGTGTTTGCTATTTATAACACGATCTTGGTTACTTAAGTTGCATAATATTGCTTCTGCAACTAGATTGTATTATTGCAGGTGAGAATGAATAGTGAGTGAATGAGTGAATAGTACATGCCCCATGGCTGCTTTTTTTACTTTTAAATAATCTCATACTTTATTTCATATAGTTTCTTAAATTTAATTGCAGGCTTGGCTTCACATAGTAACTATCCCAAGGTTTTCTTGCTTATGATATTTTAATTAGAATTGGTTATCCTAGAATGTCTGCTTCAATATGTAGTTTTATTAAAAGAGCAATCACAATGTATTCTGAATTTTTTCCTGCTGTATAATTTTTTCTAAGGAAATGTGGTTGCTTTATATCTGAAAACACTTAGAACTGAGTGTTTTCTTTGAAGGTCTAAAGAAATCACGTAAGTATGCTTCTAGTAACTTATCGTTAAATTTATATTCTCTTAAATTCTCTTTCTAAGCACAATGGGTCTTAGAAGTTGCATTAAGCAGTTCTTCTCGTTCTCTCCACAGAACGCATTCCAAGGATTACTGTTTGATATAGTATCACACAAGGCATTTGACATCACCATTGTGACTTTCATCTGTCTAAACATGGTTGTTATGATGGCAGAAAATAACCAGCCTGAGGTCAAGGCTGTTCTTAATAAAATCAACTATTTTTTTGTGGCGGTATTTACTGCAGAATGTGTGATAAAAATACTAGCCCTAAGACAATACTTCTTCACCTGTGGCTGGAACCTATTTGATTTAGCTGTTGTGGTCCTTTCACTAGTTAGTAAGTATGAATCTTTATTAGATCAGGTAATGTGTCTTCCCAATACTAAGCCAAATTTCAATATGAAGTAACCTCTTACAAATAGCTGAGAAAAAAATTCCAGATCTATTGTACTTTTTCAAACTATATGCTAAGTGATTCCTTCTAAAAGGATATGGTTTTGTTTTCCTTATATTTGTGCAGAGTACTAAAAGTTAAATGGGCAGGGTTGGTTTTTTTTTAAGTATGAGTTTTAAGGAGTAATTAACAATGCAGTAACATCTCTTCTAAGTTATTGTACTTGAACCATAGTCCTAATTTTTTATGCTTTCAATTTACATGTAATCACATTAACTGTTGTTTTCACAGTAAAAGTAAATTGAGGTTAAATTTGTATGAAAAATGGGAGAGATTTATTTCATTTTCCAGGACTTTCTTTTAGGGGGCTGATTTAGAAAGCTCAGGAAAATATAATTGATCAACACCATTCTAAGTCTGGGATGCTATTTATGACTATGAAAATTCTTATTAAAACTGACTTGGTTTAGCTTTGCTTTTCAAATAGCACTAGATGCTTTTTGTTTCTTCTACAAAGGGTCATATATAGCTTTAGATTATTGTACAGTTTTTGTGGTCTGTCCTTCCTACTCGGACTCAGGTTATGTTGTAGAATAAAGGTCAGGAAAGGAAAAATGATCTACGTACTCTGCTTCATCCCTAAGCACAGAACCCCTTTCCTATCCCATGCAACCCAGAAAAAATGCTGACTTTTTAAGTCTTCTGTTTGCAATTGTTTACATTACTAATGTATCACTGAAGGTACTCATCGCTTTGCTAGCAGGAGGATAGAATGAGGTGTGATGAAGGACAAATAATGAAAGACAGATTTCCTATCTTTTCTTCTTCCTCTTCTCTAATCTCATTCAAATACCAAGCATTAATGAAAGTCTCACATTTAGCACGTGGTTTAGGCCTGTAGAAGAAGCGGCGATTAGACAGTAGGTAGGAGACAAGTCCCATAGCTTCTGGCACAGGGTTGAATGGATTTAAAAGGACTTTTTAAGTAGTTGAGCAATGCATAATTTCATCTCCTGAATTACAGAAATTTGGGGGAATGCAGTTTCCAAACTATACATATTCTTGATACCTATTTGTCTTTTTTTTCCTCAGCTCTTTTGTAAGAAATTGCATTATTCATGATAATGTTTTTGTTGAAAATGATGTAATATGATCAATGTCACTTTCAACGTCTGAAGTATAGCATATAACAAAATGGACATAAGTAGGGAATTTGACTTATATGTCTTAACAACATTTTTTTTCTTTTTCATTTCAAAGGTGTTGGACTTTCTGAAGGCTTTGAAAAATTTTTCTCTCCTACACTTTTGAGAATTATTCGTTTGATACGAATTGGCCGCATCCTGAGATTAATTCAAAAAGCTAGAGGAATTAGAACTCTTCTTTTTGCGTTACTGATGTCTCTTCCTGCACTGTTCAACATCGGTCTTTTGCTTTTTCTGGTTATGTTCATCTATGCCATTGTGGGCATGACAAACTTTGCCTGTCTCGGCTGGGAAGGAGGGATCGATAACCTTTTCAACTTTCAAACTTTTGATGGTAGCATGCTCTGTCTTTTCCAAATTACAACGTCAGCTGGTTGGGATGGTCTTTTGGTCCCTCTGTTAAGAGGATCTCGTTCATGTGCTCCCAACTTAAATTTAACGGGTGAACAAAATTGCGCAAATACAGGGGTTGGTATTTTATATTTTGTAAGCTATGTCATTATATCATTTCTCATTGTTGTAAATATGTACATAGCTGTCATTTTAGAGAATTTCAGTGTTGCCACTGAAGAAAGCACAGACCCTCTTTGTGAGGATGACTTTGATATGTTTTATGAGACCTGGGGAAAATTTGATCCTCAGGCAACGCAGTTTATTGAATATTCTGTTCTTTCAGACTTTGCAGATGCTCTGGCAGAACCTTTACGCATTCCAAAGCCAAATAAGATTCAGCTCATATCCATGGACCTCCCTATAGTTAGTGGAGATAAGATCCACTGCTTGGATATCTTGCTTGCTTTCACTAAAAGGGTCTTGGGAGAATATGGAGATTTGGGTGGTCTTGAATTACATATAGAAGAAAAATTTATAGCTACCAATCCATCTAAAGTTTCTTACAAGCCAATTACTACTACCCTTAAAAGAAAACAAGAGGAGGTATCTGCTCTTATTATTCAAAGGGCCTTCAGGAGGTATTTGATGCAGCGTTCTTTTAAAAATAAATCTTTCTTATACCGTCATAGACATTATAGCAGTGCTGTCTTTGAAGAAACACATGAGAAGGAAAGTCTTATTGCCTCAATGCTTAATGAAAAGAATGGTAGGAAGCTAGATAAATCACAGACTACATCTTCCATATCTCTCCCTTTATTTTATGATGGTATTGCTGAAACAGATAGTGATAACGTGGACACATAAGGTTGCCCAAGGCTGCAGCATTTTTGATTAAACCAGTATCAGTTATTTTCAGATGGAGAAATAGTACTCTAAATTTATAATAATGGTGGTGATCTTTCAGTATTGTGATTGTTTAGTTTTTTGCAAATGCTTCTTAAGCACTTAAGCATTGAACAACTGTGTCATAAATATTAGAGGAAAATCAAACCATGGAAATTTTTTCCTCAGCTACTGGAGTAGCTGAGTTAATTTTTACAACTGTCATCTTTTCTGTGTTTACAGAAGGAATCCGTAGAAGTTCAGTTCTAGCTGTAATATGATCTAGAAGTACACAGGCCTGTAGAGCAATGTAGATCTCTTTGGAGATAAAGCCTGGTTTGAAAAATTGATTATTGTGACAAAATTAAATAATGCATTTTCTCTAGAAGAGCTCACTCAAGACACTTGACTATAATCAGCCACTAATTTCTATATTGTTTGCTTCCATCTTCCTCCTAGTGCCTTTGGACAGATTTGTTTATGCTTAAGAATTTTTAAGATGTCTTTACCAGTGCACCTAAGTGGATTTAACATATCATTCTCAGGTGTCTGTACTTGAAAGTTGTATATAATTTGTTCTTTGTGTCATTCAGTGTATGAAAGTTGTGGTAATAATGGTTACCAAAATCAAAGGATGTTGTTCAAGAGGTATTGTTTCCAGAAAATCTTTAGAATTATTGTACATAACATTTAATCCTTGTAATTCATCCAAAAGTGATAGAAAGTATTACTTAGTTCGTGGTATATCTTATGAGACAACATTTATTAAAGTTAGAGGAAGTATTTATTTCATTGACTAGGAAAAAAAGCATGTATAAAAAATTAGCTTTACTTTTACTGGTTTCTTGCAATTTATGTTGGTCAGGTGAAGTGTCATGGTGGCCTCAGAATCTCTCATTCTGAGGGCTACTTGAGATTCTTTAATAAAGTGTTTGGATGCATAACACATTTTTGTCTGGGTTTTGGGTTTTTTTGAGAGGTATCTTCAGTTACGGTTTATTACAGGACATAATCTGTTATTAGATGGGTAGAACCACAGTAATATGATTTTCCAATAATAGCTACCTATTGACACAAGAAAACTGAAATGTTTTACTTTTTACAGGGGATTATAAAAGATTCAACATTTTCAGGTCAAGAATAGCAGGAAGAATAAGGTAATTACTCAATTTTTACTATCACTTCCCTTGTTAAATGCTATTAAAATATGACAGATATAGCCAAATCTAAGTTATCTGTAGGACAAGTAAAGACACATGGAAGCTGAGAGTTAAAGAGTTCAGATACAATATGGTTTGAACTAACTTTATTACTTCCAGAATCAACTGCTGTTGAGAAGGGGGTTGACAAAGGTGGTCTGCAGACCTCTTAGGACAACTCATGAACTGGCACTCGTGTCAGCAGCATGGGGCAGAAGGGTAATGAGAGACTTGGTGGGTCTGCTCTAGACCTCCTCCTGCCCAGAGCAGGTTGCCTTTGTGCCTTTAGTGCACAGTGATGCTTTTAAGGTGAAACAATTTATTCCTGAATAAGCCGACAGCTTTTGTTCATTGATCAGATACCATTAGATGGCAGCATTTGCTACGTTTTAGAATATAGCCAGGCTTGAGCGAAACAGTTGTCCAACTTCTACACTTTAACATGGAGTTATTAAATTGATTGTAAATAACTATAGAAAATAATGTCATAGCTCTATTTTTCCTGCCCTGGGTTCTCAAGTTAGCCACAGTTCTCTGTAAGTGTTTGCTGACTGTTCTGTTTTTTTACAGTCACAGAATGATATGGAGTTGGAAGGTACCTCTGAAGATCATCTAGTCAAACCCCATTTCCAGAGCAGGTCCACTTAGGGCAGGTTGCACAGGAATGTGTCCAGGTGGGAACATGATTCCATATGACAGATTGACAGACATTAATGATTATGAAGTACCACCTCCTGAAAAAAACCCCACCATTGCTTTGAGCAACCTGGTCTAGTGGGAGGTGCCCCTGCCCATGGAAGAGGGGGTTAGAACTCAATGATCTTTAAAGTCCCTTCCAACTCTAACCGTTCTATGATTCTATACTGGTTCATGTGACATGAGAGAAAAAGACGACAGCATGGTTCTTTCAATCTTAAGAGAAAAGGTGAAAGTGGGGATCTTACTTTTACTTCAGCTGCCCAATGGGTGGTTGTAGAGAAATAAGAGCCGATCTCAGATGTACACTGTGTTAGAGATAGGAGTCAACGAGCACAAGTTCCAACAAGGGAAATTCTGATGAGATATTAGGAAAACAGGATACAGAGAGGCTGGAGAAACTTTCGAACAAATCACAAGTGATGTTGTGTCATCTCTGTCCCTGGAAAAATTCAGAACTTGACTGGACAAGACACTGACTTGCCTGATCTACCTTAAAGTTGAAGCTACCTTTGAAGGTGGGTCTACCTTGGGTTGGGTTAGTTGAACTTCAGAGGTCTCTTCTAGCTAATTTAAATTACTTTATGATTCCATGAGAGTAGCCACACAATTTTCAAAATTAAATATTATAGCTAAACAGGACTTGCACACGTTAATTAACAGCCATTTTTACTGTTTGGGAGTCTCAGTCAAGACCAGTCAGTACTGTTTTGTTTACTTCTAGTCTGTCTGTATGACAGGGGGCAAATTAGTGCAAATTAAGAAGTGATTTCTTACCTATCCACCCCCGTGCAAAAAAGTGATCGGTCCTCTGTAGGTTCTACAACATCATGTCAGATTTCTTTCTGAAAGTTTCTTCAGTACTCCTGTCCATTATCAATATTTGGATAAAGATATTGAGTGGTTTCAGGAGCTGAATGTGGTGGCACAAGTTTAGGCTCTTTGCTCTGCCAATTCCAGAGAAAGTATGTGAAGGCATCAACTTAGTAAGTGGTTTTATTGATCTACAGAGACTTTTGAAAGAGCACGAGAGATGTTTTGGCAGCCCCTCAGGCAAATATAGCTGTTTGGGCAAATCCATTGCGGTGATCTACTTTGTGGTTCCATGGAGCTAAGGCAAGACAGGTCAAGCTGATTTTGATAATAGTCATTACCTTAATGCAGAGCTGCTGGAGTTCTGGGCAGATTGAGGGCCATGCAGTTTCCTCTTCTCTCCAGGTTCCAGGGAGGATGGGCTTATGCAGGAGCATTCAAAGTTAGAGATTCATAGGTTACAGTTAACACGACAGCCACCCTGCATTGCTGCCCAGACATCGGGTAGAATTTGTCACCAAAGGTAAGTTAAAACAGTCACTTGAAAAATCAACTCTTCGGTAAATTTTCTTTTATATATTTATAGCCGCCTTGAACTAAAGAGATTAGAAGTGGAGATAGTATTTTAATAGTGGTCCTACTTCATTACCAGTCTTAGCATTCTCTGCAGAATTTATCAGCAAAGATGTTGTACCACTACTCCAATTATCTATTTTTTTGTGTGGCTATGGCTGGTGCAATAACACGGACATAATGAGGCAAATAGAAAGTCATCCTTTTGTTCTTCCCTTGATGTGGTGTTTGCTGCTGCTACTAGTGAAGCTTCTAAGTGCTGCAGCCAGAAATCAGTGTTTGTGTAAGAAGACAGTTTCTTCAATATCCGTACACAGAAATTCACCAAAATACTTCCAGCTGCTGCTTCCCTCCCTTTCTGAACAGCACCTGTAGAAATTTTCTCCCCATTTTCAATGAAACAACAATAAGTTTTAATCCAAATAGCAGCAAAAAGACCTCGCCACAACACCTTCAATCACTGGCACCCATTTCCTCCCTACACATCTCTAGTGCCCGTCACTCATTTCTCAGGCTCTCAATCTCATTCAATATAAAACTTGGGCTTCTGTCCATGATGCCCACCCTACTTATCTTCAGCTTCCTCCTATAAATTGCGTTGCCTGCCAGCTGGGCAAAAGGCAGAATATCCGATGGCTGGGAGAACATCAAATATAATGGGTAAAAGTTCAGGCCTCCTACTTTCCCCTGAGCACGGGGCTCATCCCTGGGCAAACAGCCAATAATCCAAATGGCAAACACTCAACAAATCCAGACAGGAAAGGGAGTATTAGTGTATGAGCATGGATAAAGTCAGTACAAGTCACACTTGGCGATCACGTTAATATTGTGATTGAACTGTATATTGTAATTGCAATTTTTTGCTGAGTGTAACCTTACATTTGCATTGTGATTGCAGCATATCGTGTATGACTCTGCTGAATCAAAAATCCCCTGTAACATCAAATATATTCATATAAGTAAATTTGATCACGCCCTCTATGTAATACCCACGGAATATCTAAAAGAATCTGGTCAGAGAGTACTGGACTCTGCCAACCAGGCATGGCTGTTCTTCTTTCTGCAATTATCCAGAGTCAAGAATATAAATGAGCAAACATTTAAAGAAAGGCTTTTCTACTTCTTAAAGATGGGACAATAGTAGAAGAAAAAGTTACAATTTTAGAACCCATTTGCTCGTCTTAATGATTACAGAAACAGTGACAACAGCCATCTTCATTTAAGGTTATAAATTTTGTATGTTTATCTATGTATACGGAAACAGGTATTTTAATTGCACTGCAATTAAATTAACTTCATAATGTTTCATAGCATGCCATGAATAATATATAAGAATTAAAGACAAATCTGTCTCCAAATTTCCTGGTTTGATGATGCTGATTAGTGAATTTGAATACTACATCCAGCTGTAGTAAAGGAGAAAACAATGGGCTTGATTGGTAAAAGCTTCCATTTCCAGGTGCCACATCATTGCCCACCTCATCATCAGTACACACCATCCAGCAAGCCATTTCTCACTGGAAAATGCAATGGTTCCAATCTGGCTTTGTGTCCACTGCTTAAAGAGTACCCATATTTAGAATCATAGAATCATAGAATTGTCAAGGTTGGAAGGGATCTGTCAGATCATCGAGTCCAACCATCAAGTCCAACGTAACACTGACAAAACCTCCTATAAACCATGTCACTAAACATCATGTCTACCCATCCTTTAAATATCTCCAGGCATGGTGATTCCACCACTTCCCTGGGCAACCTGTTAAACTTCATAGATTTAAGCAAAGAGTATCAGTGTAAATGTCTGTGGAGTAAAAAATCTTTTCCTCACAAGACACTTCTGCCTTCCTGAAGGTGATTCAGTAAACCTCCTTCTCTACACAACCAGATGTTGTTCCATCTTTCTTGTAAGGCTGTTATTTCATCTCACTACAATGTTTAAGAGCATAAAGGTATTTACTGGCTTTTTAATGCTGCTGGCCTTTTGCTGGTATCAGTCCTACTAAATGCAAAGCTGAGTTCCCAAGTCCTTTAAAACCACAGTAGAGAGAAAAATCCCTGGCTGGCCCTAGGATCCTGGAAGAGAAGTAAATCCCTAGAAATGTTATAAGAAGGTCTGCACTTCCCAAACACTTAGCAATTGGATGATATGTGGTATAAGTAACCCCAATTAATAAACAAAGACAGTTGCCCAGTGTTGTAAGTGACGAGTGGAAGCACATTCCCATAAACCCCAATAGTTTGGAGATTTTTGCATATAATCATACCCACATATTAACAACATCCCTTTAATTTTTCTTGATTTTGAAGCCAAAGAGTGTTTATGAACCAAACATATCACAAACAGAAACTTTTAACATACCAAAATAGTGGTCGCTAACAAGCTTTTTTTAATGTGAAAAATGTTGGATTTTACTACATTAAAAAGTTATCTCTACCTGATTCCCCAGTTCTAGTACCATGATCTGCTGATTCTGTTTGCAAAGGAAAAGATCCTTTATGTCAAAAGTCAACCTCCCTCACTGAAAAAAGAAACTGAATCTAGTTTCACTAACTGAGTAAGATGCTGTATGAAACTTGTAGGTAAATACAAGCACTTCCTTCCTTATCCCTCTCATCTTTTCTCTTCCCACCTTTTTCCCTTTTTGACTTTAATTTCTTTATATTTTATGTGTTGTAACAAAGTGCGTGATGAAATAGTTATGGTTAAGATATGAGAATTCAACCAGCCTCTAAAAGTCTTGTGCTATGTGTGTTTCATGTCTGGTGCCTTGAAAACATTTGTATTCGATAAGTGAATAAGACTGAAAGTGCTTATAAAATAACATAGAACTGTGGCTCCTGCTACAGAACGTTTGATTTTCTTGGGGAAAAATCCAAGTTTATGTATTTATATGTGCAAATACACTTGTGTGTTTATGATACTGCTGTAGACAGATTGCTTGAATTTTCTCTTTTGGAGGATAATGAAGCCCACGAGTTGTAAGAAATGTTAGGATGACTAACACAGGTGAGAAACTGATGTTATTTCAGATTGTCACTTCCTCTGGCCTTTATATTATTTTGACACAAAAATACTGGTGGCTGAGAAAGCACAGATGCTCAGAGCGTAGCACGTTTCAATAGCAGGAGAAGATCCCCTTGACCTAACAATCGCATGCTCTTTTTTCCACAAATTCAAAGCTCTAGTTTCAGCTTTAAAAGAGGAGGGTGAGATGAGTGATGAAACAAATCCTAGACTTTTTTCCATTCTGTTTGTTGAATTTGATAGACTTTTAAATCGTGTCTTCTGAGAGGCAATTTCAGACGCTTCTCTTAGCATCGTCCAATTATGCATTGGCTGCAGCTCACTGTATCTATCAAAGTGTCACAAATGCTTTCATGTAGACAATATATTGCTTTTCCAGACCCAAGAGAGGGGAAAAATCAGGCAGCCCAGCATCTTCTCTTTAAGTAGGTGTTGAGCAAATTAGCCCCATTACAATTCAGCCTGCATTAGTCCATTAAAGAGCTGGAGGAAGATTCCTTTGTGTAAATGACCAATGCTTTTGCTGTACAGTTGTATTAGTCATTTCCGGTTGTTCTTTAAAGAAAGTACTTGTTACCTGATATTTAAAAGATCTTAATTTCCACATAAGCATAACTCTAGAAAAATAATTTAATGAAATAAAGCATTCCCATGTATTTTTAAATTAATTATTTTTAACATCATCAAATTAAATTCCTCTTTGGCTCAAAGAGCACAACAATTTCTCCATTTGCAAATACCCATCTAGTTATGCTATGATTAATGTGGCTCTTTGTATAGAAAACTTCTCTTACATCCCCAAATCGTTTCTGCTGTTGTTCCCAGATGTAATCGTAGGATCGTTTTGGTTGGAAAAGATCTTTAAGATCACCAAATCCAACTGTTAACCTAACACTGCCAAGTTACCACTAAACCATGTCCCTCAGCACCACATCTACCTGTCTTTTAAACACCTCCGGGAATGGAGACTCCATCACTTCCCTGGGCAGCCCGTTCCAACGCTTGACAACAAATATTCCTTAATATGCAATCTAAACCTCCCAGTAACTTGAGGCCATTTCCTCTTGTCCTCTTGCCTATTACTTGGGAGAAGAGACCAACCCCCACATTGCTTCATGCAAAAGAGCAGGTATTTGGGCCCTCAGTCAGAGGATTTAGACATCCCACCTGGGATGAACGTGCTTGGATCAGCAGGATTAGGGGTCTTCAGCTGTCTTGAGACACTAGGTGGGAAAGCATTGCATTGGTGAACCGATGCCTTGGCTATGAAGTTTGCCTCTTCTCACACTCCTCACAGAGTTGTATAAAATGTTTAAAGGTGAAATGAAAATGTACAAAAATTGGGGGAAAAAGTGCCATACGCTCAGTTCTCTTGTACCACAGACAGGGAACCACAAAGTAAGAGGCAGAGAAGCTGAAGAAAGATCCCACGGAAACATGTAATAGATGCCGACTTACTCTGTCAAGATACAAAGGAAAAATGAAAATTCCTGCAGAAAACGGGAGGGAGTGACGAGCTCCTCTGTTCCAGATAAGGCGGAAAGACCAAATGACATAGTTCAAGGTGCAGAACTGCCCTAACGAGCTGTTGGGGGTTGTTCAGCTTAAATCTTCTTTTACAACTATTTTGCGCACAGAAGAGGACCTCATTTTTCTAAGCAGTATTTGACACTCATTTTTTTTTTCAGTTCTTCCAATCTGATTAATAGTACAGCCTCTCAATCACCGTGCACTGCCAAACAGATGCTTTAGTCAAACAGCTTATTATGTATTAAATAACTTATCCACTTGTAGACTGAGTATAGTTCCTTAAAACTGGATGCTCCTGAAGGCTGTAGTTTATTGTTACCAGCCTGGACCTGTTATTCCAGGGCATAATATCTTCAGCTGGCTAAAGCTTCCTCTGATTTACAACAGATAATCAGTTTTTTGTGTTTCAATTCTTCATAAAACATAGAAATACAATAGATTAAATATGTCTCTCAAGAAGTAAATATCCACTGCCTGATACAGCTAGGGAAATCTCTAGATATACTTAATGCTGCTTGATGAAACAGTATTGGGAATATTAATTTTCTGACTTGATTTACTTCACTACCCTAATTTTCTTAGTATTATTTTGATAGACCACTGAGGAGAGAAAAAAAGCGCAATCCATATTTTTCCATTTGAGTAGATGATAAGCAAATTTTCCTGATTGAAATGTGCATCAGACCATTTAGAAAGCTGAAGATTACTGTATGTAACAGAATGATTTTAATACATACTTACAAAGAAAGCAATTTCCTGTTACTCTGTAATACCAATTATCCATTCAAAAGAGTCTGAATTTTACATCACCATGATTTTTTTTTTTATAATTTCATTCTCTGATAAAAGGAAATGAGATTCCTTTATACTAGGTCTTTATTTTGACAAAGATGCCAATTAACTACTTTATACCATTTAGGCTTCACTATTATGTGGATCAGAAAATGGCTTCAGCTATTCTCTTAAAATAAAGGAGCAATGTAATATCTGCACAGTAAAAGTCCTCCATAAATCACTAAAAGCTCTCTGCAACATCATTTCCTCAGTTTCAGACTGGGTGACAAATCACACATGTGTTAGTACTCGTCCTGTAAACAGCAATTTATGAGGGTTTTCCCTCTTGACCAAAAGCTCTCAGTCTCCATTGTATTATAAAAGTGTTATAAAAAAAAAAACAAACCCACACTGGAAAGGTTCTAGTTTTGTAAATTCACAGGAACACTGTACAGATGGACATAGCTCCTGAGCTGACAAGCAGGTATGCATTGTGGAGGCTAGTTTCCATACCATAATTTCATTGACAGAACAAAATCAATAACACATCACCCCAAAAAAGGAAATTTCATGATATAAACCTCATTGGGGTAATTTCATAGAAGGAGAAAGAAAGTCTAAGATGAGTCATTTGGACCTTAATTTATCTATTCAAAACTGTATCAGTTAAGCTATTATAAAATAACTTAAATTGTTATACTCAAATGGTACATACAGAGAAGTTGCAAAATTAATTTTTTCCAGTCTATGTTGGTTGGTATTAGAAATCCTATTGCTTGCAACTGAATTATAGGTATGCTGCTCAGGGTATGCAAGGTTTCTTTTGATTAATGACTGTGTAATTCTGCAATGAGTATCTGAAATCTGTCAAAGAATTTTAACATAAAATATTCACAACACTGATATTTTTCCTTTCCCAGATGAAGAATTCAGGTCTGTTTTACACATTTGATATTAACGCTTTCTATTTGGTTTTCATTTCCTTTCTCCCACATTGTGCAGTTGAAATGGCTCTGATTGATGCATCTTCATGAAATGAAAAACTAGGACTGGTTACAAAAAGAAAACCCACACTGTACCCTTAAAAGGTGTGAAAGGATTTTACATTTAAGATTTCCAATTCATACCCAACTTCTCAGAATGGACCAGAAAATATTTTTTACTAAATCTATGATATTGTGAGATTCCAGAAATATATGCAAAAATATTTGCACTTGTGCAACTCATCTGCTTTCTCCCAATTAAAGCTGTCACCATAATCGCTATTGTGTCCCTGTTACTATAGCAATAAAATACTGATTGCTGCACCTGATATATAATTTTTCATAATCTACCTTCCATTCATTATTTCTTAAATTGCTATAAAATGGTGTGATTTATCATAACAGATAGTATGTACACACATACCAATTCCAGCATCGTCAAGAAACATACAGAAATAAGTTGGCAGTTAGTTTTAAAAGAACAAAGAACTGAAATTATTTTGTACTATTTTTAAGTAACCATTCCCTATCCTGAAGTTATTGCTGTGCTGTGGAGGGTAAAACTGAAGGGCAATTTGAATCTTACTTTAAGCTGACTGTTCAGCTTTATTGTAGATTAAACTACATTTAATGAATATTCTTTTCTAATAGCAAACTTACATCACATGAATATGTTTCACTTCTCTTTAAGTATTAATTCTTCTTGAGTTCAAATATCCATTAACATCAAATATTTGCCCAGTTCCATTAAGCCATGTCTGTATCATTTGCAAACGCAGATGTTGCTCAGCTTTTTAAATACCTCGATATATTTCCCCTCTAAACACCTTGATTTTTTTGTAGACTATTTCCACATGTTTTATTTACAAATGGGAAATGCTTTTTGGCTTTTCTTCATTTAGCAAGGTTGAGATTTTTGTCACGGCAACATTAATATTTCTACTTTTTAAATTTTCTTTTAGCTTGGAGTTTATTTCCCTCCACTGCTATAATTGACTTTAATTTGCTGAGGCTGGAGGTTCATCACTTTTCCTCCTGATGGAGGAGAGGGGACTCAAACAGCCTTACAGCCCCCTTACAGTGGGCAAAATGAGGATTTAATTTTAGGCAGGGAAAGAAAAGTCACTGCCAATGGTGCCTCACTCTTCCCTGTCCACCAGGGAATCTGTGTTTTCTCCCTACATATTTAAAAGAAGGTGGGACACATCTAAATTCCTCTTTATACTCAGGAGAGAGTTGACAGTGCAACCCATGGAGCTGGACAGCTGCTTCTCTCACCTTCAACTAAACATGCATTTTGTCCAGCTTCTGCAATTCAACATTTCTGCCTTTTTCATGTGTTTCCTGTCCTTTGCAGGCTACGCCAGGGGTTGAGACCCAAAGCCTCATCACAGCATGGATGATGCAAGACATCTGCTTTCTCAAGCAGTCGCTGGGGTAAAGCTGGTGGACTGCTAGAACTGATTTAGCTGTCTCTCTGCCATGAGTAGTCAATGGGCTTGGAGAACTCGGCACACACAAGGAACATACCTTGAATGCAACCTGTAAAAGAAAGTGCCCTTTGAAAACACCCCGGGATGTTTTTAATTACTGAGGGATAAGCTTGTCTCTGATTCAGTCGAGGCCAGAGCTGACAAGTAACTTGCCCACTTCAAGGTTGGTACAAGGACCTGGGAAAGTCCGAGATAAACTGGCGATGCCATTCCTGCTTTCTTCACCCATAGATGGCAATAATTCCTTCTTGCCTCTAGAAAGTGCAAGTTATCCTCCCCCCAAAGCAGAGGAGAAGAGCTAATAGGGAGGAAGCCACAACTAGCTGCTGTTTCCAGTCTGCTTTTCATCTGTAGCTTTGAGTGAAATTAATAACTTTGGTAAATTAGCACTGGAGGTGGATATGAAAGCTATCTACCTGCCTGAAGTTAGAGACACTTTATAGTGGCATTCTTAAAAGTGTTTAGAAACCTAAGTAACATGGATTGCAATGTCATTTGGACACTGAATATCCTATTGGACATCCATTTTTTTTTTTTCTTTGAGGGGCATAAATAGCTTTTAAAAATCTACCCTTAAGATTTGTCTGTTCCTTCCACATGAATGCAAGGTGCAGATGTTTATACAAAGGAGATGAATTTTTTCCATCCTCATGGACACCTAAGCAAAGATTCAAACAGCTCAAACTTCATAAAATTAAGGTTGGGTGGTTTTGAAGCTATATAACTCCTATAACAGACAGATAGCTTGCAGGGAATAAGAGAAAATAGGAATTGAATTTGTGTCATGAAGGCTGAGATTCATGTGACTGGTCTGAACATGCTACTTTCTGTAAACGGTTACAGTTGTGAAGTCAGATGGATTTATAAATCTTTTATCTGTTTTAACCTGCATAAGATTCATAGTATTTCAGTATAATTAATAAATCCAGAAACGTACATTTTCTGATTTTACTAAAGCAGATAACTGAAACTGAAATATTCAAATATAAAGGCCAGTGCCTTTTATAAAACGACTGTTACAGTACAGACAGCCCAGTACAACACAGACGCTGTGAGGCTGACAAACACATTTGCCTTGATAATTTTTGTCCACTTTACTCTGCTTCACTCCAGATATTCTGTGAAAGACACTCAAAAACCTTGGGATGGAACAATATCTTAAAGGAACGCTGAGCTTGGAGCCTCCCCGGCTTTGCTTACTGAGGTTACTACCTTGCCCATGAGACCTGGTGTAATCACATCCTCTACTTTGATGGCTAAGCAGACGCCTCCCTCAACACCCCCTGTACAAATAACACAGTCCCTGAAGGAAGAGTGTTGCCAGAGTGGTGAGGGATTGCTGGAAAGGGAAATAGAGATGATAAAGGCAGTCAGGAGGTTTTTCCAACTATTTCTTGGGAGATAAGTGGGCTGAGCTACATTTCTGTTGCACGCGAAGAAGTGACTCCTTGAACCTTCACTTAGAGGGGATGGAAAATAATGTAAGTCCTGTGGCTTATTGCACTTTCTCTTCTAAGAAAAAAGGTGTTTTGTGGTAGGGTCTTCTATAGGATTCAGTGACCTTTTATTTGCCTAAAAAGCAAGAATCTGAGTAGAAATTTTTTTGTAGGGGAGTGGTATATAAAAGAAAATTAAAGTGGGGAGCAGAAGTGAATATATATTCCCTCCAGTGCAATATGTTTGCACAGGAGTTTCCCCTATGTTTCTGACTTTTTTTTTTTTTTCCGAAATGAAATAACTAGGATCAAAAGTAACATATAGAAGAGTTAAGAGGTATACATGAAAGGTTTTCTTCCATGCATAAGAATGGCAGTGACATACATTTTATATAAAAAGTTCAGATTCGTTATTTATAATTTTTATTTCAAAGGCAGAAAAATGTTAAAAACCTTAAGTTTTATAATATTGCTCTCTCTTACAACAGTTTTATTCTTAGAAATATTTTTCTGATACAGACTAACGTTTGCTTTTTGAGACTTAAGAAGAATGATTCTTATTTTAAATGGATTTTTTTTTGTAAACAAAGACTTAATTAAATCTGTTTTATTTGTGGAATATGTTCAACTGTGTTTGGTGAACACTTTTATCAAGATAAACTGTGGGACAGATACACTAATAAGTGAATATTGGTGGGAAAGGAAACCAGTAAAAGTAAATGTTGCCATCAAGAAGAGAAGACAAATTTCACCCTTTGGGGGTGAATTGGCAATAGAAAAGAAGGCAGTATATTAAAGCTCACAGAAACAGGTCTCTGCTTTGGTGATACAGGAGAGATTAAATATTTCAGGTTTGCAGTTGAAGCAGTTGCAATAGCTTTTATCTGCTAGGAGTGGGACACGGGTGTTCAGTTCACCACAGAGACAGCAAGTAAACCTCTAGAGAAATGATCTGCATTGGAACAGAGCTGTACATTATACAAAGGTGTTTTATGAGGGTGATAAAGATAAGGTAACCAGAACAGAGGCCTAACAGAACCAGTTGCTTGGGAGGTTCTTGCCATGGTACTGGTACTGTTCCTTTACCATGTTTTGTGGGTTTTGATTTTTTGTCGTACTACATTTTGATTTTCTTTGTAATTGACTAGAGGTTATTTCCCTTATCGATGGAGAAAAGTTCTTTGGATGAAAAGGGTGAAATGGTGACATCAATCATGAAAAGAGAGGAACCTAATTATGAAATTAGGTGTGTCATTATTAAATGACATTATTAAATGACATTATTAAATTACATACCTAAAGCAAATGGGTTTTTCAGAACTGACTTCTGATTAGATATGTTTTAATTTGTTTAGAAAAATGTTTCTGTGTGACAGACAAAAGACCATGTAATTTGAAAATTTCACACAACTTGTGAATCACCAAACTTCTGGCAATCAAAGTTAAAATTTAGATTGTATACTCAAGATAAGGTTTTTTAAAGCTTACATGTTAGATGTTTGACCACTGTATTTTATTAACATGTTTTTTTAAATCAGATTTTATTTCATGGACTATTTAACTTTTGCTATGACCTTGAGGAAAAATGTTTCTCTTAGGTTTTATCTGAAGTGTTGTCTTCCAAAGTATATATTCAGCTACTAAGAGACCTTTCTGTATCAAAATGTACATGATGAAACCAATCTTCAGAACCACAAAAAGGCAAACCTGTGATGCTGTTTGGTGCTTTTAGTTAGTGGTAACAGTCCAAAATCCAATCCAGATATTTCACTGAGTTTCTGTATCTTTCATTTCTTGTAATTAAAGTTATAGAACCATTAATCACATTAACCACATTTGAAATACCGCTTACATGTGGCAAGAAAAAAATCTGATACATTGGCAGACTGGACTTTAGAGCCTTAAATCTCAAATGCCAAACCCCAAGTTACTATTTGGTAAGGTCACCTGACTACAATTGTAGCAACTCCTACATGGGTGTCCTTAGCCTCTTCCAAATCTGAGGTAGCGTGAGCTTAGCTCTCATTCTTTAAGGGTGAAGAGAATCCCAGTTCCTTCTGTTCGCTGCAAAGCTTGAATGCCCCAAAAATCTGCAGATTGTTCAGTACAGCGCTACAGAAAACATGTGCTTAAAAATCAGAGTTTTCTTTCTCCTGGCTGCTAAATGTTACCTGCAGCTCATGCTGCTTCCTTCTACTGTTGTCCCTTTGGCAGGATCCAGCCTGCAAAGCTTGGTGAAGGAATCAATTTCCCTTCCTCCTTCTCTTTTTCCTTCTCCTCTTCCTGACTTCTCAGGTCTAAAAATTGAGAAACTCAACACGGTCTGGCTGTGCTTCTTAAATCTGCCCCAGACCATCTGATATTTCTTGGCATGGCACTTCTACATCAAGATATATTCCATTTCACTCAGGATTTCTAAGCACACATACTATTCAAGGTAGGAGAGGGCTGAGTCAGTACCTGTCTCTTCTCTTTGTTTTTTAAAACTCCACACCTGAGCTTTATTGTCCCATCATCTGTGTCGAGAAACTGGTGACTCTTCTTGGAAGGAGATTATTATCTCAGGTCTCTAGGCAACTGTTAGCATATAAAACCACAGTGTGGAGATCAAAGACTCAGATGTCAATACACTTTAATAACAGATATATGTGATTTTATGAGTTCCATGGCTCTAGCCATGCCGTGCATAGTTCTGGGCCATGGAGTTCCTTGGGGTTTTCTACACTCCCTGGACTCCTCAGAGGTTAGAGAGATGGTCCTGAATCCTGATGTTGGGTTATGGAGTTTCCCACCAGTCTTTATTTGTCCTCTGATTGCTCCCACTATCCTTAATTATAGACCTGGGTAGGGAATCCCTTGTTGATGGTTCCACAATTGAAACTGTACCATCAGTGTCACATTTACTGTTGGTGTTCACAATCTTGTTCTGCCACTTCTGAACACTTTTGCACTTCTTGATGACCAACAGGTCGTTTCCATGGTTTGGATATTTCCTTGGGCACACCAAAACTACCAGTTAAAGTTCATGGGCTTATGCTGGTAACTGTGCTGTTTATATCTGTCTCAATCCAACTCCGACAGCAATGGACTTGCCAATGGTCATTAAAAGCTTTTCCGCTCTTTTCTCTCAGATTTCCGTGCTGCAGAAACAGACTTTCTTAACTTCCTCAGTGCTTGCAACTGGCCATTTGACAACTTGTCAATTGACTGCTCAAGCACTTACAGAAAGTGTAATCTCTGCACAGATTTAAATTATTTATGATAGCAAAGTAGCTGAAAATCAGTCCACCCTTACCATGCAAAAGAAAATATGACTTAACGCTTCACTAATTGCTAAGAAGGCTTGTCCTGCAAGTAGTCATTAAGGAAGCAATGTAATATAAGGCCATCAGAGAATTTTTATGTGTTCATAGTCTGCTGGTGATTAATAATGTTTGCCCAGTCCTACCACTGACTGTTGAATTACTAATCTTTGGAAGTTTATCAGTTTTCCATTAGTTAAGGTAGCAAGAAGAGCAGGCCTAGTGAATGCAAAGAGTTGGATTTATCTCATCTCACCCGAGATGTCTCATGTCATCAGTTGTAGTCATCTGGCACTCTGAGATGTGAGTCATTTCATCCTGAAAGAGATGACTTTCACCTGAAAGAGTGAAAAGGTGACTCAACAGGCAGTTGGAGAGCTGGTGGAGAGGTAGCTGTCTAACTCTGAGATGTCTGCAGTGAGGTGAGACTGATCCCACCCAAAGAGGCTTTCTGGATAAATGCTAACAGGTTCTATCAGGTCTTTGTAAGTCATTTTGTGAATCTCCACGCTGTTTTCTACCTTCATTCCCTAGTGCTGGGAACTGTAACCTGTAAATCCTAGACCGAAAGAGCGGGATTTACCTCACTCTTAGTTTTGTTTTATAGGCAATGAAAAAAAACAGTGGCATTTTCCAGTACTCTTCGTGTGTCTTAATCTGTATATTTACTTATCATTAGCTGGTCTGTGTCCTCAATTTTGTTGATTGCAAAGAAGATACAAGGTAGCTAGATCAGCTGTTGCCATCTCCTTTCATTCAGATGCTGTGCTGGGAGATTCAGAGGACTGGGTCTCTCAGCCAGGTTGTCTGGGGAAGGTAAAATATATTTGGGTTTGAATGTGGAATATTCAAAGGAAGGTGATATAGCTCAGTTGATCTTAAGTGTGATATTCTAAAGGTGGGAAACCAATGAGCAAATGTGCTGGCTGATTGTTGCCTCCCTTGGCAGTCTCAATGGAGCTACACTAGATGGTGTTACTCAGAGCCTTGAGATGATTTTTGTAGGCTGCTATAAATAGGTAGGCTAAATGGGCTAAAGTAGGTATAATATTTGTTTTCCTTATATAGAGGCATTTTCAGGGGGTGGAGGTTGCCTTTTACCTTTCAAATTAATGCAATATTTTCTTTCTTTTTCTATTATTTCAGTGGTGCATGGTTGGACGGCAAGAGGCAAGGGGCATAAATTGACACAACAACGGGTGCAAATGATTTGAGACAGTCAAGTACAGCAACAGGTTGTGGAGTCTCTGTCCTTGGAGATTTGCCTGGATAAAGCCCTGGACTCACAACTGACTCATTTTGAGGAGTAGATTAAACTAGAGACCTCCTGAGTTCCCTTCCAACCTCAATTATTCTATGGTAAAAGAAATATGTTTTAATATACCAAAGTTATTTACATATGTGTTTTAAAGATCATTAAAGCAACGTGCGTTTGGTTCAGTTAAATCATCTGCCTCAAAACATAGAAAAGTCTTTGAGGAAAGAACAGGAGAGCACTACAGAAGCTTTGGACTGCTGTTAGCTAAATCTTTCCTTGTTCAATTCTAGAAAGGTTTGTCTTACCTGCTGGAAATTCAAAGGTAGAAAGATGCAACACAGCCCAAGCCTACCATAGTAACTTTGGGTGGTGCAGATGGCATGTCTTTCCAAGGTCCGTGTTGATGTTCTTGGCTCCTGAAATAATTGCTGGAGACACAAACAGCTGGATCAGCCTAAAGTTCCTAGCTTTGTTCCCCCAGGCATTGGATATTATCACTGAATAAGATGCAAAAGTGCATAAAAATGAACTACAGTGAAGGCAATAATAACATTTCAGTTGTTCCAATAGGACAGGGCTTTTCACATACAGCCTTCAAATGGCTGTTATTCCAGTTACTTGGGAGATAATTTCCATGCATATTATGAAAATCTTTTTAAACCAAAGGGACAGTTTTAACAGACAAAAATTGCAATCATCCAAACTAAAGAAAAAAAAATAATAAGGTAATCCTGGGCACTCTGATCGTACTAATTATTGTGGTCATGCTGATCACAGTAACTGTCAACATGTTTTCATCTCTTTCCATAATAGATCATGAAGCCAGGAAATCAAATAATTGAAAACAACTTTTATTCATTAACTGAGGATTGAAGTGGGCTGACTGTAAGAGCAAGAAAAAGAAAGAAAACATCTTTGACAATAACCTTGTTTCCTAGTCTGTCACAATGAATATTCCTAAAGAGGAAAACACATTTAGAAGAAAGCAACCTTACTTCCAAAAGCTATCTAGCTACTCGTTTTGATATTTGAGAAATAATTCATAGAAAATACATTTGGCAGCTAAAAGAACAAACTATAAATGCTTTTTCTTTTGTTTTGTTTTCTTGTTATTTTTCTTCAGTCATGTTGATTTCATTCAGCATTCTCTGGTCTTCAGTTAGTCAAAAGATAAGAAAACTTCTCATTTTAAAGAGATATTAGACATCATACTATTCTGTAGGTATTTCAAGTCTTGAGAAAAGGCCAAAATGCTACTTTGTTGCTTCTGTGACATCAAGGGCAAAAATGGTTTTGCATTAACACTTAATACTTTTTTTGGTCAAATTGCTAAATCTATCCCTGGTCATATGAAAAACTAAATACAGCTCAGCTGTACTTTGTATGCTGTCCTCCCTGAGTCTATGAGTAACAGAAATTATTTTTGGGATATTTTTAAAGATGCTTGAATGAATCGGGAACATTTTTTCAGGATTACTCCATTTTAATAATCATTAGATTTTATTCAGGACAAGGCTGAGTAGCTCAGAATTGCCCATGAATGAAGTGTCTAGTTTAGCCTTCTACTTCAGGGCTTGCAGCTGCTATCAATGGAAATTTTGTTCCTGAGGTGTGATACAGAGAGCACAAGACTTTATTTCCTTTCCTTAATGTTTTCTCACCTGTGGAGCAATTTATAAAATGGCAAGGGCTCCCCTCCCTGATTTCCAGCTCTGGCCAAGCACCTGCAGACTCCTCGTGCTTCCTCTTGTTTTCCCACCCTTGACTTTTGCCAAGATTTTAGGTTTTGCTCTGCATTCTAATAGTCTTGAGGGAGAACAGTGTGACAATCAAAGTTTCTTTTCTGAGATTTGGAAGATGGTTTCATAGAAGAGAGGAGAGAAAGCCACAAAGGAATCTCTAACAAACTCAAAATTTTAATGGTGAACTTTTCAGATCATGTAGAGTTTTACAGAAGTGCTCTGCGGAGGGATGGGTACGTTTGGATGATTTGGCACAAACCAGAATAAAGTAATTATTGTATTCCCTCTGTGCATTGCGCAGAAATTGTGTCATTTCATGCATCATTCACAGCTCTCATTACTGCTACCACAACATCTAAATTGCTCTGAGCATCAACAAAACAAACACCACTTTGGCCAGCTGATGACTTGAAAACTTGAGTCTGGATGTTACCATTTTCATTTTTGCTGTAATACTACACACAGCTTCCAGACTCTGTGCTTGATCTTGAAAAGCATAATATAATGAATATTCTTGTCTGAATGTCCTATTTCTTTTCCAGAAATGTTGCTATTCTGTGCTGGCAGCAAGGGTTAATTTTCGTGTTTAAAATTTTTTGTGCTTATTTAATGGGAGAGGCAGGCAGACTGCGAAAAGGAAGAGATTTCACTGCGGTTAGTTTGTCACTGGACTCCAGCTCAGCAATGCGAGGAGAACTGAAATCATGCTGTATCTGGGGAGAAACGAAATGGCATTGCAGAGCAGGGGAAGGTCCATGGACTCAGCACACAGTTGGAAAAATTATTTTTAGTAAAACAAAGCCTCTTGATTCAGGCTTTGTGTTTTCCTGGGATGTCACATACAGTGCCTGGAAAGGAAAGGTGCGTGAGCCGGTCACCTGGCAGGTGTCCAGGAAGGACAGCTTAAACTTTCTAAGAAAACCTCCAGCTGCTAGTTAGGGAGTCAACTTTGAAGGACACACTGAAGTGCTGGCAGCTTCTGGATGGAAAGAGCTGGCCGTGTGCCCCTAAGGTGATCTTCTTCCATGCAGACTCAGCAGTGATCCGTCCTGGGTAAAGTCCTGACCAAAGGGGAACATTTCACAGTCTGCGGGTGGGACTGCGCTGGTTCAGGAGCTCCGTGACTCCCTACGGAATCAACAGTGTCTTCCTGGAGATCATAATCAAAGGAAGTATTTTAGGGAAATCTACATATAGAGCTTTTCAGTGAGTTTAGCACAAGAATGCAGGACTGGATCATCTTGCTCTGTTGTGTACTGTTTTCAGTTTTTTCACTGTCAATATATGTGCACTTCATGGAGTTGCTTTGAAGTTTTTCACAGTGTTAAGGCAGAAGGTTGGATTCACTGTACTGCCAGAGCATGGACTCAGGTGGCATTTAGCTGAATTGATCCTATCCTACACCTGACCCAAATTCTCCATTAAATAATGCAGAGTATTTTTCTAGTATAATCTCAGTTTTGTTGTTCTGTTATAAAATAAACTTTATGCTTGATACTTGTCAAATCAAGCACTTTTGTCCACTGTGTCAGTCATTATTGACCCTATGAGTCACAAGTTAAACCTTCTGGCACTTGGACACTACCCGTTCCTGTGCTGACACCACCAGGATGGGTTATCCATCTGAGTGTTTACATCTGCACTAGTTAATTTTATGTTTGCTCTTTCTGTTGCAGACACAGCTTCCACACAGTCGATGTTGCAGTTTGATGGGTTTTACTGTACAATTTCCAAATATTAGGTTAAACCAGCACTGTAGGTTTTTTTTGTGAAAACAGCTCAAGAGCATTGAGGATAACAGCTGTCTTAAATGAAGTGTTCTAAATACACTATTAAGTTTATAGAAGTCTGCCCACATTATATCAGATACACACAATTTAAAAAAACATACTGAACAGCTCACTGAAAAAAATACGGATCATATGTTTTGGCTGTTTTTTTTTTTTGAAGCTGATGGCTCGGAAATTTTATGTTATTAGCTATGCATGAACAACCAGTTGTTTAATTTTCCTAAGTTGCCTATTTTGGAGTCACCTGACTTCCTTTCCACTTGTTTCTATTATTTGGACAGAATCAGTGACAGAGAGAGGAATGAAAAATGGCTGATTTCTTACTATTGGGTACCAACAACTTCCGCAAGTTCACTTACGAATCTTTGGCTGCTATTGAAAAGAGAATTGCTGCCAAGAAGAATTCTCAAAGAAATACTATAGACGAGAAAACTGAGGAGAAACCACGTCCTCAACTTGACCTAAAAACTTTCCAGAAGTTACCAGCTCTGTACGGAAATCCTCCTCCCGAGCTCATTGGGGAACCGCTGGAGGATCTCGACCCATACTACAAAGATCATAAGGTTAGAGCCAACCAAGATGATTGTATTTTAATTTGTTTCATAGTTTTTCTTAGATATTCTAAGAAATGTGAACGATCTATGAAGCAGTTTTGCTTACATCTCCTTGGAAAAACTCTCAACCCTTTTTAGGTTATAATAATACAGGCAGTTGGCACAGCTGAATGACATGCTGTAATCTTCTTTAAAAAAGCTTAATTTTGAATTATAGGAATTAAATAATAGGATCTTCATTAACATTTGAATCAGAATGGAAGCAGAAAATATATAATGCATAACAGAAGAAAATGAGGGTTTGAGTCAGATCTACAAGAAATTATAATAATTTTATAAATTTTCTTAAATTTTCCAGCTTAAAACAATATATTCCTCGGTCTCAATGCTTATGCTTCACTTACATGTATAATAAATTATCATCTAAGTATAAAAATTGTTTAAAAATATTAACTGATGAATCCTTAAAACCTACTTATTCAAGCTCTATATACTAGTGATGAAGTATTGAAGAATACAATTTTCAATGAAGAACAGAAAAAGGGGAAATAATACATTAGAAATTTAGCTTGTGACTTGACAAATGTTCAATACTTTAAACTAATTTATACAGTTTTAGAGCTAGAGGATCACTATCATCAATAGCAAATAATGATAAAGGCTGCAATTCTGCCTTCCACGTTAGTGTATCTTGACTCAATGAGAGCCCAATTCCTTATAAGAGAATAGTCATAAACAAAATGAGTTCATGCACAACTCTTTGCAAGTGTTAAGGTTTAGAAAGAAAGTTTATGCTGAGGTTTTGGTGGGCTTTTGCAGCTTGATAGTTATTGCGTATCAGCTCTTTCATCAGTTTATGATGAAATGATAGTGAAGTATTATGAAGAGTCTTCCCATTTAAATAGACTAAACTACAAAAATGTGTTCTCTGGTCCCTTTCTTGAAAGCTTAACTTCATGTTTCTTTATTTCTTTAAAGATTTTTATAGTGCTAAACAAAAAGAAAACAATCTTCCGATTTACTGCTACACGTGCCTTATGGATCCTCAGTCCTTTCCATCCAATCCGAAGAGCAGCTGTTAAAATTTTAGTGCATTCATATCCTTTTGTTGGCTTCATTTGCTCTCTTTCATTACAAAAACCCACGTAATTCTGTGCTTTTATATTTTAGTGCATTGAATGAATCTAGCCTTTTCTTTGCACCAGATTACTTCTGATTATGCATTACCTTAGAAATTATTGTTGTCTTATGCTTTTGTGCTGCTCAGACAGAGACGCTTTTGTGAAGACTGGGGGTATTGAAGCCTGATCTTCTACAGATTTTTGTTTTAAGAATGATCTCTCACGTCCAATTACCCGATGCCTTAAATATCTCATGCCGAAGCCTTTCTCAAGGAAGTTATGGTCTAGTAAATTCTCAATCCTCTTCCGTTTTCCCAAACTGTAGGAATTCAATTTAACCTGTATGCCAAATCTGATCAACCATTGGCCAATTTTAAGAAAAAAAGGCTGAGATAGGCAGGTACACATATGAAAACACATAGAAAGAAAAATTATGCAAACCTAGTTTCAATAGGAAATCAGATTAAAAATACATACCTTTGGTATGTCAAAGTGAAAATTTTCAGGTGTGCTGTTTCGGGGAATCATTTGGAATATAAATGTGATATAGATCTCTCATACATCAAATTTAGGGGATGGGAATCACTAGTGTTTTGCTCTAGTTTGGCATGGGGAATAAGGCCAGAGTAATAATGCTTTCGCTTGGGGCTGAACCAGGCCCAGTGCAGAGTTTGTGGTGTCCCTGGGTGGATTTTAGGTTTCCAGCCCTCTTCTGGCTATGCAGTGCTGAGGTAGCTGCAATGGGTCCAAAGTTCTTGTTGGAGCAGGGTACAGACAACCATGGAGGAGTGACATCCCTCTCTTCTGAGGCTTTCTCTGGGCAGCAAATTGGCTGATATTGACATTTCAAGTCTAGTGGTCCAGCTCCTGGGTTTGTGATGGTTTGACCATGTCTAGAGCTAAAGCTAGGAGACTTTTGTGTGGGGACGGAGAGGATGGATGATAGAAAGGCTTGATCTCTTTCCCATGCACATTTACTTCCTGGATTGCCAAAACGTGTGGCATGACACAAGGTATGAGATTTAGCTCTGGAGCCAAGTGCTTCATCTCAGCTGTCCACATGTGAGCTAGGTGCCCAAGTTCTCATTCATGCCCTGTCATCAGAAGGTCTCAGAGAGCAGCTGGGCAGACCCAAGAGTCAGCTAAATGTGGGAGGCTAGTGTCCTTTGAGACACCTGCAAGTGTCCTGGTAGGCTTCAGGCTGCCCCTTCAGAAGACCACAGCTCTGCCAATTTAGAGTAATGTTTGGGCTTCAACTGTGTGAACTTGGGCAAGTTTTTAACTTTTATGTTATAAAGTGAAACTGAAAATCACCCACCCTTTCACACTTTGAGTGATTGAGGATCCTTTTACCATATTTGCAATGTTTAGAGCAGCAGATCTCTACCCCGTACAGAAGTCCAGATGGCATGAATAAGAATGGTAGTGTGTTGTTGTCTAATATGACTCAATATTGTAAAATACATGTGCATGTTGTTTTCACATGTGCTTTAAGCTCAAAACCAGATACTACGCCTATGACAGATAGAATATCATTACATTTCTGAAACAATGTCATATTCTTTGCCTTCACTCCCATGATTTACAATATTCACTTTGTTTATCATGTGCACTATTGTAACTAATTGTGCATTCATGGCTTTGACTGAGTCCTATAAGTCTTCTCCATCTCCTTCATGGAACAAGTATGTTGAGTAAGTATCTGTGGGTACGTATGTTTTTTAATTCTGTAGTTATATAGAATTACTGGTATGTACATTGCAACCTTCACTGAAGGTGGAATCATAGAATCTTAAAACAGTTTGGGTTGGAAGGGATCTTTAAAGAGGTCCATTTCTTTCCTGTGTTGGGGGTTCCAGAGCTGGATGCAGTACCCCAGGTGGGGTCTCACCAGAGCTGAGCAGAGGGGTAGAATCACCTCCCTCACCCTGCTGGCCACACTGCTTTTGACGCAGCTCAGGATACGGTTGGCTTTCTGGGCTGCCAGCGCACATTGCTGGGTCATGTCCAACTTTCCATTCCTCAGTACCCCCAAGTCCTTCTCGGCAGGGCTGCTCTTCATCTCTTCATCCCCCAACCTGTATTGATACTGAGGGTTGCCCCGACCGAGGTGCAGGACCCTGCACTTTGCCTTGTTGGACCTCATGAAGTTCACACGGACCCACTTCTCAAGCTTGTCCAGGTCCCTCTGGATGGCCCCCCATCCCTCAGGCGTGTCTTTATCCAAACACATTTCCTGTTGTTGCCAGTGCTGCTGAAGCACATCAAGAGCTATTTTCTTTTAAAATTCTTTATAATAATAGTGAAATGCTGAGTATTTGCTCTAATAAAATGTTATATCAGAAGCCTCTGGCCTGTGGGACATCATTGTTAAAAAGTAAAGCTCTTGTCTGCAGCACTGCCAACACTTGTGACACTAAATCACAATAAATCCACGCATTTGCAGTCATACTTATGCTGGAAAACCCCATGGTTTTATTTCTTTTAAGAATATTTCAGCTCTCACTTTTCAATTTGGCACAAAAATGTTGTAATTCTAACACCTAATGCAAAGGAAAAGATTCCAAAATACTTATTTCTAAAACTAACTCAAATTGTTTCTGAGTGTCTCATGATACATGACACAAACTGCTGGGAATGGCAAATCCTCATGCGAGCAAGAACAAGACTCTACAGAGTGTTAATATACTATCTCCAGAAGATGCTGAGGTACTTCTCTACCTGTGAGAGCATTAAATGTTAGATAAGAGTTGTACCTGCTGTTGGCATCGAAAGTGCTGTTCAACTGCATTTCACTAATAATTTCAGAACACTTCTTTCCAAATGAAAAGGGAAGCACTGCATCCATATAATTTCTTAGTGCATTTGCTGACTACCAAATGAATGCCTTTTGAATTCCGTAGGGAGATCGCATTCTCATTGAAAGGGTAAGTGCACTCACAAAGTCCAGAAGAGCTTTTACTGATAATTTTCCATTAATAAGAATAATTGCCATCTTAAATTGAAGATCCTGTACTCTTGTGTTTCTCCAAGAGTTTTAAACATTCTGTAGCAATGTAGTAAATAATACACAGCATATCACACGCTCACTTGGACGCTTGGACCCAGAGGGATTTTGATCTTTATTTTAGCAAATAGCTGGGAGTTTTGTGTTTCTCAGATTGTGGGGACTCACATGAAAGAGTTTGAAAAAAATTGTTGCATGCCAGAAAAACCTTACAGTCATGCATGTTAATAGCCAAGCCCAGACTGCAGTCAACTACCGTCTCAAACTACGTATGAGTCAAATACTAATAGAATACACTGAAATCAACAGCAGTCTTTCCATTACTTCTCTGCAGCTTTGGCTTGGTTTTTTGGGCTAGAGGGTGAATAGTCTAACTGTGTCTCTTCTGTTAATTGCTAATGTTGCTGTTTTCCTTGGGCACTTTTCTCACTTCCTTAGATACACTTTCACTGGCATTTACACTTTTGAATCATTGATAAAAATATTGGCAAGAGGTTTCTGTCTAAATGAATTCACCTTCCTTCGAGATCCCTGGAACTGGCTGGATTTCAGCGTCATTGTTATGGCGTAAGTGGGAGCATATAAAATATGGATTACCTGCGCTCGCACTCTGGTTTTGAAGTTCGTGGTGCAAAAGGTGGTCTGCAGTGTGAAAAACCACCCTGTGGGCCCTGACTGCATGCAAAACTAAACTATCTGGGATATTGACTCTTCCCCTTGTTTTATGGCTCACCATAAAGCCATATACTGAGTTTATGGCTCAATATAACAACACGGATTGAGTCTTTCAAGAAGGGAATGGAGTGTGCAGGCCAAGATATGCTCTGTGGTGGGGGTGTGAATGGAGGCATTTCAGTCAGTGACAAATAATAGCTGGGCTGTCAAATAATACAGACATATTGATCCTGTGAGTGAAAGTGTAAGTTTGAAAATAGACACGGGAATAGACACCAGAACAGAGCATTAAATTTGGGCTCCTCATCTCCAAAGCATCATAGCTTAAGCTTCAGTTTGCAGTAGTTGGAAAGCTTTTATACTGGTTAGGTGCATCTACAACAGTGCGATCAAACCAGTTGAGCCAGGATTTCAGCCTGAAATTAATAATTTTGAGTGTTATCTTTGTTTATATTTTAAATGCACAATATTTTAGGATGCTGGCACAAAAGCAGCTGTGCACAAGCTGAGAGGTGCCTCATAAGGAAACTCTGATAACCAAGAAATTGGTTTCTATTTTGTAAGTCTTCAGACAAATCCTTGATATGTAGTTTACTAGTACTTAAAATATGCTTAGAAGGACTGACAGTTAAAAAAGACAGCTGTAAAGTAATTGTTCTGTTTACTTTGTTCAACCACTTGATGCATCACATCCTGACTTTACAGGTACGTGGGAGCATTTAGTAACTTAGGAAGCGTGTCAGTCCTTCGGACTTTTAGAGTTCTTAGAGCTTTGAAAACTATTTCAGTAGTCCCAGGTAAGAAACACTATTTGCTGAATATTTTCTGCTACTTACAACTGATTCTTTGCTCCATTCAGAATGTTGGTTTTTGCCTTTCCTTTTTTTTTTTTTCTCCTCCCTTTTTCTATGTCTTTCATCGACTGCAGATAGCTGAATATGTGGACACAAAGTGTCTTGGTTCACCTGGCCCAACTAGAATAAACCAAGCGTTAGAAACAACCTTGTATTTAATTTATTTTTATTATGCCTTTAAAGATTTTCTTACAACTTTACAATGTCAGTTTGGTAGAATATTCTTCTAGCAGTTCTATATGTTATGGTTCAACACCTCTGGTGACTAAGAGGAGTTTATTATTAACCATCTTACATCATCCCTGGAAAATTAGTTCCTTTTCATTTTTCCTTTAGTTATAAAGCCAGTGGATTTTTTCTCAAGACAAAATACAAATTAAGAATCACTAGGTTGCCTCTGTCTCTCTTTCTGTTTTTTTTTTTTTTGCCCATAGTCATTATTGTTTCTGGTATCTTCACAGATTACCAGTGTTGGAAATTTCATTTGAATTATGCATATTACTCTTTCTGGATAAGAAAAACTAGACTATCTCTGGTTCCTCATCCTTGCCTAAATATTTTACAGGGATTTAAGGAACATCTGGAAATTGTAGGGCAAATCAAATAAGGAAAAAATATTGTTCTCATATTAATTACTCTCTCATCCAAACTATATTTGCATTACAAATACATTTATCACGCACTATGCAGTAATTTTGGCATTCTGGTTGTTGTACATTGTTTCAACTCTAATCCAGTATGACATAGGAATCTCACTTTTCATTCTTTTTTTTCCTTTATATTTTGTCTTCCTAGGACTCAAGATCATTGTGGGGGCACTCATCCAGTCTGTTAAGAAACTTGCCAATGTGATGATCTTGACTGTTTTCTGCCTGAGTGTTTTTGCCCTCATAGGGCTCCAGCTTTTTAAGGGCAATCTAAGACAAAAGTGTGTCAGGAACTCTACAGACCTTAATGAAACATTTCCTTTCCTTAACAAAAGATGGGAGTCCTATGAAATGTTTCTTAATGATACAGGTAATTTTTCTCCTTAATTCTTTTTCAGATTGCATTATAGACACCTATGCATGCATGTATAATCACTGCTGTAAATTATATTGATGTTTTGGTGATTGAAATTTGAATGAGCAACTACCTGATAATGGCCTTCAGATTGCCAGAGCAGTTTTCAGGCATCCAGGAATGCTCCTCTTCCCTTCATTATAAGAAACAGCACTCCCAAATTTCCCAGTAACATCCAACTCTGTTTCCCAGAATGATGTGACAATAACTGAAATGTGCATTAGCTCATTCTCTGCCCTAATTCCCCAAAGTTCACATTTTACTACATGCTGTAGAGTCTGTACGTCTTCATTTTGCTGCTCACTAAAGTACCCTTCAGCTTGAAACAGAGAAATTTGTTCAAAAGGCAAAGTTACTTTCTTCTTCACATCATATGTGTCTCATAGAGGTGATATGTATTTTATGTCTCATATAAGTTATATATAATATACATCTTTCATGTGTATCACAGAATCACAGAATCACAGAATCTTAGTGGTTGGAAGGGACCTTTGAGATCATCGAGTCCAACCACA